>CM054184.1:14363024-15108024 GCA_028829895.1 Sinotaia quadrata
TTTCATACAAATTAAATTTTAATGACGTAAGAGAAACGGATAGTGCATTTACACGACTTTACAGTAGAAAGTACATTTTGATGACGTAAGTGCGTTGGATAATGTGTTGCGCCTGCGATAGAAGTACTACTAAATTTTCCTTTTCATTTGAATAAACGTTTAATGTTGACCAACGTCTGGAATCGTAAACTCTTCAGAATACAATCAATTAAATGCACGACAACCAAAAGGACAAAAGCTTCAGCAGCGAAAAGAAAAGAATTGGTCTAATACACAAAACACCGAAAGAGTGGGAATCTCCCCCCCACCTCCACTCACCCCACCCCTCATCAAACGCACCACAGAAGCAGAACAGAGAAAGGCGGAATACATAAAGACAACTTAGGTCACCCGAGGAAAGGTCCCACAACTTCATCAGTCGTAACAGAAGAAACCAAACGAAAGAAGCGTGCTTTCAAACATCACGCAACCCTACCAAAAACAAACATGCAACCAAAATAAATTATTGGACCATTCTTCCTTTTACAACTGCCACTCCGCTTCCCATATATATTCAGCCTCGAGCAAGCATGGTCCCCCCACCCTCCCTTTATTCCAGCCAATCGTCATCAAGTTACCAGGCTTGGCTCTATTACAGGCTTCCAACACATATTTACCCCCTTTTCAACTATCTAAACTCATATCTTGTCTTCGTTATTTAAGGCAGCAAGATGGACCACTAGGGAGATGTCGCGAAAGTGGCGGAAGCCGGAAGCGCCCCTTACATTAAGCAAGCACTAGGGAGATACTGTGGACAGAGAGTTACTGTCCTTTTATTACCTTAGCCTTTGGGCATGTACGTCATTACGATATTTGTGTTTCGGTGATAATTACGATTTATCAACTGGGCATCGATTGGACCACACTTTGCCTGACTTCAATAACTGGCAGTCACCATGACATTTCTACATACGTCGTTTCTATTTCTTTTTATAATCGGTAAGTGTCGCTTAATCAATAGAGTGATGTTTGCTCAAAATCCTTGTTGCGTATGTATATTTAAATAGGTAGCACTTTGCAGACGGTTGTCCTGGCAGCGCATGTTTTCCAACTGGTTTTTATGGTTTCAAAAAGTCACGTGTAAACTAAATTATAAATCAAACTGTGTCTGAATGTAATAATAACCAACATACAATTAACTAATTAATATCTTAGATACTTCCCTAAGAATAAGGGCAGAAGAAAATATGATAACTTCTAAAAAAAATTACGATAAATAATATTAGCAATATGTGCAATTATATGATTTGTAATGGTACTCGGCATAAGTAAGTCTCTTTGCAAAAAGTGTGTAATGCACTGTTACAAAAGCTCTAGTCAAAAAGTAAGTGTGTAATGCGCTGTTACAAAAGCTCTAGTCAAAAAGTAAGTGTGTAATGCACTGTTACAAAAGCGTCAAAGATTTAATCGTTATCACGTGATCTGTACTGCCTATGCGCATCTGTTTGCGTACGCATTTGTCGGTCAGGTAAAAGTCAACGTGATTTGCTAGTCTTTCACTTGTGTGGCACTGCGAGATATTTGGTCGATAAAAGAAGAGAGATGACTTTACGAGACAGAATGAATTCGGGAATGTCAGAAACATTTTGATTTTTGCTTACATCTATGAGTGAGTCATCTGTATTCCTAGCTAAACGCATAATGCGTACTAGATATCTCTTACACAAATAATGAACAAACATATGTGTTTAATTTAAAGCTGTCATATGCAGATACGGTAGCAATATTAAAAGAAATTACAAAATGTACTTCTTCATGTAGAGAGTAATTATCAAATTGCTCTTATTTGCATCGTCATCGACGGCATCACATATCAGCATCAAAAACAGTTACGTCGTCGTAGTTCCTAATTCATTCATAAATAATTCATTTAAAAAATCATTATCTCACAGTTATAAAGTAAATAGAAACGCCGGGACGGGGTGGGTGGGAATGTTTCAAGTGACACAGACGAAATAAAGGACAAATGATCAAAGATAAACTAATTTCTTTACAATGAACAGATTCTGCACATTCTGGTTGTAGTTCTGCAAATTTGCATTGACATTGACTGGACACTTAGACTGGACACTTAGACTCTGCAATTGCTTGTGTTTCAGGGTTTCTGGCTTTTGTTTTGTTTTTTGTCCCTGGCTTTGATTTGATTTCAACGTGAGATTTGGAATCTATTCCTGATGTGACGTCATGTACTATTGAGAGTCCAGAGTGTGTACGTCACTCCAGTGCATCCAGATAATTTGTGATGCGAAAGTGACAACAGTATGGCTAGAACTAAATCCAGGCAGTATGATGACAACTGTTACTTATCTTTCTAAATCTTGTTAACTTTTCTTTTATTAAATTTGTGTTATTATTTTAATCGCATATTTGATAGTGAAATAATTTCTATCGTCTGTTATCGTCGTCTGAAGGGATCTGACGCAAGTACTAAAGACCGGTCTGTAAATCTGCCACCATGCACGACTTATTCCTTCAGGACCTCACTGCCGAAACAGCATGATGCAATGTGACTGTCATTCAAATTACAAATAGCTTCAATTTAAATTGCAACTTCTCAATGAGGAAGAGCTTGGTGTCCATTTACTTAACTCTTCTTCTGCAGAGATGAATAATATCATACCACTGGAATCTGTGTTCTCGCAGTTTCAGCTTAATGACGGCTTACTTCTAAATCAAAGACTGTACGACATGACGAAATTTTTTAATCAATACAGCTTCGGGTCAAAGACAGCAATGGAAAACATTCAGCTAAACAAAAGATAACAGTTCTCCTTTGTAGCCAATATAATTACTGCATTAAATATTAGGTAAGTTGTGACATTTGGGATGGAAACGGCTCTCACAATGGTGCTCCTTCATGTCAATAACATATAAAGACTATATTATAGCCTGGAAGTAATGTTTTTGTTACAATGTAACCAAATAGTGAAGTGAATCAATCTACTGAATCAATGGTAGAAAACTATTGAATATTTGACTCCTTGAGTTGATTATTGTCAAGTTTTATATACGATTCACAATAATGGAAATTCTTTGGAAGTGTAAGAAAGTACATACCACTAATGCCACACAACACATCTCTGAAAAGAAATATGCATACAAATAGTTATCAATGAGAAATAATAAAATCTAAAACATTCAAAATAATGAACAGTTCAATTGTCCTCGTGGATTCAATGTATTTAATGTATTTTAAATTGCACGTGCAACACATTTGGGCATGGTGGTTACGAAGAAACAGTTTGACTTGAATTGTAGAACTGACAGTAGAAAGCAGTTTATCCAAAGTTCCGGACATCTTTCGGAAGAGAAATGAAATTGAAAATAAAAACTAATATCAATTGCTGGAGTTGCTGCTTTATTTAGAAGAAAAGCGTTCTGTGATGTTTTGCTGACAGTCAGATCTTTCTTAGAATTTTCCCAGGAACAATAGAGTGCCTTTCATCATGCAGAAACTATGCATAACTATACAGTAACTATGCATGTAACTGTTCTTGTAACTATGCATGTAACTCTTCTTGTAACTATGCTTGTAACTGTTCTTGTAACTATGTTGCAACTATCAGTAACTTTGTAGTAACTATGCAGTATGAATTCATGTAACTATTCAGGTAACTATGCAGTAACTACTCATGTAACCATGCATGTGACAATTTGTGAATGGTACTAATGTCTATGATTACTCAATGTGTGATAACATTTATAATTTTAAATAATTATCTTTCCACATTCAATTCCTCCTGCAATCATACACTAAGTCCACGACAGGGTCTTCGTCTTTCTGCAGTCTGGGAGTGACCAAGTCAAGCCCTGGGGTACGTCACTAATTACGTCTTCCCTCCAGGTGTTACTCGTCCAAATAACCGGCTTTAGCTGAACTATTCTTGTCAGTCTCAAAGTCGTTAACAGGCCCTCACAATTATCTCCCCAATTAGATGACGGACCTACCCTAAGAAATGTGTCTTTAGACTGTCTTTTGTCATAATGTATTACGTCAATTTACGAGCCCCCACCGTCACCTCTAACACATTTACCTCTGTCACGTGACAAGAGTGAGTAAGTTAAAATAACAAGAATTTATTAAGAAAGAATAATAATAAATGAATTACAATGAATAACAATTAATTTACACTCAAGGCGGTATCAGAGATTCGCAGATCTCTCAAGTCTATCACTCTAATCTTGATTAAGAATATTAGTTATATATATATTAATCCTCTAGAACCAATTCTAGAAATTAATACAGTCTGAACATGAAATAATTTCCATACATTGCCTAGAACAATTACTAGGTCTTCAATGAATCAAGAAAATTATCTTTGTTATAATCACTAAAATAGACTATAAGGAAAAAAAATCAGAAATTCACATTAATCACAGAATGATTACAGACATGTTACACAACATAAGTAAGCATTCACCTGATGTGATTTGTGGTTGTTGTATCCGTCTACACCTGGCACTGGCAGCTGGCGTGCAATACAGGTTACGGTTTGAACAAGCTTGCAAAAGTCTTTCACTTTACTCCTGCTAAGTGTTCACGTTCACAGTTCTTGTCAGGCATTCAGTTACACAAACACTTATTAATGAAGTGTCCTGGTTCCGATTATAATCCAAACGAAATTCTCTCACACACAAGTTTGTTGCACTAAAATACTGAGTCATTCATTACTCTGTTAATTTGTCAAGCCATAGATTTCTCCACTTGATAGAAACTCATATTACTAGTGAAATTTACGTACCAATACAAGTCTCCCCGACAGTATTATCCGGTTCGAAAAGTCACTCTCTTCATCACAGGTCGTCTTGCCTGTGTGACGCGTAATATCCACGTGCATTTCTCCAAGTAAATCTTGTCTGACAAATTCTTACTGTTGTAAACCTTTCCGTCGTCTTCTCGATCAACTGGGTTTTCACACAACAGTCCAGTAATGCTCCAATGACAATATATGTAGACCAGGTATGCAGCGCCAAGGTCTATAGTGAAGTTAAAGCTGAAATTGTTAGAATTCTTTGATGTCACCTCGTTTAGTCTTTTTGACTAGCCTTTTGAGTACACTTTTGAGTAAACTTTTGACCTCCGAGCTGTGGAATATACAAGTGTTTTGCGTACATCAGTTCATGTTTTGCTAAGAGTTAAGTCTGTAATCTTATTCTTGGTTCTCATTAAATTTCTTACAAGTGTTTTGTTCAACACCAAGAATAACATTAGAAGTTTCAATTATTTTAAATACAAGCATTTGTAGAAAAATACAATTTGAAAATTGAAATAAGGAAAAATTCGAATTATTATTTACAAGTATAATTACCATTTCAGACATCTTATTCCGCCCTATCTCCGCAGGAAGTCATTATGGGCCTCGAGAAAACTCGTAGTGAAATTAATTAGTGTTGTCGCCCTATTTAAGCAATCGGGTTTCCGAGTCAGGGTTCGAGTACCTTCTCACCCTCGGGTGCAATTAGAGCTATTGTTCCGATCTTTTGTCAAATAGTTATGGCTGGGCAAGCCTGCACTAAAGGGTCAACATTCTTATCGTTTGTCTCAACTCCCTAGGGGCTGATAGCTGATGGTCAAACTTCACCACCTGCTTATGACACGCGTACAATGATGTAATCAGCGTGGGTGTCTGTCGATCATATGCGAGCTATGCAGATCCCTGTTATTCAATTTACTTCTTTTGTGTTCCTTTTCTTGATGGGATCAGAATCAGTTGTCTAAATGGCTTACGAATACTTTACATACAATTTGGATAGAAATTTTTCCATAAAGGAAGAATTAAATTCAAAAATAAAAATAAATTTATGTTAAATTTATGTTAATGTAATAACTGCATTTTCGCCTTTACACTATGCATGTTCTTCGTTGTTTTCAGAAGTAGTTTCCAATGCTGTTCCATATACTGCACTCTTTCCTCCACTTTTAAGTTTCAAACGCTTTTCGTTTTTCTTCACTTTACAAATGTGTGCTTTTTTTCCTTTCATGTAGTCAGACCATTGGCAACATTAAATGTTGTACTTTTCTAAATATAAACCAACGGGTGTACACATACTTATATTTTACATTATGTACAATTTTTCAAAGGCGCTGAATGGCTATCGTTTAAGCTGTACATAAGATAATGGTTACAAAGATAAGAGAATGATGATAGAAACAGATGACTGTTTAAGTACGAGTAGATTGTGATTGATTGATTGATTGATGCGTCTGTAGAACCTATTCATTGACCGTTTGATTACAAGAGTAACTGATTAATTGATTGATTATCGATTGACTGATAATGATCCGATAACCAAGGTTGTACAAAAGTTACTGTAAGTTCTATCTTTGCTTGTACTACACAGACATAAATACTGCTAAACAAAATGACCCAGGTAATTGACACCAAAATTAATGCAATGTTCTCAACGCCTGGCAGAGATGTACAAGAGCAGTCTTTGCAGATCCATCAAGATTATAACGGCCGGAACAACAAGAAGTAAACCGATTCCAATGGTGCCGGTAACAACGGCTGATTGACGGCGATCCTCGGCACTGGTCACTTTACGCACACTGCTGGACAAAGATTTTTTCTCGACCTTTAGCGTCCTCTCGATTTCCTCTATCTGTTCCTTCGCGGTCTGAGACGATGGAACCCGAAAGTAGCACACACAAGAGCGCATGCATTTGGGATTCATTGTTGAGTAGGATGTTGCTGTCGATGTCAAGGAGGTGTTATCTGAAGCTTGTGAGAATGATGACGACAGGCTGAAGGTCACGTCGCTATACAACATACTGGATGTCCTTGAGGACGTAACGGGTGAAGGTGACGTAGGAGAGCTCCATGCAGACGCATTTGTCGGTGATGTTGTTGTGTGCAAAGTCGATGTCAGTGTGAATATGGATGAAGAAGTTGTAAATGTGGTAGTGTTATTACTGCCCATGGACGAGGAGTGAGTGGCGAGAGCAAATGATACAGAAGTTGTAAATGTGGTGGTGGTATTACTGCCCACGGAAGAAGGGTGAGTGGCGAGATCAGACGATGGAGAAGTTGTAAATGTGGTGGTGGTATTACTGCCCACGGAAGAAGGGTGAATGGCGAGATCAGACGATGGAGAAGTTGTAAATGTGGTGGTGATATTACTGCCCACGGAAGAAGGGTGAGTGGCGATATCAGACGATGGAGAAGTTGTAAATGTGGTGGTGGTATTACTGCCCACGGAAGAAGGGTGAGTGGCGAGATCAGACGATGGTGAAGTTGTAAATGTGGTGGTGGTATTACTGCCCACGGAAGAATGGTGAGTGGCGAGATCAGACGATGGAGAAGTTGTAAATGTGGTGGTGGCATTACTGCCCACGGAAGAAGGGTGAGTGGCGAGATCAGACGATGGAGAAGTTGTAAATGTGGTGGTGGCATTACTGCCCACGGAAGAAGGTTGAGTGGCGAGATCAGACGATGGAGAAGTTGTAAATGTGGTGGTGGCATTACTGCCCACGGAAGAAGGGTGAGTGGCGAGATCAGACGATAGAGAAGTTGTAAATGTGGTGGTGGCATTACTGCCCACGGAAGAAGGGTGAGTGGCGAGATCAGACGATGGAGAAGTTGTAAATGTGGTAATCGTATTACTGCCCACTGAAGAAGGGTGAGTGGCGAGATCAGACGATGGAGAAGTTTCGGATAATGTGTCCCAATCATTGATGATGGTAGATGATGTTGTGGTTTGTACACTATTTAACGATGTGCTGTCGTGTGCACCTAAATGACACAGACAATAGATATCGACACAACAGAGCCATAAACCCATACTAGAGATCGTGTCTGCATAGTGGATGAACAGAATGAGTTAGGATGTTAAAGACATGATTGAACGGATGGACGGATAGACCATTGGAGGAGTGGACAGACTGACAGATGGATGAAATATAACTCAGAGTGCATGCGTACTGAATATATTTGTGTCATCTACATCTATATGTGTCACTAACATTTATATAAATCACAGAATTATTTATTTGTATTTTACAAGTCATCATCATTTACGGACTGTAAGAGACGTCGTTTAATGTAATGTCTGCCTTCTCACGTCATACATTCTAAAGTCAATTAATGTCTGCCTTCCTCTTATCATGCAGTCTAAAGAAAAGGTGATTAATGTCTGCTTCCTCATATGATGCAGTCTACAGAAAAGTCAATTAATGTCTGCTTCCTCATGTCATACAGTTTAAACTCTAAAGCAAAACCGATTAATGTCTGCCTCCTCACGTCATACAGTCTAATGAAAAGTAAATTATTGTCTGCCTTCTCACGTCATACAGTCTAAAGCAAAGCCAATTAATGTCTGCCTTCTCACGTCATACAGTCTAATGAAAAGTAAATTATTGTCTGCTTCCTCACGCCATACATTCGTCATTTATAAAAAAAAAACACCTTGTAAGAGTCGTTTGCACCGTTACACGAAGGTAATAAAAGAAAATGAAATCAAATATATTCATTCACAAGCGTACACAATACACAAAACACAATCAGAATAAACTATAATATGTATATATAATTATTGATATATCCGTTATAGATTGTTGAAATATTTCCAAAATGGCAAACCACTTTAAAAGTAAATGTAATCTACAGCCAGAATTACTTACTGATTTGGACATTACTTTAAAAGTAAATATTATGTACAGCCAGAATTACTTACTGCATTGGACATTACTTTAAAAGTAAATATTATGTACAGCCAGAATTACTTACTGCATTGGACATTACTTTAAAAGTAAATATTATGTACAGCCAGAATTACTTACTGCATTGGACATTACTTTAAAAGTAAATATTATGTACAGCCAGAATTACTTACTGCATTGGACATTACTTTAAAAGTAAATATTATGTACAGCCAGAATTACTTACTGCATTGGACATTACTTTAAAAGTAAATATGTACAGCCAGAATTATCTACTGCATTGGACATTACTTTAAAAGTAAATATGTACAGCCAGAATTATCTACTGCATTGGACATTACTTTAAAAGTAAATATGTACAACCAGAATTATCTTCTGCATTGGACGTTACTTTAAAAGTAAATATGTACAACCAGAATTATCTTCTGCATTGGACGTTACTTTAAAAGTAAATATGTACAGCCAGAATTACTTACTGCATTGGACATTACTTGGATAGTCACACCAGATCTTGGTAATGTCGAAGATGAGTCCCGCCGGGCAGGACTGCGAAATCCACATACTACTGGAACATTGGAAGTACGTACTGCAGTCCGTAGAGTCTATAGAATAGCTGCCATCTTGGCAAGGAAGCATGGGAGCAGCGTGATTGAGTGTGACAAGTACCTCTGTGGCAGAAAGAGCCAATGTGAAACCAATTCATCTTAGCCAAAGAAATCAGTTAGAAAAGTAAACGAATCTCATTTATTTTAAGTGCGTTCACTAAAAAAAGAACAGTTACAATATCCAAAGCATAAACAGTCACACGCACATACACTGGAGAGAAAGGTTACCATCGCAGAACCAGTAACTGTTAGACACAGACTTACATCACAGAAATGCTACGGTTACAAAGTCAGTAACCTTTGCAAGTACATTCACTATGGAGAAATGTTACGGTCGCAATGACATCGACCCCTGCCCCCAACTGCACCAGGGACAGATTTATCTAGTCGGCGCTCACCTGCTGCGTCATCAGCGTCAGCCAGTCAGTGCTGCCCAACGTCCGGCCCTTGAGTCGGTCTTAAACTTACTCCTCAATATATGAATACACAGAAAATATTCTGCTCTGTTCTGCAGCCCTATTACTGTTATTACTTTTAGTCAGTGGTGATTGGCTGCCAGTAAACACTTCTCAACTTTATTTGGAATCGTGCATTAAATCATCGGCAGTTTCGAAATTTTCTTGACGAGATAGACCCCGAATTCTCTGGCATTCCTTACATTCCCGAGATCACGTGGCTCAGTCGTGACCGCACTTTGAAGCTCTTTTACGATATTCGAGAACACGTGACAGTATTTCTTGCAGCAAAGGGAAATTCGTGCATAAACTTTGACGGCGACAAAAAAAATAGATGAATGAGTTGTCTTTCCTTGTTAGCATTACAGACAAACTGAATGAGTTGTCTTTCCTTGTTAGCATTACAGACAAACTGAATGAGTTGTCTTTCCTTGTTAGCATTACAGACAAACTGAATGAGTTGTCTTTCCTTGTTAGCATTACAGACAAACTGAATGAGTTGTCTTTCCTTGTTGACATTACTGACAAGCTGAATGAGTTGTCTTTCCTTGTTGACATTACAGACAAGCTGAATTAGTTAAATATGCGGTTACAAGGACAGGATAAACTCATCCATAATTTGTTTCGGGAGGTGACAGCTTTCCAAAAGAAACTGGATTTGTGGATAGTTCAGATAGCTGAAAACAATTATGCTCACTTTCCTTGCCTTCAGGAACAGTCGTACATTTGCAACCTTTGACCGGGAATTCTTTGTCAGTGATCTAAAACGAATTCAAGAAGAATTTGCAACGAGATTTACGGATTTCCGTGTTTGTGAAGACCAGCTGAAAATGATTTCAATGCCTTTTGACGTGGAACATGCTGAAATGATTTCAATGCCTTTTGACGTGGATCATGCTTATGCACCTGTAGAGTTTCGAATGGAATTGAATGAATTGCAAAGTGACTTTGATGTCAAGAGTAAGTTTTTAAACAGGAATCTGATGGACTTCTACAAATATGGTTTTCCTCACACTCAATATCCAAAATCTTACTTATTACTCAAAACGCTTTCTCGCTTTGTTCAATTCGAAATCGTTATGTGAATACCTCTTCCATCGCATGAAATTAGTAATTTCGAATAATAGAAATCCTTTGAGTGAGGCTCACCTTGAAGATGACCTCTGACTGGCCTCAAATAACATTCCAGCAGACAGTGAAAAACTTCTTGAGGACTCAAAACAGTTACAAGTTTCTCATTGATATATTCGTTCACAGTGCATCCAAAATGAAATTGTTTTATTACTGAATTAAAAGCAATTATAAACAAATATTCTTTCTTATATTTTGAATAAATTGTTAAATTTATTTTGTGGAGCATAATGTTATAAATCAAATTATATATAATTATATAATAATTATATAATGCCTGGAGGTTGAAATGTGTTGATAGCAATGACGAAATAGTAAGTTGCACTGTATGAATAAATTAAGATATTAATAATAATTACACACTGAGTACTTTCTGTGGTTAAAATAATAAAATCAATATTTTATGTTCTGAATACTTTTTCGAACCATTTCAAGTATTTGTATTAAAAAATAATGAAAGACGAGAAATTTGAAATACGGTCCTCTGGCGCTTTTTATTTTCTCAAATCCGGTCCACGTACGGAAAAGGTTGGGCAGTAATGCATTAAAACGAGCTACACTTTTGTCGTCATCATCACAACGCACATTCATAAAACAATTAATTTCTATAATCAAACAGCAATGATTATTGCTAACGCTACAAAGGAAAATATTCTATAGTTGAGCTCAGTGCAAACTAGTATTCGACCTGTAGATGGTGCTCATAGTTTCAAATAAACATGAAACATCAATAACGGTTATAAAAGTTACACGTGAGTGTACGCCTGTTAGTCCTAAATGAGAATACTTCTATCTTGTTCCGTTATCGTGAACCTAGACAGTAGATTACCTAAGCAGATGCAGAAATATCGCTTCTTGTTACGACCCTCAAATTTTATATGCTTTCTCGAACAGCAAAACGTATTTTCGGCATTTTTCCCCGTAATTGTATACTTTCACATATATCAAATTTTAATCGTATTGTTATGGATGTATTGCAATTTGTTTCATTAGGATAATTTAAATCTTTGATGTTGTATGCAATTTGTTGTACTAGAATAATTTAGACCTTTGATGTTGTACGCAATTTGCTTCACTAGAATAATTATTAATTTAGACCTTTGTTTCTGTATGTAATTTGTTTCACTAGAATAATTATTAATTTATATCTTTGTTTTTGTACGTAATTTGTTTTCCTAGAATAATTGAGACCTTTCATGTTGTACGTAATTTGTTTCACAAGAATAATTTAGATCTTTGATGTTGTACATAATTTGTTTCACTAGAATAATTTAGATCTTTCATGTTGTACATAATTTGTTTCCCTAGAATAATTTAGACATTTCATGTTGTACGTAATTTGTTTCACTAGAATAATTATTAATTTAGATATTTGTTTTTGTACGTAATTTGCTTCACGAGAATAATTTAGATCTTTGATGTTGTACGTAATTTGTTTCACTAGAATAATTATTAATTTAGATATTTGTTTTTGTACGTAATTTGTTTCCCTAGAATAATTTAGATCTTTGATGTTGTACGTAATTTGTTTCACTAGAATAATTTAGACATTTCCTGTTGTACGTAATAGAAAGTGTTTTCGTGGCTAATTTACGTGTTTGTAATCAAGACTATCTGACGGAAAGACTGAATGAAAGAAGTGTTTTCTCCAAACCACTGTGTATAGGTCGATGTGTGATATACTATCAGATCATTTTAATCATCTATTACCCACAACGTCTATTTCGTGTATCGGTCAGGATGTGTGATTTGGAGATACGCTTGTTTCAACAAGTGAACAAGCGTGGCATAAAAGCGAACGTTCAGTCGTAGTTCTGCAACTAGTTATTACCAGTGGTCCATAGGAATAAATCTGGTATGCACTCCATCACGCCTCTATTCCTCATGCATAGCAAGTATTATTGGTCTTTTGGTCAGTCGTTCTTTTGTTTGTGCCGCAATAATGTTTCACACAAGTGGACTAGACAATTCATTCTATTATGTGAGCACTAAGACAAAGGCTGTAATTGGAATTAGCACAAACAAGTTCATTCATATCTGAGGTCAAGAAAAATTGTGTTTCAACAGCACTGTTTTACTAAATTCAGCAATGCAGTTTACTTTTAAATTCACCTCAGTATTCGGTGGGTGGGGGTGGAGAAAAGACAAAAAGAACACTAGCTTGAAAACAGGGGTTCTTTGTAATAGTATAGAAAGTAACTTTCAATGTTAGCGATGTCATCCTTGAATGTTTACATAAACTGTGAGTGTTTACTTACTAAAATGTAATTGTTATACATCACAGCTTAACATTATAAAATGCTAGCGCATAATATTATAAAAAAAATAAACAAAGTAGTGAACCTACAGTTTTAACCCACCCCACCCCGCCCTAAAAATAAAATAATATGTTCTTCTTTTGCATTGCCTCAACACAGCTGCTGTTAGGAAAATTTGAAATGAAAATTTCACTACGATCGATAACTGAAATATTATTCTGGTGTAATATTCTGTTATTTCATAAGTCTGTTATTTTGTCTTCTCTGTTTACAACATGTACAACACAAGGCAAGAAGTGAAAGAAATCTTACCTATTATAAAGGTCGCTCTCACAAGCAATGTCCTTGTAAACCTCCCAATCATTTTGCATGACAACTAGTGTTTTAACGGTTTCGTGGAGTGTCTCTCTGGATTGCGTCCCTTTTGTCTGAAGTAATGCTCTTTGACGGAGCCCTGAAGGCGGGTACTGTGTCACTCAACACCAAGCTCCTCCGCCCCTTCTGTCCTTTTTAATCTGTAAAACGTGCATAGTGTGAGGGTTCAATCTGTGTTTGCAAAATATGCATTAATTCCCCCAAGCTGGTTAGTGTATCAGATTAATCAACAATGTGTAGACCTTGAAAAAACTGGAACATCTATTTCGATTTCAGTAAGAAGAATGAGTGTTAGTCACTTCACGCCTCTGCTCTGCCTTTTGCTATCCAACAGTGCATCTGCATAAACCGGAGATGACGTCACGAACTGAGAAACTGTACGAGTGTGTATGCGTCCGGATGTGTCTGTAGGCTTGGATGGCTACACCTCATGCAGATCAAATCAATAAATTAACCACTTTAAGTTTGATTGCAAGAATTGTGAACAGGACATCAATAAATATTGAGTGAAAGAGTAAGAAAAAACAGGACATCAATAAATATTGAGTGAAAGAGTAAGAAAAAACCCGACAAAATGAAAGACACAGAATGACTGTTCACGAAATCAATGAATGTTTTGTTGTTGTTTTTTTTTATTGGACGGTAGGCTGAAATACATCAATAGATAGATAGATTAATAGACAGAGAGAGACAGAGAGAGAGAGAAACTGATAGATAGATAGATAGATAGATAGATGGATGGATGGATGGATGGATGGATGGATGGATGGATGGATGGATGGATGGATGGATGGATGGATGGATAGATAGATAGATAGATAGATAGATAGATAGATAGATAGATAGATAGATAGATAGATAGATAAACAGACATATAGATTTTCAGACAGACAGACAGTTAGAGAAACAGACAGATAGATAGATAGATAGATAGATAGATAGAGAGAGAGAGAGACAGACAGACAGACAGACAGACAGAGACAGATATTTGAACGGATACATTCCTATGCATTTACAAAATGTCATATATATGAATCTACACTTGAAATCATACCAGAATATCTCTATAAATGAATGCATGCCTATATTATACATTTATACATTTGTGTGTTTGCCAAAGTGTGCGAACATCTATCTGTGGAAAATGTAAATTTGAAAGCGCCTAGATGTTAATATTTTTTTTACATTTCAATTTAACTAATTAAAATTACTTTTGTCGTTCATGGTGCATCTCATATGTCCAAGGTACCGAAATATTTTGCTACTGAACGAAATCTCTACACGCTGCCGTTAGAAAAACATGACTGGACACTTAGACTCAGCAATTGCTTGTGTTTCAGGATTTCTGGCTTTTGTAACCTGGAAGTAATGTTTTTGTTACAATGTAACCAAATGGTGAAGTGAATCAATTTACTGAATCAATGGTAGAAAACTAATGAATATTTGACTCCTTGAGTTGATTATTGTCAAGTTTTATATATGATTCACAATAATGGAAATTCTTTGGAAGTGTAAGAAAGTACTTAGGCAAAGGTTATTGACATGAAGGAGCACCATTGTGGGAGCCGTTTCCATCGCAAATACCTAATATTTAATGCAGTAATTATACTGGCTACAAAGGAGAACTGTTATCTTTTACAAAGAGCTTCAATTTAAATTGCAACTTGTCATTGAGGAAGAGCTTAGTGTCCATTTACTTAATTCTTCTTCTGCAGGGATGAATAATATCATACCACTGGAATCTGTGTTCTCGCAGTTTCAGCTTAATGATGGCTTACTTCTAAATCAAAGAATGTACGACATAACGAAATTTTTTTTAATCAATACAGCTTCAGGTCAAGACAGCAATGGAATTAAAAAAACACTGCTTACTATAATTAAGCAAGTTTTAAGTGATGCACTCTGATCATTTATACCCATATACATCATTAAAAAGAACACTGCTTACTATAATAACAAATAAATATAATAACAAGCAAGGTTTAACATAAGTAATTAGACCAGTTCAAACTCACTCCAATCAGCAAGGCTACGTGCTATACATTTGTATAAGATGACAGGATTGGCTAATTATTGGCCTCACACCCCCCCCCATACCAGGAGAAAAGTGTGGCTGGCTCTGTGGCTGGCACAACTAGTGCCCAGTCACGAGTTATACACCTTTCAGGGTCGAGCTAGGAATTTTACCTACCTGTTTCACTCCATAGTGCCACAGCTGAACTGAGGCATTTCACTACTAAGCGCTGGCTGGCAGTAATCTGGGCTAGGGTGGGGCGGGGGGGGGGAAGTGTATAGCAGAGACAGATGAATCAGGAATGGTCCTACACACATGAAACTTTGCTTGTGAGAAAATTTCATTTGTCCTACCATCAGCTTTTACAGCAGTGATTAAGCAAGAGTAAAAATAAAACTGAAGTCGCCAATGCTCCAACACAGACCTTCTTTGTTATCAGTCAACATCTTCTGAAGTTAAATTTGAAGTTTCGATTTAGGAATATACTATAGCTGATGATTATAAATGATATTAATGTGTGTAGATATATTTCAAATGATATACTACGAAAACGTGTATAGTATCTTGCTAAAACAGAAGAATGTCAAATGGTATAGTACCAAAACAACGTTTTGAGTATCTTGCTACAACAGATGAATGTCAAATGGTATAGTACCAAAACAACGCTTTGAGTATCTTGCTACAACAGATGAGTGTCAAATGGTCTAGTACCAAAACAATGCTTTGAGTATCTCGCTACAACAGGTGAGTGTCAAATGATATAGTAACAAACCAACGTTTTGAGTATCTCGCTAAAACAGCAAACGAACAGAAAAGAGAGTTTGCTTCTAATATTTCCTGTCTATTTCCTTTCTCAATGATGACTCCTAAACTAATGTGTCTGCAAAAGTGATACTATGATGTCATATCCGTCAAAATGACCGAAATTCAGTACCAGCATCGAGTGCCAGGTTTATGCAGACAACGAGGCAAACTGATTCAAAGACATGACTGGAGGATTCGAACGGTTTATTAATGAAATAGTAGGTAACTTCTGAATAAAGGTATATATGCGTGTATTTGTAATAAAATGATGTGTGAATAAATTGTATATTAGACATTACTGGCGTCTGTACATTCACAAGGTCAAGATGTTCTGAAAAACGAAATGCGCACAAGAAACAAATTAGTAAAATATAAAATTAAATTTCCTCTACTTGAAATGCAAAGTGTGTAATAGTTTCTCAAGATACCAACACTGACATATGCTATAACTAATGGCCTAATACAGTACGGGTTTAATTAGTTTATTTATTCAGACCCCACCACAGATACATTAATCTGCCATTCCTTAACAACAGCAGTATGTGTGCTGAACTAGAACAAGTTTTTTACGGAAACCAGTGATGTATTTAAATTGGAATTTAAAGCTGATCAAGGGTAAGCCTGTGCACACACGCAATCAAGGGCACACAAATTGATTGGAGATATACTAAAAAAAAAAAAAAAAAAAAAATGAGCAACGTTGTAATGTACACCCAAACACGCTTCTCGCATTATCGATACGATCTACAGAAACAATCGTCACTTCAAGCTGCGTCACAATAAAACATCAATAGCAACTCACTGTAATTGTCTAGCTGTCTATGTCCCTTACCAGTGACCATACTGACTTTGTTCTTCTTCTCGGACTAAAATATAATATATATCCAGCAGCATAATAATTATATATCCAGCGGCATAGTAATTACATATCCAGCAGACAGTAATTATATATCCAGCAGCATATTAATTATACATCCAGCAGAATAATAATTAAATATCCAGCAGCACAATAATTACATGTCCAGCAGTTCAATAATTACATATCCAGCAGCACAATAATTACATATCCAGCAGCACAATAATTACATCAGCAGCACAATAATTATATCATCATCAGCACAATAATTACATATCCAGCAGCACAATAATTACATCAGCAGCACAATAATTATATCATCATCAGCACAATAATTACATATCCAGCAGCACAGTAAGTACGTTATCAGCAGCATAATAATTACATTTTCAGAAGCTTAATAATTACATATCCAGCAGCACAGTAAATACGTTATCAGCAGCACAGTAAGTATATAGCCAGCAGCACAGCACGTACATTATCAGCAGCATAATAATTATATATCTATCAACATAGTAAGTACATTAACATCAGCATAGTAATTACATTATCAACAGCACAGTAATTATCATAATTATATCCATCCCAACAATAATTACATTATCAACACTACAGTAATTATAATTAGTTCCATATGTACAGTAAGTACATTATCAAACAGTACAGTAAGTACATTACCAGTAACACAGAACTAACATACAATTAGCAGCATCATGGATTTGATTATAAATTATGCTACAATAATTGCCTTTACATAATTTTTTTTTTATAATGGTCGGTGTTCAACACCTTACAACATTAAAAATAAATAAAAATAATATATGTCATAACCTCAATCCAGCCCTTAGTAAATGAGCTATGACACAAACATTCTTAGTGAGGGCAGTGGTAGCCAAAGGTCTGGTCCAAGCATTCTCAATGCCGGTAATGGTGGCCTATTAGATAATCATTGACAAATTATGCCTATTTTAATAACTAAAGTGTTAGTACTATTCATTAATTATTTTTATTTGATAAGACGCTTACTTTTTTGTATATTTTCTATGTTAATTATTGTGACCATGTGGTGCAATGGTTTTGTCACGCTAAATGGATTACTGTCATGTTAAACGAATTACTGTCATGATAAATGGATTACTGTCATGTTAAACGAATTACTGTCATGATAAATGGATTACTGTCATGTTAAACGAATTACTGTCATGCTAAATGGATTACTGTCATGTTAAACGAATTACTGTCATGCTAAATGGATTACTGTCATGTTAAACGAATTACTGTCATGATAAATGGATTACTGTCATGATAAACGAATTACTGTCATGATAAATGGATTATAAACTATGCATGAATGGTAGTGGAGTGAAGGCAGGGGGAAGGGGGTAGTTACTCAGTCTGACACTCAGTGACTTAGATATATGTTTCCCGCCAATGACGCATGGATTTGTAGAAATAACGGGAGAATTGAATTAGAAACTTATTCACGATTAGACAGTGCCCTAATTTGCAGAAGGCCGCATGTAATTCCATGAATGAAGAACTAGCCCGCCATTATTCAGATAAGAGCAGGTTTTTAGTTCTGGTTCTATGGCTGCTGTTGGGCTAAGAACCTAATAGTGATGTGTGTGTGCAATTCACGTGGAATGTGGTTATGGAGACAAGACGGAAGACAACAATCGGTGACGTACTGACAGAGGTGTGAATGTGCCTGAGGGACTCTTTGATGATCTGATGCCAAGAGCTAAGTGGGCATCTGATAAAGTCGTGTTATGATCCGTTACGAACTCTAAGGATAGAATAGATGGTCCGGTAGACCATTCGTATTTCATGGTTTTAATTGATTGATATATTATTTTGTTGTTAAATATTCAAATTTTATCTTTGTTATTTTAATCACTGCAATTAGCTAATTATGAGAGAGGGGGACTGTAGAGGGTTGGGTTGGGGGCTGAGTCGTACGAATGATTTTCTTTGATCATAATTAGAGAGATTAAGATAACGTACCCGACCCGTGCATTGTACACGGATTCGCCTGTCAGTACACTGAGTGTTAAAGTGAGAGTAATTACCTTCTAGAGACTGAAGGGTGAATCAGGCCACCAATCTGTCGCCAGCATACGTGAGGTACCAAAACTAATAAATTCTAAATCCCCATGTCGAGACAGGGTCTATAAATAAATATGATATGTAACAGTGAGAACGCGTCGCGGGATAGATATATGTAATAAGTGAGAACTCTCCAGCGAGATGTGTTATAATGAATAGATTTTTCAGATTTTCTAATTTGTAACAAATGAATTATTGAACCAAGGGAAAGTATTTGTTGCCTAGACATTGACACACAAAGATGTTAACACACACTGATTTAGAGTTGATCAGAGCAACGATTTCTTCTTTATTTCATTTTAATTTTTGATACATTGTTGAATAGTGTGTATGTATTCAGGCGAACAGCATACATTGTTGAATATTGTGTATGTATTCAGGCGAACAGCATACATTGTTGAATATTGTGTATGTATTCAGGCGAACAGCATACATTGTTGAATATTGTGCATGTATTCAGGCGAACAGCATACATTGTTGAATATTGTGTATGTATTCAGGCGAACAGCATACATTGTTGAATATTGTGTATGTATTCAGGCGAATAGCATACATTGTTGTGCTGACTTGTTGTAATGCATTGCAGTTGGAGCTAGTGTGTACATTTCAACTGTGATTTGATGTATTGGTGTGTTGACTAGGTAAATCGCTGTGAGAGAAGTTGATATGTTACACCACTGAATAACTAGGCGAGCTGAACGGTAGCGATAGACTTCGAGGGAGGCGTCATCAATGCAGGGGGCGCTTCCGGCTTCCGCCGCTTTCGCGCTGGGGGAGAGGAGGAAGGGAGGGGTTTCGAGGGAGTTTATATTTAGACAACTAAATATAAAGACAGGAGTATGGTAGGTTTGTCAACCTAGTATTACGGCTCGGGGTTAAAAGCGTGTTTAGCTCTGTTTGCAGATTTTGTGTGCACAGATTACTGAGGAATTTATTTTAGAACAGGGTTCTAAATAAATAATGGGATTCGTTAATACTGTAGGTAGTGACCTGGTATTATGAAAGGAATTTGGGATAAAAACGCGTTTTCGCCAAATAAAGTAGTGTAGTAGCGCTAGAGGAAATTTATTGATAAACTGGAAACTTAGTGTTTGTTCCCTGATTATATTTTTACAGGAACAACGCAGACTTTCCTAATGGTGTCTGCATCTCCTGATTTATTGATTATAAACCAATACGATCATGTTAGACATGCGAAGCAACTATTGCAGCGTGTAAGTGTAAGGAATAAACCACACTCCATTGATGTATGGTGGCAAGGTATGCTGACTAAATTGAGCAATTTCTGTTACAAAGAAGTTGCTTCAATTGTTGTTCTGCCTGAATGAGCTTGTACAGTGAATGAGCAATCGGGTTAACTTCTAGAGAATAAAAGAGAATCAGTGTGAGTAGAGAAAGACGTGAAACTGACGTGGACAATAGACAATACACTTATGACTTGATATGAAAAAGACAATTGTGGCTTTCTCTATACAATGTTATGTAGAAGCTATTTTCTCTTACCTCTCATAACTCCATTTCTGTACTATGATAAGGACTATCCATCATTTGTATTCACACTAATCTGTTGAATTGTATTTTACGATATAAGAATTTATAAATATAACAAAATATTCAAAAGTGGTTTCATGGAAATATTGATGCCAAGTATTTTTCATTGTATTTGTTAAATGTAAATTTATTGTTAAATTTATTGACCTTCTTACACATATTGATAAACTTTTGTTGGAGAAGAAAGTGGGTGGATGGGAGCTCGCTAAACGTAGATTAAAGACGGATTTGTCTTCTCCTTTCTTAAGAAGTTTTCCACCTACGAAAATATTATATTGCGTGATGGTAAATGTTTGTCTTTAATATTGTGGTAGAGGGAAAACATTTACAGCTCCCGCATAAAGTGTCCAAGTGAGAGAGACCAGTGGGTCTGCTGGTTGATTATTAACAACATCAATTAAGATTTTCATCAATTGTAATTATTTATGAATAATTAATTAATAAATTAAAAATATAACCATTAACTATCTGACGTCGGCGTCACGCATTTATGTTATGAATAGTGTTAAAAGTAATAGGTCTTATTAATGTTCAGTAGAGACAATAGAGAAAATTCTTCTGGACTCCTTACAAGTCAGCTCGTACAGCGGTGATTCATTTTCCTAAGCAGCATTCTTCTGTTTTCTCGTAAAACTTTCTCATTTTCATCAGTCAAGGGCCATCTTCAATCATATCTATCATTTTATGCATTTCTTCAAATATTTATTTCCAAACAGAGTTATCCTCATCCATCTACATACCACGTCTTCATTACATATTTTTTGTCTGAATCGGCCGCATAATTTTAATATTCATTTACATTGCCTATTGCGATGGTATCTAAGTTTGTAGTCTATAACAGTCAGTTCAGTCATACAAATTATCTAGGTTGTCAAATTATATGTAGCATGCTTATCATTATCTAGGTTGTCAAATTATATGTAGCATGCTTATCATTATCTAGGTTGTCAAATTATATGTAGCATGCTTATCATTATCTAGGTTGTCAAATTATATGTAGCATGCTTATCATTATCTAGGTTGTCAAATTATATGTAGCATGCTTATCATTATCTAGGTTGTCAAATTATATGTAGCATGCTTATCATTATCTAGGTTGTCAAATTATATGTAGCATGCTTATCATTATCTAGGTTGTCAAATTATATGTAGCATGCTTATCATTATCTAGGTTGTCAAATTATATGTAGCATGCTTATCATTATCTAGGTTGTCAAATTATATGTAGCATGCTTATCATTATCTAGGTTGTCAAATTATATGTAGCATGCTTATCATTATCTAGGTTGTCAAATTATATGTAGCATGCTTATCATTATCTAGGTTGTCGAATCAAATGTAACACAATTACACTTGTCAGATCTATGCTGTCAGATCAGACGTAATAGGATTACGATTCGCGCCTCCATTATCTACAGAAAACTGCAACATCTTTCTTTTGTTCCCTTTGCAGAAATTGTTTTTGTAGTTAATATCCATGAAAGCGTCTGTCACTGGCTTGACACAATTGGAGACCCATTTAGACAATAAAACCAAAAGCCCGGATGGTATTGGCCGTGCGGGTAGAATGTAACAAGAGAACTAGAGAGAAAAGCAAAAGCATTCATTCACATAATACGCAGGTTTAAATGTTAGCAAACCTTCACATGAGCCATATCGATATTGCAACAATAGGAATTGATATTTGGGTGTCCGCATATCAATGTCTAACCGTACCGTCTACTTGAAGTCCTGTTTACACTTTGACAAAGTTCCGGTACACGCAAATGTATTTAAATATTTATATGTGTGTGTGTGTGAGAGAGAGAGAGAGAGAGAGAGAGAGAGAGAGAGAGAGAGAGAGAGAGAGAGAGAGAGAGAGAGAGAGAGAGAGAGAGAGAGAGAGAATGAGGTAAAAAGACTATATTAATACAATAATATTTTCATAGCAGTGTTTTTCTTGCCTTCGAAGCAAAATAATATTCAAATAATCTTATTCACACTTTCGCTACATGTCCTATTGTGCGAACATTGTGTCTGCAGCAGTAGATTAAGCTGAAAAATATATTTCAGATTTACTGTTGTAACTATGACTATTTTAAAGATTTGACTCATGTAACTATGACTATTTTAAAGTACTGTTGTAATTATGAATATTGTAAAGATTTACTGTTGTAATTATGAATATTTTAAAGATTTACCATTGTAACTATGACTATTTTAAAGATTTGCTGCTGTAACTATGACTATTTTAAAGATTTGCTGCTGTAACTAAGACTATTTTAAAGATTTGCTGCTGTAACTGACTATTTTAAAGATTTGCTGCTGTAACTATGACTATTTTAAAGATTTGCTGCTG
Source organism: Sinotaia quadrata (assembly GCA_028829895.1). Lineage (NCBI taxonomy): Eukaryota > Metazoa > Mollusca > Gastropoda > Architaenioglossa > Viviparidae > Sinotaia > Sinotaia quadrata. The sequence continues at coordinate 14,386,216 of CM054184.1, forward strand.
TAACTAAGACTATTTTAAAGATTTGCTGCTGTAACTGACTATTTTAAAGATTTGCTGCTGTAACTATGACTATTTTAAAGATTTGCTGCTGTAACTAAGACTATTTTAAAGATTTGCTGCTGTAACTGACTATTTTAAAGATTTGCTGCTGTAACTGACTATTTTAAAGATTTGCTGCTGTAACTATGACCACCTCTCCCGATTTCTACCCACTGCTCTCTCTCTCTCTCTCTCTCTCTCTCTCTCTCTCTTAAAAAGTTATATTCTAATCAACTTTGGGACTTTGCAATAATTTGTTGCAAGATAGATTTTGATGACGTAAGAGCTATGCATAATACGTCACGCCTCCGATAAAATTCCTTTACATTTGACAGGAATTAGGAGCCGTAGTCTCTCTTTTCTGTCTTTGTGTGTCTTTGTGTTATGTTGCGTGATTGTAGAGGTACGGTCAGAGACTATGCCTTACCTCTGTTCAAAGTAAATTTCTGTCAACACTAAAAATAAAAGTTTCTACTAACATATAGAAAGTCATTAAGTGTGGTGAAGTGGTGGTTCTTCAGAGCGAGAAATTAGAACAATCTGATGTCGAACAGAAAAGTGATTTTTTATTTATTTTATGTATACAAACGTCTAGAACCATACATTTTGCAAAAGACAGCCAGCAACCACACAAATCTCCAACAGCGGAGAAAAAAAGAACTGGTTAAACACGCACAACGCCGAAATATTGAAAATCTCTTCTATACCCCACCTATTATCAAACGTACCAACAAAAGAGAACAAAGAAAGGCAGGAAACGTGGAGTTAGGATACTGAGAAAAAGTCAAATAACTTTCATCATCTACAACAGTATACAAAAGGGAAATACATTTATTTCGACACTATCGTTATAGTGGCCTGTTTTGTTGACATAAAAAAGACAAAATATAGGTTTGGATCGTTGAAAGGGGTGTATGCAGGATGCATGTAACTAAGGAGGGCTTGGTAACCTTGATAGTGATTGGCTGAAATGAAATCGTGACGTCGTGCTGTTACCGAGGGAGGAAGTTTGTAAAGTAGACCAGTGAGCCTTTCACTTTATATGGGTATGACAAGGGAGGGTGTGGGGGAAAACTCTGTTGGATGCTTAACGGATGTGGACTTGGAGTGACGATGAATGCGAGAATGGTTCAATAATTTATTTAATTATAACATTTGCTTTTGTAGAGTTGAGTGGAGTTTGAAAACAATGTTTCTCGTGGTTGGTTTCGTAAGCACTTGGCCATGTGGGACATTTTAATATTTGTATCGCCGTGATTATTAACGATTTATCAATTGATCTGTCATCGAATACCCCTTGATCTTTGCCTGAAAGAACAACTAACTGTTACGATGGCATTACTAGCAACTTTGTTTCTCTTTTCTTTCATACTCGGTAAGTGACACTTAATCTATGATCTATTTTATAACGTTTTTTGCTCAAAATTCTTGTTGTGTTTTTATAATTAAATAGGTAGCACTATGTTCAAACTTGTGTTAGCAGTGCATGCTTGCTAACTAGTTTTCATAGTTCCAAAAGGTCGCCTGTAAAATAAATTATGAAAAATACTGTATTTAAATGTATCAATTACTAATAGAGAAATGATGAATTCATATCTAAGTTACTTCTCTACAAATTAGCCCCAAGGAAGATGATAAATTCTGCAGAAATGATAAATAATATTAGCGTTATAGTTAATATCTAACTGTAATATTTAGCTTATAATGAATATTTGAATAAGAAATTTGACATAGTAAGCATCTATGTAAATTACATTTGCATGCTTGTACTGCACAGGTTGTTAGTAAAGTTGAGTTTGTGTCATGATGTGCCATGACGTGCCACATAAATTCAGTACAAAGCCAGGTTCAAGCATCTTTAAAAAGGAAACCTGTTATTAAAGTAGACACACTATAGTTCTTCGTAGTTTGATGGGGTAGGTTCAAATGTTGCTTATCCTGCTCGGGTATAAATAATCCTGTTCGCAGCGCAAGTTGTGGTGGGATCGGTTCAAATAAAAACTCTCGCATCACCGGGCAGGCTCAGTGAAAGAAAGACACGAACACTTCTATCAGCTTTCATTTCTTTATTTGGCTTTTGTGGAGCTCTGTTCTTCCAGACACACAAAGACTCTGAACCCTAGCTCCCTGCCAAACTCTCTCTCTCTCTCTCACTCACTCTCTCTCTCTCTCGCACGGTGGTTGTGGTGGTAACGCTGGCATTTTAACGTCACCACTGGAGCTTTCATGGATCATTTCGTCATAGGACATTGTAGTGCTCCAGTGGGACTAGCTCCCCTAACGGGCATTCTGGGAGGGCTAGCGGTAGTGTTGCAGTTGGGAGTTTTGGTTTGGTGCTTGTTCAGTGCAGGCTTGATTGAAGAATGCTGTGGACTTTTCCCGCAGTCATGATGCCTTAATGGGCGGTCTTATACAGGCTGATTTGGAAGATTGTTGTTGTAAATTATATTTCCACCCCCGGGTGGTTGGCCGGCGGTTTCAGACCGAACCGTCCTTGGCGCCCATGGAGTAGTGGGGTGTAGAGAAGAATGTTGATGCACAAAGCCAGACGCCTACTTAACAAACTACTTTCCAGAAATGTTGCTTCTCTTCATGACGTATACATTAAACATAATTTTGCAATCTACTCCATCTCCACACTCGCGCACAAATAATTACAACTGTGCATTTGTCTCATGCATGTCCACATTACTCAGTCAAAGAATGATTCCCTCTCTTGCAAAGTGGTTTTATTAAACAAGCAGCAAGCAGAGCTTTTCATTTCTCACTCTACAGAGGTGTGATTCAGGAAAGCAGCAAACTTTACAATCGTGCAACAATTATAGGACATCTTGCTGGCCGACCTCTGAATGCAACAGCAAAAGACGTATTTCTGGCCGACTCCGAATGCAGCTGCTAAAGACGTCTTTCTGACCGACCTCCGAATGCAACAGCTAAAGACGTATTTCTGGCCCACCTCTGAATGCAACAGCTAAAGACGTCTTTCTGGCCCACCTCTAAATGCAAAAGTCATAATCATTCAGAACGTAAAACAAAATCCGCAAAACACAGAATGATGATAAAGTCAAGACCACAACCACAAACCCCACATCAAACATCACGCACAACGTAAGATATATAGAACAATTTTCCGGAATCTCTATAACCAAGAATAAGAGCACTAATACAGAGTCAACACCAACAATAGAGGTCACCATTGGATAGATACAGAGCAGGCAGAATCAGTCACCAGACAACAAACATGGCTGTGTATCTGATCTGTGCACTAAGCTGTCCTCAGTGTACACACCTGCACAATGTCGCTATTTTAACTATAGCAACCGGGAGGGGGGAAAGACAATCGACGCCATCCAAGCAGTTTATAAATTGTATCAAAATACAATTATCGGGAATCACGTTCGGGGCCGCGCCAGCTACATCAGCACGCACAAACAAACAGTTGGTGGTCAAAAACAAGCACACATCTAGTAACTAAAGCAAACAGCTGATAAACTCAACAAGCAGAACAGTTGGTGGCCAAAAATACTCAACAACCAGAACAGCTGATGGCCAAACCAAGCACACATAGGGTGACCTCAACAACCAGGAAACTGGTGACCAGTTAGCCATATTGTTATTAACCGAAACGGTCAAATGACTGGTGATCAAAACAAATAAATTGTGCTACTGTACCACTTTATTACAGATGAAAAATCTGAACACGATTTAACAAGCATGGGTCTATATATACACACAATTATCGAAATTTTAGTAATTTGGAATCATGACTATTCATTTAGTAACATTATTTAGTTTACAATTTAAACTTTAAACATTCAGTCAACAATATAATGAAAGTATTACTGGCCATCAAACAAATGATGATGGTGATGTTGATGGTGATGACGACAACGACGACGACGATGATGATGATAACAATTATAATGGCAATAATAATCAAGATAGCTCATGAGAATACATATTCTTATAAAATTTCAAAACATTTCACAAAATGTATTTTCATACAGACCCCCAACCCCCAATTGAAATAAATAACTGATAAAACAGTAAAGAGGATCGTCTTTCGTGTATTGCAAATGAAGAATATACAACGGAAAATTAACATGAAACATGTTTTAGTGTAAGATATGTTGACTTCACTAAGCTTGGTTTAACACTAAAGGAATATTGTTATCACCACTCATGATAAAATTTCAACTATATTTTCAATTTACTAAAGTACTATCTATTAGTTAGTTCTGACCTTAATACTTGTATGCATTATACTGTTCGTTGTCAGAAATGTTTACGCTCTATATATTTCAGCTCGCACGAATACCACTGACCTATGCATTTACAATATTACCAGGGTCAACATATGCAATGTCCAGTATGCAGTCACGATCGGTCAACGAATGGACTACTCAACTGCGGTCAAGTGTTGCGGCTCTCTGAATTCGAGTTTGGCGGTGTTGAACAATGAGGTCAACGGACATCAAGTGATGAAAACAGTGGTGGCCAAGTTCCCTAATACAGACTTCTGGGTCGACGCACGACGCAATGCTACTACCAGTAATTAGTTTGCATTCATTATTATTTCTTGTCTCAGTATCTCTTAGCATTGTTATTTTGGGGAAACACATAGAAACCTGATTTTTAAAAAAAAAGAATATTATGTCTGTATTGAATGTAAGATTTAAATTAACACAAATATTTTTTAACGCTTAAGTATTTAAATAAATAATGAAAAGGAAAATTGTAATTAAATAATGAAAAGGAAAATTGTAATTATATAATGAAATTATTACTAAAAATTAATATCAATGTTTGCTTGTGTGTGTGCGCGTGAACACGCGCGCGTGTGTGTGTGTTTGTGCCTGTGTATATGTGTGTGTGTGTGTGTGTGTGTGTATGTGTGTGTGTGTGTGTGTGTGTGTGTGTGTGCGTGCGTGTGTGAGTATGTGTACATTACCGAACATACATTACTTAGAATAACTTACTATGCAAAGAAACGATTCTTCTACAATTAGTCATTCGGATCTGGATTAGGCTTTTGGCTTTATATCTTTCTTTCCTTGTAAGGCGAGTTCACATGGCCAGATGGGAGCCCTGTCAATGCATCTTTTTGGGGGTTCTCTGGTACCCAAGAACCTCAAAACAAAGAAAATTGTTCACGGGTGCATTTTGATGGAACATTGTGGGGAATCGACTGTTTGACAAAAAATTATTCAGCTTTCTGTCAACTCACCTCTGCTCAAGATATAGGTATGTACAACACAACTCAGAATAAAATAATAGTTTAAATTCAAATATTCGATTCCAGGCATTTATATATTTTAAAAAGAAATTAAAAATACACCGGGTGAAAATACAGTGGGATTTTTATTTGTGATAGATGCTAACTTTACAAAAGACACAATGCTACGATTATGACGCATATTTACACTTACCTTTAACAGTTACATTGACAAAGATGCTTAAGAATAGGAGAACCATTAACAATAAAATTTAATTATAAGAAACACAAGGAAAGAAAAAGAATACAGGTTTTAAGCGATATCACAATTATCTTTCTTCAATGACCAGATTAATTTGCTTCCGTCGTTATACTTCCAATATTTACAATAATCTTTCTTTCTGAACTAAATATTCATAAACAAAGTTTTCTTAGTAAGAACAAGCTGCTCTTCTCTCACAATCTGCTACATGTTGCTGCACCGGGCCAGAGGCAGCGTGCGTCAAACCTCAACTTGCATCCATATGCCAATTCTGCAGTCACAGACAGAGTGTACACAGCCCACTAGCCAGAGCGTGCAACTTACTCTGGGACCATGAAAGATAAAATTTGGTCCGACTTAAGTTCTTCTCCAAAGGTGCTTAAGTTTATCTCAGTGATGTTTATCGAGCTCTGAATAAACTTCTTATTTAAAATACTACAAAAATGAATATGAAGAATATGATTTAGCTCTATGTATTCATTCACAGTCACTCATTTACCTTCAAAAGGGTTCTCAGAACACGGACTTTCACATGGCCGCTCAAGGGGACATTGTTGTATGATGTCTTGTCTTGAATGTGGGGAACGCTTCCGGCTTCCGCCGCTTTCGCGTTTGGAGATGGGAGGGGGAGGGAGGGGTTGTATGATGGGGAAATGTTCCCATATATATATATATATTTTATATAAATTTTCATTTATTTAAATTGAACGTTAGAACAACGAGTGAATGTGTATTGCGTCCTGTTTACTGAGAAGCGAGGCCTTGAACAATGAGTGTACATGGGGGGGGGGGGTGATTTATTGACTGGTTTTGGATGTCTGTGGAGCGTGTCGTTCAGTGTGTGCCAGCGGGTACGGATTAGACTTGTTAGCGTAATCGTATTAGCGCTAGAGAACTGGACAGGTCAGAAGTGAGTCTACTAGATGCAGAGTAATAGAAGCCCCAGTGAAAATCTTATCTTCACTACTTTCTGAAAAATCGTCTGAGGGTGACGACTGGAAAAGGATAGTCCTTCCCATACTGGGTCGTATATGAGAGAAGAAAACCCTGGCTATATAAGGTAAAAACGTCTTTGTATTTGTGGGAATGGTTAGGTTTTATTAGGATGTTATATACTATTTTTTATTTGAATATGTTAATATTCTTCCTTTCAGAGGCCTATGCCAAACTTAGTAATTATTAATAGAGCACTGGACTGGACACTTAGGCTTTGCAATTGTTTGTGTTGCAGGATTTTTTCTTTTTATTGTGTATTCTCGGCTGCTCGTTTATAGCTGCCTGTTGTTTGCCTGTGTGGCTGTGCCTGTGAGGCCGTTCTACTTGTCCCGGCTGAATTGGGACGTGCCGATCTATTGACTGGCAAAATTCAAGTCTACAAGACTGACGTCATTTCTGTACTTAAGCTAAGTTCCTACCCATGTGTGACTTTAGTGAAATGAACTGGCTTAGGATGAACTGAATTTTCTAAATCTTGTTAACTTTCTTTTTATTAAATTTCTTGTTATTATTTTAAACGCGTGTTTGTTAGTCCTATCGTTATTTTCGTAGTTCAAAGTGATAACCTCATGATTACGTCTTGTCCTCTGTTCGTTAATCATAATCATTATATATTATTCATAAACATTAAATCTCAGCTGAATCTGACTTGGGGGCGGAGCCAAATTGGCGAGGTACCAGTATATCAGCGTAACAGTTGCAAATATACATATCTAACCAGTGACCCATACTCTGCACCGGCACTTGTAGATGTCTTGTATCATAGCTAATTATACATAGTTGGTATAAATCATTATTACAAAGTCACCCCAGAGTATAGCGGCGACAGACATGAGTTGAGAAACTGAGACAGTGCAATTTCCAAATTCAGACCGGATCACATTTTTCATGCTAACTTGAAAAGGTATAAAGAACGCCCAGATAAAATGGTCGCAACTATTGCAATAGAGGACGATACTACCTCTGTACCCGATGCTGAATTTGTACCACACCCAGTTTGATAGATGTTGAAACTGTTGATGATGTTATTTTAAATCCAGAACTCTCAGACTCTGAAACTCAATAGGTGTGGAGCACGCTTAAAGAAACACAAGTTTTTTTTCCTTTTTTTTTTTTTACCGATAATCCCTGAAAAACGAGTATGTGATAATTTACAGTTGCACTTTGTGATTATAACCTAATCAAATTGAAACCTTGTTTTACATTGAATGTTTTACCTTGTGACAGAGTCAGACAAAATGGTGTCGTGAACTCTTGGCCCAGTTCTGCAAATTTTAAATTGTATTTTTGAATGTAGTTTCTTTGTTAGGACCTTCCCGACATACACCTGTATTCACTAGGTAGAGACTCATCCCATATTATGCAATTTCTTGACAATAGCCGACTGTAGGTCGAAGCTGTAGCATATCATGTGACTGGTCACGTGATGAATTCATGCATTTCCATAAATACACTGACACGCGCGAAATTCTTTACTTACACGAGGAAACACTGCCGATAGAACATACAAGCATGGTGCCTCCGACATTTCCATGTTAGTCGAGACGAAAAAGTATAGTAAAGGACCCACTGTCTTTGTTTGAGGTTATCTAATAAGAAGAACGAGTTCTATTCTGTTCCATTGTTCCTATTCAACTTGGGCTTTTTCGTTGTTTGGGCCGCTTGCCTGTGACAATCCTTGCTCTTGTGTTGTATCTTGGAGATACACCTTCACAAGTACACACCAGCGCTGCCTGTAAGGTCAGAATGGAAGACTGGCATAGCTGAAACTGGTACCCGTACCGTGAACAAACCATTGTTGTCCGAACTGTGCTCTGAACCACTTTACCGTGGGAACACTAGACCGGCAACGACATTTGAAAAATAGCTAAGTGGAACTCTCTAGAACACTTACTTCAATGATAATATCAGCAGAGTTTCATAATAATAATCATAGCTTAAAAGACGGAAATTGTCTGCCTTAAATCAATTGTTATTGTTATGAAGTGGTAACCTATTAAATCTTATTTTTATTTGTTAAGAATCTCTTATTTGTAGTTAATTTATGCATGATATAGACCAATTCTCTAGCGGTTTGGATGGGGGCGAAAGGAGCTAAATGTGAGACGAATGCATAATAATTTAAGAGTATCTTAACGGTTTCCAAACCGAGCTTTTGTACGCAAGTTATTTGTTCATGAATTTGTTTGTCTCTAACTACAAGGCACAATTTGTTTGTCTCTAACTACAAGGCACAATTTGTTTGTCTCTAACTACAAGGCACAATTTGTTTGTCTCTAACTACAAGGCACAATTTGTTTGTCTCTAACTACAAGACACAATTTGTTTGTCTCTAACTACAAGGCACAATTTGTTTGTCTCTAACTACAAGGCACAATTTGTTTGTCTCTAACTACAAGGCACAATTTGTTTGTCTCTAACTACAAGGCACAATTTGTTTGTCTCTAACTACAAGGCACAATTTGTTTGTCTCTAACTACAAGGCACAATTTGTTTGTCTCTAACTACAAGGCACAATTTGTTTGTCTCTAACTACAAGGCACAATTTGTTTGTCTCTAACTACAAGGCACAATTTGTTGTCTCTAACTACAAGGCACAATTTGTTTGTCTCTAACTACAAGGCACAATTTGTTTGTCTCTAACTACAAGGCACAATTTGTTTGTCTCTAACTACAAGGCACAATTTGTTTGTCTCTAACTACAAGGCACAATTTGTTTGTCTCTAACTACAAGGCACAATTTGTTTGTCTCTAACTACAAGGCAAAATTTGTTTGTCTCTAACTACAAGACACAATTTTCAACGTCAGAAACGAAGGATAGCTTGAGCAGCCAGTCTGTTCAAAATTAAGAAGAGAATTAAATTTAAATTACTAAATTAGAATTCTGAAATTCTCGAGCAGGGTCTTAAAATAAATGCTGGACATGTAACATACCTTATGCTAAATGGAATGCTGTTAAGCAGAAAATTGACTCTACATTAGTCTTAGGTATGATTAAATAGGCAGAGTCCCTGTATAGCTCTCCTATTGTCTTAGTTAAAGGAAGGATGGCACACACCAATTGTGTGTGGAAAACACTCAGCTGAACAAGTTGATTGTTTTTTCAGCTGAACTGATGCCTGAACTAGAGTAACTTTTTGCTCAGCTGAGTGGAGCAAACTATTTTTCTAAATTAAACTTGTCACAAGGTTTTGGGCAAATTCAGTCTGTGAGGAAGACAGGCCATAATTAACATTCAGTACCCATGAGGGCCAATATCAAAGGCGAGTAATGCCATTTGGCATCATCACATCACCGTTTGTTTTCACAAAGATGATGAGATTGCTCATCGAACCTATGACAGAGGAATCATTCTCTAACTTCATGGATGACATGTTGGTGGTTAACCAGACTCTAGAAGAACATATCCAAGTGTTATTAAGTATTCCATCATTTGAAGGAATTTAATTTTACTGCTCAACCAACCAAATGTTTTTTTGAACATTTTAACTGAAATATTTAGACACACAGTGGGACAGTATCTCCTGTGGATAAACACATCTAAAGAAAAAGGACACACCTACTGTTGTATGGTGACAATATTTTTTGACTACCTGAACAATTTCTAGTGTAGATAGATTGTTGGAATCTCTACATTTAATGTTCTGTTTGAAAGAGTTGGCGGAGTGAAAAGAAGTGCCCATGTTAACTCTAAGTAATGGAACAGTGTTTGTCACGTGCAAGTGACACACGTGGAGCTGACGAAATTGAATTGAACTAGCAATTGTGACATTGTGACAAAGTGTGAGAAGTGCTGTTAAGACCACACTGAATCAGGTTATGTAAATAGTATTATTACTCATCTCTAATAACTCCATTTCTGTCCTCTGATAAGTCTATCCTGTCATTTGTATTGACTCTATTGTTGAATTGTATTTATGTGTAGTTATAAAATTATCTGAACATGGATTCGTGGAAATATTGATGTCAAGCAATCAATTTAATTGAATTTGACATATGCGTATTTCATTGCTGATTTTATAAATTTATTGTTAAATTTGTTGACTTTCTTATGCATATTGATACTCCTATGTTGGAGAAGAAAGTGGGTGTATGGATGCTTGCTACATATAGATTAAGGATGGATTTGTCTTCTCCTTTAGTAAGAAGTTTTCCATCTGTGGAATATTTTGTGACAGTAAAGATTTATATTTAAATTGTTGAAGAAAAAAGAACGTTTACAGCACCCACATATCCGCCACGTAAGACGGACGAGTTGTGTTTGCCTGAGGATCATTAATAAAATAAATTAAGACTTTCATCACTTGTAATTAGTTATGAAAGATTAATTAATTAATAATAATAAAATAATTTTCATTAACTAAGTGGGGTTGCCGTCGCAGTATCGATAACAAAATGTTGTGCGAACAGGTACACTGCTGGTTAAAAAATAGATAAGTATACGTAAGACCTTCGATCAGATCAAACACGTTCGTTTGAAAATAGGTCATTGTTCTTGATTGATAAATTTATGTTCGAGAATACTGATACAACTAACGTGACGTCGCATAATTATGTGCATGCAGTGGAGATGTTGATACTTAACATTAACCCTTTTGCTTTCTTTCACAATCTTAGCTACCATTAGAGTCCTTTCTGCTTATTACACTAATTTACTAGAATGTTGTATCAAGTGCCTAAACATATGTCCACTTAATAATTATAATTATTTATGTTTGAATTTTTTTGAGGTGTTAATACTCATTTCTGCATTCTTAATGACAGTGACAGCGAGAAATTCTGGTTGGGAGTGTGGCGATCGTACTTCAAGTACAACGTTGTAAGTATAAAGATGTTTTGTTTTATTTTGCACACAAAGGGGTGTGGTTAGGGTGGACGATGTATTACCGAATCACATCTAGAAAAACTCTCTGACACAGCATTCTAATCAGGTAGTCAATACCTGTCTCCTACATCGAGGGGACTTTGATGTTAATAAATTTGCCGCACACGGATTGTATTCTCAAGAAACAGCAGCTACAAGGTATCCAATTTATTGTCCATTGTCCAATTGCAAGATCTGTTTCATCAGATATTCGGCTCGAAACAATCTTCATGAACACGTGGTAAACGTAGAACATTAATTTGTAGTCACAGACTGTGTAATATATATATTTCGGTACCACTTGCTTTTGTTCAATATTAATTTGTATACTAATGAAAGGCGTTGCTTTCTCATCTGGTAACTGGATAATGCAGACGACGGTCTTCTCTGTTTTATCATTCTGTGATGGGGTGTGGTGCTGGTGTTGTCATTATGGGTCACCCTAGGATGCGAGGAGATGATGAAACGATGTAGACGATGAGACAATCAGACAACACCGCTACGGCAGCCACAGCAGAAGAGGCAGAACACGCAAAACGTGTTTACATTTTCATCTGATCTTTATTTAGGCGACACACTGCCAACCACGCTCCTCTCTTGACCACTCTCAGACCACTCTCCAAAAGACCGACCAAAGACGACTCAAGACGACTCAAGACGACCCTCTCACTCTCTCACACACAATATATCTAAAAAGTCCGGGCGGCAAAGGGGACTCCACTAGACAATTCTGGAACTGATACTAAAACTAATGCTAAAAGGATACTTCTGTGTTAACGTACTTTCGTTCTAACATAAATTCCTTCCAAACTACCTAGAAATACATAACACTTTAACTATCAAAAAATACTACATTAAGTACTCTTTAAATACAATGCTGTCTTAGAATATAATCTACAACATAAATTATCAAATAAAATAATTAACTATATTCATGTGCCAGGGGAAAACCAAGTACACATACATAAATCGTAGAATACACTAAGAAAACAATATAAACTAACTTACAAAATTATATAAATATAAACTACATCCCACTACCTATTAGAATATATAAATATTATCTTTACTTGATGAATACATAATATGATAAGTGGCGGTGTACACAATGCACAGCCATACACATTACTATATAGCAGACCGCGCCGCGCGATTCAAACCAGCGGCCGATGACTTACTTTGCCGCCAGGCAAAACAAGCGTTCCGCACACGCACACACAGCTCTGTACACACGTACATCCACCCTTCCACAATTCGATAGTAAATAACAGAAAGTGATGATAATGTTGATGACGACTACAACGATGATGATGAACGATCTCCATGATGACAATGATGATAGGGGCTTCTCTACCAATAAAACGCTACCTGCACTTTACACATCTAAGAGATATTGCACACAGTAAAACAATACAAATATCTCAAGGCTTAACAAAAGTTACGAATCGAAATGAAAACATATAATTTATAACATGTGATTTTACTGAGGGGGTAAATTACAAGAATACTATTGAGTTACAAATGTTTAGTAATATGCAATATAGAATATTATCCTTCGTAATTCAAAAGACGTCTTGAGAGAGCCCTTTCGGAAATTGTCATTGTCCATCTCATTGTGTTCCTATTCAGAGGTCATCATTGTCATTGTCAGTCGCATTGTGTTCCTATTCAGAGGTCATCATTGCCATTGTCCGTCTCATTGTGTTTCTATTCAGAGGTCATCATTGCCATTGTCCGTCTCATTGTGTTCCTATTCAGAGGTTATCATATCCGAGTAGGTAATCCTGTAACTTTTAATCTAATGGAGGCCATCCCACGTTTCCCGGTACACAGAAACAAGAATATATTTAAAAAATAATTCCACATACGTTCATGTTAAAATAATATATAATTTAATATGATTAAAAAATATAAAAAATCCATAAAACTGGGGCACATTAAAAATACACAGACAAAATCCAAAATAATAGTCAAGAGATTGTAAACTACAGTTTGATTAGAATAATGTCCAATTGAGCAGTAATTAATTGATTAACTACAGTGTGGTTAGAACAATGTCGAATTGAGTATTAATTAATTGATAAGAATCGTGCAATGATCGAGATGGTAAATACAAAGACATATTTCAAATAATACACTGAAGTAATTTTAGAGGTAATTCTGTCAGGTAAAATATGACAACGAAATTTTAAAAATGTGTTGTGTTTGAATGTCACTTCCCTTATTCCCTTATTCGAGTGTTCGCTTCATAGTTTTTCTAATCTCAGTTCTTGAATATCTGAATTAATAATAAACTTCTCTAGAATTCATTACAATATGTATGTCGAACATAAGGATAAAAAATAATAAAATAATGCAAAAGGACACGTAACGGCTTCCATTCATACGCACAAACAACGACTCAACGTTAACAGTAATTCTGTTTAACAGTTAGAATGCTATTCACAGAATATTCAGACTGGCTACATTCTGAAAAATACATTACACGTTCAAAATGAACACTACTGGTAATTTGAACATAGTCTATCACTATTCTAAAGAATGAACTAAATACTCTGATGACTATTGCATATATCACACCGAACAGAGGGAAATGAATTCTACTCTACAACAGTAAAACAAACATTATATTATTCGTTCAATATTAAATTCATGTAACACGAACACGATCAGCCTTTAGTAAATACATTCTAAATTTAGTAACTTACTGTACGAAGACAAATAAGAACTCTCACACCAGAGAATATGCAGCCCTAAAGCACGGTGACAAATTAACTGACCATTTCATTGATCTCCATAACACCTACTACAACAATTTGGGTAGACACAAGTCCAGAAGTTACAATTCCTACACCACATCACACCACACCACACCAAATTACACAGTGACATCATTCATAGTGCTTCGACTAAAGTCCGGCCGAGTTTCACAGGACTCTTCACAAATAGAAGACTTAAGGAAAATGTCTGAAAGTTCTGCTGATATTGGCTCTTCAGTGCTAACTGGCATAACGAAGTCTGACACTCTGGGACTGACGAGGGCGACTAGATTACCTGAGTCAGATTTACATGGAGTAGCTCTTCCACTTCAGATTTGCAGATTACTACGCGAGATTCAATGGTAGGCGCCGATAATTAAAAATTAAGTCGATTAGTTTTTTTCCGACAGGTTCCAGTATCGGCCAAAGTCGATTCACTGTAAAAAAAAAAAAAAAAGTGTGTGCGCGCGCGCGCGCGTGTGTGTGGTAAAACCTCTGCCAATGGCTTCTTGCCAATGCATAACGCGGTTGATAAAAAGCACTTTATATTGTCCATGTTGTTTCCGGAAATATGCGTTTCACATTCCGACTGCTAGCTGGTTTAGTCAATCACGAGTGAGAGACATGTGTAATCGCTGCCTACAGTTGAAAGCTTAATGTTAACAGGAAACACTCACTAACTACACCGGAAGCTTAATATTTACAAGAAACTCTCGCATTTAGCATTCAATAACGTATCAAAAGATAACTTACTCTAACAAAAATAAATATGCAGAATTCAAACACGAATACACACGATAAGAAATTATTAAATTAAAAAGTATCAAGTAAGCCAACACAAAATGATAATACGCTTTAAGAATATTAATATGGCAAATATAATAATAAGACATATGCAATTGTTAATATTAAACTGGAATTTGAATTTTTTGTCTTTATGACATATTTATAATTGTTTTATGTTAAGGTATACATTTTGTTTCTATTTGTTTAAGCCTTTATGTTTACATGAAGGTGAAAATACTGATAACACGTTAATGAAATACGGTCCATTTATTGTCAGGTCTACTCCACGAACAGAAACTTTATCCCAAACGAAAACAGCCCCAACATCAACAAGTAAAGGCTCAACATCAACAAGTGAAGGCCCAACATCAACAAGTAAAGGCCCAACATCAACAAGTGAAGGCCCAACATCAACAAGTGAAAGCCCAACATCAAAACGTGAAGGCCCAACATCAACAAGTGAAAGCCCAACATCAACAATTGAAGGCTCAACATCAACAAGTGAAGGCCCAACATCAACAAGTGAAGGCCCAACATCAACAAGTGAAGGCCCAACATCAACAAGTGAAAGCCCAACATCAACAAGTGAAGGCTCAACATCAATAAGTGAAGGCCCAACATCAACAAGTGAAAGCCCAACATCAACAAGTGAAGGCTCAACATCAACAAGTGAAAGCCCAACATCAACAAGTAAAGGCCCAACATCAACAAGTGAAGGCCCAACATCAACAAGTAAAGGCCCAACATCAACAAGTGAAGGCCCAACGACAGTGATGTCATCAGATCACGCAGTAACATCAGTGTCCCTTCCCACAACAATTCATCCGATGTGGACCACCTCAAGCCCACCGAAATTTTGTGCTTGCACTTGCAGACGCCTAGTTAGGTTGAACGACACGACAGTTGAGGAAAAGGTGAAACAAATCCAAGAAGCTCTCTCTATCAATAAAACCGCTCTGTCCAGTTCCGTACGAAAGAAGAGCAGCAGCATCGATTCACGCAAGAGTGCACAGGCAATGGGCCTGATTGGGATCTGCATACTGGTGGGGTTTGTTGCAGCCATCATCGTTTCAGATGTCATGAAGTTTTTCCACGCGTGCAAATAATCGTGTGAGATTAGCTGATACCACATTCGCGATATACCTCTTTGAATAACCTACTGTACAATGTCAGTGACAGCTCCGTCTGAAAATTTACGTCATGGAAAAGCTACCACATTGTAGAGAGTTTCAGGAACAAGTGCGAATAATTCTTGCTCTGGGATTGTTTTATGCAATGACTTAGTGTAGTGAAAGTTTTGTCGCCTTAGTTTCTACTAGCAAGCATTGTTTAATTAAAGTCATATTTCTCATTAAAAGTAATATTACAACAAACTATTCTACGTAATAATTTATGTTCATTCCATTTTAAGGCGGCTCTGTCCGGTGATGATATCAAATTTGTTCAAAATTGTGAAACTATTTGTCAAGGTGTTGAAATTAGTAATTTGTGGAAAACGATTGTTTAAATTTTGTTGAGCTTATAACTTAATGGGAAACCCTAGACTAAAAACAGAGCGAGAGAAGTGATAGTTGACCTACGATATAGACATTTGAAAAAATAGTCTTATTTAACTGATTTATTTTTATAACACTGCCTAGAACTCGTCTTGCTCCATATGTCCTTTTTTTCTATTTTCAAACCTTTTGATTGATCGTATATTATATTGATACATATATTACAATAGTTTCCATTTTTATGTGTGGAGATTATACATGTGTTGTTGTTGTTGTTGTTGTTGTTGTTGTTGTTGTTGTTGTTGTTGTTGTTGTTACCTCTTCACTGAAACAAACTAGATGAATCTTGGCATGGAGCCTATGAAACTGAGTGAGTGCAATTTCTGAATTCAGATCAGATCTTGAACTTATAAATTGTAACATCATGACACGAATTACACTTTTCTTTACTACAACTGATTAGAGATATTCTTGTGGTTAATATTGTAGAGAGTAAATTATTTTACCCTCTAATGTGACAACTTTTGATCATAATGTTAGTTACGAGCTGCTTTGGGATGTTCAGTATGGGACGTGGAATATTAGCGTCACTTGTTGGGTGGGCCACGTTCAGATTAATTTGATGTTTGTCAATAGGATTTCTATATATAGTTCACTGTTACTTCGTACCTCTTTTGTAAACAGTGTTTATAAAAAAAAATATTCTTAATTATTAAGTTGAATGAGTTTAGAGAAATGACGAAAAAAAATTGTTGAAATTTTTGAACTGTTATCTTTTATTTGATCAAAATGGTTATAGTAATTTTATATGATATATTCTCTTCATACTTAGTTGTCGTGAATATTCAAGTCAAACAGTTGTTTTTAACTGTTTATTAGTGAGCGCATGCTCACAATGATCTTCTGCAGGGTGGTAAAGAATCTGGTATGCTTACTCATAGTACAGGCTAGTGCGATATAAGTTAGTAATAAATGTGTGTTGCCATTAAATGATAGGCCGAGAGGTAATCCAACACTAGAAAATTGTGCCATGGAATTTAGGTTTCATTACACGTTCTCTGTTTGATGGACTGACCGGAAAAACTGTACATAACTCGGCAAATTTGTCGCAGTCGGGTGAGATGGCTCTTTCTCTCAGTTACCATGGCTCTGTAGCAAACCCAATCTCAGCAGATTAGCTGGAAATCTTTAGGTCTCCGGCCTCTGAGGAGATCAAAAGTTTTCCCTTAAATAAAACTATGTTTGCAGGAGTTTTTTTTTCTGTACAACGTAAATCTAGTAAGCTTCGCTCCATCTTTATGTTAAAGAAAACTTTCTTCCTCTTTGCTAATGTAGTAATTTAAACGTGTGGACAAGTAGTTTATCAAGGCCTAAGTAGCTGATATATGAATATAGAGTTATGGCGACAAGTAGTTTATCAAGGCCTAAGTAGCTGATATATCAATAAAGAGTTATGGCGACAAATAGTTTATCAAGGCCTAAGTAGCTGATATATCAATAAAGAGTCATAGCGTAAGCTATGCTATATATTTTTGTGTGTGTTGATGTTGTTCTAAATAGGAAGTGTCAACATGGTTCTTGTAAATAAATATATAGAAGATGGTGTTTGTACATAATGATGAGTTAGCGGCTCTTTAACAATGTCAGAAATAAATTGTTGTGTTCATTGACAAAGGATCTAGCCTGGATTATTGCATGTAGTTGCTGTGGTTTATTGGGTAATGTGTGAAAGAATATGTTAGTATGAACGCAGACCAACTGCATACGGTCGAACATAGTGTAGCGCTTACGCCACATTAGTTATTGGTTATGATGATTTTTATTACTTAGTCATCCATGACAAATTACAAGTGATGAGAACTTTAATTTATGTTATTAATAATTCCACCACCACACACACACACACACACACCCTACACCACTCGTCTCTCTCACCTAGCGGAAATGCGGGCGTTGTGAACGTTTTCTCTCTCCCACAACATTAAAGACATATATTTACCGTAACAACATGTTTCCTAAGGTGGAAAACTTCTTACCAAATGAGAAGACAGTCCAACTTTTAAACTGTATTTAACGAGCCCATATCCTCCCACGTTCCTCTCCAAAATAAGTTTATCAGTATGTCTAAGGAGGTCAATAAATTTATTAAATCAGCAATAAAAAACGACAGCATATAACATTGACGTTGGTAAATGGGTTTTGTTGTTACCACTACACCTAAACAAATTAGATGTACATTGGCAAGGACCCTATGAAGTTGTCTAGAAATTGAGTGGGTGCAATTTTCGAATTCACATCCGATCGAAAGTAAAAATGTTTCATGCTAATCTGATAAAAACATGTAAAGAAGGCCTGGATAACATGGTCATTACTATCGTAATAGTGGATGATGCTTTTTATGTACCATATGCTGAATCCATACCACTCCCAAGTTTAATAGATGTTAAAACTGTTAATGATATTATTTTAATTTCAGAACTATCAGGCTCTGATGCTCAACAGCTATCTTGCGATGTTTTCATGATAAACCAGAAAAAATGTCTGTGCGAATTTATAGTCGTACTATGGGATCATAACTCAATCTGCTTGTCACTGCCACCCCGGAAGGGGGTGGTGGTCTAGCTGATGACACACTGAGTCTAAAAGATGTAAAATAACAAAGTCATGCACACAGACACCACAATGTTCTTGTGGGGGAAACATTTTATTCTGAGTTTGGGGTAAAGTGTGAGAGTCGGCTGTGTGAGTGCACGCATGTTGGTTTGAATGTGTGATGTGGACGGACAGGACGAACTGACAAATAATTGCACTGTGGACCACTTTCAAAAAGCCAAAACAGAATAAGGCTAATAACGGGAATGTATTCCCATTAATATGGGGGTTACTTCCACATGGCTGTTAGTCATTCACCCAGAAAAAGAAAACATCCACACACATCATTCATGGTGTGGGGGACCAGAGTACTGAACAATGAATAAAAAGTAAAAATAAAAAGAGAATTGCATACAATAAAATTGTCTCTGGATGAAAATGCACAAATCATCATAAGCAAATTATTAAGAACGAATTATCAGTAAAATGTTCACTGACCGAAATGTCAATCGTCGAAGTGATATTATCAACAACAATCTAAACTACCCACCTGCCTACGAAAATGTACTGCTAACTAAATGTCACAGTTAATGGAGAGTTGAGGAAACTTGATGACACACTAACACCTCTCACAGTGTCAAAAAGAATGTGACGAATATGATGTCCACGGATGATGGATGAATCAGTAAATATATGCTTTCCCTCAGGAAATTAAACAACAATATTCCTTGGTGAAGACCGGAACTAAAACGATAAATGATCTCCCCTGATCAGGACGGGATGTAGAACACATGCACGCACACAGATTGAAAAACCCGGGTGACCTATCTTGTTCGCAAGCATAGAAAGTACTTCTCAAATAGAATGACGAAGTTCTGAATGGTGAAAACCAATATAAATGAGTGAAGTGTAGAATGCCCTCTCCTCACTGGACACAAATTTCCTCAGTCCCAAGCACGGTGGGCACTGGCGATTTGCTGTCGATGGGTGAGGTGTACCCACTGAATGACTAGGTAGAGGCTGGTAGGTCTGTACCATGAAAGACATTCAAATATGAAGTCTGAGTCAGATGCGTGGTAAGCACTTCAATGGCTCCTTTCACTAATTTATGAAAAATACGTAAATGGCCGCACGAGAACTTATGGTGAAACAAACACTTTGAGTTTTCTGCACACCTTACTGTCATGCGCACACATACACTGCCAGAAAATGACGTCACCAATCCTTAAAAATAATCGACGTTTTTCTTTGAACTGTTGAAGGTTCCAGATTTGAAGCATGGCATAAGTATACTCAGAGAGTCCGTATGCTCAGAGAGTCCCTAAAATCGCAATTGTTATTGTGTTGGCACATTTTCTTCTATCTAAAGGCTCGTTTTCTATAACTGCACACAAAAAATAAATAACTGAATATAATCCCGATCTCAATAACCCTGCCAAGAAATAAATAGCTAAATACAACTACTATCTACACCTAACATAATCAATGCTCATCAAAGTGAATAAATAAAACAGTGTATTGTTAGAATACACGCATAACAAATGTACACTCTCGCAAAAGCTCTGACCATGCATGTATAGACTCTGCTTTCATTCACGGGGAAAAAATAAAGCTCTTGTGGCCAACTACAAGGGAGATAAAAATAAAAATAATACTAAGAAATAAATTTAAATGATCACCTCCCCTTCACTGTGACAACATCCAAAAATTACAGAAGTTATTTCAGTGTTTGAAGGAACGTAACCATGCTGTTCATCCAACCAAATGTTTCTTTGGACGTTTCAAAATTGAATATTTTGGGCGCACAGTGGGACAGGGTCTCCTGTTGTACATTATACTTGTGAATTTTGATCGATGCTATAATTATTATAGTGTGTTAATATCGGGCAGATGAAATTGTTGCAGGATTTGTAAGTTGAGAATGTATGTAAGAGGGAAAGGAGATTGCAGATGAAATACGCCTCAAATTTATTGCTGCCCTAGTCTGATCTTTTGACTTTAGCAGAGGAGCAGTCCTTTTTGTTTTCCTTTTGCCACGTCGTCCTGTGGTGGCTACTAGATCACGTTGGTGTGTGAATCCAGTGATGTCAACTTATCAGTAAAACGTTGTTGCTGTAAGTTGATTCCTGTGAATTCCTTTCGAGAGCCAAGACAGTAGAAATGGTGGCTTGAGTTTGAAGATTATTTTCAATGTTTCTCGTGGTGTGTCGACTACTACACCCGAAAATTCGAGAATTTCTCCTGATGTGCTTGATAGAACACGTGAAATTTCGGATGGTTATCTATGGTGTGCATTAAAAGTCTAAGAAAAGCAGGAGACAAATCCAGAACATTTCCAAGAAGAATTCATGAGAGAGCCTTATCAGGCCTGCGACTCTGTTGGACAGTCAACTGTATTATATTCTTATTTGTATGTTTTTTTGTGTGTCCTCATTGTGTACGCCATTGTGTACGTCATTGTGTACGTCATTGGGTACGCCATTATTGGTATTTGATGGTTGTTCTTCCTATGTAGTGTGCATTTAATTCATTACTAATAAAATATTTGTCCTTATTTGTCAAGAGTCTGCACCTGATTTATACTATAACCAGGTTAAAAGGGTAGAGTATCGGAGGTGGGGGGGCTTAGTAATTGTTAAGTCGGGTGGTATAGCCTTTTTTTTTTAGGGGGGGGGGAGCGGGGTTATTCACTGCTCTGTATGCCAGGTCAGGGTTATTCTTCAGTGTTCACTAAAATACTAGGAATTCACTCTGTGGAGTTTGCAAGGGTACTCTTCCAGTCCCTCACCCGCAAGCTGGGTGGTGCAAAAATTATCAAGTATGGAGATAGATAGATAGATAGATAGATAGACAGATAGATAAACAAACAGACATACAGATAGATAGATAGATTGAGAGAGAGAGAGATAAACAAACATATAGATAGATAGAGAGAGAAAGAGAGAGATAAACAAACAGACAGACAGATAGATAGATAGATAGATAGATAGATAGATAGATAGATAGATAGATAGATAGATAGATAGATAGATAGATAGATAGATAGATAGATAGATAGATAGATAGATAGATAGATATGGTTTAAAACCCTCTCTCAGTCTGACGTTTTACAAGACTCAACAAAACACAAAAATCATAAAACAATATCTGGCATGGAATTATTAAAGTTTGTCTCCAAGGAAGGCCTTTGAACAACCGGAGTATAAAGTCATTTCCCTATTTTCATGCTCACTTAGAGCTTAAGTTTCTGTTTAACTATTGTATTATATCATTTTACATCTGTATATTTTGCTTTTCTAATATGCTAGTGTGCTGTTCTCTCATTTTCATAGGCAAAAGACCGTGCTATCAGCTTCATGAATTAACCTTGCAAATCACTGGTGCAAGAAAATAGATTTTTTTAAAGCATCCCGTAAATAATTCAAAGTTATTGCATTTCTATTTTCTTCCACAGACCGTATACCACACGACTACAAGAATATCACTTTCTGAAAATACTTTAATGATTCGTCCATTTCACAGCCAGCGGTGTAAACTCACACTGGGAGAGTAAATGGCTTGGTTGCTTCCATCTCACTTAACTGGGAGAGTAAATGGCTTGATTGCTTCCATCTCACTTAAAAGTTTCTGAACTTACAGAAATGCAGTCGTGTGCGCACACGTAAATAAAGCTGAATAAAACTCGCGTTTTCGCTGAAAGCATTGAAAGCGATGACCTGAGAAATGCCCCTTCAATTTCTGTGTTATATTCGGACATTTACTGCTTATTAACAAAGACTTTAAAATAGAAAAGGTTCACAATTGTTCATATATAGATAAAAACAAAATGCTTTCTTCATACATCTCAAAATAAGCTATCATTGATCCTCAGTTTGAGTAATCGAAGTTCAATTTCGCGAAATGATGTCATAGTGATATGTAGCAATCATACAGGGCCACACGCCTTTCTATCTGTGTATGATTTGAACCTCCTGGTTACTGCTAAGACCGACCGTGGTAGAGGCAGGGGGGCATTGTGTAAGTGTAAAGAATATACTACATTCCGTTGATGTATGGTGGCATCGAGTAATTTCTGGTATAAGGAAGTTACTGGGAATTGCTACAAATGCT
The DNA here is from genome assembly GCA_028829895.1 of Sinotaia quadrata. Lineage (NCBI taxonomy): Eukaryota > Metazoa > Mollusca > Gastropoda > Architaenioglossa > Viviparidae > Sinotaia > Sinotaia quadrata. Next base: position 14,409,336 of record CM054184.1, read on the forward strand.
GTTCAGCTAAACACTGCGAAGACACTGAAATTAACCTCGGTAGAATAGCAGTGAATCAGTGTCTTACAAACATGCGGGAGAAACGCGTCGAGCTGACGTAATGACGTCGTTTTGTTAAAAACTCACAGACTATTGACACAGTGCTTAAATTAGGTAGAAACTATTATTTCTTAATTCCATTTCTGTTCTCTGATAAGACCTATCCTGTGATCTGCATTGACATTATTGTTGAATTGTATTTTAGGATATAAGACTGTGATGTATAAAATATATGTGAACATGGTTTCATGGAAATATTGATGTCAAGTAATCTTTTCATTGCATATAAACACACGTCTCGGCACTGCTTTCTTATCAACACAATTTCTTAACTTTGGCACACAATGACAAGTAAGCGAAAGTAGGAAACAAAAGCTCTAAAACATAGTTAATTAATGATCCAATGAACACTGCAAGTTATCACACAAATAAATATTTATTATATGGAAGAGAATTAGACAGATTTATAATAATGAAACAATTTCCTACTTATAATATAAAATCCTAACCTTAATTCCCACAAGCGTATTACAAAAGGAAACTTGTTTACCTTATTCAGTCAAGGGTCTATCTCCGATTCCTTGAAGGGAAGATATATATATACTTGGACTTAGTAGAAAAGGGTCTGTCAAGCACATCACCTTAAGAGTTCAGTTTGAAGGGAGTAAAATCTTAGAAATTTCAAATAGATTTCAGTCTAGACTCCACCCATTATCTTTCCCTTCACTAACTTTCCCAATCAATGAAATTAAAGGAAACGTTTAAAGCGAATTAATATTCATTACTTTCTCACATCTTTCAAATTCACAGTTGTCAACACACGTCACTATCCACAGTAACACAAAAGCACATGTCACTATCCACAGTAACACAAAAGCACATGTCACTATCCACAGTAACACAAAAACACGTCACTATCCACAGTAACACAAAAACAAATACATCCCAAGGATAAAATATTTATACAACAGAATCCTAGGCAAACCACAAGACGTGAAAGTAACCCATGGCAGAATTTTTGGAATGGCTTTGCATGACTGCACATCAAAACAAATATTGGCTGAACATCGATAGTTCGCACTGCAAATAAATAATAGCAAGACACACACACACACACACACACACACACACACACACACACACACACACACACATTGATATCAGCTCGCTCACCCTCAGTCTACCTATATTCTTTAGACATCCTTCTGTCTATCTTAAGTTCACATTCATCAATAACTTTATCATAACATTCTGAGTTAAAGAAACTGCAAATAATATATTGTCAAATTGTGAATTAAAATGGAAGATTCATTTTCAGCTGGTATGAGTGCTTCTGTTTCTGCTTTCAATCCTGCCTCTTTCAACCATTTGTACGTTGATGGCGCTACTTTGTACAATTTTAATGTTTCAATTATCCATGAATGTGGGACTGAGTCATAGGCCTTTTGATAGTCAACCCATGCCATTGCAAGATTTGTTCTTCGTTTCTTGCTGTCAGTCACTATTGCCTTATCAATTGCCAATTGGTCCTTCGTTCCTCTGCTGCCTGGTTTAGCATCCTTTTGTTCATTGTTCAGAAGTTTGTTTGTTTAAAGGTGAGTCATGATTTTGTCAGCTATAATTCCTGATAGTAACTTCCAGGTGGTTGATAGGCATGTGATTCGAGGATAGTTGTTTGGCGTTGTGCCTTTCTGTTGATCTTTCATAATCAGATTTGTTTTTCTCCTTTAACATCCATGTTGGTAAAGTTCTTGGTTTGTTTAGTATGCCTTGCATTTGTTCAGCAAGTCTGCCATGTAAGGAGGTAAGATATTTCAGCCAGAATATTTGTATTTGGTCTAGGCATGAGTCTTTCCAGTTTGCCATCTTTCGTACCTTCTTCTTGATGTCTTTTGTTATTGTGACGGTGCATTGTTCAGGTGTTTCTTTATGATCATCTTTCAGTTCCTGAATCCATCTGGCGGAGGTGTTATGCGTATTTGGATTGCTCCAAATGTTTTCCCAGAAGGTCTTGGTATCCTGAATGTTTGGCATTTGTTGTTCTGTTCTGGAATTTCTTTAAATTCTTGGTATAGTCTTCCAGGGTCAGTTCAGAATATTTTGTTCTGTTAGAATTGCTGACCTCTTGCAGGACACACACACACACACACACACACACACACACACACACACACACACACACACACACACACTCACACTCTCTCTCTCTCTCTCTCTCACACACACACAAATGCACACACATATACACACGAAGGCACACACAACATGCCAACAGCAATCGTATTCAGATGTGAACAAAAGAGAGCGGACAGATCGACATATTTCATTCATATAATAAAAAAAAAAAACAATCACAAGGAATTTGATGATTACAAATAACATTTTTGACGTATGTTTAAAACGAACGAGGAAAGCATTGCCTTTCTTTAAAAAAATAAATTTACTTGTCTCTTGTTTTCTCAGTGAAAGAAAATCTATTGAATTATTTGTAAGCATTATTTTCCAGACTGTAAACCTGCGGATACTTTGGAAAACATCAAAGCATTTTCTAAATTATATAAGCATTGTAATTTTCAAATTATAAAAGTGTTTAATGAAGCAATGATATTGATACTTAATACAGTGTAATGTATATAATAAGAAAACTGGTAGAAAATGTTTATATATACGAATGAATCAAACTGAACCGTTTTCAACAGAAGAGTGGTGTTGCTTATAAGCAGTGTATCATTTTAAATGTCTTAAGGAAAAAGAAGTGTTATCAACATATAATGTTTACAAAATAACTTCAATTTCAAACGTTATACAATGACGTTTTTCAAAATGTAAATTTATTATCACCCATAAAAGTAAAAAAAATTCAAACATCAGACCACGAAATCAAATTGCTAATTGGGAAAAACACATTTACTTGTAAAAGAAACCTATTTATTTTTTTCATATGCACCTGTAGATTTATTCTGAAATTTATATTTTAAAGATAATTTAACGTTGAGAATGAAGTTTTAAATGTATCCTTCATTTTTCGAACGGAAAGTCATTGCAAAATTGCCATATGCATAAACGCATTCAGAATAACCATGTTTTTCAAATTATATTTTGTGCACGAGAGTTATCTTTCTTAGTTAATTCTTGTCAAAAGACAGAAATTGCAAGAAAAAGAAGGCCTGGATTTAGGCCATCGATCAAATTGTATGTTTGGAAAAACACTTTCAACAAACCGCAAAATTATAAAAAAATAATGCAACTATTTCGTGCAGTACCACTGTGTAAAATGTATAGAATTTGATTATAATCATAGAAAATAGAATATCTTAAATTAAAGCGACAAAGAGTTTTGTGTTTGGATGTGTACAAGAAATCGCTGCAGATCAAGACAAACAATAAATATTACGGGTACACATAGCAAAAACACTCCTAGCGACCCGACCGTTTGAGCACTAGGCCGGCCGTCTTTAGAACTGGTTCGCCTACGAATGCTGCTGGACAAAGAGCTTTTATTGATGGACAGCTCTTTCTTTATTTGTTGGATGCTGTCTTCAGAAGAGAAGTTAATGCCGGGCTTTAAAAATTGACACGTACACAAATAGTGCTTCGTCGATACTGGCAAATTTGTTTCTGTCATTGTTACGGCTTTCCTTGCTGGAGTCGATACTGGCAAATTTCGTTCTGTCATTGTTACGGCTGTGCTTGCGGGAGTCGTTGTTTCTATCATTGTAGTACTCTGATTTTCCAGCTGCACCGATGTAGTGGACATCTTTGGTGAAGGTGTTGTTTCGAACATTGTGTCAGTCTCTTTCACAACAGTAGTAAAGTCTGAATATGAAGTTGCAGTTCTGGAATTAAAAAAAAAAAAAATTCTCCAGTATCCTGAGACAGCAGTTCTTATGCCTACATGTGCCTTCTAAGATCAAAATAGTCTTTACAGTATGTTACAAGTGTTTGTGGCATTTTATATATATACCTCTGCATATACAGGGTGGCCCAAATGTAGGTTTACAGTTATCACGTAGATTATTTATTTGAAAATTCGACACTAATAAAATAAATTACAATTAGCAAGGAAAAATCTGCTTATGTAAGTTAGATTTATACTCTGAGGAATGTTTTATATTGGTATTACTATGCAAGTAACTTCAACCATATAAAAGGTAGTTTAATAACTGTAAACCTACTTTTGGGCCACCCTTGTATAACATTTTAAAATTATCAAATATTCACCCACATGCACACTATAATGTATGTGGCGGAGTAAATATGCCTATCCCTATTTCTAGGCTTAACTGTTATAATAAATTGTTAAATTGTCAAAGTTACCCGATCTTGGGCACTCCTTATGATGGCATTTTTTGTAATGTGAGAGTTACCTGATCTTGGGCACTCCTTATGATGGCATTTTTTTGCAAGTGTCAAAGTTGGAAGTAAGCAACTGAGTTGGAGAATAGGCTAGAAATTGCTGGTGTTCAAACCGGTTGAGTAGTTTTTTCTAACTAATAGTCTGACACTTGTTCATAAGAAATTCATGCAATGGGGATGGACCGGAATTTTCTTTGTTGAACACGTACTCTATTCTAATCACTTTGAATGTGAACATATCCCGAGACCGATCATAAAGGCGATGGTAAGTTAACTGACTGATAACGAAAGAATGGACTTCGTACATGCTTGCTATTGATCTATTATTTAAAGTAGAGAATGCTTTATGTAATTGAACCATTATTTCAATGTTCACTAATTTGATTACGTTGTACATCATACGTGTGGATTTTGATCGATCTATAGTTCCTATGCTGCGTGTATGTATCTGGCTAATGAAATTGTTGTAGGATTTGTAAGTTGAGAGTGTTTGTAAGAGAGGAAGGAATTTTAGATATGAAATATGCCTGAAATTTAGTGCTGCCTTCATTTGACTTTTGCAGAGCAGAGCAAGCCTTTTTTCTTTTGTCACTTCATGCTGCAGTGACAACTGTTCTCTACATGGAAAACGTTGGTGTGTGGATCCAGCATTGTCGTCAATTTATCAGTAAAACGTGTTGCTGTAAGTTGATTCCTGTGAATTTCTTTCGAGAGCCAGTTTGGCGGAGATTTGTGGCTTTAGTTTTGTCTCGATAATCCATGAAGATCATTTCGAATGTTCCTTGTAGTGTGTGTTGAGTATATACACACGAAAATTCGAGATCATTCCTCCTGGTGTGCTTGATAGCTCATGTGAAATTCAGGTCAATTCTCTCGGTGTGCTTGGAAAGAGTGTAAAAGATTCTGGAACAGTTGTGTAGAGACAATTGGGGCCACTGCCTAAATAAGGTCAGAGGCTTGTTGCAACAACGTGATTGTGAACACGTAGCGGCGACAACCGCCATCTTTGAAAGGGTTATGTTCATTGACTTTAATTATTTCTCTCAAACTCCACTTTCATTTTTATGAACTTGATTAAATATTTATGTTATTTACTGCCTATGTCTATGCTAGGATAAAATGAACGATTGTCTAGCGTGAACTGAATATTGTTGTGAAGTGATGTGAATGTCCACTTTCTTTTGATTATATTCATATGTTGTATATTTCATTATTGACTTAATAATATATAGTTACATTTATTGCTATCATTACACTATTTGATAAACATATGTTGAAGAGATAGTGGGTGGATGGGTGGGTGTCGCTCAATATAGAATAAATGCGGATTTATCTTCTCCTTTGTTAAGACATTTTCTACACTGTGTGACCATAAATGTTTGTCTTTAATGTTGGGGAAGAGAGAAAACTTTTACAGCGCCTGCATATCTGTCAAGTGAGAGAGACGAGTGATGTCTTCTGGAGAATTAAGATTAAAAGACCAAACTGCTGTGCGCCAAGTCCCTGCCATATCGAGTGCTCTGCAGACTTTCACGTGGAATAACATTCAGATGATTGAATTTTGGCTGTTGTGAAGGCTAATTTAGCTGTTGTAAAAGGCTTAAAATAAATAACAACTGAAGATTCTTTTATTTTTCTTAATATGTGTTCAATAAGTGAATGTACCCTTTCGCTGCTAGCGTTCCACATGTGGAACGCAAACAAAAATTGCAATAAAATTAAAAATACACGTTTTTCATAAAAACTAAATTTATTCTGTGTTCTTTTGGTGCATAAAGCACAACATATCTGAAAAATAACAAAAAACTAGGGGTTAGGAGAAAATGGGTTAATAGCATACATTAAGATTTTCATCACTTGTAACTAGTTATCTGTGATTAAATAATAATCATCGTCAAAAGTATCTACTTTGGCGTCACAATATACTTAAATATTATAGATTATTTTCTTCACTGATTGAAGCTGAATAATTTTAAATATGTTATGAAGGAAGCCCGGGGTCCTATGATATTCCTAAAACAATTTAAACGGGTACTTTGCAGTACACAAGTGAAGATTTCGAATTTATGTTCGTGCAAAGATTATATTTACATATTGCACACAATCACATGCATGCAAACAACCCAACCCATATGCACACACAGAGAGAAATAGACAGAGAGAGACAGAGAAAGAGAGGAAGACAAAGAGAAAGACAGAAAAATATAAAGAGCACAATTGAGACAGAGAGAAGAAGAATCAGACAGACATACAGACAGAGAGAGAGAGAATAGAAAGAGAGGAGAAAAAGAAAGAGAAACAGAGTAAGAGAAAGAGAAAGAGTGAGGGAGAGAGAGAGAGAGAGAGAGAGAGAGAGAGAGAGAGAGAGAGAGAAGAGAGAGAGTTGAATGATGTCATACAGCAAGGGAAATTCTACCAACGTTGTAAAGTCATTATTTGTGCTTGAACACCTCGCTGGCTGGGTAGGTATTTCCTGGGTAGATGGTTCCGTTTGATAGCTTTGAGTGATGCCTGGCATACTGCTTGAGTTAGATGTCACTGCACACAAACCAGTAAACTCAGCTTCACAAAAAAAAATGGAACGAATATTTTGTATTGCACATCTGACTCTCTTGGTCCGCTGTAAACTAATGAATAATTTAGGTCAACATAACTAATTCAGGTCAACACGTCGAGTAGCTACATAAGCCCCCCCCCCCCCCCCCCAAGTGTAGGAAGTCCTCACTAAATATAGAACATCAACACAAATATTACAATTATGAATTTAACACAAGATGAAGCTAATAAGAATGACACAAAGATGTATGAAAACTTTTTTTAAAAAAACTTTATATAAAATAAACACACAAAAATAGAATAGAAACAATCCAAAGTTAATTTGAAAGTACAATTTCCAATTATTAGCCTATTTAACCTATCCTACAGTTAATCTTACTATCTCCTATTTAACCTATCCTACAGTTAATCTTACTATCTCCTATTTAACCTATCCTACAGTTAATCTTACTATCTCCTATTTAACCTATCCTACAACCTATCCTATCCTACTATCTCCTAATATTCTCATCAAAGAAAGTCTATGAGAGTTTTTTTCTCTCAGTCATTTTGTTATTTTCCTTCACACCACAGAGTCTTACTAGAGTTTATGATAACCAAAATACACACTCAGTACAATTGATTTTAGTGTACTTATCTCATCTGCTGGTGACATTTCATTCCTTTTTATGCTGCTAAACACACAAGGAAAGTGGCTTACATCATGATGTGTGATTGGATCATCTGCTCTTGGCTACAGTTTAAGAACTTACTTAGACTCTAGGCTACATTTAAATCATTAACTCTTGGCCCAGTTAAGAACATACTTAGACTCTGGGCTATATTTACATCATTAACTCTTGGCCCAGTTAAGAACATACTTAGACTCTGGGCTAGATTTACATCATTAACTCTTGGCCCAGTTAAGAACATACTTAGACTCTAGACTAGATTCACGAAAGGAGAATGACATCAGCAGCAATTCCTAAACCCAAATGGAATTTAATCTGTACTACAGGAAGGAAATAAAAAAATAACCCTACAAATGGAATTTAATACGTACTACAGGACGATAATAATGACGTAATAAATATTTGTTTGCAATGAAAATGACAGTGATGTTTGTGTCAAGGTCAAATCCCTATGATCACTATTCTACTAAACTGAAAAGAAACATAAATTAAAATAAATAAGATATTACATTCTGCTGAATAAACTCTTAAGCTGTAATTATGAAATGTATATTTCATATCTGTGAAAACAAAGGGTTAGAAAAAAAACACTGTATGATGATTCCTGAATTTTCCCACAAAAATCATTCACTCTTTTTTGAGTCTTTTTAGATTTTAAACAAACACACACTTTACGATCTTTCACTTAGAACAGACTATCTCCTTCATGTTTAAAGGTTCTGGTTCTGCGAGAAGTGATTTAATTTCATTCATGTCATGAATGTATTACCTCTATCATGTAACGGGTACAACACACCTTGACCCATGGGTCAAGGTATTCCATCACGCCTACTCATTCACAAACAGAACCACGCTACATTAATCCCAACCAGACTTCTTATTTCTTACCTCCCCATTGATACAGACCGGTCTTTGCTCATTATGGGTCAAGATAGGATTTTGTATAAGTTTAAAATATATATAGTTTAGTTAGTTTCCATAATTAGAGTTTTGACCTAATTTGTATCGCTGTAAAACACCGAACTTGTGACTTGGTTGATCGATCTATCTATCTATCTATCTATCTATCTATGCCTGTCTGCATGCCTATCTACCTATCTGTCTGTCTGCATGTCATCTATCTATCTATCTGTGTGTGTGTGTTAAAAAACAGAAAGAAAAACTTACATGACGATGTATTGCCAATGACGCATGCGTGGACCACCTGAGCATACTTAGATGTACCACCACATGGATCTAGGTTGAAGAATTCATTTCCAACCAAAAACCCGCAGCTCTGGTAACCATTACACCTGAAAGAATTGGCAAACTAACCTAAATTTATTTAGCAGAAAGGCTTTATAATAAATTAAAATCTAGGGACGAGCCGTCAGATAAATATGTTTCAATATAATTAACTTTTATTTTCAATTAAAAGCAATTGTAAATAGAAAATAAATGGGAACACATTAGAAAATCTAAGAGGTAAATAAAATGTTTTTATGTATAATTTGTTAATGGCGAATTCTACCAAGAATACTAGTTCGAAATTCTTTAATTAAAGGATTATTTTTTAAGTAATTCTAATATATATATATATATATATATATATATATATATATATATATATATATATATATATATATATATATATATATATATATATATATATATATATATATATATATATAAACGTTCAGACACCTTTTACATTTAAACGTAATGTGTAAGTTCTTTTAAAATGTAACAAAATTGTATAATATCATGTGAACATTCAACTATTTCAAAACACCCCCATCCCCAATTAAATGCAGAAAGAGAGAACCCAAAAGAATATTTGAGTATTTTGAAATTACACAAATAAGGACATACTTTAAAATTATGGATTTAGTCTACCAAATGACCAATAGTATGAGTAATATGAAACCAGAAACGTGAGTAAAACGAATACAGAAATAAGTGTTTTAAAATTAACGAGAATTATTATAAAACAAAATTATTTTTGTTTAACAACTTGCATACTACGGATTAAACTGGCCATAATAATTACGTATATCTGTTACGAAAATACAGAGAAAAAAAGCAAATGAAAATAAATTGTTAACGACGTAATCACAGCAAACACAAATATACACCATTCATTGTTTTAAGGAGTTTAATCAGATGAATACAACTTTTAAATCCGTTATAGATTCAGCGTTAGCTGTAAATTTGGTAGTTGAAATCGTGCTTCTTGGTAAGACCCATTAATGAAAATCTTTGTTCGCAAATATATGTACATCTAAAAATAACCATTTGTCTTGTAAATTCTTGAAGGATTGCAGATTTATTTGGATCAGGAATTTGTAATTTGTGCATACTTCTTCAGGACGATATAGTTCTATTAAAGCAAGATTACACCCAAGGTCAATACTTTCAAGTTGTTCACTTGGTGTGCTATCAATCTCAAGTGAAAATGGTACTTACGATTACAAGTTTAACTATTTGTTAATTTATTATCTTAACTATTTGTTAATTTATTATCTTAACTATTTGTTAATTTATTATCTTAACTATTTGTTAATTTATTATCTTAACTATTTGTTAATTTATTATCTTAACTATTTGTTAATTTATTATCTTAACTATTTGTTAATTTATTATCTTAACTATTTGTTAATTTATTATCTTAACTATTTGTTAATTTATTATCTTAACTGTTTGTTAATTTATTATCTTAACTATTTGTTAATTTTTTATCTTAACTATTTGTTAATTTATTATCTTAACTATTTGTTAATTTATTATCTTAACTATTTGTTAATTTATTATCTTAACTATTTGTTAATTTATTATCTTAACTATTTGTTAATTTATTATCTTAACTATTTGTTAATTTATTATCTTAACTATTTGTTAATTTATTATCTTAACTATTTTTTAATTTATTATCTTAACTATTTGTTAATTTATTATCTTAACTATTTATTAATTTATTATCAGGTGGCCTGCTGGTCGTCATTTGCATGGACTGCTTTATCATATAGTGACGTTCACGGAGCTGAGAGGCTTCAACAGGGCTTGCCAACTCTCTCTTATTTAACAGGACTTGCCAACTCTCTCTTATTTAACAGGGCTTGCCAACCCTCTCTTATTTAACAGGGCTTGCCAACCCTGTTTTGCATTAGAAGAAAACGATTTGGAAGTGAATGAAACTTTTATATTCGGGTACTCTCTCAAATGGAAACGTGACGTCAATGCTGGGAAAAGCACACACCTAAGCTATAGTTATTAGATTTTATTGCATTAGTTCGTAGACTAATGACGTAATTAATAAATTTTTAAAATGCTGCTGCTATATACATAACCTTTAAATATATATATATATATCCTTTAAGATTACAACATTTCTGTGGTCGGTAAACGAGTAGCAGTGAAGCATAAAATTATTTTTAATAATTTTAAATTATTAAACAGAAAGAGAACGAAACTCTAATTGGACATTTTACCAAATTTTAATTTATTTTGCAAACAATATCAAATAATAAAGAAGAATAGAGCGCATTGTGACTTACCTGGAAGAGATGTTTCGGAATGCGTTTGTTGAATTGCATTTGAGATTGGTCATATGTGACGGTATGTCAATGCAAACTGTCACGGATGAGCGGCCATAAAACGCGCGCACAATATTAATGTGTTCACCAGTCGGACACGTGATTTTCAAAAAATTACCTTCACAAGCGTAAGTGGTGACTGTTGCTTGAAAGAAAGAAAGATCCATATAAATTTAATTAACATTCATAATTGCATAGATACATAAACACTTATTTCTACTTTTTCATGCAATTATTTGTGTATCTCTATAGAAACATTCTTTTGCTCTTTGCATTAAACAAAATGTGTATATAATATTACGTTAGCAGTAAATGATGTATTAGACAAACATTTTAATTATATATATATATATAAATTTTAAATTACTATTATGTTCAGTATTATTGAAATATTAATAGTTAGTTAATTTCGATAATACAGTCTACCTGACTGTTTGTCTGTCTATCTATCTATCTATCCATCTATCTATCTATCTATCTATCTATCTATCTATCTATCTATCTATCTATCTAATTATGTCTATATATCTATCTAATTATGTCTATATATCTATCTAATTATATATATAAATATATCTATCTAATTATATATATATAAATATATCTATCTATCTATTTATCTATCTAAATATGTCTGTCTATCTTTTTGTCTATCTGTCTATCTATCTATCTACCTATCTATCGATCTATCTATCTATCTATCTATCTATCTATCTATCTATCTATCTGTCTGTCTGTCTGTCTATCTATCTATATTACATATCTATATAAAGAGCATTTTGCAATGGAAAATGTCATGCCTCTAATACATTCTTCAATAATTATTGCATGATTATTATATTTGTTCCATCTTTTTTTCCCTGGATTCGCGCAGCATGATTAAGAATACAGAATGATAGTATCAAGTGATTTGTGAATACAGGCGCTTTGTGATGCTAGAGCAAATAGTAAGTACACTCACTTGTTGTTGGAGGGCAATAAGCTTGACAATAAACAGAAAAATTCCCAGAAGAACACGTGTTTCTGCGCAGCTTTCCATTTGTGTGTACAAACACACAGTCTTCAGCAGTGTTTAGAGTTGGGTTAATTTCCCAGAATGACTCATTTACAACACTTCCGTTTGGCCAAGTGAACCCTCGTAAGAAAATGATTTTAAAATATGAAAGAAAATTAGCAACGCAAACATTTACAAACATACTCTTAATTCAGTGATTTAACACACACACACACACACACACACACAAACAAACAAACACACACATGCACGTTCATATTTATATTGTTGTGGATTTGGAACCAAAGACTTACCAATTCTATCGATCCTTTTTGCGTCGACCCAAAATTGTCTATTCGGGAATTGTGCCACCAAATTCTTCATCACAAATAGTCCATCCACTTCGGAGTCTAAAATTGTCAGGCGTGTATGTCCACCCTGAATCTCGCAACAGTTCTTTGCGATGGGATAACTTGTTCTCTCTACTGATACCCCATACAGGTGATTATCGATGTCGAACCATTGAAGACCTAACGGACATTCGTCCACATAATTCAGTGCAGCAGTGCAAAAACCTATAATAGGAGAATTCGATGATTTTTTTTTTCTTGAATTTCATTGGAAACGAGCAGACGATTCGATGCTTTATTATTATATTAATTTTACAAGGAGCAAACAAAATGTTACGCCTCCATCTCAGGTAAGTGAATTGTTGATTACAATTAGTGAAAATAGCATTTTAGGTAGTCTCAAAGAAAACGAAGACGGCTCTGCTGTAGTATAAATTAAGAAAATTTTACAACCATCTCAGTTTAATAAATGTTTACATATTACACTATATTACATTATATTATATTATATTGTATTATATTATATTATATTATATTATATTATATTACATTACGTTACGTTACGTTACGTTATGTTATGTTATGTTATGTTATGTTTTATTATATTATATTATATTATATTATATTATATTATATTATATTATATTATATTATATTATATTATATTATATTATATTATATTATATTATATTATATTATATTATATTATATTATATTATATTATATTATATTATATTATATTATGTTATGTTATGTTATGTTTTGTTATGTTATGTTATGTTATTTTATGTTATATTATGTTTTGTTATGTTATGTTATGTTATGTTATGTTATGTTATATTATATTATATTATAAATTTAAAGAAGACATTTTTTGAATACAATATTTTATACCACTCAAATGTTTCAAATGTGTACGGGTCATACTTATTGAGAACTACACAGGTTCACAAATAGAATTAGCACAAAATCTTTACTTTGGCCGACGCACTTACTTATTGAGAGCAGAAGAGTTTCTCTCAGAGTTGTCTGCATTGTATCGCCTTTCTGTCCACTGCTGACCAAAGATTCTCTCCAAACTGAGAATTGTCCTATTTTAACTTCCACTGGCTTTGCTGTCATCTGTTATAAAGCACGCGCATTCGTAAATTAAACTCAGCGCGCATGCTCACACACACACGCTCTCAGAAATAGCATTCTAGTAAACAAATAAATGTTTAGTTTTGATTTTCGATTCACTCTCATATCATTGTCGGCAAGTCCGCCAAACAAGCCTTTCAATAAATTCTTAATGAATCCGAAGCACTTCTCAACATTTCTTATCTGTCCTTTCTTATTGAGCACGTTGTGCAATATGCATAATGCAAAGATACTTAAGGGATAGAGAATGGTATATAATTCGGCTTTCTAATCTTTGTTCGAAAGCTTTAAATCATTACAAGCCGATTGGATGAAAATTTCGCCTTTGTTCCCACACAATTGACACTAATTTCTGCAGGTAAATATTTGATAATTTCATATTGAAGACATTTGAAATTGTTAATCAAAATTACCTATATGAAAGATTCACAATCTGCACTTTGTAACTTCCAGTGAACAATGGGTACACCCTTCGTTTCTAGGCACGCTTAAACAAGTCGTCATGGGTCTTTATCTCGTGCAGCCTAGTTACCGCTCAACAATAGCCGCCCTTTTACAACTTTTTCTATTTCATGTTAATATTAAAGTGCACTTTAATTATTTGCTGTTTCCATGTCTATTTCTGATACCAACCACATTTGGCATATCACAAAATTCTTTAATCCAATCTCTTTACCACCACCCCTCCCTCTGATAATATTACTCGTTCATTTTATTTTTCGTGCACTGGAATTTATAAAACAATGCAGATATAATTTCATGTTCTTCTGAGATTAAAAAAGCAAACAAATTTGTTGACTGAAATCATGAAATCAATATCTATCAGAATAAGAAGTTCTGCACGTCTTTCATTTAGGAAAAGATTCGTTCCTCTAAGGCGTTTCTCTCGATAATACTTGCTATATTAGATTGAATTATGAATTTTATTTTTATATTTTATTTCAAATATACTTTACTATAAAGGTGTGTGGGTGATACAGTACCCCAGGTAGGATGTTAAACAATGCGCGTTATTGCATTAGTAAAGTTTTAAGTCAGCAAATTACAAATTTGCAAAACGTCAACTAAATAAAATGAAATAAAGAAATAAAGGAATTTAAAAAAATCAATGGGTACGTGTTTCAATGTCACACTAAGTATATTACTTATTACAACCTGACCTCGTTTGTGTTACTAATCAACTGACTAAACAAATTCACAGACACCTTACGTTTCCTTTTATTTGGCTGTGCCACTCTTGTAGTTCTCTGGCTTTACTACTACTACTACTACTACTACTCTACTACTACTACTACTACTACTACTACTACTATTACTACTACTGTTAGTTGTAGTAGTACTAGGGCTAACACTATCACCACACTACTACTTACTATCACATCTGCTGCTAGTACTACTGTTGTTGCTCTTTGTGAAGCCAACACCACTTAGTTAATGAATATTGTTATTATTATTATTAGTAGTAGTAGTAGTAGTAGTAGTAATAATAAATTAATTAAATATCACAAACTAATTACAAGTGATGAGAATCTGAATTTATTTTATTAATGATCCTCCAGCAGATACCACTCGTCTCTCTCACTTGGGGAATATACGGGCACTGTAAAGGTTTTCTCTCTTTCACAGCATAAAACAACATTTACTGTCACACAATGTTTCCATAGGTGGAAAACTTCTTACTAAAGGAGAAGACAAATATGTTTTTAATCTATATTTAGGGAGCCCCCATTCACCCACATTCTTCTCCAACATAATTTATCAATATGCATAAGATGATCAACAAATAAAACAATTTTTTTTACATAACCTTGTTTAACTGTTGTTTCAATAGTCCATCAGTGAGCTTTCGTGAAAAGGACACAAGTTATTGCAGAAGTTATTTCGTCACCTCCACATGCCTCACTCACTGTTTTTCAGACACTGTTCCACATTTTAGAGTTTACCAGGTCACTTCTTTTCACTGTGTCATCTCCTTCAAACAGAACAATAAATGTGGCAATGTCCAGCAATTTCTTTACACCAAAGATTGCTCAGATATTTGTCATATTTTTCCACCATACATCAGTGGAGTTAAGTGTATTCTTGCACTTACACACCACTTCCCACCTTTATCAGGGCCGGTCATAGCAGTTTACAAACAGGTGGTTCAAAGTAAACATTGAAATGAAAATAGAAAAGATTATTTATATCTGCAAAATTCAATCAGAAAACAAATGCTAAACTACCAATTAATCACTTTATAACTCCTTTGTTTTGTACATTCCAGTCTCGACTTACAGTTTCCTGCAATGGTATTTATTAGACTAATACACACACAAAGCATAATAAATACAGCATGTCAAACACTGTCAAGTGCTTAGTGCATCATACATTTGTTGAAATAATATCTACACACATAATATATTGTTATTTATTAAAACAGAAGTTTAGCATATCAATAGCAAACTTACATGAAAAACATTCTCTCTCAATCCGTTAGCTAACACACTATCAAGCTAATGTCCACTGTTCAAGATTTTCCTTCTTCTTGCCACTCCAAATTCAAAGTGATCAGAGAAGAGAATTTTCTACAGCAGGTACACTTTTTTATTCTCAGCCCATTGTCTGGTCTGGTTCTCACAAATCATAACCATTGGATAATAAAAAAACTACTCACTGAATTGCATTACATCAGCAATTCTAGCATATTCTTGCCTCGAGCGTTTAGTACAACTCAGACACTGCAAGAATACCATCACAAGGAGTGCCCAAGGTCGGGTTACTATGACAATTTATCAATTTCAAAATAGGGATAGGCAATTTACTCCACCACACTGTTATTACTACTACACCCACTATAGTAGGGTGATATTAAAAATAAATAACAGAGTTACCGCATTATTAAGTGTACATTCAGGATTTAATGAGAGATGTTACAGTTTACGCATTATTAAGTGTACATGCAGGATTTAATGAGAAATATAAATGTTAACGCTTATTAAGTGTACATGCAGGATTTAATACGAAATATAACAGTTAAAACTTTATTAATTGTAATTTCAGTATTTAATACATTTATATTTACAAAAACAAAATGCATTACAATGCTTGCAAGTTAGGTACGTAACGATAGGGTATAAAAGAATAATTTGCAAATTTTACTTTAAACGTGTTTACTTGTGTGATAAAACAACTTTTGCTTCTCCAAACATTTCTTGATTCCAGTCACCATCACTCACGTTTCACATCTGACTTTTATAGTGTGAACGGTGTCTTTAATTCTAGCAGGTGTCCTACACGTGATTGCTAATCAAAGAACAAAGGTTTTCTTAAATTAAATTAAAATACAGCATAAAGTTAACGGTCACAAAGCAAAAGCAGAATACAACAGTACATTTCTTAAGTATACAAGTATGTGTTTGCTGTAAATAACTTCAATGAATACATTAAGTATTCAAATGTCCTTTTAATATAAATACACTGCTAGGATGGAAGTTAGTACACAAATGTGTGATAAATATATTTAATTACTGTGTAATGACATCACAATAATTGGAATCGTGTTTTATACAACAATCTGCTTAGGATGAATTCAGTACACATGTAAATGCATAATATAACTAAATTGAATAGAATGAATTCAGTACACATGTATTGTGTAATATAACTAACTGCACACAATTCAATGGCCGTAATTTATTACGTTGAACATTTTGCAGTATTTTTATAGTTCATGAGAAGGATGGTTTTAATTGGCGATACTAAGACGTTGGCAGAGCATTTCGCCACCGTCTCTGCATGAAGTAACCTCATAGCAAGAGTTATCGCACCTGATCCCGAAACTCTCTCATCTTTAGGATTGTTTTAATACAATTTACAAGCATATAATTGTCATTAATGTGGTAGCATTTATACAATGTAAAATTTCATAAGAAGTTAACAGTCTACAGTAGTTGATTCAAAGAGGAACATCGCGAAAGTGGTACTAGAAGACCTCTTAATATTATTTACAAGCTTGGAAAATTGTCATGACATCTATAAAGAAGATGACTGTTCCGCAACAAATCAGTATGCAGGTCCCAATCAGGCCCATTGCCTGCGCACTCTTGCGTGAATCGATGCTGCTGCTCTTCTTTCGCACGGAACTGGACAGATCGGTTGTGTTGACAGAGAGAGCTTCTCGTATCTGCTTCAACTTTCCCTCAACTTTCGTGTCGTCCAGATTGAAATGGTGTCTACAACTACACGCACACAGTATCGGTGTGCTTGAGGTCAACATCTTAGTTGGAAATGTTGATGTCAAAGTTGTAGACTGGCGAGGGAGTGATGGATTTAATACAGTTGTCTGATTTGTTTGCAGTACAGTTGTAGATTGTCGAAAGAGTGATGGAGATAATACAGTTGTCTGATTTGTTTGCAGTACAGTTGTAGATTGTCGAGAGAGTGGTGGAGTTAATACAGTTGTCTGATTTGTTTGCAGTACAGTTGTAGATTGGCGGGAGAGTGGTGGAGTTAATACAGTTGTCTGATTTGTTTGCAGTACAGTTGTAGACTGACGAGAGGGTGATGAAGATAATGAAGACGTCTGATCTGTTGTCGGTGAAATTTCATTTGGTGAAGATAACCTGTAAATAAATGGACAGCATTCGATTAACAATGTTGTCAAATTTTGCACTTGTATTTGTGTGAAAGGAAAAAATTTCCGACACAACTAAAAAAGAGGAAAATGTAAAACTTAATACACAAAATTATAAATAGTTCATGAATCGAGTTCATTTGCTTAAACAAATCTTATAAACCAATATTCATTTGTTGGATATTTGATTGATTATTTACTAAATTTATTGTTAAATTTATAACATTCTTGCACATATGTTAAAACCTATATTGGAGTAATGGTGTGTGGATGGGGGCTCGTTAAATAGAAAAACAGACGGATTTTTATTATTCCTTTAGTAAGAAGTTTCCACCTGCATAAACAGTAAGCGACTGTAAAATGTCTATTTTATTATTGAGTAAAAAGTAGAGTTTTACAACACCCTTATAATCCGCCACGTGAGAGAGTGTTGGTCTTGTGGGAGAATTATTAATAACTATAAATTAAGATTGTCGATCACTTGTAATATCGTATGTCTTGTTAATTATTCAATAACAATCTTAACCGATTGAAGGTTGGCCTGAGTTGTCACACCTATTAATGAAGTGTGACCTGTGAAATTCAGTTGGATTTTATTCGATGTATTGTTTCATTCCCCCCCCCCCCCAGTTTCTTGTACATTTGATATCCACTAATCGCTGTTAAATTAAATATTATTGCAACATAAATGAATCCGGACATTTTAGTTTATTGTTTGAGATTCTTAATTCTGTATTTCCATTGTATTTCTTGCAACTTTTGTGACGCTCTATAATATTTTGTTCTTGATGTTATGTCTTATTGAACAGTGTTAATGTCACTAGATCTTCCTACGTCATTGCAGTGTTTGACGTCATCAGTTTAATAAATAGTGATGTCATAACCAAGCATTTAGCTGTAACTCGGGGATACACACGCAAACACACACACACACACACACACACACACACACACACTCACTCACACACACACACACACACACACACACAAACACACACACAAGTATATATTAATACTTAAATTAATAATTATATCGTAATCCCTACGTGTCGGGAAATGCGGGCGTTGATATCTACTTGGAATACGCTGACCTCTGCACTGAAACACAAAAGAGAGTGACCGTGATCATGCCCGACAGAGCTATCAAAACATCTTTTCTTTTATTATGAAAGATAATATATGTCTGTAATTGCACATTTGTAGTTCATTAGAATTGTCGCAATTGACCTCTTAAATTTAGTCATATGTTATAAATTATATGTTTGCATTTCAATTTTTATAATTTTTATAAAATCTTTTATCTTCCGAATCCTGCGGAATTTGTCATTTTTCCAGAGGTACAGTATTTGCAAATGTTATAAATGGCTGTAGCATTTAATTGTCAAAGAAGCATCCTATATAGTTATCGTAATCATGATGGAGATCATTCTCCATCACCATCGTCGTCGTCATCATCATCATCATCATCATTGTCATCATCAGTAATACTCTCAATATTAACTATCATATCTTAGCAGAGACGACTATCGTTTGCAATATACAGTCACCAAATGGGAACGAAACGCCTTTAACTGAACAAACGGGTTACACATATTTATTGAACAAAGTCAAGTGGTACGGAAATATATTAATTATTACTCAGCCAGTGAATGAATATTAATGTTCGGTTTTGTTTTTGGTTTGGTGTTGGTCAATGTTCTTCGAGTCGAGTATTCGGACAAGTAAATCTTGCATTTGGACAATGGACAATAAAGTGGACACCTAGTATCGGTCGGTTGTTGGGCCGAATAGTCCGTTGACGTCAGACTTATTAACATCAGTCTAACTCAGCTAAGTCGGAGCAAATATCGGCTAGCTGATTTGAGAGTGCTGTGTGGTAGTGCATTGTCGTATCTGTCATTAAGTAGCACATGTTCCAGTCTAACCACACCCTTTGTAGGCAAAAGGAAAGAAAACAACTTTATACTTACAACGACGCGGTCTGGTTTTGACCTCCAGACTCACAGGATGATGTGGCTGTCACTGTCAGAAATGAGAATTAACATCTCAGAAAATTAAAAAAAAATATAGCTAAGTAGATGTATACTCAGGCACGACACAATAATTTACAGTAAATTAGTATAAAATACAGAAATATATTTAATGGTAGGTAAACTGGGTGAACGTAAGCAAAATAATTAAAGGTAACTAACATCAAATCCATTGTCTGCACATATGCGATGTCAGGCTAGTTGTCAGTGTGTTTGAACATGAATTTAGTAGTCAAGAACAATGACCTGTTTTCTTAAGAATGAGTAACGATACTGACCTTCTAGTTTGTCTTACCTACTGTTATAATTTTTTATTGAACAGTGTACGTATTTGTCTTACGTACTGTTATAATTTTTTATTGAACAGTGTACGTATTTGTCTTACGTACACGTATCTATTTCTTATTGAACAGAGTACGTATTTGTCTTACGTACACTTATCTATTTCTTATTGAACAGAGTACGTATGTGTCTTACGTACACTTATCTATTTCTTATTGAACAGTGTACATATTTGGTGTACATTTTCTCATTAAATTATTTTGTGCAGGTGAAACAAGGTGTCAAGGTGTTATTTACAATAAAAAGTTTTGCTCTTGAGAATTATATAACTCTAACAATTATGATAATAAGAAGTTTAAAGAGAATTAACCTTAATTGTAAACACGTGCTGGAGACAGTCGCCATCTTTGAAAAGTTTATGTGCATTGATTTATATTATTTCTCTGAAACTCTACTCTCATTTCCGTAATGATATCCACGAATATGATTATATATTTATGCTAATTGACTGCTAATGTCTATGATAGGATAAAGTGAATGATTGTTCTACCTTAATCGAACATTGTTGTGAATGTCAATGTTATTTTGATTATATTCAAATGTTGTATATTTGATTTTGATTTAAGACATTTATTGTTAAATATATTGACCTTCTTATATTGATAGCCATATGTTTGGGAGAC
Organism: Sinotaia quadrata; assembly: GCA_028829895.1. Classification (NCBI taxonomy): domain Eukaryota; kingdom Metazoa; phylum Mollusca; class Gastropoda; order Architaenioglossa; family Viviparidae; genus Sinotaia; species Sinotaia quadrata. Next base: position 14,430,624 of record CM054184.1, read on the forward strand.
AGTAGGTGGATGTGGGCTCGCTAAATATAGATTAAAAGATGGATTTGTCTTCTTCTTTGGTAAGTTTTCCACCTACGGAAATATTGTGTGATGGTAAATGTTTGTCTTTAATTTTGTGGAAGAGAGTAAACTTTTACAGCTCTCGCATACCCCGCCTAGTGATATTTGGAGAAATATTAATAACATAATTTAAGCTTGTAATCACTTGTAATTACTAATGGATTGATAATAATAATCATAACCAATAGCTAAAGTGGTATTGGTTTTACAATTAGATATTGCCTATTTGTCGCCCAATATACAAGGAAAGCTGAATTAATGCTCCAAAATACTTTGTTATGCGTAGATGACAACTGAACACAGTAACACAGAAAGAAGGTTTGCATGTGAGAACTATACGTTGGAATAAACAGCTTAAAGGCATTGATTGATTAGCTCCCCTTTTTTTTAATGTTCGTATTAGGTACTACATCTTTGCCTCATAATGTACATATCAAACTGAATTAATTTGACCCAGATTTCAGAAATATTAAATATATCCGTATCAAAAAAATAAAGACAAATAAACAAAGAAGCACAAACAAACAAGAGCCTTACCATGAAACACACATGCAATTAGTAGATTTTATATTGTATTTATTTTTTCAAATCGCTCTAATCGTGCACACTTTTCCGAAGTCACACTTTGTGATCTGTGTTCTCGGATATGTGTGCACGTGTTTCGCAATTAGTATTGGTAAATAGAATCCAGTAAAAGAAATGAGTATTAGAGTGAATTGATATGTCCCTTGATCTAGATAAACCTCGCTCTAGCTTTGTGAGGTCAAGTTTAATATTTTCTGCAAATCGACATTTTTTCCTTCCTCACACACTCCCTTCCTTCCTTCCTTCCTTCCTTCCTTCCTTCCTTCCTTCTAAACTTCCTTCCTGCTTTACTTCCTTCCAAACTTCCTTCTTTTCTTTTGCACTTTTTATTGCACTTTCTAATTCATCAGTGTACGTATCCTTCATTATCATTGACTCATGTATTAATGGATTCTTGAATTAAATTATTCATCGCTCATTCGAGACCTAAAACCACGCGTCTAAAAAGACAAACATAAAGCAATTTTAAAACTTCGGATAAATGGAAAATATTTTCTTTTCTCTTTATATTTTGGTACCCCGATTCCCGATGTTGAGAATTCCGACGGGTCCATAGGGTGCGTGCCAAAGTGAAAATTAAATGTTGTTTTCTAATTCAACATAATACATCACAAAAAATCGTTAGAAAACTGTATTTTCTCTTAGTACACTATTTAAGTAACTGGATTGCGATGTTTTGAAGTGAAGCTATTAATTACTTTCTGTGTTTTGTTGCACATACCTAGAGTCTTTGCAGAGTAGATTTGGCAAAAGGCAGAATAGAAGTGATTTAAACAGTGGATCCCCCACAATGTTCCATCGGAATGAACCCGTGCACAGTTATCTGCATCTTGCGGCTCATTACCAGAAGGGCCCTGCCTCCAGAATGACTCATTGACAGGACTCCCATCCGGCCATGTGAACAGGTCTTTCAAGGAACACAAATACAGGGAATCAAGCTTAATCCAGGTCAGAATGATTAATAGAAGATTCGTTTCTTTGCAGAGTACGTTATTCTAAATCACGAATGTACGGCAATGTGTACAAACACACACACACACACACACACACACACATTACACACACACACACACACATGTTACACACACATTACACACACGTTACACACACACACACACACACACACACACACACACACACATACACACTCACAGACAGACAGACAGAGAGAAAGAGAGAGCACATTATAATAATAATTACATTTCGATAATTACAACCTGCATTTCACGCGTTTTGATAATTCTATAGTTCATTAAAAGTATTCGTGCTAATTTAAAATCTTATAAATAATATTTTTATTATTTTAAAAATATTAGTATTTTAAAAATACTGTTTCTGTTTGTTTCACAACACATGAATTCAAAACAATACCCATCAATGAACGACATTTTAAAAAGAAATTATGTTTGTTTCAAAGCACAACAATGTTAATTGGAAACCAAGACAAGCGAAAACATAATTATGAAAGCAGACAATTTACTGGTTGTAGCATTGCGTCGCGCATCCACCCAGAATTGTGTCACAGGGTACATGGCTACCACTGCACGCATAACCTGAAGTCCGTTGACCTCTTTGTCCAACACCGCCAACCTCGTATTCAGAAACTGGCAACAGGTGACCGCTGTTGAGTAGCTCATTGTACGACTGTTGTCCGTGACTGCATACTGGACATTGCTTATGTTGACCCACTTAATATTGCAAATGCACTCATCAGTAGTACTTGTACCACCTGCAGAATCTAGAATGTTAAACGTTTCTGACTTAAAACAACTATAATTGTACACAAGAATTAAAATCAGACTAACACATACATAGAACTTTTGTAAATTGAAATATTATCGAAAGCAATGATAAAATCGTCAGATTAGTATTAAATCAGGCTTGGTGAGTTAAACATATCTTTAACTAAGACCCGGTTTTTTGTTCCATTCTATATTCTTTACTTGTAAAACGTGAACTACAAACATATCTTTAGCAGTATTTTATTTGGATTTGGCGATCTGAAAATAAATAATTGTTGTGAAGTCCCTTGGACGATTTTGTATTCTGCTAAGCTATCTTTATTGTTATTGTCATAAGAATACTAATTACTATCATCTTTTCATCATTTGACCATTTGATGACCAAGTAAAACGCGGTATATATTGTGGATTGTATATGTAAAATGTAATTTGTAAACTATGTAAAGTTTCTGAATGAATAGTCATGAATCCCAATTACACAAATTTCGTTTGTAATTGTATTTATATACAGACCTTGTGGTTGTTAGGTTATGATCATTTTTACATCTTTGGAAAAGTAGTACATTAGGACAATTTGGTTGTTTTGCACACCAGCTGTTTGGCTATGTGTTCACAAGCATTTTGGATTGCTGAGGTCACACTAGATGTGTCTGTTTCGGTCACCAGTTGTTTTAATTGTTGTTATAGGCTGTTTTTTGGTCAATAGGGCAATTTGCTTGTTTTTGGCTGCCAGCTGCTCTGATTGTTGAGGTTACCACTGTGTTTTAGTGACTAGGACTATTTGCTTGTTTGGACTACAAACTACAATCTGCTTGTTTGTGTGTACTGGATTTGCTGGAGCGGTTCTGAATCTGCTTCCTGGTATTTGAAGGGTTGGTGACTGTTGACCACGGTTCATGGTTCACTGCCTCCTAATTATGTAGAAAACTATAACTGCTAAACAACTGGAAATGTTCTGAAAACAGGAGCCGTCTGCACGATACTTGTGAATTTAGGTCAAAACAAATTCTGAGGTTATCGGTATCTTTCATGCCCCAACTTCGCCAGTGTGTGTGTGTGTGTGTGTGTGTGTGTGTGTGTGTGTGTGTGTGTGTGTGTGTGTGTGAACATTCTCCTCTTCTACCCACTCCCCCTTTCACTGAATGTGACGAGCCGTGCTGTATTTGCCCCAACAGTTTCTCACTTAAGAGATGTCTGTGTATGCACTCAGTCTAAGAAAGTGAATGTCAGTGGACTTAAAACCGAACATTAAGGCTTGTATTGAAGCTGTGGTCACACAGTTTCACAAGAACAATCCATTCATATATATTTCATTTGAGGCTGGAGTGCCTTTGAAACACTTCAGTGATCTATTGACTTGAACTGGTTCGAACAGACCTGTAAGACGACTTCGATGATTTTGGCTACATAAGGCTTCCGTACTTTTCTTACTCTAGTAATACTAACTTTCGATTGTATAGAGACAGTTTGCAATCAGCATCAATGCGATTTTCCAGCAGTAAAATAAACTGGAACCAGAAATGGGTCATTGTACTCTAGGGAAGATTGATTAATTTGATTAATTATCTTTGACCATTTTACCCACATTTTTGTGCATCAACTGCAACGTCCGCTGGCATTTCTAGTTACTTTGCAGCTGTGAATAAATGATTTGAGATATGAATTATTTACGAGTGAATGAACAGTGGTGACGATGATATAAACAACGACGCCGATGATGATACAATTAATAACAAGTTTGTAATTATTCTCTGTACGATTTTATGTTATAGTATTTTTTTAAAATAATATTTCTGACGTAAATCTGTAACACATTTAAACTGAGCAAATATATTCGTTTACTTGTCTGTCTAAGAGATATATTGTATAACATTTCGTACTTTCAGTTCGGAATAAAGATGAATGATTGTCACAGGGAAAAGATCTCTGACTAATCTCATGAAATCAACTCTTTTTTTAAAATTTTTATCGGACACATGATTCGCAGTGTCACTCAAGTAACAAACAAGCAAACCACGTGGGCTTTTTGCCTGATTGGCAAATGCTTAAGGAAACAGTTGCGCAATGACGGAACGTGTCACGTGATAGCGATTAAATCTTTGACGCACTTTAAGGTGTCTTAACAATTATTCTTTAAGCAAATTAAAAGAGAATAATTTTCTGATGACCAAGGCTGATTGCCAAAATGTATCTCAGTACGTTAACAAGAATACAGATTGGTTGAAAGATGTGAACTCTCAACGTGAAATTGCTTCTACCTGATGGAGAATAAAGAGTAATGGAGAGGAAATAAACACGTCATACACGAATGAGAGTAATGGAGAGGAAATAAACACGTCATACACGAATGAGAGTAATGGAGAGGAAACAAACACGTCATACACGAATGAGAGTAATGGAGAGGAAATAAACACGTCATACACGAATGAGAGTAATGGAGAGGAAATAAACACGTTATACACGAATGAGAGTAATGGAGAGGAAATAAACACGTTATACACGAATGCGTTATAGTAGCATATTTGCAAAATTCTTAACATTCCAGACTGTTTCAAACAAGTAAGAAAGATTATTTTAAAAATTCCTTATAGTGCATATATTGAACTATTCCCATAAAGGTGAACAGAGAAATGATAGGTTAGCTGTTTTAGTGAGAAAATTATCAATAAACATAGAAATTTACTATGTCAAGTACCTTCTTATTAATAAAAAGCTATTAAATTTAAAGCAGAACTATACTACTATTATTTTTTATCGTTTTATTTAAATAGAACTTATCATATTCCTCTGAGCTTATTCGTAAGGAAGCAGTCGATATATTATTTCGTCAATTCTCTGTTAGAAAACAACACATTTATCTTTATAATTTAGTTTACACGCGACTCTTTGGAAACCATCAGCACTAGCTGACAAACATGTTCTCCAAAAATAACTTCATGCACATTGTTACATATTTAAATATACATACGCTAGACGAATTGATAGAAATTAGAAATATTGCAAAGATTAAGCGTCACTTACCGATTATGAAAAGAAACAGAAACGAAGTTACCAGCAATGACATCATAACAGCCAGGTGCTGATGTCAAGCAATGGCGTGTGGTGTTCGATCGACGGACCAATTGATAAATCGTAATTATCACTGAGATACAAATATCATAATATCCTAATTGCTCAAGTGGTGAGAAAGAGAAAGAACGTAAATCTATTTCTACGCTATCGTTATAATTACCAGTTTTGCTGCCATAAACAACGAAGATATCGGTTTGGATCGTTGATGTTGGCGGGATGCCTAGTAAGCCTGATGATGATTGGCTGGAATTAAATCGTGACGTCACGCTGTTAGTGAGGAAAGAAGGTGTAGTAGACCAATGAGACTTCCTGCCTTCGGGGATTTGGCAAGGGAGAGTTGTTGTTGTTGCTGTTAGGGGAGAGAACTCGTCTTTGTCTATGGTGAACAGATGTTGACGTAGATTGTCAGTGTTAAATACGAGAATGATTCGAGCGAGAGAATTTATTTTATATTTTTGTTTTGGTAGAATTGAGTTTGAAAGTGTGTTTCTATGGTTTGGTTTCTTCTGTTGCAGCTAATGAAGTTAATGGACCTTTTTCTCGGTGTTCTGTGTCTATGTATCATGCCTTTCTCTGTTCTATTTCCTCAGTCTGTTTGATTGAGGGTGATGTGGGATCAGAGATGAGGGTATGGAAGGGGATTTTCACTTTTTCTGTGTTTTCTGTACCAGACTAATTCTTTCTTTCTTGTTATTGACGGTTTTGTCCTAGCACACCAGGAGGAATGTTTTCGAATTTTTACTCAACACACCACGAGGAACACTCGAAAGGATCTTCGTGAATTCTTGAAACAAAACTAAAGCCATGCATTTCCGCCATCTTGGCTCTCAAATGGAATTCACAGGACTAATCTTACAGCAACACGTTTTACTGATAGGTTCAAGACAATGCTGATTCCACACACAAACGTTTTCCAAGTAGAGAACAGTAGTCACTGCAGCATGAAATGACAAAAAACAAAAACAAAAAAAAAAGAAAGGCTTGCTCTGTTTTGCAAAAGTCAAATTAGGGCAGCACTAAATTTCAAACACTATTTCATCTCTAAACTCCTTTCTCTCTTACATACATTCTCAACTTACAAATCCTGCAACAATTTCGTTAGCAGCATAAGAAATATGGAATCGATCCTAATTCACATGTATAATGTACAACGTATTCAAATTAATGAAGAAAGAAATAATTGTTCAATTACAAGAGCATTCCCTAATTCAAATCACAGATTAATAGCACACAAGTACAAAATATTCCAAGTCCATTCCTTTTTTTTGATCAGTCAGTTAACCTACCAGAATGTAACGATCGCCATCATGACCGGAGTCGAGTTATGTTTAATTTCAAAGTGATCAGAATAGATTCGTGTTTAACAACAACAAAAAAAACTTCCAGTCCATCCCCATTGGATGAATGTGTTATGAATAAGTTGGAGATTATTGGTCAGAAAATCTACTCATCCAGTTGGAAATCAATTGATTTGCATCAGCAATTTCTAGCATATTCTCCAACTGAGTTCTTTACTTCCAAATTTGAAACTTCCAAATGTACCTTCCCAAGGTCAGATAACTTTAACAATGTAACATTTTATAGAACAACTAAGTCTAGAAATGGGGATAGGCAAATTTACTCCACCACATACCACACTCTTCAACAACAGAGAGAGAGAGAGAGAGAGAGAGAGAGAGAGAGAGAGAGAGAGAGAGAGAGAGAGAGAAAGAGACAGACAGACAGACAGACAGAGAGACAGAGACAGAGACAGAGACAGAGACAGAGAGAGTATTTTGATTTTAGAAGACACATGCTACATCAATATAGTTATATTATGACAAACACATAATGTAGGTATATCAACTGCTGTCTCAAGATACCGGAGAGAAAGTTATAGTTCATAATAATCGTCCAATATTAAGTCGCTTTCTTGATAATTTACACCAACCTATTTTTCTTTCAGAACTGCAACTTCAACTTCAGACTTTACTACTGTTGTGAAAGAGACTGACACAATGTTCGAAACAACACCTTCACCAAAGATGTCCACGACATCGGTGCAGCTAGAAAATCAGAGTACAGCAATGTTTCAAACAACGACTCCAGCAAACATAGCCGTAACAATATCAGAACCATATTTGCCAGTATGGACAAAACGCTATTTCTGTACATGTCAAATGAAAAAGCCCCGCGTTAACTTTTCTTCTGAAGACAACATCCAACAAATAAAGAAAGATCTCTACGTCAATAAAACCTCCCTGTCAAGCAAAGTCCGTAAGCGTGTTAGTTCTAAAGACGGCCGACCGAGTGCTCAAACGATCGGGTGGCTTGGATTGTTGATTCTGTGTGTACCCTTAACACTTATTGTTTGTCTTGATCTGCAGCGACTTCTTGTACACATCCAAACACGATGACCCAAAGTTCTTTGTCGCTGTAAAATTAAAAACACGATGATCCAAAGTTCTTTGTCGCTGTAAAATTAAAAACACGATGATCCAAAGTTCTTTGTCGCTGTAAAATTAAAAACACGATGACCCAAAGTTCTTTGTCGCTGTAAAATTAAAAACACGATGACCCAAAGTTCTTTGTCGCTGTAAAATTAAAAACACGATGACCCAAAGTTCTTTGTCGCTGTAAAATTAAAAACACGATGACCCAAAGTTCTTTGTCGCTGTAAAATTAAAAACACGATGACCCAAAGTTCTTTGTCGCTGTAAAATTAAAAACACGATGACCCAAAGTTCTTTGTCGCTGTAAAATTAAAAACACGATGATCCAAAGTTCTTTGTCGCTGTAAAATTAAAGATATTCTATTTTCTATGATTAGAATGCAAATTCTATATTTATTTTTACACAATGGCAATGCAAGAAATATCTTAATTGTTTTCCTTAATTTTGCGACTTGTTTAAACTGCTAAGTCTTTTTTCCAAACAAACATATTGATCGAGGGCCTAAGTGAAGCCCAATTTTGTTTTCCTACTATTCTGTCTTTAGATGTGAATGTACTAAGAAAGATAACTGTGGTGAACAAGATATAATTTGAAAAACAGAGTTATTCTGAATGCGTTAATGTTTATGAAACTTTTTCAATGACTTTCCGTTCGAAATTGAAGGATAAATATAAAACAAAACAATGTACACAATATCTGGTAAAAATTTAAATTTCAGAATATATTGACAATTGCATATTAACAAGTTGAATACTTTTCTTTTACAAATAAATGTTGTTTTTTCTAAATTAAAAATTTAATTTTCGTGGTTATTGCTGCTGACGCTTTTTTACTTTTATGTGGTGCATACACATTTATATTTCCAAAATGTCATTGCACAATGTTTTAAATAAAATTAATTTTATAAACATTATATGTTGATAACACTTCTTTTGTTTTTCCTTAAGACATTTAAAACGACAAACTGCGCATGCTCAACGACAGTCTTTTGTTGAAAACGGCTCAGTTTGATTCATTTATGACAAATGTCAAGGTCACAAATCTCGTAGTTGTTTCTACGTGTATGTCTATCCATATGTTACATTAAATGCACTAAAATGTCTTTTAAAGTGCTTCTTTAATGTCTGTATGTAATTCTATACATACAATCCCATTATTTATAATAAATATTTATATTCACCTTTCCACCAGTTTTATTATTATGACCTTTTACTCATTACACTGTATTACTTATCATTATCGACTTTTTTTATATATAAAGCACATTTAAAATTTGAAAATTGCCTTTGTGACACGTGGGCCATTTAGTTAATAAAGATAATTATTATTTTTAATTAACCTTTCATAACTAATCTCAAGTGATGAGAATATTAATTTTATTTTGTTAAAGATCTCCCAACAGACACCAATCGTCTCTCACTTGGCGGATATTTTGGCGTTGTAAACTTTTTCACAGTTCCACAACATAAAACAACATTTACAGGTTTTCTTCAGGTGGAAAACTTCTTACTAATGGAGAAGTCAAATTCGACTTTAATCTATATTTAGCGAGGCCCCCACCCCCTTCAACTATACAAATGACAATTATAATGAAACAGTTAATTTGACATCAATATTACACAAACCCACGTTTGGGTAATTACAGTCTCTCTCTCTCTCTCTCTCTCTCTCTCTCTCTCTCTCTCTCTCTCTCTCTCTCTCTCTCTCTTTCCAATAATAATAATAAGAAGAAGAAGAAGAAGAAGAAAAGGAAGAAGAAGAAAAATTACAGCTACCTAAAGATCGACAGTAGGGTCAATACAATTTCAGGTTAGTCCTATCAGAGAATAGTAATGGAGTTATTAGACTAGGTTGTTACAAACTTCACATAACATATATTAAGTACAGCTTCCACAGACGTTTCACTGGCCTTTTCAATCACGTCACAGTGTCAAAATGTTACAATATCAAAATGTCCATGCTCATCAGATGTTCCCGCCTCGTGCACAAGAAAAAACTGATACTCTCAACTGATCTGGCATTCTCTTGCTCAGTTTCTTGAGCGGAACACTATGATTGTGTTATCTTCACTGGACTGATGTACTTAGCATCCTTGCTTTGGTGCATCAAAAGTAAGGGTGTAGCATACTGCCTTATGCTTACACTCTCTGCAACACACTTTGCAAGTTTCACGCGCTTTCATGGTCACTCAAGTCACGACTAGTTATCTAGGAACTTGAAAATTGAACTTGAAGCTCCACTTGAGACTCTCAGCTCAGGGTTGAACTCACACTCAGACTGAGACTCAACCACAACCAAAAAGAAGAATAAAACAGAAGGCTGCTTGCTGACTGCAACATACAATCAAGGAACAAGCCTAAGTTTCTTATTCATTACAATATAATTACATATTATCTAACACTCCATTCTCAAACTTTCTACAATTCCTGCAATGGTATTCATTATCCCTATTCACACATGGTATAATAAATACAATCTATCAATGTCATTTGTTAATATACCACAACGCACAGCCTAGTTCAAACATTTGTAGTAAATAAATCAACTTACTTTATACATCTTTACAAAAACAAGTATAACATATAAATAAATGTATGAAATGCTTCCAAGTCCACTCTCTCAATCAGTCAGTTAAAACACACCACTCAAGTCAACAAATGCCTTCAGAGCGGGACTTCTCTCTTTGTCTTCAAACTCAAAAGTGAACAGACAGAAACTTCTATATTGCCAGTAAACTCCTTAAACTCAGCCCATTGGCTAGTCTCGTTCTCATAAATCATAATCATTGGATATTTTTTTTAAATTGTGCTCACTCAGTTTCCATTAGGTCAGCAAATCTAGAATATTCTTCCCTTAGACTGTTCACTTCAAACTCAGACACTTTCAAACTAACACCGTAAGGAGTGCACAAGGTCGGGTCACTGACAATATAGCAACTTATATAACAATTAAAATATAAAATAGGGAGGAGCAAATTTACTTTGTCACACCTTGCTTATATAAAATTAGAAATTGCGTTTTCTTCTACAGATAAGGTCAGTATCCGCAGGTTTACAGTCTTGGAAATTTGCTTACAAATGATTAAATTGATTTTCTTTCACTGGGAAATCAATAGATACAAGAATGAAATAAAGATTTTTTTAAGAAAGGCATTGCTTTCCTCATTTTAATCTTACGTCAGAAATGTTATTTGTAATCAATAAATTCCTTGGTTTTATGCATTTTTAATTATATGCATAGAATATATTGTTTGCTCCGCTCTCTAAACATCTAAACAATACTGCGCTGGCACCTTGTGTGTGCCGCCGTGTGTACGTGTGTGTCCTGCAAGAAAACAGGATTTACTAGTGGATGCTTGTTTAGTGCGTACGTACGATTGTGCACGTGACAAAATGGTGTTCGTACGTACGACTGTGCACGTGACAAAATGGTGTTCGTGGTTACGACTGTACACGTGACAAAATGGTGTTCGTACGTACGACTGTACACGTGACAAAATGGTGTTCGTACGTACGACTGCACACGTGACAAAATGGTGTTCGTACGTACGACTGTACACGTGACAAAATGGTGTTCGTACGTACGACTGTACTCGTGACAAAATGGTGTTCGTACGTACGACTGTACACGTGACAAAATGGTGTTCGTGCGTACGACATATTAGCCTACCATGCACTAAACGAAAACTACGCAAGACACCAGGACAATTAATTTGAAGTCAACAATAACAAGACACCAGGACAATTAATTTGAAGTCAACAATAACAAGACACCAGGACAATTAATTTGAAGTCAACAATAACAAAACACCAGGACAATTAATTTGAAGTCAACAATAACAAAACGTTTGTTAACCGAATCTAATAAATAACAATTATGAATAAATATAACTAATTCTCTCTCTCTCTCTCTCTCTCTCTCTCTCTCTCTCTCTCTCTCTCTCTCTCTCTAACAAACACACACACACACACACACACACACACACTTTCACCTCAGGGAAAATAATATCAGTGTACTCATACTATTGTTTGAACAATAATAGAATAAACACTTATAATCGTAAACGAAAAGACGATAATACAATGAAGCAGAGGGCAAAAACGTAAGAGTTACTACTATAACTTTACTAAACTGGGTACCAGATTAAAAATAAACCAGTACAAATGAATATCCTAAATACAATAAACAAATGTTTTAAAATGTCAGTTCTTATATATTAAAATAACTATAATCTAAATAAGATTGATGATTTACTAGATAAATGTATATCATTTCTATAGTGTTAGACAGTGCTCATGGGGAAATGTGTAATGGTAACAACGTCACAGCACTGATACGTAGAGAGAAAATATCAGCGAATGTAACATAAGTATCTTCCACTATAATTTTTCACACACTCCTCCACGAACCAATCAACGCGCTGCTTACTGATACAGAGATCTCAGTCTGAATGTGATGGCAAACAGTTAGCCACCCGTACAATAATTCACTAACAAGAAATACGATGACAAAACGCCAAGATTGAATATCGCTTTAAATACTAAGCCAGCGCTTCCTGATTCATTTTTCATCCCGCACCCCATGGGACTGACGAATTTTGAGAAAACATTTTTTTAAAAATCCTATGAAAACATTGTAGAGAAACAGATCGCCCTTTAAGTTTTTTTTTAACACTTTGAAAGATTTAAAGCTGTCAAATGGTGAGAAAAGTAGCAGTCGTGCGTGCAGTCGGGGCATGTGCAGTCGTGCGTGCAGTCGGGGCATGTGCAGTCGTGCGTGCAGTCGGGGCATGTGCAGTCGTGCGTGCAATCGGGGCATGTGCAGTCGTGCGTGCAGACGGGGCATGTGCAGTCGTGCGTGCAGACGGGGCATGTGCAGTCGTGCGTGCAGACGGGGCATGTGCAGTCGTGCGTGCAGTCGGGGCATGTGCAGTCGTGCGTGCAGACGGGGCATGGGCAGTCGTGCGTGCAGTCGGGGCATGTGCAGTCGTGCGTGCAATCGGGGCATGTGCAGTCGTGCGTGCAGTCGGGGCATGTGCAGTCGTGCGTGCGGACGGGGCATGGGCAGATTTGAAAGTTAGCCGATTCTCCCAGCGCAGTGCTAAGCGCCAAGCAGGAGGTCGGAAGGTCATCCGTTTAAACACGTAGCGCTATGCACTGCTACAAAATGACCCATTTAATTATTTCAGAATGGATAGATAAATTAAAGCTAGAAATTTTTTTACAAAAGAAACTTTACCTTTCTCTTCCATTATGAATTCTCGCATCCCCTCGAGAAGCACTGGACCACGCCCGTCATCGAACTAGAAAGCGTTGGACCACGCCCGTCATCGAACTAGAAAGCAAACACTTCAAACATCAAACGCCAAGGGATTGTTCCGTTACATCGAGAAACCGATTGTAATCACGATACACGCTGAATCGATACAAAAATATCGAAAAGAAAGACAAACATCAACAGACATAACCGTGTATCAAAGTTATTTCTAAATGTCAGCCAAGATTTAATATAATTAAATACAATACTATTACACAACAAACATAAGGAAGTGAAACATACAATTTTACAAACAATTCAAATAAACTTGTCAGCCAAATTATGGCCAGCCAAAATGATTCAAACTAGTTTTGAAAAGATAAAACAGTTTTAAAATAAAAGTAAACCAAATTTAAAATACAAATAAATGTTCGAACGGTAAAAGACAGACATAAATACTGCAATGACAAACAGAGGTCATTCTAAATTAGTTAATCAAATCGCGCACATAATTCAAGATCCGCTTTGCTAAAAATATTTAACGTTCCGTTCGGTGACGTTTTAGTTCCTCGGAGGATTAGAAATTGAACGTTCACATGTATTTTATTAAATGAATGCTCAAACGCTAATTAATAGCTAACGGTAAACGCATTCACATCACGTCATATCAACAGTAGTTCTTATGCATTTACTTGATAACAAACAATTCTGGCCTTCACATCACACCACAAAATATTAGATCATCTACATTTACTTGATAGCAAACAGCATTCACATCACATCATACCAATGTTAGATCATCTACATTTACTTGATAGCAAACAACATTCACATCACATCATACCAATGTTAGATCATCTACATGTACTTGATAGCAAACAGCATTCACATCACATCATACCAATGTTAGATCATCTACATGTACTTGATAGCAAACAGCATTCACATAACATCATACCAATGTTAGATCATCTACATGTACTTGATAGCAAACATGTCTTGCATTCATTTCACCACATGCCAACATTGGCAGGTCTTCATGTGTTTGAAAATTGTTCTAGCATTTACACCACACATATACATATATTTGTTTATTTGATAGCTAACAGTTCTAACATTTACATCACACATATACATATATTTGTTTATTTGATAGCTAACAGTTCTAACATTTACATCACACATATACATATATTTGTTTATTTGATAGCTAACAGTTCTAACATTCACATCACACACATACGAGACATTCATTTAAGTGGAATCTAAATATTCATGCATTCACATCACAACTAACGAAGATAGGCAGATAACCAAATAGCTCAATAGCTCAATGGCTTCCAGGGACAACGTCCTAAACGTCGGATGTGACTCTCCAATGTATAGTTCTTATTATGATACCTTGTGGTTCAGAAACTGGAAATCCCCGAAAGAAGTTGTCTTAAGAGAAAACAACAATGTGATCTGGCTGGACTTCAATTTTCTTAAAGGACTTAGAGAAGATTCACGTAATTTCTTTATACCAGAACTGCAGCACCAACACATCTACACACATTGAAAGGAGGTTAGCACGTAAAAGATGAACAGTAAATAAATTGCGGAAATTGTGTTGATAGTCAAACTGACGTGTTTCTGTTTTACGTAGAGTGTTAAAATCTTTTTCACATCTTACAAAAATCATTGATCTTTTGCTTAGAAGTTAATTCACGAACATTTTATGAAATGAAGAAGCCACAAGTAGTGATAATGTTTCGCTCAATTACCGGAAGTTTGTCTTCAGTGTCTATATTAATATTTAAACATGTTCGCTGTCCTACATTGTTGTCGAGTTATTTGCCTCATTCTTTCCAGAGTGACACTTACTCCAAATTTTTTTCTTTTTCCAGCATTGCCCTATTTTAAAAGGCAAGCCCATTTATTCGTATAACTAAACATAAACACTTTATCATAAAAACAATAAAAAGTGGTCCTAAGATGGACAATATAAAAATATCACATTTAATTAAGATCAGACCTCTATGGAAATAATAATTATATTTCGAACTTATTTTTATTTTTAAAAAATTCGGTTATGGAACGTGTGATTAGTAGGGGCATGTGTAGCTCACTGGGGTTTTTTAATTTCCCAAGTGCTTGAAAAAACTATCTTTATTAATGGAGACGAGAACTACACAGAGTGACGTTTGGTACCCGTCGCTTTCCCATTATATTTATTGAGGTCAGAGGTTGAACATTGCTTTCTTGTTGATACAATAACCGTACACATTTTACAATGCTTTATCAAAGTCCAGTAACTCTTCACGGTCACTGCAAAACAAGGGGGGATAATTGTTGAGTATTGTATGACGATCGATTCCTTTCGTTATTTGAGATGTTGCAGATAACTGCGATTTTACCTCTGCGTACGTTATGATTCTTCCAAGGTCATATTTCAATGGGTTGCAGCGTTATTTGTTTACTTATTTTATCAGTATCCAAAGTTTTTCCTTGGCGTAACGAGTCTTTTAGCGGCTCTGATTGTTTACAAGTTGAGTCCTTCGAGACACGGCTTTTGAACACCAGGATGGAAATTCTCAGGTCATGTCGGAAATTCTAGGACCATGTAGAAAAGTTGTAATGTGAACATTCTCCGGTACGCGAGTGATTAGAATAGGAACAAGTCCAATAAAAAAAATATCTACTGCAAGAGTCATTGTTCACTTCCAGTATATACTATGTCACTAGATATCACGGAACTTTATGCTCTGTGAAGCATAAACGTGTCATTGATTGGTGTTGTGATGTGCGCTTTAAAGCTAGAATGCAATCACTCATATAATTCACACAGATCAGAAGCGTGATTATCTGTACGTGTATGCAGTGACGATATTGTCTTAGTATATATTTTTCACCATTATATGATATTTTATCATTCATTCATTATCATTACACTATATTTTATAATGTCATTTTAAACATTATAATATATTTTATAATTTATTCCTTATCATTATACGATATTTTATAGTGTCATTCTTCACGATTTTACGACATTTCATAAGATCAATCGTTCCAATTATACGATATTTTATAATGACATTCTTTACCATTATACGTTATTTTATAATGTCATTCTTTACCATTATAAAATATTTTGTAATGTAATTCTTTACTATATACAATATTTTGTAATGTCCTTCTCTACCATTACACGATATTTTGTAATGTCATTCTCTACCATTACACGATATTTTGTAATGTCATTCTTTGCCATTATACGATATTTTGTAATGTCATTCTCTACCATTACACGATATTTTGTAATGTCATTCTTTGCCATTATACGATATTTTGTAATGTCATTCTCTACCATTACACGATATTTTGTAATGTCATTCTTTGCCATTACACGATATTTTGTAATGTCATTCTCTACCATTACACGATATTTTGTAATGTCATTCTCTACCATTACACGATATTTTGTAATGTCATTCTTTGCCATTACACGATATTTTGTAATGTCATTCTTTGCCATTACACGATATTTTGTAATGTCATTCTCTGCCATTACACGATATTTTGTAATGTCATTCTTTGCCATTATACGATATTTTGTAATGTCATTCTTTGCCATTACACGATATTTTGTAATGTCATTCTTTGCCATTATACGATGTTTCATATGGCAGCGAAATCAATTCTAATAGTTAAAGTGCTGTAGTACAGGTAGCAGCAGTTGTTGGTGGCGGTGGCGGTAGTATTAAAAAACGTAGCAGCATTAGTAGTAGTAGTTAAATAGCAGTATTACTTGTAATGGTAGTAATGGTAGTGGTATTGGTGGTGGTGGTGGTTATAATACTAGCAACAGCTGTAGCTGTATTAGTACTAGTAGAAGAAGCAGTCGTATAGAAGTGATAGATTATAGCAATAGTACTGGTAATAGCAGTAGACGCAGTAGAATACCAGTAGAAATGGCAATAGCAGTAGATGCAGTAGAATACCAGTAGAAATGGCAATAGCAGTAGATGCAGTAGAACACCAGTAGAAATGGCAATAGCAGTAGATGCAGTAGAATACCAGTAGAAATGGCAATAGCAGTAGATGCAGTAGAATACCAGTAGAAATGGCAATAGCAGTAGATGCAGTAGAATACCAGTAGAAATGGCAATAGCAGTAGACGCAGTAGAATACCAGTAGAAATGGCAATAGCAGTAGAATACCAGTAGAAGTGTTAATAGCAGTAGACGTAGTAGTGATGTAGTTATTGTGGGAGAAATAGTAACATCAGCAACAGTAGTAATAGAAGAGCTATCAGCAGATAGTAGTACTAATAGAACCAGTATGAGTGGTAGTTGTTGTAGAAGTAGTAAAGCAAAGAAACCACGAGAACACACTATAATACATATCCAACTACTAGGGCACGTAAGATGTCTGTGTACTGGTTTTAATAAAATAAACTAGAAGGACATGTAAGATGTCTATGTATTGGCTTTAGTAAAATAAACTACGAGGACAAGTAAGATGTCTATGTACTGGTTTGAATAAAATAAACTACAAGAACAGGTAAGATGTCTATGTATTGGTTTTAGTAAACATAAACGTGGTCAGATTATAATATGTAATATTCTCAGTGCGACATCGAATATCTACACATTGAATTTTAAATATTTATTTATTACATTTTATTATTTATTTGATGTTATACCAAATTAGTACTTACACTTCTCTAATGCAATAAAGAGCAGTATTAATCTTAAGATGGCGTACTTACACTTCTCTAATGCAATAATGATCAGTCTAAATCTTAAGATGGAATACTTACACTTCTCTAATGCAATAAATCGCAGTGTTAATCTTAAGATGGAGTACGAAGTCGTTGGTGTTCTGCTTTACCTTTCCGTACTGAGAAGTCAACTCCACCCCACCAAGCAACAACCCAACCTTTGCACTAAAGTATATTGATAGAATAAAAAATAAAATCCATACTTCAATCAAATGTAGCGTGTTTCATCCAGCTAGCGACTTTAGAAGAACGGATCTTTTACTAAATCAACGACATATTCTGATAGGTATTGTATTTATTACTTTAGCCAACAAATTTGAATTTTGCTGGAAAGATCACTAAATTATAACAGCATTCCATTATAAAATCCAAAGCTTGAAAATGAAATGTAATGCGTAATAGTGACGTGGGAGGGGGTAAAGATGTGGAGGAGTGGATTTCCTGCATATAGATAATAATTTGTTAATCTGATTGGTTTTGTCAGCACATATACAAGCAGCAAATGCTTGGTGCACATTTAATAATATTAGTAGTAAATATTTTAGTAATAAATTGGCGGCTATGATTTACGTTAACTATGTGTGACGTGATACGGACCCACTACAAGTGTATTGTTTAAGCATGCCAAGGGACGGAGAGTTTATCCATTCTTCACCTGAAGTAATACATTTCAGAGCGTGAATCATTCATGGAGTAAACTGGGATTAGTTAGCATCACATGTTTTTTTTTCCGATTTAAAACTAACAAATATTTCACTGCAGATATTGATTAAAATTGTGTATTGAAGCAAAAGTGAAATTTAACACAGTAAACCTGTCATGATTTTTAATGTTTTCGAACAAAGATTGGAAAGCAGAATTAACTCATTCACTCTCTTGCTTCAACATGCATGCATTATGTAAATAAAGGGGAGATAAGAAAGCTCAAATATACTTCGGATTCAATGAGAATTTATTGAACGTTTTACTTGGCAGAACCACGAATGAGACACTAAACGCATGCAAAAATCAAAACTAATCATTTATTTATACACTGGAAATATATTCCTCCTAGTGTGTGTGTATGTGTGTGTGTGTTTATGTGTGTGTGTGTGTGTGTGTGTGTGTGTGTGTGTGTGTGTGTGTGCGTGTGTGTGTGTGTGTGTGTGTGTGTGGCTATAGATATTCTCTGCGAATGTGCCTGATGACTTCAATTTATGACTGCACGACACAACAGAAGCCAGCAAAGTGAGTGGCAAGTGGCAAGTGAAACATTCTCTCCAAGTCACGAATAATTGATCAACAGAGGACAGAAAGGGGGACAATGCGGCCTGCGGTCGGAGTAATTCTTCTTCTCTCAATAAGTAAGTATTTCTTATGATGCTAAAAATTCATATTAATTCTCTTTGTAAAATGTACAGTTCTCAATAGATAAGTGTGTCATTAAAGCTAAAAATGTATTGTTAATCCTATTTGTAATCCTCTACAGTTCTCAATAATTGTGTTTTTGAAGGTAAAGATACATTATTAATCATATTTGTAAATATGCACAGTTCTACTAATGTGCATTATTAATGGGATTTAAAGCTTGTGAATTAAGCATTGCAATAAAGAGATTCAGTTTTGTTATTCAGCTGTCTGTTGCCCACTTGTGTCAGCTTGACATCTGAAGTTGTGGAACTCACTTGGTTTAAATTGAAGATTGATTAAAATGTTTTTCAGCTATCGATTTGAGACTATAAATATTTTGGACAAAGAATTTCTTTGATCACCATTCAATCCTTTGCATTTATTCATTCTGTGTTCAAATTTAGGCACTTTAAGAAATTGATGACCAGGCAGTTTTAAAGATTGTATAATAACTAGGTTCTGCGTTCAAATTTAGACAATTTAAGAAATTGATGGCCATCTATATTGGCAGTTTTAAAGAGTGTATAATAACTAGGTACTGCGTTCAAATTTAAACAATTTAAGAAATTGATGGCCATCTATATTGGGAGTTTAAAAGCTTGTATAATAATTAGGTTCTGTGTTGAGTCACTCTCATTTCACCTCTTCGTGTCGGTGGAACAAGACAAAGAAAAAATTCCTCCTAGCAGAAACATTTTTGTGTTGTACGCCACAATTTTATATCACATTTATATCTCCGTTTTTTTAAACATTGAATTCAACTATGTAGAAAATAAATTTCTAATATGGTAGAATGTACGTCAAATCTTTTTATTTCAGATTTATATCTCTTTTATAGGTAGGATTTTTTATTTTACTTCTGGTTCACGGACTATATCTGTTTCCGAAATAAATAAGTCGTGTGCTAATTAACTTAGTGCATTCCTGACATATTTGAGGAGTTCTTTCGATAACAGTCGTGACAACTTATTTTAAATATTGTGCTCCAAACAAAAGGCATCTTTACATTTACAGAATATAAGTTAATTATTTATAATTTTGTGTCAGTTTCTTCTGAAAACATTTACTCGGAGTAGCAAATTTGTAATACTTATTTCTGTTAGCTGTTAAATGTCTTCAAACAATTAGAGGCGTTTTCAAATATGTTCAAAATTTACTTTAGGTCAACAAATATAAATATCAAAGGCCTCTTTACATTTACAAAATCTAGTTATATAAATTAATTATTTATAATTTTGTGTCAGTTTCTCAGGAAAACATGTGTTCGGCGGAGCAATTAGTAATACTTATTTCTGTAAGCTGTTAAATGTCTTTAAACAATGAGAGGCGTTTTTCAAATATATTTAAAAATCTATTTTAGGTCAACAATGAAGTAAATATGCATATGTGGTTAGCAATATTATATAAATATAAATCAAACATTTATCAACAGATTACAGGCCGGTGTTCGTTTGGATAACAGCAATCGCGAGACAGAGGCAAAAAATGTATGTAATATAACTAATATAGTAACTAAACATTTAATAGATCACACATTTTAAGTGAAATTTTAAAAATTCCAAAGAATTCTACCATAACAGGTATTCGCCCAGCGGCACTCAGTGAGTGTCCGTTCAGTCTTCAAAATTTCACAATTGGTAACGACCTGTATTGGATGTCAAATGAAACAACAAGTTACCCGACCGCAAAGAGCTGTTGCGACCACCAGGATGGACATAACCGCTTAGCAATCTTAGACTCGGAAGTGGATGGACTCTTTGTAATGAAGACGCTTGTGAAACAATTCTCAAAAAGACAGTTTTGGGTCGACGCACAAAGAAACTACGCAATTAGTAAGTCTTATATTCCAAATCCAAAACAATGTAAATGTGTGTGTGTGTGTGTGTGTGTGTGTGTGTGTGTGTGTGTGTGTGTGTGTGAGAGAGAGAGAGAGAGAGAGAGAGAGAGAGAGAGAGAGAGTCCCGATGACTTCTTTCCTCGCAGGAACCGTTGTAGACTTTTAATCCATAGATGTTCCGTTGGTCGTTGTGTATGGGGCATTTCGTGAAGAAGTGCTGGATGGTGTTCTCTACTCTGCAATGCATTTAGAGTTTGTGTTGCTAATTTGGCTTGTGTGTAAATTGTTGCTCTCATGACTGTTTATGATACGTGGGAAGGTTATATTTCTGCAATTAGTTGAGACGAAGGTAGTCTCAGTATACTGAGGCACCAATGGATGCTCTGCTAATTATTGGTGAGACAGTTGGATATTTGTACTGACTATTTTTTTACTCGTCACTTTACAATGCGGTAGACATTGCAACATAAATTAAAAATACCTACTCAAAATGGACTCACAATATTCACTAACTCTTTATTCCAGACAACAATACGATAAGAATATGATAAAGTGCATCTAACACTTGACTGTTAAAATTTAATTTTAAAAGATCGATAAAAAAATAAGCATGCATGGAAATAATTACACAAATTTTCCATCACGGCTCTATGTCGTCAGAAATAGAATCGCATTAAAACTCGGATAATTCATTGATCTCATTCCTGTGCAGTTCGTACACTGGAAGTATTTGGTAGTATAGACAATCAACCACTTCTCGTGTTCAAGGTTTACCGCGTAACTGACCCACCACAACTGTTTACGATCGTATTCCACACACTGTACATTTTCTCACTCAAAACAACCCCTGGTCCACCACACCCAGTGGACGCCTTCTCTTCCTGCAATCTGATTAGATTGAATCCATCGTTGACTCGAGGGTCAATTAATTAAAACTCTCAGTCAATGATTGGTATCAATCTGGCTAAGATTGACTCCTACACTGACACGATAGAAAACTAATTATAATTCTCAATCAAGTCAATGGCAAGATTCTGGTTTACTTGAATGTTAAAACTTTCTAGCGTAGAACGAGTTCTAAATTCTGTTTTGATATATTTATAACTAATAATAATTTCTTCTTATTGATACTTCAAAAATAATTAAACTGTGGCATATTAACACTTTCATTCTTCATTCACATAATTTTGTAAAAAAAATAATAATACAAACTAACTTATCATTTTTACACTCCAAAAGGTGTTTCAGGACTTCGACTTCAATTCTTGTAACCTTACTCCGAACCTCTCGCGGACCCCCGCTTCAACCACGACCCCACACACACCTTTCCCGTAGTTTACTTTGTGCAGAATAAAAATCTTTTGTTAACTCAGAAATTATTTCATTCCACTCCTCATATTCAACCCTTTCACCGACCCTCCTGCCACCATTCATCATCACCAATCTCCAATTTTTCATTCAACAAACTTTACTCAGTCTTTTGTCATCTTCAACTCTCACAAGAAAAAGGGGAACAACTCATGTCAGGCAGCGAAATCGGCTTGTAGACGAAATCATCTGCCACCATCATAAGATTATCAACAATTGAACACCTACAGTATGAAATTATCCACTCTAGCATAATTTCAAGCATTTACTACCAAAAAAATGTTTATTTAAATATATGAATATTTTTAGCAATAGAATATTTGCCTGAAATTTCTTCTCTTACTGTCATATTCTTGATTACAGTGCAAACAGAATACAGCTAAACGAATTTTGTTGGAGTCAAATGAATTTGGTCGGAGTCAAACGAATTTGGTCGGAGTCAAACGAATTTGGTCGGAGTCAAACGAATTTGGTCGGAGTCAAACGCATTTGGTCGGTGTCAAATGAATTTGGTCGGAATCAAACGAATTTGGTCGTAGTCAAATGAATTTTGGAAATAATAAAGACATGTTTAATTAAAGATAGTTTTAAGGCACTCATCATCTTGTCTTGACAATGGAAAATGAGCCTATTACAACTTACTCTGAAGCTAAAGATTGTAAATATGTACCTGTGAAAATCTGCTCTTTGTGAAATACGTAATATATATATTAAAATAAATATGTTGCTAACAGTTTTATTTGCAACAAACAAGGATTGTGAATTGTGGAAATCTTAATGAAGAAGAACGTTACTGTAAAAATGATGAATATTTTTTTATATAGTCTTCGGTGAATTTGAAATTTCAAGTGTTCTATTTTCTTCTAGATGGACAATGTTACTGTCATGACTAGTGGAGCTTAATAAGAAACGTTGACACAAACATTTTTTTTAAAAGTCCCAATTCGAAATAACCGTACTCTTGTTTTGTTTATTCGGTATCGTGTGCATATATTTAAGTTACTAATTGAATATTTTAAAGACAAATAGACCAGTAAGATATTGATTAATTTAAATTTACATCCGTTTAAGTTTTCTTTGTTTCTTGTTTAGATTCCTTACTTCTTTCCAAAATTCAAAATTTTCAAACTTCCGTCCTTCCTTCGTTCCTAAAGTTCTTCCTTCAAGCTGTGTTCGTATCTTTCTTTCGTTCATTTTTCTTCATCATCCTTTCATTCTACATTCTTTTTCTTTCTTTCTTTCTTTCTTTCTTTCTTTCTTTCTTTCTTTCTTTCTTTCTTTCTTTCTTTCTTTCTTTCTTTCTTTCTTTCTTCATTTCCTGCTGTACGTGAGGAGTGTTGGTATTTTAGTCCGTCTTTCCTTCTTCTGTTACTTCTTACAATTCCTTGCATTTCTTTTTTGCGTCGTTTTATTTCCCATGTTCATTTCTATATTACGTTTGTCCACTTTCTGTTTTCTGTATTATGTCTACTATAAATTTCCTTTTTCTCTTTTTGTTATTTTTTTTTTTGGTTTGTTTTTGTTGTTTGTTTTTGTTTTTTTTGGGGAAGGGTATTTTTATTGTTTGTCAATCTTTTGTACTTGGTGTCGTTTGTTTGTTTAGTAAAATGATAAGAATGGATAACAAGTTTCCTCTAACGCAGAGTCAGATATACATGGTGTGGGTGAGGGGTGTTTGGACATGGGTGGGAGTGTAAATGTCTGAATACATTTACTAAATGAAAAATAATAATGTCAGTTAAATCACTGAAATTTGAGTATGTTTGTAAATTTTTGAGTTGCTAATTTTCCTTCATATTTTTAATTTTTTCTTAGAATCGTTCACGTGGACAAACGGAGGTGTTGTGAATGAGTCACTATGGGAAAGTAAACCAAACGAAAACACTACTGAAGACTGTGTGTTTGTACACACAAATGGAAAGCTGTGCAGAGACATGTGTTCATCTGGGAATTTTTCTGTTTTTTGTCAAGCTTACACAAGTAAGCCTCCAGCCACTAATGAGTCTATTTACTTTCAGCGCTAGCAACACATAACGCCTGTATTCACAAATCACTTGACAATTTCAGTGTTCATAATCTTGCTGGGCGAAAATATTTTTTAAGAAGTAAAATAAAATAATCATGCAATTATTATTGAAGAATGGATTAGGATTTTTTTCAACACCTAAATGTTCTTCGTAGTATGTGTGTCGTATGTATGTATCTATATATGTATGAGTGCGCGCGCGCGCGTGTGTGTGTGTGTAAATGCGTACTTAACATAAGTAGTTACCTTCTAACATGCACACATATAGATAGATAGATAGATAGATAGATAGATAGATAGATAGATAGATAGATAGATAGATAGATAGATAGATAGATAGATAGATAGATAGATAGATAGATAGATTTGCCAAATACATCATTTGCTTCTAACGTTTTTTTTTCAATGCTAAGAGCAAAATAATGTGATTTTTCTAGATAAATAAATAATTGCATTAAAATGTAGAAATATAAGTGTATGTTTCCATGCAATTACGAATATTAATTGAAATTCTATGGATCTTTCTTTCTTTCAATCATCAGTCACAACTTACGCCTGTGAAAATAATAATTTGACAATTAAATGCCCGACTGGTGAACACATTAATATTCTGCACGCGTTTTATGGTCGATCATCCGTGACAGTTTGCATTGACATACCGTCGGTAATGACCAATCTCACATGCAATTCAACAAAGGCATTCAGAAACATCTCTTCCAGGTAAGTCTCAATCCACCTTTTTCTTCTGATATTGTTGGCAAAATAAATTAAAATTTGGTCAAAAGGCCAATTAGAGTTTCGTTCTCTTTCTATTAATAATGTGAAATTATTATTACTTTAGTGTTTCACTACTACCAGTTTACCGACCATATATATATACGTTGTCAACTTAAAGGTTATGTAGATAGCTTCATTGTTATTTTTTAAAAGTTAATGTTAATTACGTCATTAGTCTACGAGCGAATACAATAAAAACTATAATTATGTTTTAGGTGTCTGCTTTTCCCAACCTTGACGTCACAATTCCACTTGAAAGAGTGCGTCAAAATAAAAGTGTAATTTATTTCTAAATTAGTTTTCTTCTACTTCAAAACAGTTGTGAGTTTACGTATTACAAAATCATTAATCTCCTGTTTATGGAATTTACAAACTGTTGACGGTTAGTGAATGGTTTTAATCAGAGAATTATTTAGAAATGTAATGGTCGATGAGAAAAAAGATGGAAGAAGCAATAGACTATTCATAAATATTGCATGACTGACAGACATGTTTAATTACTTATGTGATCATAACTCATCAGTACATAAACATCTGAAACAGACGCCCAACAAATTTGTATTTATCTTAAAATTTGACTGTACAGTGTACACCAATTAAGTCTTACTTTATTTTCATGATGCCAAGTGCAAGTAACAGTTTCAAAAATGACATACATATTGTGGTGGCGTAAATTTGCTTATCCATATTTCTAAGCTTAATTCTTATATAAATTGTTAAATGTCAAAGTGACCAGACTCTGGGCACTTCTTATGTTTATATGTTTGAGTTGGAGTAAACAGCTCAAGTGGGGAATATGCTAGAAATTGTGGACGCAATACAAACCAGTTCCAACTGCGTGTGAGTAGTTTTTTTCTGACTAATAGTCTCACATTTGTTTCTAAGAATTTCATCCAATGATGAAGGAGTGGGGAATATGCTAGAAATTGTGGACGCAATACAAACCAGTTCCAATTGTGCGCGAGTAGTATTTTCTCTGACTAATAGTCTCACACTTGTTTCTAACAATTTCATCCAATGAGGATGGACCGAAAATTACTTTGTTGAAGAAAGTCTATATTCTAATATCATTTGATTTGAACATACTCGAGTCCGGTCATAAAGGGGATATTAGCTTCAAGTAAGTAACTGACATATAAAGATAGAATGGACTTAAAATATTTCGTACATGTTTAGTATTGATCTATGATTTGAATTGAAGAATGCTTTATGCAAGTGAACAATTATTTCTATGTTCAATAATTTGATTACGTTGTACATTATATTTGTGAAATTTGATCGATGGCATATTTCCTATTCTGTGTGTGTATCGGGCTAACAACATTGTTGCAGGATTTCTAAGTTGAGAATGTTTATAAGAGAGAAAGGAGTTTTAGAGATGAAATATACCTGAAAGTTAGCGCTGCCATTACTACTGTACTCTACTTGATCACGTTGATGTGATAATCCATCGTTATCGTCGAACTTATCAGTAAACGTTTGCTTCTTGTGAATTCCCTTCAAGAACTAATATTACAAAACATCGTGGCCTGAGATTTGTCTCGAGAATTCATGAAGATTATTTTGAACATTCCTTGTAGTGTGCTTGAGTAGTACAATTGGAAATTCTGGAATATTCCTCCTGATGTGCTTGATAAATGTGGCTGAATAAATTTGCTTACCCCTCGTTTAAAATTTAATTGCTATATAAATTGTTAAATTGTCAGACTAACTCCGTTTGGGGCAGTATGTTATTCTTGAAAATATCTGAGTTTAAGTAAATCTCGACGCCGGAATATGCTAGAAATTGCTGACGTAATGCAAACCAGTAAGTAGTTTTTATTATCCAATGGATACGATTTACAAGAACGAGACCAGCCAATGGGCTTACCTGCTGTAGAGAAATCTACATCTACTCTCTAATCACTTTGAATTTAGAGTGAAAAGAAGAGGTCCGGTCTTGAAAAGCGGCCATTAGCTTAATGATGAGTTAACTGACTGGATGAGAGAGAATGGAGTTGGAAATACTTTATGCATATTCACTATTGATATGTTATACTTTATATAGATAAGTGCTATGTGAGTTGACTTTTATTTCTACAAGGTTTTGAGTTAGGCTGCTCACATGTAGTTTGCTAGTCAATTGAAATTATTTGATATGCTGTATTTATTATGCAGTGTGTGTGTGTGTGTGTGTGTGTGTGTGTGTGTGTGTGTGTGTGTGTGTGTGTGTGTGTGTGTGTGTCAGTCTAATAAAACTGCAAAAAACTGTAAGCTGAGACTGGAATGTAAAAACTCCTTAAAACAACGAATGGTGCTTATTTGTTGTATTTGCTGGGATTACATCATTAACAATGTATTTTCATTTGTTTTGTTTCTCTGTATTTTTGTACTAGATATACGTAATTAGTATGTACGCTATGTCATAATATTTAAGTTGTTTTATTTCTCTTTAATCTTAATATGACGGTCTATTAAGAAATTCTGTATTTCATAATTTGAAATGTAACAAAAATAATGTTGTTTTATATTAATTCTCTTTAATTTTAAAACACATGTTTCTGTATTCTTTTTACTCACGTTTCTGGTTTTATATTACTCATAGTATTGGCCATCTGACTCCATCATTTTAAATATTTCCTTAATTTGCGTTAATTTTAAATTGCTCAGATATTCTTTTGTGTTCTGTCTTTTGTATTTAATTGGGAAGGTGTGTGTGTGTGTGTGTTGAAATATATGACTGTTCACATTTTATCATACAATTTTATCTTTTAAAAGAACCCACACACTATGTTTAAATATAAAAGATATCTTACATTTAAATATATAAAATAAATAATAGAATTTTAATTTACTTTTAAAATATTCTTTAAATTGAAGAATTTTGAACCCGTATTCTTGGTGGAATTCGCCATTAAAAAATTATAAATAAAACAAGTTATTTACCATTTAGATTTTCACTGTTTGTTTTTCTTTTATGATTGTTTTTAATTGAAAATAAAAGTTATTTTTATTGAAACATCGAATATTTATTTGGAGGCTCGTTCCTATATTTTAATTTACCGTGAAGTCCTTCTGCTAAATAAATTTAGATTAGTTTGCCATTTCTTTCAGTTGTAATGGCAAAGAGAGCTGCAATTTTACAGTTACAAATACATTCTTCACCCAAGATCCATGTGGTGGTACATATAAGTACGCACAGGTGGTCCACGCATGTGTCAAAGGCAATACATCATCATGTAAGTCTTTTCTTATTTTTTAACACACTCAGACTTAGAGAAATAGATAGATAGATAGATAGATAGATAGATAGATAGATAGATAGATAGATAGATAGATAGATAAATAGATAGATAGATAGATAGATAGATAAATACACAGATAAATCGATGCACAGATAGATAGACAGATAGATAGATATACAGATAGACAGATGGATGGATAGATAGATAGATAGAGAGAGAGGGAGAGAGAGAGAGAGAGAGAGAGAGAGAGAGAGAGAGAGAGAGAAATATCATCTCAACATGTTAACAAAGATACAGTCATTGTAATTATCTACTCTCTGTTGCTGGAGGTGACAGATTGAAACACTACTCGGACTGATGACGTTTTTGAATGAGTAGCACTGATAATCGGTTACACTTGTTACAATGTTATCCTCCATTTCAAATACAACTCTCCTTGCCATAATTTTCGTGACGTCAGACGTCGATGTTTTAATAAGGTAAACTGCGCCTGTATTTCTTGGTGAACGCATGTAGCAAGAGGGTCTATTAAAAAATGTAACTGTCACAAAAATAAGCGTGTCTAGTGATTTCATGAGAGTCACAATACAGCATTGGTCTAGCAAATAGTCGGCAGTGTCACAGTCACAATAAAAGTGTCTAGTCACAGCCACAATACAGCAAATGTGTCAGTTGTGTCAATCAATGTGACATCACAATACATCAAGAGTGAGAGAGCCACAGAGCTAAGAGTATGAAATGGGTAATGTCAGTGAAATACAGTAGGAATATCAATTGAATATTCGACCAAGGCAATAGAGTGAGAATGCCAATAGAATACGTGTCAGTCAAAAAACAGTATGAATGTCAATTGAATAAGTGTCAGTCAAAAAACAGTATGAATGTCAATTGAATAAGAGTTAGTCATAATAAAGTAATAGTTTTTTTTTAATAAATATATAATCTGACACATTTCAACTGTGTTACTTACAAGCGACAGTCACAATGCAGCAGCACGTGTACACGGACCAACAAACACTCAGGACATTGGCCATCTGTTGAATATAACTGGAAATTGTACAAGACTATTTTCTCATAATTATGTTGAATTCTCTCACTTTTTAAGCCCTCATACTCTCTCATTCTTTAAATCTTGCATCTCTAGCCTCACCTTTTCTTCAAGGGCATCTCTCTCTCTCTCTCTCTCTCTCTCTCTCTCTCTCTCTCTCTCTCTCTCTCTCTCTCTCTCTCTCTCTCTCTCTTCTCTCTCTCTCTCTCTCTCTCTCTCTCTCTCTCTCTCTCTCTCTCTCTCTCTCTCTCTAGTACATTGAATGCAGCCATATTTCTTAAAAGGTTTCAAGCTATGACAGTAATGTGAAGAGACGTAATCCCATCAGCTCTATTATGTTGAAATACAATAGTTGGATTACGTGGTCGACCTAATTAACTCTTGATTGTGGGAACAGAGCCATTTAATTATGATGCCACCTGACAACCCTAAGCACAAATTCTACCAATTCACATCCTGATCTACTTAGCACATTGCAATACAAACTGATCACACGTTTTAATCAATAGCCACTGGAAAGAATGTTAAGCCTGTAATAAAAATATCTTTATATTTTACGTACCTAAACCAGACTATCTTTAGACATGAAGGAAATAGTCTGGTTTAGGTAAAAGGTAATAAAATATCTGTTTGGTTAAAGTCTAAAATCACTCAAAAAAAATGAGTGAATGATTTTTGTGAGAAAAATTCTGGAATCATCATACATTGCTTCTTTCTAACCCTTTGTTTTCACAATGAAAGATGTGTTTCATAATTACAGTTTAAGATTATGTTCAGTAGAATATCATACATTTTATATTTTAATCTGTTTCTTTTCAGTTTAGTGGAATGATGTTCAGAGGAATGTGACCTTGACACAAACACCAATATTATATCAATGATAATTATCATTGCAAACAAATACTTATTTCTGCATTATTATTTGCAGGGTTCATTTTTATTTCCTTCCTGTAGTACAGATTACATTCCATTTGGGTTTTGGAATTGCTCCTGATGCCATTCTCATCCCATGAATCTGACCTAGTGTCTAAGTATATTCTTATTTGGTCCAAGAGTTAATAATGTAAATCGGACCTAGATTCTAAGTATTTTCTTATTTGGGCCAAAAGTTAATGATGCAAATATGGCCTAGAGTCTAAGTATTTTCTTATTTCGGCCAAGAGTTAATGATGTAAATATGGCCTAGTGTCTAAGTATGTTCCTAGCTGGGCCAAGAGTTAATGATGTAAAGTTGGCATTGAGTCTAAGTATTTAATTAGTTGGGCCAAGAGTTAATGATGTAAATCTGGCCTAGAGTCAACGTGTATTCTTAGCTGGGCCAAGAGTTAATGATGTAAATCATAGCCAGGAGCAGATAATCCAATCACACGTCATGATGTAAGATACTTGCCCTAAGCGTGTAGCAACATAAAAAGGAAAGGAAGCCCATTAGACATTAGATGAAATAAGTACACTAAAAACATTTTTACCAAGTGTGTACTCTGGATACCATAAACTCTAGTAAGAAAGTGGTTTTTGAAGAAGAATAAAAAGAGATGAGAGAAAATATCTAAAGTCTCATAAACTTTCTTTGGGGAGAATATTACAAGAAAGGGAGATTAACTGTAGTGCAGGTTAAAACCGTTTTCAGGTAGATAGGCAAATAATTGGAAATTGTACTTGCAAATTAAGATTGGATTGTTTCTATTCTGTTTTTGCGTGTTTATTTTATATAAATTTCTTATTAAATTTTCACTCATCTTTGTGACATTCTTATCAACTTAACTTTGTGTTAAATTCATAATTGTAAATATTTGTGTTGATGTTCTATATTTAGTGAGGACCTCCTACACTTGGGGGCGGGGCTTATGTAGCTACTCAAAGTGTTGACCTGAATTAGTTATGGTGTCCTAAATTATTAATTAGTTTACAGCTGACCATAAGAGTCAGATGTGCAATGCAAAATATTTATTTCATGTTAGTTGATACTGAGTTTACTGGTTTGTGTGCAGTGACATCTAACCCCAAAATTACGCCAGTTATCACTCACAGTTATCAGATGGAACCATCTACCCGGGCAATATCTACCCAGTCAGCGAAATTTTCAAGCACAATTAATGATTTTACGACGTTGGTAGTATTTTCTTGCATTATGACGTCATTCACTCTCTCTTTCTCTCTCTCTCTCTCTCTCATTCTCTCTCCCTCATGCTTTTTCGTTTGTCTCTTTTACTATGTTTCACTTTTATTTTTTCTTTCTCTGTTTGATCTGTATTTCTCCTCATCTTACTCATTGAGTGTTTATTGGTTCTTTCTTTGTATGCATGTGATTGTGGGCAATATATAAATACACTTTGTGATAAAGTAAATTTGCCCCTCCCTATGTTTAATTGTAATTGCTATTTAAGTGCTAAATTGTCAGAGTAACCCCACCTTGTGTACTCCTCATGGTGTTATTTGGAAAATGTCTGAGCTTGAAGTAAACAACTTAAGGGAAGAATATTCTAGATTTGCTGACCTAGAGAAAACTGAGTGAGCAGGGTCTTTTTTATTATCCAATGATTATGTTTTGTGAGAACGAGACTAACCAATGGGCTGCGTTTAAGGAGTTTACTTGCAGTAGAGTATTTTGCTATCTATTCACTTTTGAATTTGAAGTCAAAGAGATAAGTCCAGCTCTGAAGACAGTAATTAGCTTGAGTGTTGAGTTTAAACTGTCTGATTGAGAGAGAGAGAGTGGACTTGGGAACATTTTATACATTTTTCTATTGATATGTTATACTTGTGTTATGTAAAGATGTACTATGTCAGTTGATTTATTTATTACAAATGTTTGAACTAAGCTGCACCCATGTGGTGTATTAATATGTTACATTGTTTGATACATTGTATTTATTGTAGCATATGTGCAAGGGGATAATGAATACCGTTGCAGGAAATTGTAAGTTTTGAGACTAGATGTGATTGAAATACAGTTATATTTGAATGAATAAGCTACTTAGGCTTGCTCCTTGATTGTATGTTGCAGTCATTTAGCAGCCATCTGATTTCTTCTTCTTTTGATTGTGGATGATTCTCAGTCTGAGTGTGAGTTCAACCCTGAGTTGTGAGTCTCAAGTACAACTTTCAAGTTCATACCTACCCTTTGTTTCTTCACTAGTCATGACTTGAAAGTGCGGGAAACTTGCAAAGTGTGTTGCAGAGTGTGTAAGAATAAGGGAGTATGCTACACCCCTACTTTTGATGTACCAAAACTAGGATGCTAAGTACAAGAAAATGCTCAAGAAACTGACAGCAAGAGAGTGCCAAGTTGGTTGAAAGTAACGACGCATCAGTGTTTTCTCGAGCACAAGGCGGGAACACTTGGACTACCTATTGTCTTTAAAGTTTGTACGAATCGCAATTTACAGTCTGATTTAAGAGTCCACCATTGTCCATTTAGCTTTCATATTTTCATCCATTATGGCTTCGCTCACACCCGAACAGTGCATCATTGGATATCGGTGATCTGGCGGCTGTCACACAACCCGTCATTTGTATTGCGTTGATTTTGGCTCTCCAACTTTAGTAGGCGTAAGGCCAGTGTTCAGTAAATCTAGCATGTCGATTTTGGCTCTCCAACTTTAGTAGCCGTAAGGCCAGTGTTCAGTAAGTCTAGCATGTCGATTTTGGCTCTCCAACTTTAGTAGCCGTAAGGCCAGTGTTCAGTAAGTCTAGCATGTCGATTTTGGCTCTCCAACTTTAGTAGCCGTAAGGCCAGTGTTCAGTAAGTCTAGCATGTCGATTTTGGCTCTCCAACTTTAGTAGCCGTAAGGCCAGTGTTCAGTAAGTCTAGCATGTCAAACACTCTCAGGATTCACGTAGAACCCAACATGAAGTTCCAAGCCTGAACTTCAAAGACAAAAACGCAAACTTAGAAAACACGAACGTGAAAACCCGCTCTGAAAAGATAAGTTCATTCCATGAGCGACAATTCTAGTTATTCGCTGACCTGTACAAGTGGCGTAGACAATAGTGTAACCTGTTTATAAATTGACCTTTAAATCATATTTTACATAGAAAGATAAATATGAAGAATAAAAGATATAGTAAAAGATAAAAAAAAGATAAAAAAATAAAATCACACCCATGCGTGTTACAATTATAATGCAACATATTACACGCAAGTGGATTAAATCATTACATATGGAGGTAATTGTATTTCACAATGAAACTTACAATATGAAAAATAAAAGATGTAATTCAAATCATGCATAGCAATGTTACAATTATGACATCATTTTTTACCCGCAAAAATGAATTAAATCATTACGTACGAATTAAATCATTACGTACGAACTCTGACGTGCACAGCATTTCACGATTGCAATTTAGTTCGTTATCTTTCCAAAGAAGATAAATTAGCATCCCATAATCTATGCACAATAAAGATAAATTAACGTTCTACAATCCAGCAATTATTTAGAGTTACAAATACATATTAATCTAGTCACTCTATTCTCTGGCCACTCGTCTGGAAAAAATAGCAATAATACAATTCAAACACGATAGATATGCAAAATTCACACAACTACATTCTTAATAAAATACAGATAACAGATACAGATAATATAGTGCAATCGGGTTTTCCTCTCGATTCACGGAATAATACGACGACCTCTCTAGAAATGTCTTAGGCGCAGTTCCTTCGTGAATGCCAGTTAAGGCCAGTTCACGGTATATAAAGGTATCTATGAATTTATGGCGGGAAATCTATCGGTCAAGCACCAGGCTTGGACAACGACTCATTGTCTTCTATTGTTCGTACATATTATGTAGCAAATGCAGACTCTCTCTTGTTTGCGGGTAGCCGTCTGCAGTGCGGCAGGTCACACAGAGCATGATGATTACGTCACTGCTCGCGATGCTGTACCAAAAATATCGGTTATGAATAGGAACGAACCTTCAAAAAGCTTAACGTAACGATACAAAATAATTATGGGGTAGGAGGTCAAGTATAATTTGGCCTTGACTCCATTACACGGATTTCATCGTACAAGAACGCGTTTTACTGATACGTTGACGACAATGCTGGATCCACACAACAACATAAACAAGTAACGTACGTTAATCACTGCAACATGAAGTGACAAAAAGAAAAAACAAGCTTGCACTTCCCTGCAAAAGTCAAACTAAGGTAGCACTAAATTTCAGGTACACATCATCTCTAAACTATTTTCTCTCTTACATACATTCTCAACTTACAAATCCTAAAACAATTTCATTAGCCCGATACACACATACAGCATACCAAATATGGCATCAATCAAAATTCACAAATATAATATACAGCATAGTCAAATTAACTAATATAGAAAAAATGGTTCAATTGCATAACTATTCTCTAATTCAAATCATAGTTCAATAGCAAACATTTACAAAATATTCAAAGTCCTTTCTTTCTTTATCAGTCAGTTAACTTACCAGAAGGTAATGATCGCCTTTCTAACTGGACTCAAGTTATGTTCACATTCAAAGTGATTAGAATAGACTCGTGTTCAACAAAGAAACTTCCACTCCATCCTCATTGGATGGATTTGTTATAAAGAAGTGCTACATCAATATAGTTATATTTTCACAATCACAGATATAAGTGGTAGTAAGAAATGCTGTCAAAAAGATAGTGGAGCATTAGTTATAATTCATAATAAACGTATTAGTTATAATTCATAATAAACGTACAATATTTTTAGTCGCTTTCTTCAACATTTACACCACCGTATATTTGTTTCAGAATTTCAACTTCATATTCAGAATTTACTACTGTTGTGAAAGAGACTACGACAATGTTCGAAACAACACCTTTACCAAAGACGTCCACTACATCGGTGCAGCTGGAAAATAACAGCACTACAATAATAGAAACAATGACTCCAATAAGCACAGCCGTAACAATGACAGAATCAAAGTTGACAGTATCGACTCCAGCAAGCACAGCCGTAACAATGACAGAATCAAATTTGCCAGTATCGACTCCAGCAAGCACAGCTGTAACAATGACAGAATCATATTTGCCAGTATCGACTCCAGCAAGCACAGCCGTATCAATGACAGAACCAAATTTGCCAGTATCGACTTCAGCAAGCACAGCCGTATCAATGACAGAATCATATTTGCCAGTATCGACTCCAGCAAGCACAGCCGTAACAATGACAGAACCAAATTTGCCAGTAACGACTCCAGCAAGCACAGCCGTAACAATGACAGAATCAAATTTGCCAGTATCGACTCCAGCAAGCACAGCCGTAACAATGACAGAATCAAATTTGCCAGTAACGACTCCAGCAAGCACAGCCGTAACAATGACAGAATCAAATTTGCCAGTATCGACGAAGCGCTATTTCTGTACATGTCAAATGAAAAAGCCCCGCGTTAACTTTTCTTCTGAAGACAACATCCAACAAATAAAGAAAGATCTCTATGTCAATAAAACCTCCCTGTCCAGCCACGTACGCAAGCATGTTAGTTCTAAAGACGGCCGGCCGAGTGCTCAAACGTTCGGGTGGCTTGGAGTGTTGATTCTGTGTGTACCCTTAACACTTATTGTTTGTCTTGATCTGCAGCGACTTCTTGTACACATCCAAACACGATGACCCAAAGTTCTTTGTCGCTGTAAAATTAAAGATATTCTATTTTCTATTATTATAATGCAAATTCTATATTTTTACACAGGGGTAATGCAAGAAATCGTTTAATTGGTTTCGGTAATTTTACGTGTTGTTTAAACCTAAGTGTTTTTCCAATAACCATTTTGATCGACGGACTAAGTGAATCCCAATTTTAACCTAAGTGTTTTTCCAAACAAACATTTTGATCGAGGGACTAAGTGAAGCCCAATTTTTTTCTTTCCTACAATTCTATCTTTTGACGAGAATTTACTAAGAAAGATAAATCTCGTGCACAAGATATAATTTGAAAAACAGAGTTATCCAAATTATATCTTGTGCACGAGATTTATCTTTCTTAGTTAATAAATTCAGAGTTATTCTGAATGCACTAATGCATATGAAACTTTCTCAATGACACTTCTTCCGAAATTGAAGGATAAATATAAAAATTAATTCTCAACAATATTTGTAAATATATAAACTTCAATTTTCTTTTACAAAGAAATGCTGTTTTATCTAAATTAACAATTTGATTTTCGGGTTATTGCTGCTGACCCTTTTTGACTTTTATGTGGTGCATACTAATTTCTATTTTCAAAATGCTATTGCACAATTTTTCAAATAAAATTTATTTTATAAACGTTATATGTTGATAATACTTTTGTTTTTCTTTAAGACATTTAAAATGAAAAACTGCGCATGCTCAACGACACTCTTTTGTTGAAAACGGTTCAGTTTGATTGATTTCTGACAGAAATGTCAAGGTCACAAATTTCGAAGTCGTTTCTATGTGTATGTCTATGCAAATGTTACATTAAATGCACTAAAATGTCTTTTAAAATGTTTCTTTAATGTCTATATGTAATTCCATACATACTATCACATTGTCTATAATAAACATTTATATTCACCTTTCCACCAGTTTTATTATTATGACCTTTTACACATTATACTGTATTAATCGTCATTATCGTTGTTTTATAAAGCACTCTTAAGTACACTGTTAATGTTTCGCTCAGTTACAGGAAGTTTGTCTTCAGTGTCAATATTTAAGCATTTTCGCTGTCCTACATTGTTGTCGAGTTATTTGCATCATTTTTTTCCAGAGTCACACTTACTCCAAAATACTTTAAATAATTATATTTCGAACTTTAAAAAAAAAATCGGTTATGGAATGTGTGGTTAGTACGGGTATGTGTAACCCACTGTTGTGTTTTTTATTTATTTCGCACGTGCTTGATAAAACGCTCTGGAGACGAGAACAAGATTGAGTAACGTTTTGTTACCCACCTCTTAATCCTAGCAATAGCTGTATTAGTAGTACTAGGAGAAGTAGTTGTATAGCAGTAGACGTTGTTTAAAGCAATAGTACTGGTAATAGCAATAGACGCAAAAGTGTATCAGTAGAACTGGTAATAGCAGTAGACGCAGTATAATAA
Source organism: Sinotaia quadrata (assembly GCA_028829895.1). Taxonomy (NCBI): domain Eukaryota; kingdom Metazoa; phylum Mollusca; class Gastropoda; order Architaenioglossa; family Viviparidae; genus Sinotaia; species Sinotaia quadrata. The sequence continues at coordinate 14,468,271 of CM054184.1, forward strand.
CAGTAGAAGTGGTAATAGCAGTCGACGCAGAAGTGTACCAGTAGAAATTTGTAATAACAGTAGAATACCAGTAGAAGTGTTAATAGCAGTAGATGCAGTAGAATACCAGTAGAAGTGTTAATAGCATTAGCCGCAATAGAATACAAGTAGAAGTGGTAATAGCAGTAGACGCAGTAGAATACCGGTAGAAGTGGTAATAGGAGTAGAGGCAGTAGAATACCAGTAGAAGTAGTAATAGCAGTAGACGTAGTAGTGATGTAGTTATTGTGGAAGAAATAGTAACATCAGCAAACTTAGTAATTGAAGAGCTTTCAGCAGATGTAATAATAGCTGTTGTTTGTGTGATCAGGTGAGGTGTTATGTTGTTGTTATGGGTCACCCCAGGGTGCGAGGCGATGATGAAACGATGAAGATGCAATGGGACGATACGGCAACCACAGCAGGAGAGGCAGAACACGCAACACGTGTTTACATTTTCATGATCTTTATTTCGGCGACACACCGCCAACCACGCTCCTCTCTTGACCAAAGACGACTAAAGACGAACCCTGACGAACAAAGACGAACGCTGACGAACAAAGACGAACCAAGACGAACAAAGACGAACCAAGACGAACAAAGACGAACCAAGACGAACCAAGATGAACGCTCTCGCACTTGTTGTTGAATGTGGGGAACGCTTCCGGCTTCCGCCGCTTTCGCGTTTGGAGAGGGGGGAGAGGGAGGGGGGTGCCTTTCTGCTGCTGCGTGTGCCCGTTGAGAAAACAGTGAATTTTAAATATTTATTTATATCATTTTATTTACTTGATGTTATAGCAAATTTGTACCTACACTTCTTTAATGCAATAAAAAGCAGTGTTAATATTAAGATGGCGTACTTACACTTCTCTAATGCAATAAAACGCAGTGTTAATATTAAGATGGCGTACTTACACTTATCTAATGCAATAAAGCGCAGTGTTAATCTTAAGATGGCGTACTTACACTTCTCTAATGCAATAAAACGCAGTGTTAATATTAAGATGGCGTACTTACACTTCTCTAATGCAATAAAACGCAGTGTTAATATTAAGATGGCGTACTTACACTTCTCTAATGCAATAAAGCTCAGTCTAAATCTTAAGATGGCGTACTTACACTTCTCTAATGCAATAAAGCTCAGTCTAAATCTTAAGATGGCGTACTTACACTTCTCTAATGCAATAAAGCTCAGTCTAAATCTTAAGATGGCGTACTTACACTTCTCTAATGCAATAAAGCTCAGTCTAAATCTTAAGATGGCGTACTTACACTTCTCTAATGCAATAAAGCGCAGTGCTAATTTTAAGATGGAGTACGAAGTCGTTGGTGTACTGCTTTATCTTTCCGTACTGAGCAGTCAACTGCACCTCACCAAGCAACCCCCATCCTTTGCACTAAAGTATATTTGATAGAATAAAAAATAAAATCCATACTTCAATCAAATGTAGCGTGTTTCACCCAGCTAGCGACTTTAGAAGAACGGATCTTTTACTAAATCAACGACATATTCTGATAGGTATTGCATTTATTACTTTAGCCAACAAATTTGAATTTTGCTGGAAAGATCACTAAATTATAACAGCATTCAATTATAAAATCCAAATCTTGAAAATGAAATGTAATGCGTAATAGCGACGTGGGAGGGGCTAAAGATGAGGAGGAGTTGATTTTCTACATATAGATAATAATTTGTTAATCTGATTGGTTCTGTCAGCTCATATACAAGCAGCAAATGCTTGGTGTACATTAATAATATTAGTAGTAAATATTTTAGTTCCCCTTTTTTGCCGAATAACGATCTTTAGTTAACCAAGAAATAATTACACCCATCTCTTCATACTCATACCCTTTTCACCAACCCTCCTGTCACCATTCATCATCACCATTCTCAATCTTTTCTTTCAACAACCTTTCACTCAGTCGATCATTATCTTCAACACAAAAAAACAGCAGCAGAACACCTCGTGACAGGCAGCGAAATAGGCTGATAGCCGGAATCTGCTAGCATTCTAAAATTATCAACAATTGCTCAACCTAAGGTGTTAAATTAGAGATTGACAACAATTGCACACCTAAGGTATTAAATTGGAGATTGACAACAATTGCACGCCTAAGGTATTAAATTAGAGCTTGACAACAATTGCAGACCTAAAGTGTTAAATTAGAGCTTGACAACAATTGCACTCCTAAGGAATTAAATTAGAGAGTGACAACAATTGCATACCTAAAGTGTTAAATTAGAGATTGACAACAACTGCACACCTAAAGTGTTAAATTAGAGATTGACAACAACTGCACACCTAAAGTATTAAATTAGAGATTGACAACAAATGCACACCTAAAGTGTAAAATTAGAGCTTGACAACAATTGCACACCTAAGGTATTAAATTGGAGCTTGACAACAATTGTACACCTAAAGTGTTAAATTAGAGCTTGACAAAAATTGCACACCTAAGGTATTAAATTGGAGATTGACAACAATTGCACACCTAAGGTATTACATTAGAGAGTGACAAACATCCAAGCATAACTTCAGGCATTTATTAAATATTGTTTTTAAAATATATGAACATCTTAAGCAATATACTGTATCTCTGAAATTTCTTATCTTAGTGTCAGATTCTTTATTATAGTGCAAACAGAATAGAACGAAAGGAATCTGGTCGTAGTCAAAGGAATTTTGGAGATAATAATGAATATTAATAGATCTTGATATGTTTATGTCTGGTGTACATAATGCTGTTACCAACATATTTATTTTAATATAAATTACGTATTTCACAATGAGCAGATTTTAACAAGGCTATCATTACAAATTATACCTTATAAGCTGTAGTGGGCTCTTTTGTCCTTGTCAGGACAATTTCTGATTGACTTACAGTTATCTGTAATCAAACATACTGCACTAGTTTACCAATAAAAAGGATTACGAATTGTGGAAATGTTAAAGGAATAACATTTGACTGAAGAACATTACTGTAACCTTCGGGTACTTTGAATTTTCAAGTGTTTTATTTTCTTCAAGGACGACAGTGCTTCTAAAAATAACCTTAATCATGTTCTGTTTATTGGGTATAGTGTGCATGTAGTTCAGTTAATAACTGAATATTTTAAAGAAAAATAGATCAGTAAGATGTTGATTAATTTAATTTACATCCGTTTCAGTTTAATTTGTTTCTTTAGTAGATTCCTTGTTTCCTTCCTTCTTTTCTTCCTTCCTTCCTTCCTTCGCTCCAAACAACCAAACTTCCAAACTTCCTTCCTTCCAAACTTCAAACATTTTTCCTATCTTTCTTTCGTTCATTTTTTTCATCATACTTTCAAACTATATTCCTTCATCTTTGTTTCTTTCTTCTTTTCCTGCGTACGTGCGGAGTGTTGATATTTTCTTCTTTTGTCTGTCCTTCCTTCCTTCTGTTACTTCTTTACAATTCCTTGTATTTCTTTCGCGTCGTTTTATTTCCCACGTTCATTTCTACATTACTTTCTGTCATTCTTATTTATTATTTCTACTTTTAAATTCATTTTCCTCATTTGTAGAGGGTGTATTTGTATCAAAATTGTTACTCTGTTGTAGCTGGTATTGTTCGTTTATTTTAGTAAAAATGATCATAATACAAACTGTTTTCTCTATGTTGTTGCTGTTTCGATAACTTCTTTGCTCCACAGGAATTGCGTGAAAAAATTTCATCTTCTTGATGTTCTCAGCTTTTGAATGATTCCCGTGGAGCCTTCCTCTCTTTACCTGTATTCAGGGAGGGGAGGTGGAGGCTTGTTCTAGTTTCTGTTCTTTCTTTTTTTGCGAATATTGTTAGTCTAGACTTTTTACTTTTATTTCTTTTTTTAAAATAGTAGTTGCAGGGCTACAGACTATTTCCCGATAAGTTGGATTTTTTTAAAAATTAGTCGTAGTAGTGGTATGCTTTTGCCTTTGGGTGTGGCCTTTGTGGGCAAGATAATAGGAGATAGGGTAAGTTTGTGGTCTTTGTGGGCAAGATAATAGGATATAGGGTAAGTTTGTGGTCTTTGTGGGCAAGATAATAGGAGATAGGGTAAGTTTGTGGTCTTTGTGGGCAAGATAATAGGATATAGGGTAAGTTTGTGGTCTTTGTGGGCAAGATAATAGGAGATAGGGTAAGTTTGTGGTCTTTGTGGGCAAGATAATAGGAGATATGGTATGTTTGTGGTCTTTGTTGGCAAGATAATAGGAGATAGGGTAAGTTTGTGGTCTTTGTGGGCAAGATAATAGGAGATAGGGTAAGTTTGTGGCCTTTGTGGGCAAGATAACAGGAGATAGGGTAAGTTTGTGGTCTTTCTGTACAAGATAATAGGAGATAGGGTAAGTTTGTTTATTGATGGAAGTTAGCGTTTGTTGTTTCTTCGAATTTTGTTTATAAGTGTGTGAGTTGTGGATGGCTGACTAACCAACGTGCGAGAGTAAACCCATAGATCAATAAATTTGAATTTATATTTTGATATTGAGACTTTTTCTGTCTATGGTTTTGAAAGAGTGGCTGTAATCGTTGTTACACGTTGTGTCGTCTCTGCTGTCTACACTTCACCCTTACCCGTATGCATCACACATGCAAATATGTCGGCAATACGTAACCTACATGCAGAATAAAATTCGAGCCAAATAACCATCTTGGTATTCTTGCTATCCATCTTGGTGTGTGGATTTACAATAATATATATGTGGAAAGAAGGGTACAGGTGACAATGGATGAAAGCAACAGGGGAAAAAATAAAAAAAACCGCTTTTAGATCAAATGAACAGTCTAATTCTAACTGCCCAATTGTAGAATGTGTGCCTACTAAGGGAAATACACATTTGTTTGACACCCATTAGCTTAGTTGACAGACTTAGAAAATGCGTGTGCTGTCTTTTGACGCCAGCGTCACTGTACCATATTGATACATTTACGTTTTGTGACAAAGGGCACTGTACCAGGCAAAAGTTTAAATAGAGATTGTTCCCTCAAGTAGTCATTGTTAATATTGACTGTAAAAGAGATTAGACTTGAACATTTATTTAATAATATATACGTGACTGTTTCAAAACTTAGTTGTATTTATTTGTGATAAGGTTATTTTTAGAATAAATTTTATTATTTTTAATCCTTTCTTACGTTTGTTAATTGATACATATCTGGAGTAATCAGTGGGTGGATGGGGTCCTGACGTGTCAGTGATTGGATGAATGTTAGTAAGTTGATAAAATACAATAATTCCTTAAGTAAAAAGTTCCACCTGCGAACAGGTAAATTGTGTGTCGATAGTACGTCTATGGTGTATGGATGTGAAATTCGTATGGGAAAACAGATCTTAATTTCAGATGTAACCACTGGGGAGTGATTGTGCATTATTAAATGATAATATATTCATCATAATAAACATTACAGGCTGGACGTATTATAGCGCCATACTATCTATATATCCACATATATATATATACATAATTGTTTTATAAAGGAATATCCGAATAGTCAGAGATTAAAAGTATTAAAGGTAATGATATATCGTGAATAATTAATGTAATTAATAATTAACACGCTTGACATATTCATGCAATCACTACTTTTGATTTTGATTTTTTTTTAATGGCAACAGTGAACAAGTGGTATATTGGCATTCTTTAGGTCTTCCAACATCTGTTCCCAAATGAGTACAATTCATAAGCAAATTAAATATGCACTATTTAAAACAAAACAAAATGTATATAAGTCTGTACCTTTCTCGCCCTAACACAAGGAAGAAATAAGTGGTAATTTGTTAATAATGGTACAACAGAACTGAAAAAATAACATACTTTTGCGTGTCTGTATGCGTGTATGCATATGCCTGTATTACGTGTATGTATACCAAAGCAGACACATCCATGTACATCTTAATCGCAGTGAGATAAAAGCAGACATATCCATGTACATCTTAATTAATTCGCAGTGAGATAAAATCAAACTTATCCACGTACATCTTAATTAATTCGCAGTGAGATAAGAGAAGAAATATGAAAACAGAAACAGCCAGTAATGCATCTCAAAATATTTCTTTAATTTGTCTGACTTAAAATCATATTGGTTATTGTTACGACAATGAATAATACACAAATATTACTGCAACAAAAACACTATTTTTTTTTTAATTTATGTCTGCCTTAGAGCCATACTGACTATATTTATGACAAAGAATAATACACAAAGACTTCTATATACACACTATGCTATTATACAATAATACTCTATACTATATACAGGAGCACATTATTCCAGCCAGAGTTCGTATACTGTGAAAGAAACTAGTTTCTGCAAGGGGGTGGGAGCAGCGTTTTAGCTACAGTCCTTAATTAGTTATGAAACTTGAAATATGCCATATTTTAGTATGAATGTTAATCATTAATGTTATTCAATACACCTCAAATATGAAAATTTCGGTAATGAAGTATTAATAATGAGTTAGGACACGTACCACAGGCAGATTTCAGTAAGGCGGTTAATCATTAATGACAAGCCAGTGATATATCAAGAATTCATCAAGAATGTTAATCATCAATGACAAGCCACTGATAGATGAAGATTTCAGTGATGATGTAATTATGAATGACAAGTCAAGATACGTGACCTTGAGCTCATTGACACTAGGATATTAAACTTTCAAATGATGTCGTACTGAACACTGTTTAGTCATTGACTTTCTTCAGACAGTGGGACCTTGCTCCGAAAGCCTGTGTATTTTTCAAAACCGTTATAATATATTAGCATTTATTTTTGTAACACTTTGATCGTTTGTGTTTAGTCTATTATCCTTCATCTACACATTGAGCGAGCGATAAATTTGGGAGAGCATCTATATAAAAGAAATTATGGTTAAGAAACTGATATAAGTAGCAACAAGGGAGAAATCGATTTTAATGTCAGCACAGTCAGAAGAGACAGCTCCAACAGAACCAATATCACTAAAATTATTGCCACCAGAACCAGTACCAGTAGAATTATTGCCACCAGGGACTCTTATATCTGAAAAGGGAAAAAAATAGCAATGTAATATTTGTAGAGAATACTAACTGCATGGTGTGGTATTATATTTCATTGACAATGTATTATTTGTAGAGAATACTAACTGCATGGCATGGTATTATATTTCATTGACAATGTATTATTTGTAGAGAATACTAACTGCATGGCATGGTATTATATTTCATTGACAATGTATTATTTGTAGAGAATACTAACTGCATGGCATGGTATTATATTTCATTGACAATGTATTATTTGTAGAGAATACTAACTGCATGGCATGGTATTATATTTCATTGACAATGTATTATGGCATGGTATTATATTTCATTGACAATGTATTATTTGTAGAGAATACTAACTGCATGGCATGGTATTATATTTCATTGACAATGTATTATTTGTAGAGAATACTAACTGCATGGCATGGTATTATATTTCATTGACAATGTATTATTTGTAGAGAATACTAACTGCATGGTATGGTATTTTATTTCATTGACAATGTATTATTTGTAGAGAATACTAACTGCATGGTACGGTATTATATTTCTGTGGTGGGCAGGCCACTTAGTTAATGAAAAGGATTATTATTATTATGAACTAATCTTTAATAACTAATTACAAGTGATGAGAATCTTAATTTATTTTATTAAAGATCCACCAGAAGACACCACACCGCTTTCTCACTTGGCAAATATTATTTGGTGCTATAAACGTTTTTTTCTATTCCACAACAGTCACAAAATGTTTCCACAAGTGGAAAACGTCTTACTAACGGTCAAGACAAATCTGATTTTAATCTACATTTAGTCGGCCCCCCCATCCACCCACTTTTTTCTCCAACATAATTTTATCAATATTAATTTATTTTAAGAAGGTGAATAAATTAAAAATATATTTATGAAAATGAACATTCAATTATACATATGACAATCAGAATTAAATAGATTGCTTGACACCAGTATTCCTTGAATTCATGTTTGGATAATTTTATATTACACAGTCCCTCTCTATATAAAAATATAATAATTCAAAACCAATAGATTAAACACAATTCGCAGGATCGTCTTATCAAAGAATAGAAACGGAGTTATTAGAGGTAGGTTATTGTAATTTTTTTATGTGACCTGGATTAATCACTTGCTTTTGCAGCAATGTCACAATGTCTTGTGTCACCACGTGTCTCCCGCAACAGCATGGAAAACGATGACACGCACTTCCGTCTCAAATCACTTGAGTGCTCTCACAGTATCCATTCTTTCAAGCAGACCACATTGTTGTGAAGTGATATAAATGTCAATGCTCCTTTGATGAAGTTCATATGTTGTATATTTAATAGTTGATTTAATCTATTGTTGAATTTATTGACTTTCTTACACATATTGGTAATCTTATGCTGGAGAAGAAAGCGGGTGGATGGGGGCTGAGTAATAATAGATTAAAAGATTCAGATTTTCAGATGTTTCAGATTTATCTTCTCTCTTAGTAAGACGTTTCCACCTATGGAAATATTGTGTGAAGGTGAATATTTGTTTTTAAAGTCAATACACAAAACCTTTTCAGAGAAGGTGACTATCACTAGCACACATTTCACAGTCACATAGTTTGCAACCAGTCACTTCTTTTCGTGTTTTTATCCGAGGTCCCACGAGTCCCTTCTAGAGGCACATTACACGACTGTTCCAGAATCTTTCACAGAATCTCTATGCACGCCATAGAGAATCGACATGAATTCCCCAAGCACTATCAAGCACACCTTGAGGTAATGTTCCTGATTTTCCTGCACGTTTGCTCTACACACCATGAACATTCTCAAATGTCTGTGGATTCACACTCCAACATAATCTAGCAGCGCACTGTAGCCACCTTAGTAAGGTGTGACAAAGGTAAAAAAAATAAGTTTGCACTGCAAAAGTCAAATTAAGACAGCACTAAATTTCAGGCATTTTTTATCTTCTCCTTCTCTCTTACATTTATTCACAACTTAACAAATAAAGCAACAGTTTCCTTAGCCTGATACACACACTGCAAAATAAATATAGCACTGATCAAAATCACGAGTATAATATACAATCTAGTCAAATTAATGAAAATAGAAATAATGGTTCAATTATATAAGCATTCTCTAATTCAAACTATAGATTGATAGCAATCATGTACGAAATATTTAAGTCCATTCTTTCTTTATCAGTCAGTTAACTTACCAAACGTTAATATGACCAGACCCGAAATAAGTTCAAATTCAAATGATTAGAATAGAGTACTTCTTCAACAAGAATCTTCCAGTATATTTGGCCGACATTGGATAAAATTGACATGAACAACTGAGAAACTGTTAGTCAGAAAAACTACTCATTTGGTTAGAACTGTTTGAGACTGTGTCAGGGAATTTTCTAGCAAAGAAACAACTCGAGTTGTTTACTCCAATTCTGACACTTACAAAAATGCCATCGTAAGGAGTTCCGTAACTCCGGTCACTTTGACACTTTATGTAACCATTAAGTCTACAAATATACATAGGCTAATTTACTCCACCAGACAGTGTGATATTTGTAGAGAATACATGCTATATGGTATGGTATTATATTTCATTGACAGTGTGATATTTGTATAGAGTGCTTACTACATTCTACGACATGTGATATGTGTAGAGAATAATTATCGAATGGTATGATATTATATATCACTGCCAGTGTGATATATGTAGAGAATACTTACGGCATGTTATGTTTCTTTTAATGAAATGAATCTCTAGGATATTAAGCACCATTTCTGGCATTGGTCCGCATAACTGTTCAACGCACTTTCTAGTTTCATTGAATTCTCTGAAAATATAGTCCAGATATTTATGAAATAAATTCACACAATTTTTGTTTCTTGATCATTGTTCGTATAAATCTGTTTCTTTGTGGGTGCATGTACCCACCCATGTGTGTGTTTGTGTCTGTGGGTTTTTTTTTGGAATGCTTCTGTACCCCACTTAATGTGTATGCACATGAGTTTATTTGTAAACATATTTGTCTGGATGATGAATATTTTATTCCTGTAGGGAGTAAAGCCCCAGATATTATCAATGAAAAGTCAGAAGTAAACTGGTCTTGAGGCTGTGAAACTCCAGTGCACTTCCGTCAGTGAGTGAAGGGGAGGTAAAAATTCATTAGCGTGGGCGACTCATGGGTCAAGGTGTATCGAGGGCATCACATGACTAAAAAATGAATCTGAAACACTTTCTTCAGAGATACCCTATGCTACGGATAAAAAATGAAGATAGTTTGATTCACAAAAATCGTAAAACGTTTGTGCGTGTTTTATTTTTTTTTTGGGGGGGAGGAGTCAAATAGACTCTGTGAAATGAAAGCATGATTCTCCGAAACGGAATTCAGGGATTCTTGATACATTGTTTCTTTCACTCTTTGTTTTTGCAGAAATCGAAGGAACAATGTTTGCTTAAGTAATATGTGAGAGTATGATAATTTTAAAACCCTGTTGTGTCCTTGATATTGTAAATTGTAATAATGTTAGAACAATATCTATATTTTCAACTATAATTCTTTTCCAGTTAGTTAATTATATACTTAGACTTACAGGGTCGGCTCTGATACATCTTCACAGTCAATAAATTGTTGCAAAATATTTAATAGTTGCAGGTATTTTTATAATTCCTCTCCGTGGTGGTCGTTGCCCTCCTCTATTGGTTTCTGGATTCTTTTCGGCGGCATTCTAGATCCAGTCTCCAGATGTCAAGTTCCTTTTTGGTCAGGACTGCAGAGTGAAGAATCCTCTTCGTGACAGATCACTCACTGTTTGGCATGAAGTTAAATGTCAGACGAGTAGTGTAAAAAGATAAGTGCATCTCTGTACATTAGCGTTGCACAGTGTCACCTATTTATACCAGTTCTTCAAGAGAACTGTTGCTTCGTGAGAATAAACACTCAGATTAATTATATCCTTATGAGTAGAAATTGCAGATAGAAAAACGTGCCTTTAGGGCATGCTAGTTCCCTTTGAGATAGAACAATTAATGATTTAAAATTGTAATTGAGGGGCATTTTTGATTGATATGATAATATTTTCTTTTATAAACTCTTTTTTAAAAATTTTTCTTTCATTTTCATTCAATTCCTTATCGTCTTCACTTTATGTATTCATATTGCTATGAACGTATTGTTGTTGTTGTTTTGTTCTAGATTTAGCGAGTGATACTAACTTGAGGAATTAAGTTGAGTCACAGGTAGATGTGTCACCCCAGTGTCGTGTTGTACTATATTTTAATTAAATTAGACGCGCCTGATGCCTCGTCCAGGTATGACCAAATTTTCTAGTGGTAAGATCTGATGATTAGTAGACACAATTTATAGCAGGATATATTGCAGGCAGTCACTGGTTTACACAGTACGCCTGTACGTGGATGGAATATGTTTGTAAAGTGGAATGGCTGGAGGGGACATGGACAGCTTCTGATTAACAAAATAAGTAACGGTTGGAAGTTAAGTACACAGTTGCAAATGACGAATGCAGTTGATGCGAAGTTAATAAATACCCAGTCAAACCCTTTTTTCAATCCTTGCGATCGATGTCGAAGTCCAGTTATGAAAGGCAAAATGTGACCTGGTGGTGAGAGGTCAGGGCAATAATACGAGAATGTCCGTGTATTGATTTAGATATATTGTATAGTTTTGATTGATTCATAGACATGTCTGTGTTAGAAATTATATATTAGTGATTGAAGTATGTATGACGGCTACTAATTCTCTTGCAGACACGTAAGTTGAGTGTCTGGAAGAGAGATTGTGAGAGCATAGGGAATTATAGACTGAAAGCATTGCACTTCAATGTTTTTTCAGGGCATGCCTTTCTATCTCTTTTCCTTGCTGTCTTCTTTTTGTTTTGATGTGGGACTTCTAGATGTTGGTTTAGTCTTGAGAGACTTCTGTGATCAACGTATGAGTCGTCTCGTCGGGCTAATATCTGCCACGGGAACCCAGGTGATGGTGAAAGCGGATACATCTATTATCATCGTCTTTTCTATTGCTAGGAGGATCCCAGAGTACTCAACAGACCGCATAGATGAGTGAAGCAGACCCTGGCGTTTTATCAACTGTTATGAACTATCCAAGTGTGTTCTCTACTACATGGCATATGGTGGCCCAATGAAACTGATCATAGACTCAGTCAATTATCTGATTACGAAACCAATATATATATATATATATATATATATATATATATATATATATATATATATCGGAAGAAGTTATAATGAAGTCAGCATATATATTCCAATATATACTTAGTGTACCAAGGGAAGAAATGAAGTTTGTTTGTCCATTGATAAAAGAGGTAAAACCCATTGACATGTTTCTGGATAACGAGTTGACTCAGATACAAGCAACAATAGTAACAGTCACGTTAGATGGATCTAGTTATGCATCAGGTGGGAAAATTAGAGACAAAGTGAACACCGTGACATAATAAAACAAAGGCTTAAAATCAACAAAAGTGTAAAACTGAAGGACACATCAGTTCTCATGCTAAAAACTAATACTGACAGTGTAGCTAAGACTGCGTACACGTTAAGTAAAGAAACTGACGTAGTGACAGACAGAGTAAAGGATTGGAGTTTCCAAAGGCACTTAGTGAAGCATAGAGTTAGAAAATGAGTAAAATATAACACAGTGTCAAAGTAACACAAGTTGGTGCAAGATGTACAAAATAAACTAGAGGGAACAAGGGTTGTTTGCTACTAAAAACAAAAAAGCAAAGTAGAAATGATAGTTAACTCTAGGAACTTGTAGGAAGAGTATGGAAGGTGAAATATGCCAGAATGACACTAGGAACTTGTGGGAAGAGTATGGAAGGTGAAATATGCCACAATGGCAAGAGTTTGACATACACTTACAAATGGGTTGAGTGCTTGTTGAGGAAAACTTGTTATAAAAACCTGATACTTGCTTTTAGAAAAAAGAGAAACACGATGTTGCTGTGTGGCAGAGCTATGAGCGATTGTAAAATAGGAGTGGGCATAACCACTCATGATTATTTTGATGACAGATGTTCAGATGTGGATAGCATTTTATCAGAGTGCAAGAACTCTAAGACTGAAAACTTGGAGACACCAAATTGAGGACTGATTATAATTATCAGTAAATTACAGAACACGAATAACTCTTTAAATTGAGCATCTGTGAAAATGGATTCGTGCAGTAGACATAAATAACAAAACCCTTCTAAGGTAGAATGGGGTGTTGCATATGAGAGCCTATGCAAAATATTAAAGAAAATCTAGACTCACATCTGACACAGTTGTAAAGCTGTCAGATCAAAACCAAGATTTCACAATTAAGACTAAGACTGACTCGAGAAATAGTGCGGTAGGCAGTGTGTATCCTAATGGGAGAAGGTCTTTCCTAGAAACCATACACTAGATATTTGGCTCGAGCCAAACGCCCATGTGGAAGAATTATGTTGTTTAGCTTGTTTCTGCATAAGCACTACAGCAATGTCAGATATATTACTGAGAAGCAAAATGACAATGCAGAATATTTAAGATGGGTGGCCTTAAAGTATGGAACCCCATGGAGGCATCCGAGACATAAATTCTCGTTTAATCTGTCATTTTCAAAAATCTTCACTTGTAGTAGTAGTTAATTGTGTATTGAAATTGGACTGACAATATAAACTTTGGTAGCAGTTTTATTTAATTTGTGCTTATCATTGAAATTAATTTTGTATGATGAGGAGGCTCATTATAGCCTGGAACTTTGAGATGGTGCAGTTAATTGTGGATAGTTTTTTTGATGATGTAGTATTTGCAATTTAAAAACATCTTTATATATATTGTCAAAAGTCAAACTTTTACCTTATGAGTGATTTTGTAAAATCAGATAGCTCACCATCTTACGATCAGTCTTTAAGACCGGACATCATGACAAAATGTATCAAAGTGACTAGAGACAAAACATTTTCTAAACAGGCTCTTACTGCCTGACTTTTTTGGTTAGATTAGTTATTGGCCAGTATCAGATCATCGGTCGGTTATAACTGGCCAAACTGCTAGAACTGGTTAGCATCATTAGTGAGCTGTTTATTACTCAGCTTGGTTTGCTCACTTCGAACTTTAAAGAAACTTCGACCTTGAAAAATTCCACAAAGGGTGACATGGTAACCTTGCTTAAGGCTATCATTTATCTATGGTTCTGGAGAATTCGGTTTTCCTTACATATTATCTTTAATTTGCTTTCAACACATGCTAGATTAAATATTAGAAGCATAAATATAATAATTATTTCATAAGCACGTGCATCACATACTGCATCCATCTGGTTGCAGGGCTTTTCATCTTTTATTCTTCTATTTTGGGTCATTATTATCTTCCTCCTTTGGACTCTGTAGGGCGGCATCTAGATCCAGTCCCCAGGTCTAAAGTTTCCAGAGAGAAGCATCTTTGTTGTGACTATATATATATATGGCTACTATTTGGCGTGAAGGCAATTAAGATAAGTGCTACTATGTACATAGTGTTGCAGAGTGGGTGTTATGTTTACACTACTTCTTTAAGAGAACTGTGGCTTCATGAGAATAAATGCTGTAGATGAATGATGAACATGTTATTTTCTTTTTTGGGGTGGGGAAATTGCGCAGATAGTAAAACGGACTTTTAGGGCAGGTTAGATCCCAATGAGGTACCTAGACTAATGATTTAAAATTGTAATTGATGGTATGATTTTATTGATTTGTTATCTGTTTTCTTTCAAAATGTTTTTCACTCATTCTTGTGTCTTTCCATATGATCTTCACTGTATGTAAAATTAATCTAGTAATGTACGCATTCTCTCACTGTCTGTTTTACACTTCGTGAAAAATGCTCGCGGTTTTTTTTTGAGTCACCAGGATGTGTTTCACTCGAGTGTCGTGTTGTACTAGATTTTAATTAATTTACGGGCGTCCGCCATCACTCTCACTATTAGCAAGTTAACATTAAAGAAGGCTTTTATAGAATTTTACAATTGCATCTGTAATATAACCACAGCCGTCTCTCTCCCATGTGCATATATTTGTATTATATATATTGTATTCCGGTAGTGTACGTGCATGTGTATGAATGAAATATATTGTATTCCGGTTATGTATGTACATGTGCTTGCGTACATGCTTCTGTATGGCAAAGGGCACTAAAAATATAAATCAATCTAAGTGAAGGTGAAAATTTCAAAGAGATAATGAGAATTCAAACTCTGATTAATATTTACTGGGGTCATTATGAATTTTGGAATTTACGCAAAGTCAACCAATCCCCCTAATTTCATTCATATATAACAACTTCCAAATACCTCTCTCTCTCTCTCTCTCTCTCTCTCTCTCTCTCTCTCTCTCTCTCTCTCTTTCTCTCTCTCTCTCTTTCTCTTACCTCTTCCTCTCATACATCTCTTCCTAATAATATACCTCTCATACATCTCCTCCTAATAATAGACCTCTCATGTACACTTTTCTTTCGCACAAAAGGGCTAAGTAAAACGTTTTGAATAAATAAGCAAAGCAGAAGCTAATACTCATTCCATTCAAAAGCCTGTTCACCTGCATTCATTTTCAGGTGCCACAGTAGTATCGTTCTTCCCGATTTTCCTACTGCAATTAATAGCTTTCTCGCTGCCACATTTCATATATATTTCTTTAGGCGACTTTGTAGACTCTGCTCGTGCTGCTATGACTGCAACTAAAATGACAAAAGCAGGAGGAAAATTAAAACATTCTGAATACTGTTTAGAACGAAACAACTAGTCTTCTGTTTTGGAACTGTCAAGAAAAGGAAAAAAGGAAAGTCCACAATTTTCACTTCCACCTTGTTTCGTTCCTTTTCTTGTAGAACGAACACGTTATAGTAAGAAAGATTATGCAATTCAGTACGAATTATGTTGTACTTCTTCGCACATCAGTTAAATAATAAAACCTGTTCTAAGCTCACGTGGGGGGGGGGAGGTAGGGGAGGGGAATTGCAATTTATTATTTGTTGGTGCACGTAATGGAAAGAAATGTTGCTATTGTGTGATGCACTTTTCCTCCCACTGTTTGCAAACTTAATAAGGTCTAAAAGCACATACGACTTCATTAACAATAAAGACATAGTAGATCTTATAAAGACAAACCAGATCTTATAAATTCCAGGCCACACGATCTAATATCATCTAAATGAACTTTAAATCATATAAAGCACAAAATGTAGATTTCATAAAATCCTAATTTACTTGAGTTGAATAAAGTCCACGATATTAGATCTTACATAATCTAAAAATGCACTAGACCTGGATGCCAGTCTAGACGGTATAAAGTCCAAAGGCACTGATAACTTTATAAAATCCAAAGTCACAATAGAAATTATAAAGTTCAAAGGTATGATAACATTGAAGATTTCAAAGCATAGTAACGATATAAAGTTCAAAAGCTATTAAAATCTTAAAATAACTTTTCAAATGAGAACAAGACTTGTTCAAAAGAACATTAAAAATGTTAATGTATAAAAGCAAACAAGCTAATAGTTTGAAAGGCATTTTAAAACAAGATTAAGGTTCAAATCCACATTACTCATATAGATATCAAAAGAAAACTTAGTTTATTCGGTTGAAAAGCACGTTATATCTTACACAGGTTAGAGGCACACTAAGCTTATTAGTTCAAAGCTGCATTAAAACAATTAAAGTTCAAAGCACACTAGAATTACCCATAGAATTACCCCGTTCACGACACTTTACATTTTTAAAGATCATAGGTAATTAGCTTTATAAAGATCAAAAACCTAAAGCCTTATACATCCGAAGAGCTTTCGATCATTATAAATTTCAGAAATGTATCAGGACTTCGCAAACTCAAGGGAATTAACTTACGAATCTACAGAAAAATTAAACTGATAAATCCATAAATACTCTAAATATATAAATAAAAAACCACACTAAACTTATGTCCAAACACACTCTAAACATATGTCCAAAGACACACTAAACGTGTCCAAAGACACAGTAAGCTTATTTCCAGTTGCACACTTAGTGTATCAGTCCAAAGACACACTAACATTTAGTTTATCTTTGGTCTGTAACATTTAGTGAACAGACCAAAGATGAACTAAACTTTTAAGTCCACAGATACACAACACTCTTAAGACCAATGACACACTAAACGTACAAATCAAAAGACACATTAAAATATTAAAATGAAAGATACTCAGGTTTGTAAGTCCAAAGACTCACTAATTATTAAAGATAAAAGTCACATCGTCAATGATTCAAAAGTAGTCAGGCCAATACAAACATAAAGCAGGCTAAGTTTATTAACATTCAATACCACACATTTTCTTATATAAACCTGTCGAGGATCAATGTCCCAGTGGCTAATAAGTCTTATATTTATATATTATAGTATATTGAAATATTTTTATTCAAAAGCACACTTACAAAATAACCTCTCTAATCAGACTAGAACATTAAAATTTCAAAAGTACACGAACACTATAACCTTTCAAAAGAAAAGTAGCTTGGTAATCTTTCAAAATGCAATCTAGCAAATATATTCTTTCAAAAGCAAACTAGTAAATATATTCTTTCAAAAGCACACTAGCAAATATATTCTTTCAAAAGCAAACTAGTAAATATATTCTTTCAAAAGCACACTAGCAAATATATTCTTTCAAAAGCAAACTATCAAATATTATTTTCAAAAGCACACTAGCAAATATTACTTTCAAATACACACTAGCAAACATAGCCTTTCCAAACCACACTAGCAAACACAGCCTTTCAAAACCCTACTAGTGCAGTAATCTTTTAAAAGCACATTAGCGTTATCGCCAGTCTCCCCTGATTTTGCCTGGTCTCATTTCAATAAATGTTAAAATAATAAAATATAAAGATTCAAGCAGTATACGGTGTACTAGTGTAGACATATAAGATGTACTAGTGTAGACATATAAGATGTACTAGTGTAGACATATAAGGTGTACTAGTGTAGACATATAAGGTGTACTAGTGTAGACACAAAAGGGATGCATACACGATTAGCTACACCCCCCTCCCAAGAAATATGGAAAAGGCAAACCAGAAGTTTTTCAGCTAAAATACAACACAGGGCAAATGGAAGATAATTAAAATATATTATTTAACTTACGAATCTGACCTTGACACAGTAGTCAGCAAAAACTTGGAAGTATCAATTAAAAAATTTAAAGTAAAACCTCGAGATAGAAGACTAGGGAGGATTAGATTGTAGCAAGTTTCTATACATGAATGAGTGGCATGGGTCAAGATCACGTTATCACATCATTAGAGGTAATAATTTGAAGTGATTGACAAAAAATAATTCACTACTCTTCGAACCAGTCTGTGTTTACAGGAAGAAGAGATATTCCAATCTAGCGTAAAAGATCCTAAATTCTGTTAGATTGAATAAAGTCTAAAGAAAGACTTTGAAAAAAGTTGAGTCAATGATTCTGTGAAAATTCAGGAATCTTCTAAGGAATGTTTTTCCAACACTTTGTTTTGAAATGAAAAGAGAATTGCAGTTTAAGAACTTTTTTGTATATACGTAGATGTTAAGTAGAATGCCATGAGTAAATCTATGCTTGTATTCAGTTTTGTGGACTTGTGATCAGAGAGATTTGGCCTTGACACTTACCACTGTTAATTTAATTGTAGCAAATACTGCATTGTTAATTGCAGGGTTCCATTCTGTTCATTTCTGATCTATTCCATTCAGTTCTGTTCTTTACAATTCTGTTTGGTTTGGAATTATTGTTGTTGTTCTCCTGCATCTGATCTGGGACTGTACATAGTGTCTAAGATGTGGCCTAGAGTCTAAGGCTGTGAGCGAGCATAGTGACGTAAGCCACCTACTACGTGTGTTATACAGCATAAAAGGAACTCAGCAGGGGTGAAATAAGCTACGTTCTTCCATGTTCATTGATTGGACACTCTATTGACCTTCTAAGAAACATGAATAAAAAGAGAAAGACTGATGGAAAAACTATAAAAGAGATATAAACTTTCCTTAGAGAGAAAAATAAGAGATAGGATTGCATTTGAGAAGTACTAGGTTGGGAAATGCAGACCTCTTAGTTAGGATACAGTGTGGCCGGAACCATTACACCCCTTCAACCCCCTACCCACCCCTTCGCACATTCATCTTCCAGTTGATACTACCAGGGATCAGAACCCGCAAGCCCTTCCAATATCTCAATTTACAACTCTGCGCGCTCATCTTCCAGAGACAGGAACAAACACAACGATATATAAATTATAACTTACACACTGATGAAAATGTGGGCTACTGCCCAGAAAACGTGTCAAGAAATATAATTATTAATTAATAATAATTAAATGAAAGATTATGATGGATTCATTTTGTTATTTGTGGATACATAGACTTTACACAGATACATATGCACATATATATGTGACTATTGAATCAAATATGTCCTATTTAAACTTCCTTATATATGAGAAACTTACTGGATAGAAGGCACAAGAATGTTCCCATCATTTTCCTGAGATTAAAGCTTTAAATTCTTTTTCTTCCAAGATTCCAACTACAGCAAATGTGAACGACTTTATCTGTAGATACAACAATGTCCACTAATGCTTGTAAAATGCCTGTAGATACAACAATGTCCACTAATACTTGTAAGACCTTGCCTGTAAATACAACAATGTCCACTAATGCTTGTAAGACGTTGCCTGTAGATACAACAATGTCCACTAATGCTTGTAAGACGTTGCCTGTAAATACAACAATGTCCACTAATGCTCAACGCCAGTAGGTTGTTCGATGATTGCAGTGGTTCTGTGCACTGGAAGACTTGGCCTTTGCTGTCATTACGATAGATTTAAATGGATGCTGGACACTGGGCTATTTCTAGAGTACTGCGTAATCTCCTTGACGATCTACACGTCATCTTGCTTATGACGTTCGATTTCTTCGGACTTCAAACGACAATGAAAGGATCTATTCCCAGTGTCAAAACCAATAAAGTATGCTCATATTTTAGCGTAAAATTTGAAAAAGGAGAGTTTAATTTTAACATTACAATGGCCAAAAATAAAGTCATCTGCGGGGTAATTGACGTCATTGACTCTGACGCGATAATTGGAGAAGAGTGTGTGAACGTCGGCGAAAACATTGAGCGTGGTTCGTGTAGGGAGTGGGTGGGGGGTGAGAGAAGATGTCCTTCGCGGGAAGAATCAGGATGGGTAGAGGAGAACTCAGAGAAAATGTTCAAGAACTTGTTTGTGTATAAAAGGAAAAGACAGAGAGATATACCAAAAATAGATGTTTATTTCAGACATAGAATTGAGATATATTTTAACCTTTATTATTATAGTCCCCTAGACATCTTACTCTCAGACACACAGCTCGCAACGTAGCCTAAAGGGTTGCTCTGGTTCCAGTGTGAAATTTAACACCCAAACCCTGATTTATAAACTCTAGACCTATAATCTCCACAACCGGTGCCGGTAATCTGCCGCCAGTCACTCACTGGGTATGAATTGGGAGCTAGTGTTTTTTCCCCCTGGATGGAACCTATATGTTGATGGAAATTTTGTTGTTGTTGTTTTGTTTTGTTTGTGTTATCCTCAGTCTGGTTATGCAAGAATGCTAACAGAGAATGAATCCTAAGAAAAGGAGTGTTTGTATTGTAACGTAAATATGTATTTTTTTTTTATTTCATCCAAACCCCATAGCACCCAGGAGATCTTTTCTTTCTTACATTCTGTCTGCACCCCCATTGATGCCCCTACCGCCCCGCCACATCCAAGGGAAGCCTTAGGACTAAGTCGACTAAAGTAATGATTGGGAGGACAATTTAAATATAAACACCAAAATACCCAGAATAAACAACATACCTTGATAAATGAATAAGAAAAGTATATATATAATCAAACTTCTATAAACAGATTACAGGCCAGTGTTCGTTTGGTTTACAGCAATCGCGAGATAAATGCAATAAATTTGTTTGTTCCTAATATAATTAATATAGTAATTAAACATTTAATAGATCACACATTTTAAGTGAAATTTGAAAAAAAACAAGGAATTCTACCATAACAGGTATTCGTCTGGCACTCAATTCCAAGAACGAATGTCCGTTCAGTCTTCATACATTGCGAATTGATAACGACCTGTATTGGATGTCAGAAGAAACAACAAGTTACCGGACCGCAAAGAGCTGTTGTGACAACCAGGATGGACATAACCTCTTAGCAATCTTAGACTCGGAAGTGGATGGACTCTTTGTAATGAAGACGCTTGTGAAACAATTCTCAAACAGACAGTTTTGGGTCGACGCACAAAGAAACGACGCAATTAGTAAGTCTTATATTCCAAATCCAAAACAATGTAAATATTTGTGTGTGTGTGTGTGTGTGTGTGTGTGTGTGTGTGTGTGTGTGTGTGTGTGTGTGTGAGTGTGCGAGTGTGAGTCCCGATGACTTCTTTCCTCACAGGAACCGTTGTAGACTTTCAATCCATGGATGTTCCTTTGGTCGTTGTGTATGGGGCATTTCGTGAAGAAGTGGCCGATGGTGTTCTCTGTTTTGCAATGCGTGTAGAGTTTGTGTTGCTAGTTTGGTTTGTGTGTAGAGTTTGTGTTGCTGATTTGGTTTGCGTGTAGAATTTGTGTTGCTGATTTGGTTTGTGTGTAGAGTTTGTGTTGCTGATTTGGTTTGCGTGCTATTTCTTGCTCTCATGACTGTATATGATACGTGGGAAGGTCTATATTTCTGCAATTAGTTGAGACGAACGTAGACTCAATATACAGAGGCACCAATGGATGCTCTGCTAATTATTGGTGAGACAGTTGGATATTTGTACTGACTATTTTTTACTCGTCACTTTACAATGCGGTAGTCATTGCAACATAAATTAAAAATACCTACTCAAAATGGACTCACAATATTCGCTAACTCTTTATTCCAGACAACAATAGGATAAGAATATGACAAAGTGCATCCAACACTTTACTGTTAAAATTAAACATTAAAAGATCGATAAAACATACAGGTAAATAATTACACACATTTTCCATCACGGATCTATGTCGTCAGAAATAGAATCGCATTAATACTCGGATAATTCACTGTTCTCAATCCTGTGCAGTTCGTACACTGGAAGTATTTGGAAGTATGAACAATCGACCACTTCTCGTGTTCAAGGTTTACCGCGTAACTGACCCACCACAACTCTTTGTGATGTACGATCGTATTCTATACACAGTACATTTTCTCACTCAAAACAACCCCTGGTCCACCACACCCAGTGGACGCCTTCTCTTCCTGCAATCTGATTAGATTGAATTCATCGTTGACTCGATAGAAAACTAATTATAATTTTATCAGTCAAATCTATTGCAAGATTCTGGTTTACTTCAATGTTGAGACTTTCTAGCATACAACGAGGATTCCCTCTAAGCTTGTTTTTATATATTTATGAATTATATTAATTCTTATTGATATTTCTAAAATAATTAAACTGTAGCCTTTTAAAACTTTCATTCCTCATTCACATAATTCTGTAAAAAAAAATAATAAAAACTAACTTACCAATTTTACACTTCAAATGGTGTTTCCGAACTTCGATTTTAATTCTTGTGTCCTTTCTCCGAGCCTCTCGGGGACCCCCGCCGCAAACATGACCCCTCACGCCATTCATTAAGTTCAACTTTTTTGCCGAATAACGATCTTTAGATAACGAAGAAATAATTACACCCATCTCTTTATACTCATACCCTTTTCACCAACCCTCATACCACCATTCATCATCACCATTCTCCAACGTTTCTTTCAACAACCTTTCACTCAGTCGATCATCATCTTCAACACAAAAAAACAGCTTCCAGAGTAGAACACCTCGTGACAGGCAGCGAAATAGGTTGATAGCCGCAATCTGCTAGCATTCTAAAATTATCAACAATTGCACACCTAAGGTGTTAAATTAGAGAGTGACAACAATTGTACACCTAAAGTGTTAAATTAGAGATTGACAACAATTGCACACCTAACGTATTAAATTGGAGATTGACAACAATTGCACACCTAAAGTATTAAATTAGAGAGTGACAAACATCCAAGCATAACTTCAGGCATTTACTAATTATTGTTTTTAAGATATGTGAACATCTTAAGCAATAGACTGTAGGTCTAAAATTTCTTATCTTAGTGTCAGATTCTTTATTACAGTGCAAACAGAATAGAACTAAAGGAATCTGGTCGTAGTCAAAAGAATTTTGGAAATAATAATGAATATTAATAGATCTTGATATGTTTATGTCTGATGTAAATAATGCTGTTACCAACATATTTATTTTAATATAAATTACGTATTTCACAAAGAACAGATTTTAACAAGGCTATCATTACAAATTATACCTTCAGATTAAGCGTAGTGGGCTTTTTGTCCTTGTCAGGACAATTTCTGATTGACTTACAGTTATCTGTAATCAAACATACTGCACTAGTTTACCAATGAAAAGGATTACGAATTGTGGAAATTTTAAAGGAATAACATTTGACTGAAGAACATTACTGTAAACTTGATGAATATTATTTCTATATAGTCATCGGTTACTTTGAATTTTCAAGTGTTTTATTTTCCTTCTAGGACGACAGTGCTTCTAAAAATAACCTTAATCCTGTTCTGTTTGTTCGGTATAGTATGCATATAGTTCAGTTAATAACTGAATATTTTAAAGAAAAATAGATCAGTAAGATGTTGATTAATTTAATTTACATCCGTTTCTGTTTTATTGGTTTCTTTAGTCGATTACTTGTTTCCTTCCTTCTTTTATTCCTGTGGATGGCTGACTAACCAACGTGCGAGAGTAAACCCATAGATCAATTAATTTGAATTTATATTTTGTCATTGAGACTTTTTCTGTCTATGGTTTTGAAAGAGTGGCTGTGGTCGTTGTTACAAGTTGTGTCGTCTATGCTGACTACACTTCACCCTTACCCGTATGCAATCACACATGCAAACATGTCGGCAATACGTAACCTACATGCAAAATAAAATTCGAGCCAAATAACCATCTTGGAATTCTTGGTATCCATCTTGGTGTGTGGATTTACAATAATATCCATGTGGAAAGAAGGGTACAGGTGACAATGGATGAAGGCTACAGGAAAAAAAAACGCTTTTAGATCAAATGATCAG
Organism: Sinotaia quadrata; assembly: GCA_028829895.1. NCBI lineage: Eukaryota > Metazoa > Mollusca > Gastropoda > Architaenioglossa > Viviparidae > Sinotaia > Sinotaia quadrata. The sequence goes on from CM054184.1 coordinate 14,492,496, forward strand.
TCTAATTCTAACTGTCCAATTGTAGAACGTGTGCCTGCTGAGGGAAATACACACTTGTTTGACACCGATTAGCTTACTTGACAGACTTAGAAAATGCGTGTGCAGTCTTTTGACGCCATGAGTCACTGTACCATATTGATACATTTACGTTTTGTGACAAAGGGCACTGTACCAGGCAAAAGTTTAAATAGAGATTGTTCCCTCAAGTAGTCATTGTTAATATTGACTGTAAAAGAGATTAGACTTGAACATTTATTTAATAATATATACGTGACTGTTTCAAAACTTAGTTGTATTTATTTGTGATAAGGTTATCTTTAGAATAAATTTTATTATTTTTAATCCTTTCTTACGTTTGTTAATTGATACATGTCTGGAGTAATCAGTGGATGGATGGGGTCCTGACGTGTCAGTGATTGGATGAATGTTAGTAAGTTGATAAAATACAATAATTCCTTAAGAATGAAGTTCCACTTGCGAACAGATAAATTGTGTGTCGATAGTACGTGTATGGTATATGGATGTGAAAACACATCTTAATTTAAGATGTAACCACTGGGGAGTGATTGTGCATTATTAAATGATAATATATTCATCATAATAAACATTACAGGCTGGACGTATTATAGCGCCATACTATCTTAATATCCACATATATTTATATATATACATAATTGTTTTATAAAGGAATATCCGAATAGTCAGAGATTAAAAGTATTAAAGATAATGATATATCATGAATAATTAATGTAATTAATAATTAACACGCTTGACATATTCATGCAATCACTACTTTTGATTTTGATTTTTTTAAATGGCAACGGTGAACAAGTGGAATGGTGGCATTCTTTCGGTCTTCCATCATCTGTTCCCAAATGAGTACAATTCATAAGCAAATTAAATATGCACTATTTAAAACAAAACAGTGAGATAAAATGAGTACAATTCATAAGTAAATTAAATATGCACTATTTAAAACAAAACAGTGAGATAAAATGAGTACAATTCATAAGTAAATTAAATATGCACTATTGAAAACAAAACAAAATGTAAATAAGTCTGTACGTTTCTCGCCCTAACACAAGGAAGAAATAAGTGGTAATTTGTTAATAATGGTAACACAGAACTTAAAAAATGAACATACCTTTGCGTGTCTGTATGCGTGTATGCATATTCTTGTATTTACGTGTATGTATACCAAAGCAGACATATCCATTTACATCTTAATTAATTTGCAGTGAGATAAGAGAAGAAATATGAAAACACAAACAGCCAATAATGCATCTCAAAATATTTCTTTAATTTGTCTGACTAAAAATCTTATTGGTTATTGTTACGACAATAATAAATATTGCTGCATCATATTTTTTTTTAATTTAAGTCTGCCTTAGAGTCATACTGACTATATTTATGACAAAGAATAATACACAAAAGAGTTCGTATACTGTGAAAGAAACTTGTTTCTGCAAGGGGTGGGGGGAGCAGTGTTTTAGCTACAGTCCTTAATTAGTTATGAAACTTGAAATATGCCATATTTTAGTATGAATGTTAATCATTAATGTTATTCAATACACCTCAAATATGAAAATTTCGGTAATGAAGTATTAATAATGAGTTAGGACACGTACCACAGGCAGATTTCAGTAAGGCGCTTAATCATTAATGACAATAGAGTGATATATCAAGAATTCATCAAGAATGTTAATCATCAATGACAAGCCACTGATAGATGAGGATTTCAGTGAGGATATTAATCATTAATGACAAATCAGGACACGTGACCTTGAGCTCATTGACCCTAGGATACTAAACTTTCAAGTAAATGATGTCGTACTGAACAATGTTTAGTCATTGACTTTCTTCAGACAGTGGGACCTTGCTCCGAAAGCCTGTGTATTTTTCAAAAAAATTATAATATATTAGCATTTATTTTTGCAACACATTACTCGATTGTGGTTAGGCTATTATCCTTCATCTACACATTGAGCGAGCGATAAATTTGGGAGAGCATCTACATAAAATAAATTATGGTTAAGAAACTGATATAAGTAGCAACAAGGGAGAAATCGATTTTAATGCCATCACAGCCAGAAGTCCCAGGTTTATCAGTGCTTCTTACATCTGAAAAGAGAAAAAAAGAGCAAGTAATTCATGAAATGTATGAACAAAGCGCATTACAACGAATTCGTTAATTATATATTGTCTTCATTTCGTTGCGTTTATATCTGTTTAGTATTTGCTTTGTATTTTTCTAAATTGTTGTATTTTTAAAAAAATTACATTTCACCTTTCTAACTAGTTTACACACAGACGCTTTTTCTTACAATCGTACTGATGGAAACTATAGACTTAAGTGTGTAATAATGGAATTGAAATGAGTGTTAGTATGCAATATAAATTATATGTACATTCATTAATTAATTCCTTTCTTATATGTCAGCATTTACTGGAAAACAGTTAATACCACATATACAAACCAACTAATCACATTTTCAAAGACACAAGCTGTCCTCTCACCTAATGGAATCTTTGTCAGAAACTCATTAGCAACATGATTCATTGTTATGAGTACCGACTAAACCTGTCAAAAGACTACAAGAGGAAGAGAATTCTTTTTAATCAGCTGTTTATTGTCACGTAAGTGTTAAGAAATTAGATTATTGCTTTCGGACAACACAGTCTTGACGACAACACAGTCTTGAGGATAACACAGTCTTTCGGACAACACAGTCTTTCGGACAACACAGTCTTGAGGATAACACAGTCTTGACGACAACACATTCTTGAGGACAACGATCTTGAGGGGAACACAGTCTTAAGGATAACACAGTCTTTCGGACAAAACAGTCTAAAGGACAACACTCTCTTAAGGACAACACAGTCTAAAGGACAACACTCTCTTAAGGACAACACAGTCTTGAGGACAAAGCAGTAGTGAAGACAACAGTCTTGAGGTCAAAGCAGTAGTAGTGAGGACAAAAGTCTTGAGGACAAATCAGTAGTGAGGAAAACAGTCTTGAGGACAAAGCAGTAGTGCGGATAACAGTCTTGTGGACAAAATAGTAGTCAGGACAATTGTCTTGAGGATAAAGCAGTAGTGAGGACAACACAGTCTTGAGGACAAAACAATAGGGAGGAAAATAGTCTTGAGGGAAAAGGGCATTACTAATACGTACTAATTTGTGCAGAAGATATACAATATAAAATAACTTTACACTCCACTGCTCGTAATATAATGATCTCTCCTACCCGTACATGTATCAACAGAACAATGGAAATGTCTATAAAGAACACTCAAGCCTGCACTAATAAGCAAACACTAATACGTTATAACAATACACGAATGTCGGACTCGGACAAACAGTACATCTAATAACTGTAGATCAGGGCACGTGTGCAGTGTGTATTCATCTATTGTAATATGTGCACAACCTCTTGGACAAAGGTGGTTTATTATTAAAAATTTGGGAGAAAAATGTACAGTTCTTACTCCTGCCTCGAAAGGTACAGGAAAAACAACTCAGCACCTTTAGCTTGTGTGGTTTGCCCATTCTGTTTTGTCCTCCATAAAATTAGTGTCAATAACAAACTTTAAACGGTGTGTGTCTGTTTCTGTAGATATGATAGAAATAGTTCAGTTCAAATTGCTTTCATAGCTAGATATTACTGAAAATTGTGACAATTCAATAATCACATAATATTTATGAATCTAAGTACCCTTCAAGTACATCGGAATTCTTTCCCTTTGTTTCCATTATGTCACACGACCTTGCAGGAGAGCGAAACCGACAGGTACTAACATTCGCTAGCCCTGTTTACTCGAGAAAGGAGAAAGGGAGGGAGAGAAAGGAGGCTCGACTAGGGCTGGGGAAAATATGCCACTACAGTTCTTTTCTTCATTTTGCATAAGCACACGCAAAATATTTGTACCAAATATGCATAATAAATAGTCTTAATAAGTGCTTATTAAATTATCTTATATTGTTATATGATGGGGAGTTTTTCCATATATTTTATATAAATTTTTATGGTGTAATTTAAATTGAACTCTATTTGTAATTTGAATGACGTTGCATCATGCCTGTTTTGGAAGTGAGGTCGTGAACGAATGGGTCATGCATGGTGGCAGATTTACTGACCAGTCTTTATCAGATAGGTGAATGAGTAAAATGAGTAAAATAATAACAAGAAATTTAATAAAAGAAAAATTAGCAATGTCCCAATCAAGCCAAGGACACATTAAAACAGACAGTTCTGATCTAAGTGAGACTATTTTATATTCAAATCTATAATACTGTGACGTCATTCCAACCCATAAGTTAAGTGCCCATTCAGAAAGTGACTACAGTGTAGCAAACTGGCTTGATATGAACTTGTATGGTATATTATTATATTTTATTGACATTAACATTTGTACAGAATACTGACTGTACGGTATGGTATTATTCTTCGTTAACAATGTGAAATTTGTAGAGAATATTTACTGAACGGTATGGTATTATATTTCATTCACAATTTTATATTTGTAGAGTAAACATACTTCTCGGTATGGTGTTATTTTTCATTAAACAATGCGAAGTTTGTATAAAATACTTAAAGCTCAGTATGGTATTATATTTCATTGACAGTGAGATATTTGTAGAGAACGCTTACTGTATAGTTTGGATTTGTATTTCATTTTCAGAGTAAATTTGTAGTGAATACTAACTGCATGGTATGGTATTACATTTCATTGACAATGTATTATTTGTAGTGAATACTAACTGCATTTTATGGTATTACATTTCATTGACAATGTATTATTTGTAGAGAATAATAACTGCATGGTATGGTATTATATTTAAATGGTGGGCAGGCCACTTAGAAGACACCCCACCGCTCTCTCACTTGGCAAATATTATTTGGTGCTATAAATGTTTTCTCTATTCCACAATATAAAACAACATTTACATTCACAAAATGTTTCCACAAGTGGAAAACTTCTTACTAAGGGAGTAAACAAATCTGATTTTAATCTATATTTAGTGGGCCCCCCATCCACCCACTTTTTTCTCCAACATAATTTTATCAATATTAATTTATTTTAAGAAGGTCAATAAATTAAAAATATATTTATGAAAATGAACATTCAGTTATACATATGACAATCAGAATTAAATAGATTACTTGACACCAGTATTCCATGAATTCATGTTTGGATAATTTTATATTACAGAGTCCCTCTCTCTATAAAAATATAATAATTCAAAACCAATAGAGTAAATACAATACGCAGGATCGTCTTATCAGAGAATAGAAATGGAGTTATTACAGTTAGGTTATTGTAATTTTTTATGTGACCTGGATTAATCACTGCTTTGACAGTCCTTCATTTGCTTTTGCAGCAATGTCACAATTTGTGTCACCACGTGTCTCCCGCCACAGCATGGAAAACGATGACACGCACTTCCGTCTCAAATCACTTGAGTGCTCTGCTCACAATATCCATTCTTTCAAGCAGACCACATTTTTGTGAAGTGGTATAAATGTCAATGCTCCTTTGATGAAGTTCATATGTTGTATATTTAATAGTTGATTTAATCTATTGTTGAATTTATTGACTTTCTTACACATATTGGTAATCTTATGCTGGAGCAGAAAGCGGGTGGATCGTGGCTGAGTAATAATAGATTAAAAGACAGATTTATCTTCTCTCTTAGTAAGACGTTTTCAACCTATGGAAATATTGTGTGAAGGTGAATGTTTGTTTTTAAAGTCAATACACAAAAACTTTTCAGAGAAGGTGACTATCACTAGCACACATTTCACAGTCACATAGTTTGCAACCAGTCACTTCTTTTCCTGTTTTTATCCGAGGTCCCACGAGTCCCTTCTAGTGGCACATTACACAACTGTTCCAGAATTTTTCACAGAATCGACCTGAATTCCCCAAGCACTATCAAGCACACCTTGAGGTAATGTTCCTGATTTTCCTGCACGTTTGCTCTACACACCATGAACATTCTCAAATGTCTCTGGATTCACACTCAAACATAATCTAGCAGAGCACTGTAGCCACCTTAGTAAGGTGTGACAAAGGTAAAAAAATAAGTTTTCTCTGCAAAAGTCAAATTAAGACAGCACTAAATTTCAGGCATTTTTTATCTTCTCCTTCTCTCTTACATTCATTCACAACTTACCAAATAATGCAATAGTTTCCTTAGCCTGATACACACACAGCAAAATAAATATAGCACTGACCAAATACAATCTATTCAAATTAATGAAAATAGAAATAATGGTTCAATTATATAAGCATTCTCTAATTCAAACTATAGATTGATAGCAAACATGTACGAAATATTTAAGTCCATTCTTTCTTTATCAATCAGTTAACTTACCATAAGTTAATATGACCAGACCCGAGATAAGTTCAAATTCAAAGTGATTAGAATAGAGTACTTCTTCAACAAGAATCTTCCAGTATATATGGCTGACATTGGATAAAATTGACATGATAAACTGAGAAACTGTTAGTCAGAAAAACTACTCATTTGGTTAGAACTGTTTGGGACTGTGTCAGGAATTTTCTAGCAAAGTAACAATTACCGAATGGTATATTGTATATCACTGCCAGTGTGATATGTGTAGAGAATACTTACCGCATTTTATTTTTTTTTCATTCAAAATCGCCTCGAACTGTTTAATCACCGATTCTGGCATTGGACCGCATATCTTTTCAATGCACTTTTTAGTTTCAATGACATTTCTGAAAATATAGTCCAGATATTTATGAAATAAATTCACACAATTTTTTATTCTTGATCATTGTTCATATAAATCTGTTTCTTTGTGGGTGCATGTACCCACCCATGTGTGTGTTTGTGTCAGTGGATTTTTTTGGGAATGCTCCTGTACCCCATTTAATGTGTATGCACATGAGTTTATATGTAAACATATTTGTCTGGATGATGAATATTTTATTTCTATAGGGAGTAAAGCCCCAGAGAGTATAAACAAAAGTCAGAAGTAAACTGGTCTTTTGGCTGTGAAACTCCAGTGCACTTCCGTCAGTGAGTGAAAGGGGTGGGTGGGTAAAAATTCATTAGCGTGGGTGACTCATGGGTCAAGGTGTATCAAGGGAAGATAGACCGATTCACAAAAATCGTAAAACATTTGTGCGAGGTTGGGGGTGTGGGGTGTGGAGTTGCTCTGTGAAATGAATAAATGATTCTCCGTAACGGAATACAGGAATTGTTGATACATTGTTTCTTTCACTCTTTGTTTTTGCAGAAATCGAAGGAACAATATTTGCTTAAATATTATGTGAGAGTATGATAATTTTAAAACCCTGTTGTGTGCTTAATATTGTAAATTGTAATAATGTTAGAACACTATCTATATTTTCAACTATAATTCTTTTCCAGTTAATTAAATATATCTCTTAGAAGGTCGGCTCTGATACATCTTAACAGTAAATAAATTGTTGCAAAATATTTAATAGTTGCAGGTATTTTTTTTATTCCTCTCCGTGGTGGTCGTTGCCCTCCTCTATTGTTTTCTGGATTCTGTTCGGCGGCATTTTAGATCCAGTCTCCAGATGTAAAGTTCCTTTTTCGTCAGGACTGCAGAGTGAAAAATCATCTCCGTGACAGATCACTCACTGTTTGGCATGAAGTTAAATGTCAGACGAGTAGTGTAAAAAGATAAGTGCATCTCTGTACATTAGTGTTGCACAGTGTCTCCTATTTATACCAGTTCTTCAAGAGAACTGATCCTTCATGAGAATAAACACTCAGATTAATGATATCCTTATGGGGAGAAATTGCAGATAGAAAAACGTGCTTTAGGGCATGCTAGTTCCCATTGAGATAGAACGATTAATGATTTAAAATTGTAATTGAGGGGTATTTTTGATAGATATGTTAATATTTTCTTTTATGAATTCTTTTATTAATTTTTCTTTCATTTTCATTCAATTCCTTATAGTCTTCACTTTATGGAGGGAATGTGTTTGTAAAGGGGAATGGCTGGAGGGACATGGGCTGCTTCTGATTAACGAAATAAGTAACGGTTGGAAGTTAAGTACACAGTTGCAACTGACGAATGCAGTGGCTGTGAGGGTGAATGATGGCTCTGGTCAGTTGATGCGAAGTTAATAAATACCCAGTCAAACCCTTTTTTCAATCCTTGCGATCGATGTCGAAGTCCAGTTATGAAAGACAAACCGTGAGCTGGGGGTGAGAGGTCAGGGCAATAATGCGAGTATGTCCTTGTATTGATTTTGATATATTGTATGTTTTTGATTGATTCATAGACATGTCTGTGTTAGAAATTATATATTAGTGATTGAAGTATGTATGACGGCTACTAATTCTCTTGCAGACACGTAAGTTGAGTGTCTGGAAGAGAGATTGTGAGAGCATAGGGAATTATAGACTGAAAGCATTGCACTTGAATGTTTTTTCAGGGCATGCCTTTCTATCCCTTTTCCTTGCTGTCTTCTTTTTGTTTTGATGTTGGTTTAGTCTTGAGAGACTTCTGTGATCAACGTATGAGTCGTCTCGTCGGGCTAATATCTGCCACGGGAACACCGTTGATGGTGAAAGCGAATATATCAATTATCATCGTCTTTTTTATTGCTAGGAGGATCCCAGAGTATTCAACAGACCGCATAGATGAGTGAGGCAGACCCTGGTGTTTTATCAAATGTTATTAACTATCCAAGTGTGTTCTCTACTACATGGCATATGGTGGCCCAATGAAACAGATCATAAACTCAGTCAATTATCTGATAACGAAACCAATATATATATATATATATATATATATATATATATATATATATATATATATATATCGGAAGAAAGGTATAATGAAGTCAGCATATATATTCCATTATATACTTAGTGTAACAAGGGAAGAAATGAAGTTTGTTTGTCCATTAATAAAAGCGGTAATACCCGTTGACATGTTTCAGATACAAGCAACAATAGTAACAGTCACGTTAGATGGATCTAGTTATGCATCAGGTGGGAAATTAGAGACAAAATGAAGACAGTGACATAATAAAAGAAAGGCTTAAAATCAACAAAGGTGTAAAACTGAAGGACACATCAGTTCTCATGCTAAAAACTAGTACTGACAGTGTTGCTAAGACTGCGTACACGTTAAGTAAAGAAACTGACGTATTGACAGACACGGTAAAGGATTGGAGTTTCCAAAGGCACTTAGTGAAGCATAGAGTGAGAAAATGAGAAAGATGTAAAACGGTGTCAAAGTAACACAAGTTGGTGCAAGATGTACAAAATAAACTAGAGGGAACAAGGATTGTTTGCTACTATAAACAAAAAAGCAAAGATAGAAATGATAGTTCATTCCCCTTAACTCTAGGAACGTGTAGGAAGAGTATGGGAGGTGTAACACTTGAGATAGTAGGAAACATGCCAGAATGACAATAGGAACTTGTAGGAAGAGTATGGAAAGTGAAACATGCCAGAATAACAGTAGGAACTTGTGGAAAGCGTATGGAAGGTGGAATGACAATAGCATGTTGTGGGAAGAGTATGGAAGGTGAAACATGCCAGAATAACACGAGGAACTTGTGGGAAGAGTATGGAAGGTGAAATATGCCACAATGGCAAGAGTTTGACATACACTTACAAATGGGTTGAGTGCTTTTCGATAGGAGGAAAACTTGTTATAAAAACCTGATAATTGCATTTAGAAAAAAGAGAAACACGATGTTGCTGTGTGGCAGAGCTATGAGCGAGTGTAAAATAGGAGTGGGCATAACCACTCATGATTATTTTGATGACAGATGTTCAGTTGTGGATAGCATTTTATCAGAGTGCAAGAACTCTAAGACTGAAAACTTGGAGACACCAAATTGAGGACAGATTAGCATTAAATTACAGAACACGAATAACTCTTTAAATTGAGCATCTGTGAAAATGGATTTGTGCAGTAGACATAAAGTAGAAAACTATTCTAAGGTCGAATGGGGTGTTGCATATGAGAGCCTATTCAAAACATTAAAGAAAATCTAGACACATCTGACACAGTGGGGAAGCTGTCAGATCAAAACCAAGATTTCACAGTTAAGACTGACTCGAGAAATATTGCGGTAGGCAGTGTCTATCGTATCCTAATGGGAGAAGGTCTATCCTAGAAACCATACACTAGCATATTTGGCTCGAGCCAAACGCCCATGTGGAAGACTTATGTGGTTTAGTTTGTTTCTACATAAGCACTACAGAAATGTCAGATACATTCCTGACAAGCAAAATGACAATGCAGAATATTTAAGATGGGTGGCCTTAAAGTATGGAACCCAATGGAGGCATCCGAGACATTCATTGTCGTTTAATCTGTCATTTTCAAAATTCTTCACTTGTAGTAGTAGTTAACTGTGTATTGAAATTGGACTGACAAAATAAACTTTGGTAGCAGTTTTATTTAATTTGTACTTATCATTGAAGTGAATTTTGTATGATGATGAGGCTCATTATAGCCTGGAACTTTGAGATGAAACAATTAATTGTCTATAATCTTTTTGATGATGTAGTATTTGCACTTTAAAAACATGTTTATATATATTGGCAAAAGTCAAACTTTTACCTTATGGGTGACTTTAAAAATTATGTCAATTTGAGATGTTATGAGCATGTTTATGAGATGCAGAAGGGATGGAGTATTTCTTTAATGCTTTTTCTGAATTAAATTGTAAGACGTCACTTATTTCTTTAATGCTTGTTGTGAATTACATTGTATGAGGTCGCTTATTTCATTAAGTGATAGCGTCAAAGTGGGAGATGTCAATCTCTCCCAAGTCCACTCTTTCTTTATCTGTCCGATAACTCACCAGCTTACGATCAGTCTTTAAGACCGGACATCATGACAAAATGTATCAAAGTGACTAGAGACAAAGCATTTTCTAAACAGGCTCTTACTGCATGACTTTTATTGGTTAGATTTGTTATTGGCCAGTATCAGATCATCGGTCGGTTATAACTGGCCAAACTGCTAGAACTAGTTAGCATCATTAGTGAGCTGTTTATTACTCAGCTTGGTTTGCTCACTTCAAAGAAACTTCGACCTTAAAAAATTCCACAAAGGATGACATGGTAACCTTGCTTGAGGCTATCATTTATCTATGGTTCTGGAGAATTCGGGCTTCCTTACATATTATCTTTAATTTGCTTTCAACACATGCTAGATTAAATATTAGCAGCATAAATATAATAATTATTTCATAAGCACGTGCATGCAACTTTGCTCTATCACATACTGCATCCATCTAGTTGCAGGGCTTTTCACCTTTTATTCTTCTATTTGGGTCATCATTATCTTCCTCCTTTGGTCTCTGTAGGGCGGCATCTAGATCCCTCTCCATGTCTAAAGTTTCCAGACTATGGTGACTATGGTGACTATATATATATATATATATATATATATATATATATATATATATATATATATATATATATATAGAATATATATTTGGCTACTATTTTTGGCGTGAAGGCAATTAAGATAAGTGCTACTATGTACATAGTGTTGCAGAGTGGGTGTTATGTTTACACTACTTCTTAAAGAGAGCTGTGGCTTCATGAGAATAAACGCTGTAGATGAATGATAAACATGTTATTTTCTTTTTGGGGGTGGGGAAATTGCGCAGATAGTAAAACGGACTTTTAGGGCAGGTTAGATCCCAATGAGATACCTAGACTAATGATTTAAAATTGTAATTGATGGTATGATTTTATTGATTTGTTATCTGTTTTCTTTCAAAAACTTTTAAGTAATTTTTCACTCATTCTTGTGTCTTTCCATATGATCTTCACTGTATGTAAAATTAATCTTGTAGTGTACGCAGTCTCTCACTGTTTGTTTTACAGTTCGTGAAAGATACTCGTTCGCGGGGTGTTTCACTCGAGTGTCGTGTTGTACTAGATTTTAATTAATTTACCTGCGTCCGCCATCACTATCACTATTAGCAAGTTAACATTAGAGAAGGCTTTTATAGAATTTTATAAATTGTATCTGGAATATAATCACAGCCGTTTCTCTCCCATATGCATATGTTTGTATTATATATAGTGTATTCCGGTAGTGTACGTGCATGTGTATGTATGATATATATTGTATTCCGGTTATGTATGTAAATGTGCTTGAATGATATATATTGTATTCCGGTTATGTATGTACATGTGCTTGCATACATGCTTCTGTATGGCAAAGGGCACTAAGAATATAAATTAGTCTAAGTGAAGGTGAAAATTTCAAAGACATAATGAGAATTCAAACTCTGATTAATATTTACTGGTGTCAGTAAGAATTTTGGAATTTACGCAAAGTCAACCAATCCCATTTATTTCATTCATATATAACAACTTCCAAATACCTCTCTCTCTCTCTCTCTCTCTCTCTCTCTCTCTCTCTCTCTCTCTCTCTCTCTCTCTCTCTCTCTCTCTCTCTCTCTCTCTCTCTCTCTTACCTCTTCCTCTCATATCTCTCTTCCTACTTATAGACCTCTCATACATCTCTTCCTAATAATAGACCTCTCATTCATCTCTTCCTAATAATAGACCTCTCATACATCTCTTCCTAATAATAGACCTCTCATACATCTCTTCCTAATAATAGACCTCTCATACATCTCTTCCTAATAATAGACCTCTCATACATCTCTTCCTAATAATAGACCTCTCATACATCTCTTCCTAATAATAGACCTCTCATACATCTCTTCCTAATTATAGACCTCTCATACATCTCTTCCTAATAATAGACCTCTCATACATCTCTTCCTAATAATAGACCTCTCATGTACACTTTTCTTTCCCACAAAAGGGCTAAGTAAAACGTTTTGAATAAATAAGCAAAGCAGAAGGTAATACACATTCCATTCAAAAGCCTGTTCACCTGCATGCATCTTCAGGTTTCACAGTTATACCGTTCTCCTCGATTGGCATACTGCAATTCTTAGCTTTCGTCCTGGCACATTCCGTATATATTTCTTCAGGCGTCTTTGCAGACTCTGCTTGTCTTGCTATGACTGCAACTGAAATGAGAGACAAAAGCAGGATTAAAATTAAAACTTTAGGAATACTGTTTAGAACGAAATAACTAGTCTTCTGTTTGGGAACTGTGAAGAAAAGGAAAAAAAGGAAAGTCCCCAGTTTTCGCTTCTCCTTGTTTCGCTGCTTTTCTTGTAGAACGAACACGTTATAGTAAGAAAGATTATGCAACTCAGTACGAATTATGTTGTACTTCTTTGCACATCAGTTAAATAATAATACCTGTTCTAAGCTCACGGGGTGGGGGGAGAAATCACAATTTGTTGTTTGTTGGTGCTCGTAATGGAAAGAAATGTTGCTATTGTGTGATGCACTTTCCCTCCCGCTGTTTGCAAACTTAATAAAGTCTAAAAGCACATACGACTTTATTAACAATAAAGACATAATAGATCTTATAAAATCCAAAGCCACACAATTGTATAACTATAAAGACAAACCAGATCTTATGAATTCCAGGCCCCACGATCTAATATCATCTAAATGAACTTTAAATCGTATAAAGCACAAAATGTAGATTTCATAAAATCCTAAATTACTTGAGTTGGATAAAGTCTACGATATTAGATCTTACATAATCGAAAGACGGTATAAAGTTCAAAGGCACTGATAACTTTATAAAATCCAAAGTCACAATAGAAATTATAAAGTTCAAAGGTATGATAACATTATAGAGTTCAAAGCATAGTAACGATATAAAGTTCAAAAGCTATTAAAATAATATAATAACTTTTCAAATGAGCATTAGACTTGTTCAAAAGAACATTAAACATGTTAATGTATAAAAGCAAACAAGATAATAGTTTGAAAGGCAAGATTAAGGTTCAAATCCACATTACTAATATATAGATCAAAAGAAAACTTAGCTTTATTCGGTTGAAAAGCACGTTATGTCTTTCACAGGTTAGAGGCACACTAAGCTTATTAGTTCAAAGCTGCATTAAAACAATTAAAGTTCAAAGCACACTAGAAATACCCTTAGAATTACCCCGTTCACGACACTTTACCTTTTTAAAGCTCATAGGTAATTAGCTTTATAAAGATCAAAAACTTGTAAAACCTTATACATCCGAAGAGCTTTCCATCATTATAAACTTCTAAAATGTATCAAGACTTCGCAAACTCAAGGGAATAAACTTACGAGTCTACAGAAAAATTAAACTTATAAATCCATAGATACTCTAAATATATAAATAAAAAAACCACACTAAACTTATGTCCACTGACACACTAATGTATGTCCAAACACACTCTAAACATATGTCCAAATACACACTAAACATGTGTCCAAAGACACAGTAAGCATATTTCCAGTGGCACACTAAGTGTATCAGTCCAAAGACACAATAACGTTTAGTTTATCTTTGGTCTGTTACATTTAGTGAACAGACCAAAGATGAACTAAACTTTTAAGTCCACATATACACAACACTCATAAGACCAATGACACACTAAACGTACAAATCAAAAGACACATTAAAATATTAAGTTTAAAGACACTCTAGGCTTATAAGTCCAAAGACTCACTAATTGTTAAAGATAAACATCACACCAATCCGTCAATGATTCAAAAGTAGTCAGGCCAATACAAACATAAAGCAAGCTAAGTTTATTAACATTCAATACCACACAATTTCTTATATATACATGTCGAGGATCAATGGCCCAGTAGCTAATAAACTTATATATATATATATTGAAATATTTTTATTCAAAAGCACACTACCAAATAACCTATCAAATCAGACTAGCACATTAACGTTTCAAAAGCATACTAAAACAATAACCTATCAAATCAGACTAGCACATTAAAATTTCATAAGTACACTAGCACTATAACCTTTCATAAGTATACTAGCACTATAACGTTTCAAAAGTACACTAGCACTATAACCTTTCAAAAGCACACTTGAAAATATATTCTTTCAAAAGCAAACTATCAAATATTATTTTCAAAAGCACACTAGCAAATATTACTTTCAAATACACACTAGCAAACATAGCCTTTCCAAACCACACTAGCAAACATAGCCTTTCAAAACACTATTAGTGCAGTAATCTTTTAAAAGCACATTAGCGTTATCGCCAGTCTCCCCTGATTTTGCCTGGTCGCATTTCAATAAATGTTAGAATAATAAAATATAAAGATTCAAGCAGTATAAGGTGTACTAGTGTAGATATATAAGGTGTACTAGTGTAGACACAAAAGTGATGCATACACGATTAGCTACACCACCCAAGAAATTGGAAAAGGCAAACCAGAAGTTTTTCAGTTAATTTACAATACAGGGCAAATGGAAGGTAATTAAAATATATTATTTAACTTACGAATCTGACTTGACACAAAAGTCAGCAAAAACTTGGAAGTATCAATTAAAAATTTAAAGTAAAACCTCGAGATATCAGACTAGGGAGGATTAGGTTGTAGCAAGTTTCTATTCATGAATGAGTAGGCATGGGTCAAGATCACGTGATCACATCGTCAGAGGTAATAATTTGAAGTGATTGACAAAAAATAATTCACTCTTAGAACCAGTCTGTGTTTACTCTTTATTCCAGACAACAATGCGATAAGAATATAACAAAGTGCATCCAACACTTTACTGATAAAATTTAATATTAAAAGATCGTTAAAACATACATGGAAATAAAATACACACATTTTCCATCACGGCTCTATGTCGTCAGAAATAGAATCGCATTAATACTCGGATAACTCACTTATCTCACTCCTGTGCAGTTCATACACTGGAAGTATGGACAATCAACCACTTCTCGTGTTCAAGGTTTACCGCGTAACTGACCCACCACAACTCTTCGTGGTGTACGATCGTATTCCATACACAGTACATTTTCTCACTCAAAACAACCTCTGGTCCACCACACCCAGTGGACGCCTTCTCTTCCTGCAATCTGATTAGATTGAATTCATCGTTGACTCGATAGAAAACTAATTATAATTTTATCAGTCAAATCTATTGCAAGATTCTGGTTTACTTGAATGTTGAGACTTTCTAGCATACAACGAGGATTCCCTCTAAGTTTGTTTTGAAATATTTTTAACTTATATTAATTCTTATTGATATTTCAAAAATAATTAAACTGTAGCCTTTTAAAACTTTCATTCTTCATTCACATAATTCTGTAAACAAAACGAAAAAACTAAATTACCAACTTTACACTCCAAAAGGTGTTTCCGAACTTCGATTTTAAGATATTGTTTTTAAGATATATGAACATCGCAATAGACTGTATCTCTGAAATTTCTTATCTTAGTGTCAGATTCTTTATTACAGTGCAAACAGAACAGAACTAAAGGAATCTGGTCGTAGTCAAAAGAATTTTGGAGAATAATAATGAATATTAATAGATCTTGATATGTTTATGTCTGATGTAAATAATGCTGTTACCAACAAATTTATTTTAATATAAATTACGTATTTCACAATGAGCAGATTTTAACCAGGCTATCATTACAAATTATACCTTCAGAGTAAGCTGTAGTGGGCTCTTTTGTCCTTGTCAGGACAATTTCTGATTGACTTACAGTTATCTGTAATCAAACATACTGCACTAGTTTACCAATGAAAAGGATTACGAATTGTGGAAATTTTAAAGGAATAACATTTGACTGAAGAACATTACTGTAAACTTGATGAATATTATTTCTATATAGTCATCGGTTACTTTGAATTTTCAAGTGTTTTATTTTCCTTCTAGGACGACAGTGCTTCTAAAAATAACCTTAATCCTGTTCTGTTTGTTCGGTATAGTGTGCATATAGTTCAGTTAATAACTGAATATTTTAAAGAAAAATAGATCAGTAAGATGTTGATTAATTTAATTTACATCCGTTTCTGTTTTATTGGTTTCTTTAGTAGATTCCTTGTTTCCTTCCTTCTTTTCTTCCTTACTTCCTTCCTTCTTTTCTTCCTTCTTTTCTTCCTTCTTTTCTTCCTTCTTTTCTTCCTTCCTTCCTTCATTCTTTCCTTCCTTCCTTCCTTCGCGCCAAACAACCAAACTTCCAAACTTCCAAACTTCAAAATTTCTTCCTATCTTTCTTTTGTTCATTTTTCTTTATCATACTTTCAATCTATATTCCTTCATTTTTCATTCCTTTCTTTGTTTCTTTCTTCTTTTCCTGCGTACGTGCGGAGTGTTGATATTTTGTTCTTTTGTCTGTCCTTCCCTCCTTCTGTTACTTATTTATAATTCCTTGTATTTCTTTCGAGTCGTTTTCTTTCCCACGTTATTTTCTACATTACTTTCTGTCATTCTTATTTATTATTTCTACTTTTAAATTCATTTTCCTCATTTCTAGAGGGTTTATTTGTATAAAAATTGTTACTCTGTTGTAGCTGGTATTGTTCTTTTGTTTAGTAAAAATTATCATAATACAAACTGTTTTCTCTATGTTGTTGTTGTTTCGATAACTTCTTTGCTCCACAGGAATTCCGTGAAAACATTTTATCTTCTAGATGTCTCAGTTTTTGAATGATTCCCGTGGAGCTTTCCTCTATTTATCTGTATTCAGGGAGGGGAGGTGGAGGCTTGCTCTAGTTTCTGTTCTTTCTTTTGTTGCGAATGTTGTTGGTCTAGACTTTTTACTTTTATTTCTTTTTTTAAAATAATACTTGCAGGGCTACAGACTATTTCCCGATAAGTTGGATTTTTTAAAATTAGTCGTAGTAGTGGTTTGCTTTTGCCTTTGGGTGTGGCCTTTGTGGGCAAGATAATAGGAGATAGGGTAAGTTTGTTTATTGATTGAAGTTAGCGTTTGTTGTTTCATAGAAGTTTGTTCATAAGTGTGTGAGTTGTGGATGGCTGACTAACCAACGTGCGAGAGTAAACCCATAGATCAATAAATTTGAATTTATATTTTGACATTGAGACTTTTTCTGTCTATGGTTTTTAAAGAGTGACTGTGGTCGTTGTTACACGTTGTGTCGTCTGTGCTGTCTACACTTCACCCTTACCCGTATGCAATCACACATGCAAACATGTCGGCAATACGTAACCTACGTGCAGAATAAAATTCGAGCCAAATAACCATCTTGGAATTCTTGGTATCCATCTTGGTGTGTGGATTTACAATAATATATATGCGGAAAGAAGGGTACAGGTGACAATGGATGAAGGCTACAGGAAATATCCGAATAGTCAAAAGTATTAAAGATAATGATATATCGTGAATAATTAATGTAATTAATAATTCACACGCTTGACATATTCATGCAATCACTACTTTAGATTTTGATTTTTTTAAATGGCAACAGTGAACAAGTGGAATGGTAGCATTCTTTCGGTCTTCCATCATCTGTTCCCAAATGAGTACAATTCATAAGCAAATTAAATATGCACTATTTAAAACAAAACACTGAGATAAAAGCAGACATATCCATGTACATCTTAATTAAATCGCAGTGAGATAAAAGCAGACATATCCATGTACATCTTAATTAATTCGCAGTGAGATAAAAGCAGACATATCCATGTACATCTTAATTAATTCGCAGTGAGATAAGAGAAGAAATATGAAAACAGAAACAGCCAATAGTGCATCTCAAAATATTTCTTTAATTTGTTTGACTTAAAATCATATTGGTTATTGTTACGACAATGAATAATACTCAAATATTGCTGCACATATTTTTTAAATTTAAGTCTGCCTTAGAGTCATACTGACTATATTTATGACAAAGAATAATACACAAAGACTTCTATGTACACACTATACTATTATAGAATAGTACTCTATACTATATACATGAGCACAGTGTTCCAGCCAGAGCTCGTATGCTGTGAAAGAAACTTGTTTCTGCAAGGGGTGGGGGAGCAGTGTTTTAGCTACAGTCCTTAATTAATTATGAATCTTGAAATATGCCATATTTTAGTATGGATGTTAATCATTTATATTATTCAATATACCTCAAATATGAAAATTTCAGTAATGATAATAAGTATTAATAATGAGTTAGGACACGTACCACAGGCAGATTTCAGTAAGGCGGTTAATCATTAATGACTAGCCAGTGATATATCAAGAATTCATCAAGAATGTTAATCATCAATGACAAGCCACTGATAGATGAGGATTTCAGTGAGGATGTTAATCATTAATGACAAATCAGGACACGTGGCCTTGAGCTCATTGACCCTAGGATACTAAACTTTCAAGTAAATGATGTCGTACTGAACAATGTTTAGTCATTGACTTTCGTCAAACAGTGGGACCTTGCTCCGAAAGCCTGAGTATTCTTCCAAACCTTTATAATATATTAGCATTTATTTTTGCAACACTCTGCTCGTTTGTGTTTAGTCTATTATCCTTCATCTACACTTTGAGCTAGCGATAAATTTAGTAGAACATCTATATAAATAAATTATGGTTAAGAAACTTATATAAGTAGCAACAAGGGAGAAATCGATTTTAATGTCACCACAGCCAGAAGAGCCAGCTCCAACCTGACTAGAATTATTGCCACCAGAACCATTAACAATAGAATTATTACCACCAGAGCCTCTTTGTTTCTCTTTTCATATATAAAAGAGCAAGTAGTTCATGAAATGTATGATCAAAGCGCATTACAACGAATTCGTTAATTATATATTGTCTTCATTTCGTTGCGTTTATATCTGTTTAATATTTGCTTTGTATTTTTCTAAATTGTTGTATTTTAAAAAAAATTACATTTCACATTTCTAACTAGTTTACACACAGACGCTATTTCTTACAATCGTACTGATGGAAACTATAGACTTAAGTCTGTAATAATGGAATTGTAATGAGTGTTAGTATGCAATATAAATTATGTGTACATTCATTCATTAATTTATTTCTTATATGTCAACATTTACTGGAAAACAGTTAATACCACATATGCAAACCAAATAATCACATTTTCAAAGACACAAGCTGTCCTCTCATCTAATGGAATCTTTGTCAGAAACTCATTAGCAACATGATTCATTGTTATGAGTACCGACTAAATCTGGCAAAAGACTACAAGAGGAAGAGAATTCTTTTTAATCAGCTGTTTATTGTCACGTAAGTGTTAACTCAAGAAAGTAGATTATTGCTTTCGGACCACACAGTCTTGACGACAACACAGTTTTTCGGACAACACAGTCTTGACGACAACACAGTCTTTACAAAGCAAACACTAATACGTTATAACAATACACGAATGTCGGACTCGGACAAACAATACATCTAATAACTGTAGATCAGGGCACGTGTGCAGTGTGTATTCTATCAACCATTGTAATATGTGCACATCCTCTTGGACAAAGTTGGTTTAATATTAAAACATTGAGAGAGAAATGTACAGTTCTTGCTCCTGCCTCGAAAGGTACAGGAAAAACAACTCAGCACCTTTAGCTTGTGTGGTTTGCCCCTTCTGTTTTGTCCTCCTTAAAATTAGTGTCAGTAACAAACTGTAAACGGTGTGTGTCTGTTTCTGAAAATATGATAGAAATAGTTCAGTTCAAATAGCTTACATAGCTAGATATTGCTGAAAATTGTGACAATCCAATAATCATATTTATGAATCTAAGTACCCTTCAAGTACATCGGAATTATTTCTCTTTTTTTCCATTATGTCACACGACACTGCAGGAGAGCTAAACCAACAGGTACTAACATTCGCTAGCCGTGTTTACTCGAGAAAGGAAAAAGGGAGGGGAGAGAAAGGAGGCCCGACTAGGGCTGGGAAAAATAGTCCACTACAATTCTTTTCTTCATTTCGCATAAGCACACGCAAAATATTTGTACCAAATATGCATAATAAATAGTCTTAATAAGTGCTTATTAAATTGTCTTATATTGTTATATGATGGGGAATTTCTCCATATATTTTATATAAATTTTTATGGTGTAATTTAAATTAAACTCTATTTGTAATTTGTATGACGTTGCATCATGCCTGTTTTGGAAGTGAGTTCCTGAACGAATGAGTTCTGCATGGTGGCAGATTTACTGACCAGTCTTTAGTACTTGCATCAGATATGTGAATGAGTAACATGAGTAAAATAATAACAAGAAATTTAATAAAAGAAAAATTAGCAACGTCCCAATCAAGCCAAGGACACATTAAAACAGACAGTTCTGATATACGTGAGACTGTTTTATATTCAAGTCTATAGTACGGTGACGTTAAGTGCCCATCCAGAAAGTGACTACAGTGTTGCAAACTGGTTTAGAATGAACTTGTTTTTCTAAATCTTGTTAATTTTTCCTTTATTAAATTTCTTGTTATTATTTTAAACACGTATTTGTTAGTGAAGTAATTTCTAACATTTGTACAATCTAATGATTACAATCTTGTCCTCTGTTCATCTATTTATAGTTATATATATTTATTTATTTATTTATTCATAAACATTGATTCTCAGCTGAGATCTGAGTGGGGGCGGAGCCAAATTGGTGACGTACCAGTATATCGGTGTAACAGTTGCAGATATACATATCTAACCAATGACCCATACTCTGCATCGGCACTTGTAGATGTCTTTTATCATAACTAATTACACATATTTGATATAATTTATTATTGCAAAGTCACCCCAGGGTATAGCGGTGACAATTTGTAGAGAATACTAACTGCATGGTATGGTATTATATTTCTGTGGTGGGCACGCCACTTAGTTAATGAAAAGGATTATTATTATTAACTAATCTTTAATAACTAATTACAAGTGATGAGAATCTTAATTTATTTTAATAATGATCCACCAGAAGACACCACATCGCTTTCTCTCTTGGCAGATATTATTTGGTGCTATAAACGTTTTATCTATTCCACAATGTCAGGCGAAAGCAAAACTTAGCCCGGCATCACTCCATAAACATTTAAAAATTAAAATAATAAAATGTAGATACATGAGAGGTATAGGAACCATAGCATAAAATATACGTTTAAGACACTTAACCAAGACACTAATTACAAGACTGACCAGCCACTCCAAGACATTAGCAGGACGTTAGAGTTATACAAGACCTGACCACCCAGGGCTAGGGCACAGGAAACGGTTAGGGATCAAAGGTCACTTGTAGCTAGCTGATAGAGAAGGGGATAGATTCACACTGAGCTATAGGCCAGAATACAGGAAGCGGTCGGGGGATCAAAGGGCCACTCTTAGATAACAGTAGAGGGAAGGGTTAGTTCCAAAGAAATACCAGGAATAATGGAAAGCCTTTATATAAGCCGGGCCGAAGCAATTCTCTTCACTGGCTCAGAACAAACCGAGTTTTAAAACACGCAGGAGCAGTCCCAGAGATTTCATCTGGTAACATTTTAGAAGTGAGAAAATTTCTAAGTCAGAAAGACTATCCCTGAGTGTACTGCACTCCAACCAGATGACGTTGGGTTCATTCGGTTTCGGAACGTGAAAGGTATGTGTGGCTGATTTTAATTTTTGTAAAACTTAGTAAAATAATGGTAGGATGTGTGGGAATGATTTATGTATTCTAACTAAACCTTTCTTTCAGATTAGTGCCAATGTACTCAGGGATGTAATAGCCCTGGCACCTAAATATTTTAATTCTGTAATTAGCAGTTACTTACACTGCCTTAATTACATTTCAGAACCAAACAGAAACAGTAATCAGAAGAAGATAAACAGTAATCAGAGGAAGAGAATCTATAAACAGTAACTAGAGAGAGAGTAGCTACAAAGAGTATCTACAAACAGAAGCTAGGACCAAATCCGGGTCAGAGAGCAGACGACGTATATTCTGCTGGTTGTTGTTCACGCAGAGTGAAAAGGGACGGAGCCACTATTCAAGGGCCTGCCGTCGGGAACGCATGCGCGACGGGGATTCAACGCTGTGTTGACCTTTGTCCCAGCTGTTGAGCTAAGTATAGAAACATAAACATTGAGCAGAAGTGCATAATAGTGTATTGGAACTGAAATACGGCAAAAAGGAACGATTTGGGGAAAGGAAAACGGACACAAAAATCATTTCATTAAGAGGGGCTAGTATTTTCCCTGAATTAGTTATAGGACTTATATTTTGTAATTATTTTGGCCAACATCGTTAACTGTACTTCTTTTATTGTTATTTTCTTTATTCTATTTTCTTTTATTGTTATATAAAGTTATTGTTAAATTTTCATTAGTGTTGTCAAATTTATTGTCATTCTTGTCTAGTATGATTTTGTAATTCTTATCGTCACGTCCGTCTAACGTCTGTCTTGAGTCTGTCTTTCGTCTTATCTGTCTGTCTTATTTGTGAGGAATCGTTTCCTCTGGGGGCTCAATACGAGTTACCGGAAGTGACGTCCTCAACTTGTTGTCCGTCCTAGATATCCGTATTTAGGGGGGTACCAACACACAATATAAAACAACATTTACATCACAAAATGTTTCCACAAGTGGAAAACTTCTTACTAAGGGAGAAAACAAATCTGATTTTAATCTATATTTAGTGGGCCCACCCCCATCCACCCATTTTCTTCTCCAACATAATATTATCAATATTAATTTATGCATAATAAGAGCAATAAATTAAAAAGAATATTTATGAAAATGAACAGTCAATTATACATATGACAATGTGAATTAAATAGATTACTTGACACCAGTATTCCATGAATTCATGTTTGGATAATTTTATATTACACAGTCCCTCTCTATATAAAAATATAATAATTCAGAACCAGTAAACACAATTCGCAGGATCGTCTTATCAGAGAATAGAAATGGAGTTATTACAGGTAGGTTATTGTAATTTTTTATGTGACCTGGATTAATCACTTGCTTTTGCAGCAATGTCACAATGTCTTGTGTCACCACGTGGCTCTCGCCACAGCATGGAAAACGATGACACGCACTTTGGTCTCAAATCACTTGAGTTCTCTTCTCACAATATCCATACTTTCAAGCAGACCACAAAGGTGAGAAATGATATAAATGTCAATGTTCCTTTGATTATGTTCATATGTTGTATATTTAATAGTTGATTTAATCTATTGTTGAATCTACTGACTTTCTTACACATATTGGTCATCTTATGCTGGAGAAGAAAGCGGGTGGATGGGGGCTCGGTAAATATGGATTAAAAGACACAGTTAGCTGACATTCGATAAAATTGACATGAACAACTGATATACTGTTAGTCAGAAAAACTATTCATTCGGTTAGAACTGTTTGAGACTGTGTCAGGAATTTTCTAGCAAGGAAACAACTCGAGTTGTTTACTCCAATTCTGACACTTACAAAAATGCCATCGTAAGGAGTTCCGTAACTCCGGTCACTTTGACACTTTATGTAACCATTAAGTCTACAAATATAGATAGGCTAATTTACTCAACCAGACAGTGTGATATTTGAAGAGAATACATGCTATATGGTATGGTATTATATTTCATTGACAGGGTGATATGTGTAGAGAATACTTACCGCATGCTATGTTTCTTTTACTCAAATCCATCTCTGCGGTTTTAAGCACCAATTCTGGCATTGGACCGCATATCTTTTCAACGCACTTTTTAGTTTCATTGAATTCTCTGAAAATATAGTCCAGATATTTATTAAATAAATTCACACAATTTTTGATTCTTGATCATTGTTCATATAAATCTGTTTCTTTGTGGGTGCATGTACCTACCCATGTGTGTGTTTGTGTCAGTGGTTTTTTTAGGGGGGAATTGCTTCTGTACCCCACTTAATATGTATGCACATGAGTTTATATGTAAACATATTTGTCTGGATGATGAATATTTTATTCCTATAGGGAGTAAAGCCCCAGAGAGTATCAATGAAAAGTCAGAAGTAAACTGGTCTAGGGGCTGTGAAACTCCAGTGCACATCCGTCAGTGAATGAAGGGGGGGGGGGGGAAAAAAATTCATTAGCGTGGGTGACTCATGGGTCAAAGTGTCAAGGGTTAGGGTTAGGGTTAGGGTTAGGGTTAGGGTTATGTATGTACATGTGCTTGCGTACATGCTTCTGTATGGCAAAGGGCACTAAGAATATAAATCAGTCTAAGTGAAGGTGAAAATTTCAAAGACATAATGAGAATTCAAACTCTGATTAATATTTACTGGGTTCATTATGAATTTTGGAATTTACGCAAAGTAAACCAATCCCCATTATTTCATTCATTTCATTCAACTCCCAAATACCTCCCTCTCTCTCTCTCTCTCTCTCTCTCTCTCTCTCTCTCTCTCTCTCTCTCTCTCTCTCTCTCTCTCTCTCTCTCTCTCTCTTACCTCTTCCTCTCATACACCTCTTCCTAATAATAGACCTCTCATAATCTCTTCCTAATTATAGACCTCTCATAATCTCTTCCTAATTATAGACCTCTCAGACATCTCTTCCTAATAATAGACCTCTCATAATCTCTTCCTAATTATAGACCTCTCAGACATCTCTTCCTAATAATAGACCTCTCATACATCTCTTCCTAATAATAGACCTCTCATGTACACTTTTCTTTCGCACAAAAGGGCTAAGTAAAACGATTTGAATAAATAAGCAAAGCAGAAGGTAATACACATTCCATTCAAAAGCCTGTTCACCTGCATTCAATTTCAGGTGCCACAGCAGCATCGTTCTCCGCGATTGGCCTACTGCAACTGGCAGCTTTCTCCACGCTACATTCCATATACATTTCTTCAGGCGACTTTGTAGACTCTGCTCGTGCTGCTATGACTGCAACTAAAATGAGAGACAAAAGCAGGAGGAAAATTAAAACTTTCTGAATACTGTTTAGAAAGAAAACAACTAGTTTTCTATTTTGGAACTGAGAAGAAAAGGAAAAACGGAAAGTCCCCAGTTTTCGCTTCCACTTTGTTTCGCTGCTTTTCTTGTATAATGACCACGTTATAGTAAGAAAGATTATGCAATTCAGTACGAATTATGTTGTACTTCTTTGCACATCAGTTAAATAATAATACCTGTTCTAAGCTCACGGGGTGGGGGGGGAAGAAATCACAATTTGTTGTTTGTTGGTGCTCGTAATGGAAAGAAATGTTGCTATTGTGTGATGCCCTTTCCCTCCCGATGTTTTTGCAAACTTAATAAAGTCTAAAAGCACATACGACTTTATTAACATAAAGACATAGTAGATCTTATAAAATCGAAAGCCACACAATTTTATAACTATAAAGACAAACCAGATCTTATAAATTCCTGGCCACACGATCTAATATCATCTAAATGAACTTTAAATCGTATAAAGCACAAAATGTAGCTTTCATAAAATCCTAAATTACTTGAGTTGGATAAAGTCTACGATATTAGATCTTACATAATCTAAAGATGCACTAGACCTGGATGCCAATCTAGACGGTATAAAGTCCAAAGTCACTGATAACTTTATAAAATCCAAAGTCACAATAGCAATTATAAAGTTCAAAGATATGATAACATTATAGAGTTCAAAGCATAGTAACGATATAAAGTTCTAAAGCTATTAAAATATTATAATAACTTTTCAAATGAGCACTAGATTTGTTCAAAAGAAGATTAAACATGTTAATGTATAAAGGAAACAAGCTAATAGTTTGAAAGGCAAGATTAAGTTTCAAATCCACATTACTAATATATAGATCAAAAGAAAACTTAGCTTTATTCGGTTGAAAAGCACGTTATATCTTACACAGGTTAGAGGCACACTAAGCTTATTAGTTCAAAGCTGCATTAAAACAATTAAATATTAAAGCACACTAGAATAACCCCGTTCACGACACTTTACCTTTTTAAAGCTCATAGGTAATTAGCTTTATAAAGATCAAAAACTTTTAAAACCTTATACATCCGAAGAGCTTTCCATCATTATAAACTTCTAAAATGTATCAAGACTTCGCAAACTCAAGGGAATTAACTTACGAGTCTACAGAAAAATTAAACTTATAAATCCATAGATACTCGAAATGTATAAATAAAAAACCACACTAAACTTATGTCCACTGACACACTAATGTATGTCCAAACACTGTAAAAATATGTCCAAAGACACACTAAACATATGTCCAAAAACACAGTAAGCATATTTCCAGTGGCACACTAAGTGTATCAGTCCAAAGACACACTAACGTTTAGTTTATCTTTGGTCTGTTACATTTAGTGAACAGACCAAAGATGAACTAAACTTTCAAGTCCACAGATACACAACACTCATCAGACCAATGACACACTAAACGTATAAATCAAAAGGCACATTAAAATATTAAATTGAAAGATACTCTAGGTTTATAAGTACAAAGAATCACTAATTATTAAAGATAAAAATCACACCAATCCGTCAATGATTCAAAAGTAGTCTAGGCCTATAAAAACATAAAGCAAGCTAAGTTTATTAACATTCAATACCACACATTTTCTTATATAAACCTGTCGAGGATCAATGGCCCAGTAGCTAATAAGTCTTATATATATATATATATATATATATATATATATATATATATATATATATTGAAATAATTTTATTCAAAAGAACACTTCCAAAATAACCTCTCTAATCAGACTAGAACATTAAAATTTCAAAAGTACACGAACACTATAACCTTTCAAAAGCACACTAGCTTGGTAATCTTTCAAAATGCAAACTAGCAAATATATTCTTTCAAAAGCAAACTAGCAAATATATTCTTTCAAAAGCGCACTAGCAAACATAGCCTTTCAAAACCACACTAGTGCAGTAATCTTTTAAAAGCACATTAGCGTTATCGCCAGTCTCCCCTGATTTTGCCTGGTCTCATTTCAATAAATGTTAGAATAATAAAATATAAAGATTCAAGCAGTATACGGTGTACTAGTGTAGACATATAAGATGTACTAGTGTAGACATATAAGGTGTACTAGTGTAGACATATAAGATGTACTAGTGTAGACATATAAGGTGTACTAGTGTAGACATATAAGATGTACTAGTGTAGACATATAAGATGTACTAGTGTAGACATATAAGGTGTACTAGTGTAGACATATAAGATGTACTAGTGTAGACATATAAGGTGTACTAGTGTAGACATATAAGGTGTACTAGTGTAGACACAAAAGGGATGCATACACGATTAGCTACACCCCCCTCCCAAGAAATATGGAAAAGGCAAACCAGAAGTTTTTCAGCTAAAATACAACACAGGGCAAATGGGAGGTAATTAAAATATATTATTTAACTTACGAATCTGACCTTGACACAGTAGTCAGCAAAAACATGGAAGTATCAATTAAAAACTT
This sequence comes from Sinotaia quadrata, assembly GCA_028829895.1. NCBI lineage: Eukaryota > Metazoa > Mollusca > Gastropoda > Architaenioglossa > Viviparidae > Sinotaia > Sinotaia quadrata. The sequence continues at coordinate 14,520,744 of CM054184.1, forward strand.
TAAGTAAAACCTCGAGATATCAGACTAGGGAGGATTAGGTTGTAGCAAGTTTCTATCCATGAATGAGTAGGCATGGGTCAAGATCACGTTATCACATCATCAGAGGTAATACTTTGAAGTGATTGACAAAAAATAATTCACTACTCTTCGAACCAGTCTATGTTTACAGGAAGAAGAGATATTCCAATCTAGCGTAAAAGATCCTAAATTCCGATTGAATAAAGTCTTTTAAAAAAAAGACTGAAAAAAGTTGAGTCAATGATTCTGTGAAAATTCAGGATTCTTCTAAGGAATGTTTTTCCAACACTTTGTTTTGAAATGAAAAGATAATTGCAGTTTAAGAACTTTTTTGTATATACGTAGATGTTAAGTAGAATGCCATGAGTAAATCTATGCTTGTATTCAGTTTAGTGGACTTGTGATCAGAGAGAGTTGGCCTTGACACTTACCACTGTCAATTTAATTGTAGCAAATACTGCATTGTTAATTGCAGGGTTCCATTCTGTTCATTTCTGATCTATTCCATTCAGTTCTGTTCTTTTCAATTCTGTTTGGTTTGGAATTATTGTTGTTGTTCTCCTGCATCTGATCTGGGACTGTACATAGTGTCTAAGATGTGGCCTAGAGTCTAAGGCTCTGAGCGAGCATAGTGACGTAAGCCACCCACTACGTGTGTTATACAGCATAAAAGGAACTCAACAGGGGTGAAATAAGCTACGTTCTTCCATGTTCATTGATTGGACACTCTATTGACCTTCTAAGAAACTTTGAATAAAAAGAGAAAGACTGATGGAAAAACTATAGAAGAGATATAAACTTTCCTTAGAGAGAAAAATAAGAGATAGGACTGCATTTGTAGGTTGGGAAATGCAGACCTCTTAGTTAGGGTACAGTTTGGCCGGAACCATTACATCCCTTCAACTCCCTACCCACCCCTTCGCACATTCATCTTCCAGTTGATACTACCAGGGATCAGAACCCGAAAGCCCTTTCAATATCTCAATTCACAACTCTGCGCGCTCGCCTTCCAGAGACAGGAACAAACACAACGATATATAAATTATAACTTACACACTGATGAACATGTGGGCTACTGCCCAGAAAACGTGTCAAGAAATATAATTATTAATTAATAATAATTAAATGAAAGATTATGATGGATTCATTTTGTTACTTGTGGATACATAGACTTTACACAGATACAAATGCACATATATATGTGACTATTGTAACAAATATGTCCTATTTAAACTTCCTTATATATGAGAAACTTACTTGACAGAAGGCACAAGAATGTTCCCATCATTTTCCTGAGATTAAAGCTTTAAATTCTTTTTCTTCCAAGATTCCAACTACAGCAAATGTGAACGACGTTATCTGTAGATACAACAATGTCCACTAATGCTTGTAAGACGTTGCCTGTAGATACAACAATGTCCACTAATGCTTGTAAGACGTTGCCTGTAGATACAACAATGTCCCCTAATGCTTGTAAGACGTTGCCTGTAGATACAACAATGTCCCCTAATGCTTGTAAGACGTTGCCTGTAAATACAACAATGTCCACTAATGCTCAACGCCAGTAGGTTGTTCAATGATTGCAGTGGTTCTGTGCACTGGAAGACTTGGCCTTTGCTGTCTTTACGATAGATTTAAATGGCTGCTGGACACTGGGCTATTTCTAGAGTACTGCGTAATCTCCTTGACGATCTACACGTCATCTTGCTTATGACGTTCGATTTCTTCGGACTTCAAACGACACTGAAAGGATCTATTCCCAGTGTCAAAACCAATAAAGTATGCTCATATTTTAGTGTAAAATTTGAAAAAGGAGAGTTTAACTTTAACATTACAATGGCCAAAAAATAAAGTCATCTTCGGGGTAATTGACGTCATTGACTCTGACGCGATAATTGGAGAAGAGTGTGTGAACGTCGGCGAAAACTTTGAGCGTGGTTCGTGTAGGGAGTGTGGGGGGGGGGGGGAGAAGATGTCCTTCGCGGGAAGAAACAGGATGGGTAGAGGAGAACTCAGAGGAAATATTCATGAACTTGTTTGTGTATAAAAAGAAAAGACACAGAGATATACCAAACATAGATGTTTATTTCAGACATAGAATTGAGATATATTTTAACCTTTATTATTATAGTCCCCTAGACATCTTACTCTCAGACACACAGCTCGCAACGTAGCCTAAAGGGTTGCTCTGGTTCCAGTGTGAAATTTAACACCCAAACCCTGATTTATAAACTCTAGACCTATAATCTCCACAACCGGTGCCGGTAATCTGCCGCCAGTCACTCACTGGGTATGAATTGGGAGCTAGTGTTTTTTCCCCCTGGATGGAACCTAAATGTTGATGGAAATTTTGTTGTTGTTGTTTTGTTTTGTTTGTGTTATCCTCAGTCTGGTTATGCAAGAATGCTAACAGAGAATGAATCCTAAGAAAATGAGTGTTTGTATTGTAACGTAAATATGTATTTTTTTTTATTTCATCGCAATCCCATTGCACCCAGGAGATCTTTTCTTTCTTACATTCTGTCTGCACCCCTATTGATGCCCCTACCGTCCCGCCACATCCAAGGGAAGCCTTAGGACTAAGTCGACTAAAGTAATGATTGGGAGGACCATTTAAATATAAACACCAAAATACCAAGAATAAACAACATACCTTGATAAATGAATAAGAAAAGTATATATATAATCAAACTTCTATAAACAGATTACAGGCCAGTGTTCGTTTGGTTTACAGCAATCGCGAGATAAATGCAATAAATTTGTTTGTTCATAATATAATTAATATAGTAATTAAACATTTAATAGATCACACATTTTAAGTGAAATTTGAAAAAACAACAAGGAATTCTACCATAACAGGTATTCGTCTAGTGGCACTCAATTCCAAGAACGAATGTCCGTTCAGTCTTCATACATTGCAAACTGATAACGACCTGTGTTGGGTGTCAGAAGAAACAACAAGTTACCGGACCGCAAAGAGCTGTTGTGACAACCAGGATGGACATAACCGTTTAGCAATCTTAGACTCGGAAGTGGATGGACACTTTGTAATGGAGACGCTTGTGAAACAATTGTCAAACAGACAGTTTTGGGTCGACGCACAAAGAAACGACGCAATTAGTAAGTCTTATATTCCAAATCCAAAACAATGTAAATTTGTGTGTGTGTGTGTGTGTGTGTGTGTGTGTGTGTGTGTGTGTGTGTGTGTGTGTGTGTGTGTGTGAGTGAGTGTGCGAGTGTGAGTCCCGATGATATCTTTCCTCACAGGAACCGTTGTAGACTTTCAATCCATAGATGTTCTGTTGGTCGTTGTGTAAGGGGCATTTCGTGAAGAAGTGCCGGATGGTGTTCTCTGCTTTGCAATGCGTGTAGAGTTTCTGTTGCTAATTTGGTTTGTTTGTTATTTGCTGCTCTCATGACTCTGTATATTATACGTTGGAAGATCTATATTTCTGCAATTAGTTGAGACGAACGTAGACTCAATATATTGAGGCACCAATGGATGCTCTGCTAATTATTGGTGAGACAGTTGGATATTTGTACTGACTATTTTTTACTCGTCACTTTACAATGCGGTAGACATTGCAACATAAATTAAAAATACCTACTCAAAATGGACTCACAATATTCGCTAACTCTTTTTTCCAGACACTCGTCACTTTACAATGCGGTAGTCATTGCAACATAAATGAAAATTACCTACTCAAAATGGACTCACAATATTCACTAACTCTTTATTCCAGACAACAATACGATACGAATATGACAAAGTGCATCCAACACTTGTCTGTTAAAATTTAATATTAAAAGATCGAAAATATATAAATATTAAAAAATATTAAAACATACATGGAAATAATTACACACATTTTCCATCACGGCTCTATGTTGTCAGAAATAGAATCGCATTAATACTCGAATAATTCAGTATTCTAATTCCTGTGCAGGTCGTACACTGGAAGTATTTGGTAGTATGAACAATCGACCACTTCTCGTGTTCAAGGTTTACCGCGTAACTGACCCACCACAACTCTTCGTGATGTACGATCGTATTCTATACACAGTACATTTTCTCACTCAAAACAACCCCTGGTCCACCACACCCAGTGGACGCCTTCTCTTCCTGCAATCTGATTAGATTGAATTCATCGTTGACTCGATAGAAAACTAATTATAATTTTATCAGTCAAGTCTATTGCAAGATTCTGGTTTACTTGAATGTTGAGACTTTCTAGCATACAACGAGGATTCCCTCTAAGCTTGTTTTTATATATTTATGAATTATATTAATTCTTATTGATATTTCTAAAATAATTAAACTGTAGCCTTTTAAAACTTTCATTCCTCATTCACATAATTCTGTAAAAAAAATAATAAAAACTATCTTACCAATTTTACACTCCAAATGGTGTTTCCGAACTTCGATTTTAATTCTTGTGACCTTTCTCCGAGCCTCTCGGGGACCCCCGCCGCAAACATGACCCCTCACGCCATTCATTTAGTTCAACATTTTTGCCGAATAACGATCTTTAGTTAACGAAGAAATAATTACACCCATCTCTTTATACTCATACCCTTTTCACCAACCCTCCTACCACCATTCATCATCACCATTCTCCAACGTTTCTTTCAACAACCTTTCAATCAGTCGATCATCATCTTCAGCACAAAAAAACAGCACACAGAGTAGAACACCTCGTGACAGGCAGCGAAATAGGTTGATAGCCGCAATCTGCTAGCATTCTAAAATTATCAACAATTGCACACCTATGGTATTAAATTAGAGAGTGACACCAATTGTACACCTAAAGTGTTAAATTAGAGATTGACAACAATTGCACACCTAAAGTATTAAATTGGAGATTGACAACAATTGCACACCTAAAGTATTAAATTAGAGAGTGACAAACATCCAAGCATAACTTCAGGCATTTACTAATTATTGTTTTTAAGATATGTGAACATCTTAAGCAATAGACTGTAGGTCTAAAATTTCTTATCTTTGTGTCAGATTCTTTATTACAGTGCAAACAGAATAGAACTAAAGGAATCTGGTCGTAGTCAAAAGAATTTTGGAAATAATAATGAATATTAATAGATCTTGATATGTTTATGTCTGATGTAAATAATGCTGTTACCAACATATTTATTTTAATATAAATTACGTATTTCACAATGAACAGATTTTAACAAGGCTATCATTACAAATTATACCTTCAGATTAAGCTGTAGTGGGCTTTTTGTCCTTGAAGGGACAATTTCTGATTGACTTACAGTTATCTGTAATCAAACATACTGCACTAGTTTACCAATGAAAAGGATTACGAATTGTGGAAATTTTAAATGAATAACATTTGACTGAAGAACATTACTGAAAACTTGATGAATATTATTTCTATATAGTCATCGGTTACTTTGAATTTTCAAGATTTTATTTTCTTCTAGGACGACAGTGCTTCTAAAAATAACCTTAATCCTGTTCTGTTTGTTCGGTATAGTGTGCATATAGTTCAGTTAATAACTGAATGTTTTAAAGAAAAATAGATCAGTAAGATGTTGATTAATTTAATTTACATCCGTTTCTGTTTTACTGGTTTCCTTAGTAGATTACTTGTTTCATTCCTTCTTTTCTTCCTGTGGATGGCTGACTAACCAACGTGCGAGAGTAAACCCATAGATCAATTAATTTGAATTTATATTTTGTCATTGAGACTTTTTCTGTCTATGGTTTTGAAAGAGTGGCTGTGGTCGTTGTTACAAGTTGTGTCGTCTGTGTTGTCTACACTTCACCCTTACCCGTATGCAATCACACATGCAAACATGTCGGCAATACGTAACCTACATGCAGAATAAAATTCGAGCCAAATAACCATCTTGGAATTCTTGGTATCCATCTTGGTGTGTGGATTTACAATATTATCCATGCAGAAAGAAGGGTACAGGTGACAATGGATGAAGGCTACAGGAAACAAAACGCTTTTAGATCAAATGAACAGTCTAATTCTAACTGTCCAATTGTAGAACGTGTGCCTGCTAAGGGAAATACACATTTGTTTGACACCGATTAGCTTAGTAGACAGACTTAGAAAATGCGTGTGCTGTCTTTTGACGCCACGAGTCACTGTACCATATTGATACATTTACGTTTTGTGACAAAGGGCACTGTACCAGGCAAAAGGTTAAATAGAGATTGTTCCCTCAAGTAGTCATTGTTAATATTGACTGTAAAAGAGATTAGACTTGAACATTTATTTAATAATATATACGTGACTGTTTCAAAACTTAGTTGTATTTATTTGTGATAAGGTTATTTTTAGAATAAATTTTATTATTTTTAATCCTTTCTTACGTTTGTTAATTGATACATGTCTGGAGTAATCAGTGGATGGATGGTGTCCTGACGTGTCAGTGATTGGATGAATGTTAGTAAGTTGATAAAATACAATAATTCCTTAAGTTTGAAGTTCCACTTGCGAACAGATAAATTGTGTGTCGATAGTACGTTTATGGTGTATGGATGTGAAATTCGTATGGGAAAACACAACTTAATTTAAGATGTAACCACTGGGGAGTGATTGTGCATTATTAAATGATAATATATTCATCATAATAAACATTACAGGCTGGACGTATTATAGCGCAATACTATCTATCTATCAACAAATTTTTATATATACATAATTGTTTTATAAAGGAATATCCGAATAGTCAGAGATTAAAAGTATTAAAGATAATGATATATCATGAATAATTAATGTAATTAATAATTAACACGCTTGACATATTCATGCAATCACTACTTTTGATTTTGATTTTTTTAAATGGCAACAGTGAACAAGTGGAATGGTGGCATTCTTTCGGTCTTCCATCATCTGTTCCCAAATGAGTACAATTCATAAGCAAATTGAATATGCACTATTTAAAACAAATGAGTACAATTCATAAGCAAATTAAATATGCACTATTTAAAACAAATGAGTACAATTCATAAGCAAATTAAATATGCACTATTTAAAACAAATGAGTACAATTCATAAGCAAATTAAATATGCACTATTTAAAACAAAACAAAATGTAAATAAGTCTGTACGTTTCTCGCCCTAACACAAGGAAGAAATAAGTGGTAATTTGTTAATAATGGTAACACAAAACTGAAAAAATGAACATACCTTTGCGTGTCTGTATGCGTGTATGCATATTCTTGTATTTACGTGTATGTATACCAAAGCAGACATATCCATGTACATCTTAATTAATTCGCAGTGAGATAAAAGCAGACATATCCACGTACATCTTAATTAATTCGCAGTGAGATAATAGAAGAAATATGAAAACACAAACAGCCAATAATGCATCTCAAAATATTTCTTTAATTTGTCTGACTAAAAATCATATTGGTTATTGTTACGACAATAATAAATATTGCTGCATCATATTTTTTTTAATTTAAGTCTGCCTTAGAGTCATACTGACTATATTTATGACAAAGAATAATACACAAAGACTTCTATATACACACTATGCAATTATACAATAGTACTCTATACTATATACAGGAGCACAGTGTTCCAGCCAGAGTTCGTATACTGTGAAAGAAACTTGTTTCTGCAAGGGGTGGGGGGAGCAGTGTTTTAGCTACAGTCCTTAACTAGTTATGAAACTTGAAATATGCCATATTTTAGTATGAATGCTAATCATTAATGTTATTCAATTCACCTCAAATATGAAAATTTCGGTAATGAAGTATTAATAATGAGTTAGGACAGGTACCACAGGCAGATTTCAGTAAGGCGCTTAATCATTAATGACAATACAGTGATATATCAAGAATTCATCAAGAATGTTAATCATCAATGACAAGCCACTGATAGATGAGGATTTCAGTGATGATGTAATTATGAATGACAAGTCAAGACACGTGACCTTGAGCTCATTGACACTTGGATACTAAACTTTCAAGTAAATGATGTCTTACTGAACACTGTTTAGTCATTGAATTTCTTCAGACAGTGGGACCTTGCTCCGAAAGCCTGTGTATTTTTCAAAAAAATTATAATATAATAGCATTTATTTTTGCAACACATTACTCGATTGTGTTTAGGCTATTATCCTTCATCTACACATTGAGCGAGCGATAAATGTGGGAGAGCATCTATATAAAATAAATTATGGTTAAGAAACTGATATAAGTAGCAACAAACGAGAAATCGATTTTAATGCCATCACAGCCAGAAGAGCCAGATTTATCAGAAGTAGTGCCAGCAGAGCTTCTTATATCTGAAAAGAGAAACAAATAGCAAGTAATTCATGAAATGTATGAACAAAGCGCATTACAACGAATTCGTTAATTATATATTGTCTTCATTTCGTTGCGTTTATATCTGTTTAATATTTGCTTTGTATTTTTCTAAATTGTTGTATTTTAAAAAAAATTACATTTCACATTTCTAACTAGTTTACACACAGACGCTATTTCTTACAATCGTACTGAAGGAAAATATAGACTTAAGTGTGTAATAATGGAAGTGAAATGAGTGTTAGTATGCAATATAAATTATACGTACATTCATTAATTAATTCCTTTCTTATATGTCAGCATTTACTGGAAAACAGTTAATACCACATATACAAACCAAATAATCACATTTTCAAAGACACAAGCTGTCCTCTCACCTAATGGAATCTTTGTCAGAAACTCATTAGCAACATGATTCATTGTTATGAGTACCGACTAAACCTGTCAAAAGACTACAAGAGGAAGAGAATTCTTTTTAATCAACTGTTTATTGTCACGTAAGTGTTAGGAAATTAGATTATTGCTTTCGGACAACACAGTCTTGACGACAACACAGTATTGACGACAACACATTCTTGAGGACAACGGTCTTGAGGAGAACACAGTCTTAAGGATAACACAGACTTTCGGACAAAACAGTCTAAAGGACAACACTCTCTTAAGGACAACACAGTCTTGAGGACAAAGCAGTAGTGAAGACAACAGTCTTGAGGTCAAAGCAGTAGTAGTGAGGACAAAAGTCTTGAGGACAAATCAGTAGTGAGGAAAACAGTCTTGAGGACAAAGCAGTAATGCGGATAACAGTCTTGTGGACAAAATAGTAGTCAGGACAATTGTCTTGAGGATAAAGCAGTAGTGAGGACAGCACAGTCTTGAGGGAAAAGGGCATTACTAATACGTACTAATTTGTGCAGAAGATATACAATATAAAATAACTTTACACTAAAATGCTCGTAATATAATGATCTCTCCTACCCGTACATGTATCAACAGAACAATGGAAATGTCTATAAAGAACACTCAAGCCTGCACTAATAAGCAAACACTATTACATTATAACAATACACGAATGTCGGACTCGGACAAACAATACATCTAATAACTGTAGATCAGGGCACGTGTGCAGTGTGTTTTCATCTATTGTAATAAATTATGTGCACAACCTCTTGGACAAAGGTGGTTTATTATTAAAACTTTGGGAGTAAAATGTACAGTTCTTACTCCTGCCTCGATAGGTACAGGAAAAACAACTCAGCACCTTTAGCTTGTGTGGTTTGTCCATTCTGTTTTGTCCTCCATAAAATTAGTGTCAATAACAAACTTTAAACGGTGTGTGTCTGTTTCTGTAGATATGATAGAAATAGTTCAGTTCAAATAGCTTTCATAGCTAGATATTGCTGAAAATTGTGACAATTCAATAATCATATTTATGAATCTAAGTACACTTCAAGTACATCGGAATTATTTCCCTTTGTTTCCATTATGTCACACGACCTTGCAGGAGAGCGAAACCGACAGGTACTAACATTCGCTAGCCGTGTTTACTCGAGAAAGGGAGGGAGAGAAAGGAGGCTCGACTAGGGCTGGGAAAAATATGCCACTACAGTTCTTTTCTTCATTTTGCATAAGCACACGCAAAATATTTGTACCAAATATGCATAATAAATAGTCTTAATAAGTGCTTGTTAAATTATCTTATATTGTTATATGATGGGGAGTTTTTCCATATATTTTATATAAATTTTTATGGTGTAATTTAAATTGAACTCTATTTGTAATTTGAATGACGTTGCTTCATGCCTGTTTTGGAAGTGAGGTCGTGAACGAATGGGTCATGCATGGTGGCAGATTTACTGACCGGTCTTTAGTACTTGAATCAGATAAGTGAATGAGTAAAATGAGTAAAATAATAACAAGAAATTTAATAAAAGAAAAATTAGCAATGTCCCAATCAAACCAAGGACACATTAAAACAGACAGTTCCGATTTATGTGAGACTGTTTTATATTCAAATCTATAATACTGTGACGTCATTCCAACCCATAAGTTAAGTGCCCATTCAGAAAGTGACTACAGTGTAGCAAACTGGCTTAGTATGAACTTGTATGGTATATTATTATATTTTATTGACATTGATTTTTGTACAGAATACTTACTATACGGTATGGTATTATTCTTCGTTAACAATGTGAAATTTGTAGAGAATATTTACTGAACGGTATGGTATAATATTTCATTCACAACTTTATATTTGTAGAGTAAACATACTTCTTGGTATGGTGTTATTTTTCATTAAACAATGCGAAGTTTGTATAAAATACTTAAAGCTCAGTATGGTATTATATTTCATTGACAGTGTGATATTTGTAGAGAACGCTTACTGTATGGTTTGGATTTGAATTTCATTGTCAGAGTAAATTTGTAGTGAATACTAACTGCATGGTATGGTAATACATTTCATTGACAATGTATTATTTGTAGAGAATACTAACTGCATGGTATGGTATTATATTTCATTGATAATGTATTATTTGTAGAGAATACTAACTGCATGGTATGGTATTATATTTCATTGATAATGTATTATTTGTAGAGAATACTAACTGCATGGTATGGTATTACATTTCATTCACAATGTATTATTTGTAGAGAATACTAAGTGCATGGTATGGTATTATATTTCTGTGGTGGGCAGGCCACTTAGTTAATGAAAAGGATTATTATTATTAACTAATCTTTAATAACTAATTACAAGTGATGAGAATCTTAATTTATTTTATTAAAGATCCACCAGAAGACACCACACCGCTCTCTCACTTGGCACATATTATTTGGTGCTATAAATGTTTTCTCTATTCCACAATATAAAACAACATTTACAGTCACAAAATGTTTCCACAAGTGGAAAACTTCTTACTAAGGGAGTAAACAAATCTGATTTTAATCTATATTTAGTGGGCCCCCTATCCACCCACTTTTTTCTCCAACATAATTTTATCAATATTAATTTATTTTAAGAAGGTCAATAAATTAAAAATATATTTATGAAAATGAACATTCAATTATACATATGACAATCAGAATTAAATAGATTACTTGACACCAGTATTCCATGAATTCATGTTTGGATAATTTTATATGACACAGTCCCTCTCTATATAAAAATATAATAATTCAAAACCAATAGAGTAAATACAATACGCAGGATCGCCTTATCAGAGAATAGAAATGGAGTTATTACAGGTGGTTATTGTAATTTTTTATGTGACCTGGATTAATCACTGCTTTGACAGTCCTTCATTTGCTTTTGCAGCAATGTCACAATGTCTTGTGTCACCACGTGTCTCCCGCCACAGCATGGAAAACGATGACGCACTTCCGTCTCAAATCACTTGAGTGCTCTGCTCACAATATCCATTCTTTCAAGCAGACCACATTTTTGTGAAGTGATATAAATGTCAATGCTCCTTTGATGAAGTTCATATGTTGTATATTTAATAGTTGATTTAATCTATTGTTGAATTTATTGACTTTCTTACACATATTGGTAATCTTATGCTGGAGCAGAAAGCGGGTGGATCGTGGCTGAGTAATAATAGATTAAAAGACAGATTTATCTTCTCTCTTAGTAAGACGTTTTCCACCTATGGAAATATTGTGTGAAGGTGAATGTTTGTTTTTAAAGTCAATACACAAAAACTTTTCAGAGAAGGTGACTATCACTAGCACACATTTCACAGTCACATAGTTTGCAACCAGTCACTTCTTTTCTTGTTTTTATCCGAGGTCCCACGAGTCCCTTCTAGTGGCACATTACACAACTGTTGCAGAATCTTTCACAGAATCGACATGAATTCCCCATGCACTATCAAGCACACGTTGAGGTAATGTTCCTGATTTTCCATGCACGTTTGCTCTACACACCATGAACATTCTCAAATGTCTCTGGATTCACACTCCAACATAATCTAGCAGAGCACTGTAGCCACCTTAGTAAGGTGTGACAAAGGTAAAAAAAATAAGTTTTCTCTGCAAAAGTCAAATTAAGACAGCACTAAATTTCAGGCATTTTTTATCTTCTCCTTCTCTCTTACATTCATTCACAACTTACCAAATAATGCAACAGTTTCCTTAGCCTGATACACACACAGCAAAATAAATATAGCACTGATCAAAATACAATCTATTTAAATTAATGAAAATAGAAATAATGGTTCAATTATATAAGCATTCTCTAATTCAAACTATAGATTGATAGCAAACATGTACGAAATATTTAAGTCCATTCTTTCTTTATCAATCAGTTAACTTACCATAAGTTAATATGACCAGACCCAAGATAAGTTCAAATTCAAAGTGATTAGAATAGAGTACTTCTTGAACAAGAATCTTCCAGTATATTTGGCAGACATTGGATAAAATTGACATGATAAACTGAGAAACTGTTAGTCAGAAAAACTACTCATTTGGTTAGAACTGTTTGGGACTGTCTGTAATTTTCTAGCAAAGTAACATTACCGAATGGTATATTATATATCACTGCCAGTGTGATATGTGTAGAGAATACTTACCGCATTTTATGTTTTTTTCTTTCAATTGCGTCTCGAAGATTTTAATCACCGATTCTGGCATTGGACCGCATATCTTTTCAACGCACTTTTTACTTTCAATGACGTTTCTGAAAATATAGTCCAGATATTTATAAAATAAATTCACACAATTTTTGATTCTTGATCATTGTTCATATAAATCTGTTTCTTTGTGGGTGCATGTACTACCCATGTGTGTGTTTGTGTCAGTGGGTTTTTTTGGGAATGCTTCTGTACCCCACTTAATGTGTATGCACATGAGTTTATATGTAAACATATTTGTCTGGATGATGAATATTTTATTCCTATAGGGAGTAAAGCCCCAGAGAGTATCAAAAAAAAAGTCAGAAGTAAACTGGTCTAGGGGCTGTGAAACTCCAGTGCACTTCCGTCAGTGAGTGAAGGGGGGGGGGGGTAAAAATTCATTAGCGTGGGTGACTCATGGGTCAAGGTGTATCTAGGGAAGATAGTCCGATTCACAAAAATCGTAAAACATTTGTGCGAGATTGGGGTGGGTGGGGTGAGGAGTCACTCTGTGAAATGAATAAATGATTCTCCGTAACGGAATACAGGAATTGTTGATACATTGTTTCTTTCACTCTTTGTTTTTTCAGAAATCGAAGGAACAATATTTGCTTAAATATTATGTGAGAGTATGATAATTTTAAAACCCTGTTGTGTCCTTGATATTGTAAATTGTAATAATGTTAGAACACTATATATATTTTCAACTATAATTCTTTTCCAGTTAATTAAATATATCTCTTAGAAGGTCGGCTCTGATACATCTTCACAGTCAATAAATTGTTGCAAAATATTTAATACTGCATCCTAGTTGCAGGTATTTTTTTAATTCCTCTCCGTGGTGGTCGTTGCCCTCCTCTATTGGTTTCTGGATTCTGTTCGGCGGCATTTTAGATCCAGTCTCCGGATGTAAAGTTCCTTTTTGGTCAGGACTGCAGAGTGAAGAATCATCTTCGTGACAGATCACTCACTGTTTGGCATGAAGTTAAATGTCAGACGAGTAGTGTAAACAGATAAGTGCATCTCTGTACATTAGTGTTGCACAGTGTCACCTATTTATACCAGTTCTTCAAGAGAACTGTTGCTTCATGAAAATAAACACTCTGATTAATGATATCCTTATGGGGAGAAATTGCAGATAGAAAAACGTGACTTTAGGGCATGCTAGTTCCCATTGAGATAGAACGATTAATGATTTATAATTGTAATTGAGGGGTATTTTTGATAGATATGTTAATATTTTCTTTTATGAATTCTTTTATTAATTTTTCTTTCATTTTCATTCAATTCCTTGTGGTCTTCACTTTATGGAGGGAATGTGTTTGTAAAGGGGAATGGCTGGAGGGACATGGGCTGCTTCTGATGAACGAAATAAGTAACGGTTGGAAGTTAAGTACACATTTGCAAATGACGAATGCAGTGGCTGTGAGGGTAAATGATGACTCTGGTCAGTTGATGCGAAGTTAATAAATACCCAGTCAAACCCTTTTTTCAATCCTTGCGATCGATGTCGAAGTCCAGTTATGAAAGACAAAATGTGACCTGGTGGTGAGAGGTCAGGGCAATAATGCGAGTATGTCCTTGTATTGATTTTGATAAATTGTATATTTTGGATTGATTCATAGACATGTCTGTGTTAGAAATTATATATAAGTGATTGAAGTATGTATGACGGCTACTAATTCTCTTGCAGACACCTAAGTTGAGTGTCTGGAAGAGAGATTGTGAGAGCATAGGGAATTATAGACTGAAAGCATTGCACTTGAATGTTTTTTCAGGTCATGCCTTTCTATCTCTTTTCCTTGCTGTCTTCTTTTTGTTTTGATGTGGGACTTCTAGATGTTGGTTTAGTCATGAGAGACTTTTGTGATCAACGTATGAGTCGTCTCGTCGGGCTAATATCTGCCACGGGAACACCGTTGATGGTGAAAGTGGATATATCAATTATCATCGTCTTTTCTATTGCTAGGAGGATCCCAGAGTACTCAACAGACCGCATAGATGAGTGAAGCAGACCCTGGCGTTTTATCAACTTTTATGAACTATCCAAGTGTGTTCTCTACTACATGGCATATGGTGGACCAATGAAACAGATCATAACCTCAGTCAATTATCTGATAACGAAACCAATATATATATAGCAACAATAGCAACAATAGTAACAGTCACGTTAGATGGATCTAGTTATGCATCAGGTGGGAAAATTAGAGACAAAATGAAGACAGTGACAGAATAAAACAAAGGCTTAAAATCAACAAAGGTGTAAAACTGAAGGACACATCAGTTCTCATGCTAAAAACTAGTACTGACAGTGTTGCTAAGACTGCGTACAAGTTAAGTAAAGAAACTGACGTAGTGACAGACACAGTAAAGGATTTGAGTTTCCAAAGGCACTTAGTGAAGCATAGAGTGAGAAAATGAGAAAGATGTAAAACGGTGTCAAAGTAACACAAGTTGGTGCAAGATGTACAAAATAAACTAGAGGGAACAAGGATTGTTTGCTACTAAAAACAAAAAAGCAAAAATAGAAATGATAGTTCATTCCCCTTAACTCTAGGAACGTGTAGGAAGAGTATGGGAGGTGTAACACTTGAGATAGTAGGAAACATGCCAGAATGACAATAGGAATTTGTAGGAAGAGTATGGAAATTGAAACATGCCAGAATAACACTAGGAACATGTGGGAAGAGTATGGAAAGTGAAACATGCCAGAATAAAAGTAGGAACTTGTGGGCAGAGTATGGAAGGTGAAATATGCCACAATGGCAAGAGTTTGACATACACTTACAAATGGGCTGAGTGCTTCTCAATAGGAGGAAAACTTGTTATAAAAACCTAATAATTGTTTTTAGAAAAAAGAGAAACACGATGTTGCTGTGTGGCAGAGCTATGAGCGATTGTAAAATAGGAGTGGGCATAACCAGTCATGATTATTTTGATGACAGATGTTCAGATGTGGATAGCATTTTATCAGAGTGCAAGAACTCTAAGACTGAAAACTTGTAGACACCAAATTGAGGACTGATTATAATTATCAGTAAATTACAGAACACGAATAACTCTTTAAATTGAGCATCTGTGAAAATGGATTTGTGCAGTAGACATAAAGTACAAAACTATTCTAAGGTCGAATGGGGTGATGCATATGAGAGCCTATTCAAAACATTAAAGAAAATCTAGACACATCTGACACAGTGGGGAAGCTGTCAGATCAAAACCAAGATTTCACAATTAAGACTGACTCGAGAAATAGTGCGGTAGGCAGTGTGTATCGTATCCTAATGGGAGAAGGTCTATCCTAGAAACCATACACTAGCATATTTGGTTCGAGCCAAACGCCCATGTGGAAGACTTATGTGGTTTAGTTTGTTTCTACATAAAAGCACTACAGAAATGTCAGATACATTCCTGACAAGCAAAATGACAATGCAGAATATTTAAGATGGGTGGCCTTAAAGTATGGAACCCCATGGAGGCATCCGAGACATAAATTGTCGTTTAATCTGTCATTTTCAAAAATCTTCACTTGTAGTAGTAGTTAATTGTGTATTGAAATTGGACTGACAAAATAAACTTTGGTAGCAGTTTTATTTAATTTGTGCTTTTCATTGAAGTGAATTTTGTATGATGAGGAGGCTCATTATAGCCTGGAACTTTGAGATGAAACAGTTAATTGTGGATAATCGTTTTGAGGATGTAGTATTTGCACTTTAAAACCATGTTTATATATATTGTCAAAAGTCAAACTTTTACCTTATGGGTGACTTTAAAAATTGGGTCAATTTGAGATGTTATGAGCATGTTTATGAGATGCAGAACGGATGGAGTATTTCTTTAATGCTTTTTCTGAATTAAATTGTAAGGCGTCACTTATTTCTTTAATGCTTGTTGTGAATTACATTGTATGAGGTCGCTTATTTCATTAAGTGATAGCGTCAAAGTGGGAGATGTCAATCTCTCCCAAGTCCACTCTTTCTTAATCTGTCCGATAACTCACCAGCTTACGATCAGTCTTTAAGACCGGACATCATGACAAAATGTATCATAGTGACTAGAGACAAAGCATTTTGTAAACAGGCTCTTACTGCATGACTTTTATTGGTTAGATTTGTTATTGGCCAGTATCAGATCATCGGTCGGTTATAACTGGCCAAACTGCTAGAAATGGTTAGCATCGTTAGTGAGCTGTTTATTACTCAGCTTGGTTTGCTCACTTCGAACTTGAAAGAAACTTCGACCTTGAAAAATTCCACAAAGGGTGACATGGTAACCTTGCTTAAGGCTATCATTTATCTATGGTTCTGGAGAATTCGGGCTTCCTTACAATTATCTTTAATTTGCTTTCAACACATGCTAGATTAAATATTAGCAGCATAAATATAATAATTATTTCATAAGCAAGTGCATGCAACTTTGATCTATCACATACTGCATCCATCTAGTTGCAGGGCTTTTCATCTTTTATTCTTCTATTTGGGTCATCATTATCTTCCTCCTTTGGACTCTGTAGGGCGGCATCTAGATCCAGTCTCCAGGTCTAAAGTTTCCAGAGAGAAGCATCATTGTGCTGACTATATATATATATGGCTACTATTTGGCGTGAAGGCAATTAAGATAAGTGCTAATATGTACATAGTGTTGCAGAGTGGGTGTTATGTTTACACTACTTCTTAAAGAGAACTGTGGCTTCATGAGAATAAACGCTGTAGATGAATGATAAACATGTTATTTTCTTTTTTGGGGTGGGGAAATTGCGCAGATAGTAAAACGGACTTTTAGGGCAGGTTAGATCCCAATGAGATACCTAGACTAATGATTTAAAATTGTAATTGATGGTATGATTTTATTGATTTGTTATCTGTTTTCTTTCAAAAATTTTTAATTAATTTTTCACTCATTTTTGTGTCTTTCCATATGATCTTCACTGTATGTAAAATTAATCTTGTAGTGTACGCAGTCTCTCACTGTTTGTTTTACAGTTCGTGAAAGATACTCGTTCGCGGGGTGTTTCACTCGAGTATCGTGTTGTACTAGATTTTAATTAATTTACCTGCGTCCGCCATCACTATCACTATTAGCAAGTTAACATTAGAGAAGGCTTTTATAGAATTTTATAAATTGTATCTGGAATATAATCACAGCCGTTTCTCTCCCATATGCATATGTTTGTATTATATATAGTGTATTCCGGTAGTGTACGTGCATGTGTATGTATGATATATATTGTATTCCGGTTATGTATGTACATGTGCTTGAATGATATATATTGTATTCCGGTTATGTATGTACATGTGCTTGCATACATGCTTCTGTATGGCAAAGGGCACTAAGAATATAAATTAGTCTAAGTGAAGGTGAAAATTTCAAAGACATAATGAGAATTCAAACTCTGATTAATATTTACTGGGGTCATTATGAATTTTGGAATTTACGCAAAGTCAACCAATCCCATTTATTTCATTCATATATAACAACTTCCAAATACCTCTCTCTCTCTCTCTCTCTCTCTCTCTCTCTCTCTCTCTCTCTCTCTCTCTCTCTCTCTCTCTCTCTCTCTCTCTCTCTCTCTCTCTCTCTCTTACCTCTTCCTCTCATATCCCTACTTATAGACCTCTCATATATCTCTTCCTAATAATAGACCTCTCATGTACACTTTTCTTTCCCACAAAAGGGCTAAGTAAAACGTTTTGAATAAATAAGCAAAGCAGAAGGTAATACACATTCCATTCAAAAGCCTGTTCACCTGCATTGATCTTCAGGTTTCACAGTTATACCGTTCTCCTCGATTGTCATACTGCAATTGGCAGCTTTCAACGCGCCACAATCAATATATATTTCATCAGGTGTCTTTGGAGACTCTGCTTGTCTTGGTATGACTGCAACTAAAATGAGAGACAAAAGCAGGAGGAAAATTAAAACTTTAGGAATACTGTTTAGAACAAAATAACTAGTCTTCTGTTTTGAAAATGTGAAGAAAAAGGAAAAAAGGAAAGTCCCCAATTTTCGCTTCTCCTTGTTTCGCTGCTTTTCTTGTATAACGAACACGTTATAGTAAGAAAGATTATGCAACTCAGTACGAATTATGTTGTACTTCTTTGCACATCAGTTAAATAATAATACCTGTTCTAAGCTCACGGGGTGGGGGGAGAAATCACAATTTGTTGTTTGTTGGTGCTCGTAATGGAAAGAAATGTTGCTATTGTGTGATGCACTTTCCCTCCCGATGTTTGCAAACTTAATAAAGTCTAAAAGCACATACGACTTTATTAACAATAAAGACATAATAGATCTTATAAAATCCAAAGCCACACAATTGTATAACTATAAAGACAAACCAGATCTTATGAATTCCAGGCCCCACGATCTAATATCATCTAAATGAACTTTAAATCGTATAAAGCACAAAATGTAGATTTCATAAAATCCTAAATTACTTGAGTTGGATAAAGTCTACGATATTAGATCTTACATAATCTAATGATGCACTAGACCTGGGTGCCAATCTAGACGGTATAAAGTTCCAAGGCACTGATAACTTTATAAAATCCAAAGCCACAATAGTTATTATGAAGTTCAAAGGTATGATAACATTATAGAGTTCAAAGCATAGTAACGATATAAAGTTCAAAAGCTATTAAAATATTATAATAACTTTTCAAAAGAACATTAAACATGTTAATGTATAAAAGCAAACAAGCTAATAGTTTGAAAGGCTAGATTAAGGTTCAAATCCACATTACTAATATATAGATCAAAAGAAAACTTAGCTTTATTCGGTTGAAAAGCACGTTATGTCTTTCACAGGTTAGAGGCACACTAAGCTTATTAGTTCAAAGCTGCATTAAAACAATTAGAGTTCAAAGCACACTAGTAATACCCCTAGAATTACCCCGTTCACGACATTTTACTTTTTTTAAGCTCATAGGTAATTAGCTTTATAAAGATCAAAAACTTTTAAAACCTTATACATCCGAAGAGCTTTCCATCATTATAAACTTCTAAAATGTATCAAGACTTCGCAAACTCAAGGGAATTAACTTACGAGTCTACAGAAAAAATAAACTTATAAATCCATAGATACTCTAAATATATAAATAAAAAAAACCACACTAAACTTATGTCCACTGACACACTAATGTATGTCCAAACACACTCTAAACATATGTCCAAATACACACTAAACATGTGTCCAAAGATACAGTAAGCATATTTCCAGTGGCACACTAAGTGTATCAGTCCAAAGACACACTAACATTTAGTTTCTTTTTGGTCTGTTACATTTAGTGAACAGACCAAAGATGAACTAAACTTTTCAGTCCACAGATACACAACATTCATAAGACCAATGACACACTAAACGTACAAATCAAAAGACACATTAAAATATTAAGTTTAAAGACACTCTAGGCTTATAAGTCCAAAGACTCACTAATTGTTAAAGATAAAAATCACACCAATCCGTCAATGATTAAAAAGTAGTCAGGCCAATACAAACATAAAGCAAGCTACGTTTATTAACATTCAATACCACACATTTTCTTATATATACCTGTCGAGGATCAATGGCCCAGTAGCTAATAAGTCTTATATTTATATATTATATTATATTGAAATATTTTTATTCAAAAGCACACTACCAAAATAACCTATCAAATCAGACTAGCACATTAACGCTTCAAAAGCATACTAAAACAATAACCTATCAAATCAGACTAGCACATTAAAATTTCATAAGTACACTAGCACTATAAACTTTCAAAAGTATACTAGCACTATAACGTTTCAAAAGTACACTAGCACTATAACCTTTCAAAAGCACACTAGCAAATATATTCTTTCAAAAGCAAACTATCAAATATTATTTTCAAAAGCACACTAGCAAATATTACTTTCAAACACACACTAGCAAACATAGCCTTTCCAAACCACACTAGCAAACATAGCCTTTCAAAACCCTATTAGTGCAGTAATCTTTTAAAATCACTTTAGCGTTATCGCCAGTCTCCCCTGATTTTGCCTGGTCGCATTTCAATAAATGTTAGAATAATAAAATATAAAGATTCAAGCAGTATAAGGTGTACTAGTGTAGACATATAAGGTGTACTAGTGTAGACACAAAAGTGATGCATACACGATTAGCTACACCACCCAAGAAATTGGAAAAGGCAAAAAATCAGAAGTTTTTCAGTTAATTTACAATACAGGGCAAATGGAAGGTAATTAAAATATATTATTTAACTTACGAATCTGACTTGACACAAAAATCTGCAAAAACTTGGAAGTATCAATTAAAAAATTTAAAGTAAAACCTCGAGATATCAGACTAGGGAGGATTAGGTTGTAGCAAGATTCTATTCATGAATGAGTAGGCATGGGTCAAGATCACGTGATCACATCGTCAGAGGTAATAATTTGAAGTGATTGACAAAAAATAATTCACTCTTCGAACCAGTCTGTGTTTACTCTTTATTCAAGACAACAATGCGATAAGAATATGACAAAGTGCATCCAACACTTTATTTTTAAAATTTAATATTAAAAGATCGATAAAACATACATGGAAATAATTACACACATTTTCCATCACGGCTCTATGTCGTCAGAAATAGAATCGCATTAATACTCGGATAACTCACTTATCTCACTCCTGTGCAGTTCGTACACTAGAAGTATGGACAATCAACCACTTCTCATGTTCAAGGTTTACCGCGTAACTGACCCACCACAACTCTTCGTGGTGTACGATCGTATTCCATACACAGTACATTTTATCACTCAAAACAACCCCTGGTCCACCACACCCAGTGGACGCCTTCTCTTCCTGCAATCTGATTAGATTGAATTCATCGTTGACTCGATAGAAAACTAATTATAATTTTATCAGTCAAATCTATTGCAAGATTCTGGTTTACTTGAATGTTGAGACTTTCTAGCATACAACGAGGATTCCCTCTAAGTTTGTTTTGATATAATTATGAATTATATTAATTCTTATTGATATTTCTAAAATAATTAAACTGTAGCCTTTTAAAACTTTCATTCTTCATTCACATAATTCTGTAAACAAAAAGAAAAAACTAAATTACCAACTTTACACTTTAAAAGGTGTTTCCGAACTTCGATTTTAAGATATTGTTTTTAAGATATATGAACATCTTAAGCAATAGACTGTACCTCTGAAATTTCTTATCTTAGTGTCAGATTCTTTTATTACAATGCAAACAGAACAGAACTAAAGGAATCTGGTCGTAGTCAAAAGAATTTTGGAGAATAATAATGAATATTAATAGATCTTGATATGTTTATGTCTGATGTAAATAATGCTGTTACCAACAAATTTATTTTAATATAAATTACGTATTTCACAATGAGCAGATTTTAACCAGGCTATCATTACAAATTATACCTTCAGAGTAAGCTGTAGTGGGCTCTTTTGTCCTTGTCAGGACAATTTCTGATTGACTTACAGTTATCTGTAATCAAACATACTGCACTAGTTTACCAATGAAAAGGATTACGAATTGTGGAAATGTTAAAGGAATAACATTTGACTGAAGAACATTACTGAAAACTTGATGAATATTATTTCTATATAGTCATCAGTTACTTTGAATTTTCAAGTGTTTTATTTTCTTCTAGGACGACAGTGCTTCTAAAAATAACCTTAATCCTGTTCTCTTTGTTCGGTATAGTGTGCATATAGTTCAGTTAATAACTGAATATTTTAAAGAAAAATAGATCAGTAAGATGTTGATTAATTTAATTTACATCCGTTTCTGTTTTATTGGTTTCTTTAGTAGATTCCTTTTTTCCTTCCTTCTTTTCTTCCTTCCTTCCTTCCTTCTTTTCTTCCTTCTTTACTTCCTTCTTTTCGTCATTCCTTCCTTCATTCTTTCCTTCCTTCCTTCCTTCGCTCCAAACAACCAAACTTCCAAACTTCCAAACTTCAAACTTTCTTCCTATCTTTCTTTTGTTCATTTTTCTTTATCATACTTTCAATCTATATTCCTTCATTTTTCATTCCTTTCTTTGTTTCTTTCTTCTTTTCCTGCGTACGTGCGGAGTGTTGATATTTTGTTCTTTTGTCTGTCCTTCTTTCCTTCTGTTACTTCTTTATAATTCCTTGTATTTCTTTCGCGTCGTTTTCTTTCCCACGTTCATTTCTACATTACTTTCTGTCATTCTTATTTATTATTTCTACTTTTAAATTCCTTTTCCTCATTTGTACAGGGTTTATTTGTATAAAAATTTTTACTCTTTTGTAGCTGGTATTGTTCGTTTGTTTAGTAAAAATTATCATAAAACAAACTGTTTTCTCTATGTTGTGGTTTCGATAACTACTTTGCTCCACAGGAATTGCGTGAAAACATTTCATCTTCTAGATGTTCTCAGTTTTTGAATGATTCCCGTGGAGCCTTCCTCTCTTTATCTGTATTCAGGGAGGGGAGGTGGAGGCTTGTTCTAGTTTCTGTTCTTTCTTTTGTTGCGAATGTTGTTGGTCTAGACTTTTTACTTTTATTTCTTTTTTTAAAATAATAGTTGCAGGGCCTCAGACTATTTCCCGATAAGTTGGATTTTTTAAAAAATTAGTCGTAGTAGTGGTTTGCTTTTGCCTTTGGGTGTGGCCTTTGTGGGCAAGATAATAGGAGATAGGGTAAGTTCGTTTATTGATGGAAGTTAGCGTTTGTTGTTTCTTAGAATTTTGTTCATAAGTGTGTGAGTTGTTAATGGCTGACTAACCAACGTGCGAGAGTAAACCCATAGATCAATAAATTTGAATTTATATTTTGACATTGAGACTTTTTCAGTCTATGGTTTTGAAAGAGTAACTGTGGTCGTTGTTACACGTTGTGTCGTCTGTGCTGTCTACACTTCACTCTTACCCGTATGCAACCACACATGCAAACATGTCGGCAATACGTCACCTACAAGCAGAATAAAATTCGAGCCAAATAACCATCTTGGAATTCTTGGTATCCATCTTATTGTGTGTGGATTTACAATAATATCTATGCGGAAAGAAGGGTACAGGTGACAATGGATGAAGGCAACAGGAAATATCCGAATAGTCAAAAGTATTAAAGATAATGATATATCGAGAATAATTAATGTAATTAATAATTAA
The DNA here is from genome assembly GCA_028829895.1 of Sinotaia quadrata. Classification (NCBI taxonomy): domain Eukaryota; kingdom Metazoa; phylum Mollusca; class Gastropoda; order Architaenioglossa; family Viviparidae; genus Sinotaia; species Sinotaia quadrata. Next base: position 14,544,796 of record CM054184.1, read on the forward strand.
CACGCTTGACATATTCATGCAATCACTACTTTAGATTTTGATTTTTTTAAATGGCAACAGTGAACAAGTGGTATGGTAGCATTCTTTCGGTCTTCCATCATCTGTTCCAAAATGAGTACAATTCATAAGCAAATTAAATATGCACTATTTAAAACAAAACAGTGAGATAAAAGCAGACATATCCAGGTATATCTTAATTAATTCGCAGTGAGATAAAAGCAGACATATCCATGTACATCTTAATTAATTCGCAGTGAGGTAAGAGAAGAAATATGAAAACAGAAACAGCAACAGTGCATCTCAAAATATTTCTTTAATTTGTCTCACTTAATATCATATTGGTTATTGTTACGACAATGAATAATACACAAATATTGCTGCACATATTTTTTAAATTTAAGTCTGCCTTAGAGTTATACTCACTATATTTATGACAAAGAATAATACACAAAGACTTCTATATACACACTATACTATTATACAATAGTACTCTATACTATATACAGGAGCACAGTGTTCCAGCAAGAACTCGTATGCTGTGAAAGAAACTAGTTTCTGCAAGGGGTGGGGGAGCAGTGTTTTAGCTACAGTACTTAATTAGTTATGAATCTTGAAATATGCCATATTTTAGTATGGATGTTAATCATTAATATTATTCAATATACCTCAAATATGAAAATTTCAGTAATGATAATAAGTATTAATAATGAGTTAGGATATGTACCACAGGCAGATTTCAGTAAGGCGGTTAATCATTAATGACAAGCCAGTGATATATCAAGAATTCAACAAGAATGTTAATCATCAATGACAAGCCGCTGATAGATGAGGATTTCAGTGAGGATGTTAATCATTAATGACAAATCAGGACACGTGACCTTGAGCTCATTGACCCTAGGATACTAAACTTACTTTACTTGAAATGATGTCGTACTGAACAATGTTTAGTCATTGACTTTCTTCAGACAGTTGGACCTTGCTCCGAAACCCTGAGTATTCTTCAAAACCTTTATAATATATTAGCATTTATTTTTGCAACACTCTGCTCGTTTGTGTTTAGTCTATTATCCTTCATCTACACTTTGAGCTAGCGATAAATTTAGTAGAACATCTATATAAAATAAATTATGGTTAAGAAACTTATATAAGTAGCAACAAGGGATAAGTCGATTTTAATGTCACCACAGCCAGAAGAGCCAGCTCCAACCTGACTATAATTATTGCCACCAGAACCATTAACAGTAGAATTATTATCACCAGAGCCTCTTTGTTTCTCTTTTCAGATATAAAAGAGCAAGTAGTTCAAGAAATGTATGATCAAAGCGCATTACAACGAATTCGTTAATTATATATTGTCTTCATTTCGTTGCGTTTATATCTGTTTAATATTTGCTTTGTATTTTTCTAAATTGTTGTATTTTAAAAAAAATTACATTTCACATTTCTAACTAGTTTACACACAGACGCTATTTCTTACAATCGTACTGATGGAAACTATAGACTTAAGTCTGTAATAATGGAATTGTAATGAGTGTTAGTATGCAATATAAATTATATGAACATTCATTCATTAATTTATTTCTTATATGTCAACATTTACTGGAAAACAGTTAATATCACATATGCAAACCAAATAATCACATTTTCAAAGACACAAGCTGTCCTCTCATCTAATGGAATCTTTGTCAGAAACTCATTAGCAACATGATTCATTTTTATGAGTACCGACTAAATCTGGCAAAAGACTACAAGAGGAAGAGAATTCTTTTTAATCAGCTGTTTATTGTCACGTAAGTGTTAACTCAAGAAAGTAGATTATTGCTTTCGGACAACACAGTTTTGACGACAACACAGTTTTTCGGACAACACAGTCTTGACGACAAGACAGTCTTTACAAAGCAAACACTATTACATTATAACAATACACGAAATTCGGACTCGGACAAACAGTACATCTAATAAGTGTAGATCAGGGCACGTGTGCAGTGTGTATTCTATCAACCATTGTAATATGTGCACAACCTCTTGGACAAAGGTGGTTTAATATTAAAACATTGAGAGAGAAATGTACAGTTCTTGCTCCTGGAATGAGTCATGCATGGTGGCAGATTTACTGACCAGTCTTTAGTACTTGTTTCAGATAGGTGAATGAGTAAAATGAGTAAAATAATAACAAGAAATTTAATAAAAGAAAAATTAGCAACGTCCCAATCAAGCGAAGGACACATTAAAACAGACAGTTCTGATCTACGTGAGACTGTTTTATATTCAAGTCTATAGTACGGTGACGTCATTCCATAAGTTAAGTGCCCAGCCAGAAAGTGACTACAGTGTAGCAAACTGGCTTAGGATGAACTTGTTTTTCTAAATCGTGTTAATTTTTCTTTTATTAAATTTCTTGTTATTATTTTAAACACGTATTTGTTAGTGAAGTAATTTCTAACATTTGTACAATCTAATGATTACAGTCTTGTCCTCTGTTCGTCTATTTATAGTTATATATATATATATATATATTATTTATTCATAAACATTGATTCTCAGCTGAGATCTGAGTGGGGGCGGAGCCAAATTGGTGACGTACCAGTATATCTGTGTAACAGTTGCAGATATACATATCTAACCAGTGACCCATACTCTGCATCGGCACTTGTAGATGTCTTGTATCATAACTAATTACACAAATTTGATATAATTTATTATTGCAAATTCACCCCAGGGTATAGCGGTGACAATTTGTAGAGAATACTAACTGCATGGTATGGTATTATATTTCTGTGGTGGGCACGCCACTTAGTTAATGAAAAGGATTATTATTATTAACTAATCTTTAATAACTAATTACAAGTGATGAGAATCTTAATTTATTTTAATAATGATCCACCAGAAGACACCACACTGCTTTCTCACTTGGCACATATTATTTGGTGCTATAAACGTTTTCTCTATTCCACAACATAAAACAACATTTACAGTCACAAAATGTTTCCACAAGTGGAAAACGTCTTACTAAGGGAGAAAACAAATCTGATTTTAATCTATATTTAGTGGGGCCCCCCATCCACCCACTTTCTTCTCCAACATAATATTATCAATATTAATTTATGCATAAGAAGGTCAATAAAATAAAAAGTATATTTATGAAAATGAACAGTCAATTATACATATGACAATCAGAATTAAATAGATTACTTGACACCAGTATTCCATGAATTCATGTTTGGATAATTTTATATTACACAGTCCCTCTCTATATAAAAATATAATAATTCAGAACCAGTAGAGTAAACACAATTCGCAGGATCGTCTTATCAGAGAATAGAAATGGAGTTATTACAGGTAGGTTATTGTAATTTTTTATGTGACCTGGATTAATCACTTGCTTTTGCAGCAATGTCACAATGTCTTGTGTCACCACGTGGCTCTCGCCACAGCATGGAAAACGATGACACGCACTTTGGTCTCTAATCACTTGAGTTCTCTTCTCACAATATCCATACTTTCAAGCAGACCACAAAGGTGAGAAATGATATAAATGTCAATGTTCCTTTGATTATGTTCATATGTTCTTTAATAGTTGATTTAATCTATTGTTGAATCTACTGACTTTCTTACACATATTGGTCATCTTATGCTGGAGAAGAAAGCCCGTGGTTTGGGGGCTCGGTAAATATGGATTAAAAGAGAGAGTTAGGCTGACATTGGATAAAATTGACATGAACAACTGATATACTGTTAGTCAGAAAAACTATTCATTCGGTTAGAACTGTTTGAGACTCTGTCAGGAATTTTCTAGCAAAGTAACAACTCGAGTTTTTTACTCCAATTCTGACACTTACAAAAATGCCATCGTAAGGAGTTCCGTAACTCCGGTCACTTTGACACTTTATGTAACCATTTAGACTACAAATATAGATAGGCTAATTTACTCCACCAGACAGTGTGATATTTGTAGAGAATACATGCTATATGGTATGGTGTTATATTTCATTGACAGTGTGATATGTGTAGAGAATACTTACCGCATGTTATGTTTCTTTTACTGAAATCAATCTCTGCGGTTTTAAGCACCAATTCTGGCATTTGAACGCATATCTTTTCAACGCACTTTTTAGTTTCATTGAATTCTCTGAAAATATAGTCCAGATATTTATTAAATAAATTCACACAATTTTTTATTCTTGATCATTGTTCATATAAATCTGTTTCTTTGTGGGTGCATGTACCCACCCATGTGTGTGTTTGTGTCAGTGGTTTTTTTTGGGGGGAATTGCTTCTGTACCCCACTTAATATGTATGCACATGAGTTTATATGTAAACATATTTGTCTGGATGATGAATATTTTATTCCTATAGGGAGTAAAGCCCCAGAGAGTATCAATGAAAAGTCAGAAGTAAACTGGTCTTGGGGCTGTGAAACTCCAGTGCACATCCGTCAGTGAATGAAGGGGGGGGGGGGGATAAAAATTCATTAGCGTGGGTGACTCATTGGTCAAAGTGTCAAGGGTTAGGGTTAGGGTTAGGGTTAGGGTTATGTATGTACATGTACTTGCGTACATGCTTCTGTATGGCAAAGGGCACTAAGAATATAAATCAGTCTAAGTGAAGGTGAAAATTTCAAAGACATAATGAGAATTCAAACTCTGATTAATATTTACTGGGGTCATTATGAATTATGGAATTTACGCAAAGTAAACCAATCCCCCTTATTTCATTCATTTCATTCAACTCCCAAATACCTCTCTCTCTCTCTCTCTCTCTCTCTCTCTCTCTCTCTCTCTCTCTCTCTCTCTCTCTCTTTCTTACCTCTTCCTCTCATACATCTCTTCCTAATTATAGACCTCTTATACATTTCTTCCTAATTATAGACCTCTCATACATCTCTTCCTAATAATTGACGTCTCATACATCTCTTCCTAATAATAGACCTCTCATACATCTCTTCCTAATAATAGACCTCTCATACATCTCTTCCTAATTATAGACCTCTCATAATCTCTTCCTAATTATAGACCTCTCATACATCTCTTCCTAATAATAGACCTCTCATACATCTCTTCCTAATAATAGACCTCTCATACATCTTTTCCTAATAATAGACCTCTCATGTACACTTTTCTTTCGCACAAAAGGGCTAAGAAAAACGTTTTGAATAAATAAGCAAAGCAGAAGGTAATACACATTCCATTCAAAAGCCTGTTCACCTGCATTGAACTTCTGGTCTCACAGTAGTAGTACTGTTCTCTCCCTGGATTGGCCTTGTGCAATTCGCAGCTTTATCCCTGCGACATTTCATATACATTTCTTCAGACGTCTTTGGAGACTCTGCTCGTGCTGCTATGACTGCAACTAAAATGAGAGACAAAAGCAGGAGGAAAATTAAAACTTTCTGAATACTGTTTAGAACGAAACAACTAGTCTTCTATTTTCGAACTGAGAAGAAAAGGAAAAAGGAAAGTCCCCAGTTTTCGCTTCCACCTTGTTTCGCTGCTTTTCTAGTAGAACGAACACGTTATAGTAAGAAAGATTATGCATTTCAGTACGAATTATGTTGTACTTCTTTGCACATCAGTTAAATAATAATACCTGTTCTGAGCTCACGGGGGTGGGGGGAGAAATCACAATTTGTTGTTTGTTGGTGCTCGTAATGGAAAGAAATGTTGCTATTGTGTGATGCCCTTTCCCTCCCCTCTAAAAGCACATACGACTTTATTAACAATAAAGACATAGTAGATCTTATAGAATCCAAAGCCACACAATTTTATAACTATAAAGACAAACCAGATCTTATAAATTCCTGGCCACACGATCTAATATCATCTAAATGAACTTTAAATCGTATAAAGCACAAAATGTAGCTTTCATAAAATCCTAAATTACTTGAGTTGGATAAAGTCTACGATATTAGATCTTACATAATCTAAAGATGCACTAGACCTGGGTGCCAATCTAGACGGTATAAAGTCCAAAGTCACTTATAACTTTATAAAATCCAAAGTCACAATAGCAATTATAAAGTTCAAAGGTATGATAACATTATAGAGTTCAAAGCATAGTAACGATATAAAGTTCTAAAGCTATTAAAATATTATAATAACTTTTCAAATGAGCACTAGATTTGTTCAAAAGAAGATTAAACATGTTAATGTATAAAGCAAACAAGCTAATAGTTTGAAAGGCAAGATTAAGTTTCAAATCCACATTACTAATATATAGATCAAAAGAAAACTTAGCTTTATTCGGTTGAAAAGCACGTTATATCTTACACAGGTTAGAGGCACACTAAGCTTATTAGTTGAAAACTGCATTAAAACAATTAAATATTAAAGCACACTAGAATTACCCCGTTCACGACACTTTAAATTTTTAAAGCTCATAGGTAATTAGCTTTATAAAGATCAAAAACTTTTAAAACCTTATACATCCGAAGAGCTTTCCATCATTATAAACTTCTAAAATGTATCAAGACTTCGCAAACTCAAGGGAATTAACTTACGAGTCTACAGAAAAATTAAACTTATAAATCAATAGATACTCGAAATATATAAATAAAAAACCACACTAAACTTATGTCCACTGACACACTAATGTATGTCCAAACACTGTAAAAATATGTCCAAAGACACACTAAACATATGTCCAAAAACACAGTAAGCATATTTCCAGTGGCACACTAAGTGTATCAGTCCAAAGACACACTAACGTTTAGTTTATCTTTGGTCTGTTACATTTAGTGAACAGACCAAAGATGAACTAAACACTTTCAAGTCCACAGATACACAACACTCATAAGACCAATGACACACTAAACGTATAAATCAAAAGACACATTAAAATATTAAATTGAAAGATACTCTAGGTTTATAAGTACAAAGACTCACTAATTATTAAAGATAAAAATCACACCAATCCGTCAATGATTCAAAAGTAGTCTAGGCCTATAAAATCATAAAACAAGCTAAGTTTATTAACATTCAATACCACACATTTTCTTATATAAACCTGTCGAGGATCAATGGCCGAGTAGCTAATAAGTCTTATATATATATATATATATATATATATATATATATATATATATATATATATATATATATTGAAATAATTTTATTCAAAAGCACACTTCCAAAATAACCTCTCTAATCAGACTAGAACATTAAAATTTCAAAAGTACACGAACACTATAACCTTTCAAAAGCACACTAGCTTGGTAATCTTTCAAAATGCAAACTAGCAAATATATTCTTTCAAAAGCACACTAGCAAATATATTCTTTCAAAAGCGCACTAGCAAACATAGCCTTTCAAAACCACACTAGTGCAGTAATCTTTTAAAAGCACATTAGCGTTATCGCCAGTCTCCCCTGATTTTGCCTGTTCTCATTTCAATAAATGTTAAAATAATAAAATATAAAGATTCAAGCAGTATACGGTGTACTAGTGTAGACATATAAGATGTACTAGTGTAGACATATAAGGTGTACTAGTGTAGACACAAAAGGGATGCATACACGATTAGCTACACCCCCCTCCCAAGAAATATGGAAATGGCAAACCAGAAGTTTTTCAGCTAAAATACAACACAGGGCAAATGGGAGGTAATTAAAATATATTATTTAACTTACGAATCTGACCTTGACACAGTAGTCAGCAAAACCTTGGAAGTTGTCACAAAACGGGTAGGCTCGTTACAAGCCGACCCCGAGCTGAAGTTAGAGATGCAAGGGGTGAAGTCTATTTTTGGCCTGCTCCGGTGCACCTCCAAGAAAAGCCCATGTGACGTATGCCAGTACTACGTCGCGTCAAGTTGTTACATAGACACACATGACATACACCATTGATGTTTGGGTGGGGCCCAATTTATTAATGTCATGCCAAGGAACGTTTTATTGGCGGTGTGTGTTGTGAGTGTGTATCATAAATGTGAATAAATGGACGAACAGACGAACGGTGCAAAACAATAGTACAAATTCTTTCGTCCCTCTCAAAAACTATGAATAACAAGAGAGTTGAAAGATGGTTAAATCAGGATATTTATTTCCCGATTTAAAAGGGGCACTACTCTTTCGCACAGTGATTAATCATTCATTCAACTTTCCAATGTCATACACTCTGTGGGAAATAAGGGGAGATGAAAATGATGAAATTCAAAATATAAAATAAAGATTAATTACACAATTCTTATGCGGCAAATGGGGCCGCTTTAACAATAGTTGACATGTAAAATAAGCATTACTTTTAACATTAGAGTTCTTATTTTGCAAACGATATAATAGTGTTCATTTTCTTAGGAGTCCTAGAGTTAAGTATGTGCGCGTTAGCCGTGCTAATGATTACTCACTATTAATGTCAGAGTTCCAAGGAGATGACGTAAGCTCACACGTCACTTATAAGCGGCACTTCAAAGTGAAGAATCACGACGCAATTGAGGCGTCGCATTACAGGTGAAGATTCTGCAGAATCTAGGCACCACTTTCAGATTATCACTGGGGAGAAATCTGAAATTTAGCTGACTGTTGTCGGCCTCGATAACTGTCGTTGGAAACGGACACCCCAACGACGTTTAGCATTATCGGGTAGAGTCGTCCAGTGGGATGTGTCGTCGCATTACATTGAGTGTAGAACTCCGGATGTCAGAGACGATCACGGTGCTAGCCTTCTCAATAGCGGGATAGACTGCCAAACGAACTCAGACAGGGGGAAGAACAAATTTGGTCCCTCGTGTCGTTAACTGCATACAACCAGCGTCGCATACATCGGGTTTTTTCTTGGCAGTGAACTTTCCACTTTGCCAAAAATTATACTGAGTAATTTTGCCTCGTTACTCAATATATGGCATCAGACGGATGGAAAACGGATGGAAAGAGATTATTGCAGCTTTCCTTTATGAAATCTCTGTACATGAGATAATTCATACGTGAAGTTAGACTGGCTTCAGACGAATCGACGTTTTCAACATTGAGAATAAAGTCTTCATTTTGCCTCTTATATAGCTTTACTGAAGGTCTCCAGAACTTTCCAGAAGCTATGCCGTGTGACATGATTTTTTGCCTTGGATATATAGTGGTAATCGTGATGCACGCTTTTCTGTGGTCAATTCTAATGCGCACTGGTCATTTCTCTCGTCAACAACATGTGACTGTAGTGCGCAGTTGTCCCAATTTATTTAATATACATATTCTTCATAAACTAATATATATATTCAATATGATAATTGACACACACTGCGTCACGAACGTCTGTCTACTAAAGAGATCTTAGGTGACCGTTACTGGAAGTTACATGCTACATACGAAAAATAACAAAACTCGGATTACTTCAATTAGTTTTGTTAGCGGTTTTTTAAAATGAAATAAAATATAATTTCGGTCCCTCATTTCCTGTGACAGAAGTATCAATTAAAAACTTTAAGTAAAACCTCGAGATATCAGACTAGGGAGGATTAGGTTGTAGCAAGTTTCTATCCATGAATGAGTAGGCATGGGTCAAGATCACGTTATCACATCATCAGAGGTAATAATTTGAAGTGATTGACAAAAAATAATTCACTACTCTTAGAACCGGTCTGTGTTTACAGGAAGGAGAGATATTCCAATCTAGCGTAAAAGATCCTAAATTCCGATTGAATAAAGTCTTTAAAAAAAAAGACTGAAAAAATGTTGAGTCAATGATTCTGTGAAAATTCAGGAATCTTCTAAGGAATGTTTTTCCAACACTTTGTTTTGAAATGAAAAGAGAATTGCAGTTTAAGAACTTTTTTGTATATACGTAGATGTTAAGTAGAATGCCATATGCTTGTATTCAGTTTAGTGGACTTGTGATCAGAGAGAGTTGGCCTTGACACTTACCACTGTCAATTTAATTGTAGCAAATACTGCATTGTTAATTGCAGGGTTCCATTCTGTTCATTTCTGATCTATTCCATTCAGTTCTGTTCTTTTCAATTCTGTTTGGTTTGGAATTATTGTTGTTGTTCTCCTGCATCTGATCTGGGACTGTACATAGTGTCTAAGATGTGGCCTAGAGTCTAAGGCTGTGAGCGAGCATAGTGACGTAAGCCACCCACTACGTGTGTTATACAGCATAAAAGGAACTCAACAGGGGTGAAATAAGCTACGTTCTTCCATGTTCATTGATTGGACACTCTATTGACCTTCTAAGAAACTTTGAATAAAAAGAGAAAGACTGATGGAAAAACTATAGAAGAGATATAAACTTTCCTTAGAGAGAAAAATAAGAGATAGGACTGCATTTGTAGGTTGGGAAATGCAGACCTCTTAGTTAGGGTACAGTTTGGCCGGAACCATTACATCCCTTCAACTCCCTACCCACCCCTTCGCACATTCATCTTCCAGTTGATACTACCAGGGATCAGAACCCGAAAGCCCTTTCAATATCTCAATTCACAACTCTGCGCGCTCGCCTTCCAGAGACAGAAACAAACACAACGATATATAAATTATAACTTACACACTGATGAACATGTGGGCTACTGCCCAGAAAACGTGTCAAGAAATATAATTATTAATTAATAATAATTAAATGAAAGATTATGATGGATTCATTTTGTTACTTGTGGATACATAGACTTTACACAGATACAAATGCACATATATATGTGACTATTGTAACAAATATGTCCTATTTAAACTTACTTATATATGAGAAACTTACTTGACAGAAGGCACAAGAATGTTCCCATCATTTTCCTGAGATTAAAGCTTTAAATTCTTTTTCTTCCAAGATTCCAACTACAGCAAATGTGAACGACGTTATATGTAGATACAACAATGTCCACTAATGCTTGTAAGACGTTGCCTGTAGATACAACAATGTCCACTAATGCTTGTAAGACGTTGCCTGTAGATACAACAATGTCCCCTAATGCTTGTAAGACGTTGCCTGTAAATACAACAATGTCCACTAATGCTCAACGCCAGTAGGTTGTTCGATTATTGCAGTGGTTCTGTGCACTGGAAGACTTGGCCTTTGCTGTCTTTACGATAGATTTAAATGGCTGCTGGACACTGGGCTATTTCTAGAGTACTGCGTAATCTCCTTGACGATCTACACGTCATCTTGCTTATGACGTTCGATTTCTTCGGACTTCAAACGACACTGAAAGGATCTATTCCCAGTGTCAAAACCAATAAAGTATGCTCATATTTTAGCGTAAAATTTGTAACAGGGGAGTTTAATTTTAACATTACAATGGCCAAAAAATAAAGTCATCTGCGGGGTAATTGACGTCATTGACTCTGACGCGATAATTGGAGAAGAGTGTGTGAACGTCGGCGAAAACTTTGAGCGTGGTTCGTGTAGGGAGTGGGTGGGGGGGAGAGAAGATGTCCTTCGCGGGAAGAATCAGGATGGGTAGAGGAGAACTCAGAGAAAATGTTCAAGAACTTGTTTGTGTATAAAAGGAAAAGACAGACAGATATACCAAAAATAGATGTTTATTTCAGACATAGAATTGAGATATATTTTAACCTTTATTATTATAGTCCCCTAGACATCTTACTCTCAGTCACACAGCTCGCAACGTAGCCTAAAGGGTTACTCTGGTTCCAGTGTGAAATTTAACACCCAAACCCTGATTTATAAACTCTAGACCTATAATCTCCACAACCGGTGCCGGTAATCTGAGGCCAGTCTCTCACTGGGTATGAATTGGGAGCTAGTGTTTTTTCCCTCTGGATGGAACCTATATGTTGATGGAAATTGTTGTTGTTGTTGTTTTTTGTTTGTGTTATCCTCAGTCTGGTTATGCAAGAATGCTAACAGAGAATGAATCCTAAGAAAATGAGTGTTTGTATTGTAACGTAAATACATTTTTTTTTATTTCATCCCAATCCCATTGCACCCAGGAGATCTTTTCTTTCTTACATTCTGTCTGCACCCCCATTGATGCCCCTACCGCCCCGCCACATCCAAGGGAAGCCTTCGGACTAAGTCGACTAAAGTAATGATTGGGAGGACCATTTAAATATAAACACCAAAATACCCAGAATAAACAACATACCTTGATAAATGAATAAGAAAAGTATATATATAATCAAACTTCTATAAACAGATTACAGGCCAGTGTTCGTTTGGTTTACAGCAATCACGAGATAAATGCAATAAATTTGTTTGTTCATAATATAATTAATATAGTAATTAAACATTTAATAGATCACACATTTTAAGTGAAATTTGAAAAACATCCAAGGAATTCTACCATAACAGGTATTCGTCTGGCACTCAACTCCAAGAACGAATGTCCCTTCAGTCTTCATACATTGCGAACTGATAACGACCTGTATTGGGTGTCAGAAGAAACAACAAGTTACAGGACCGCAAAGAGCTGTTGTGACAACCAGGATGGACATAACCGCTTAGCAATCTTAGACTCGGAAGTGGATGGACACTTTGTAATGGAGACGCTTGTGAAACAATTCTCAAACAGACAGTTTTGGGTCGACGCACAAAGAAACGACGCAATTAGTAAGTCTTATATACCAAATCCAAAACAATGTAAATATTTGTGTGTGTGTGTGTGTGTGTGTGTGAGTGTGTGTGTGTGTGTGTGTGTGTGTGTGTGTGTGTGTGTGTGTGTGAGTGTGCGAGTGTGAGTCCCGATGACTTCTTTCCTCACAGGAACCGTTGTAGACTTTCAATCCATGGATGTTCCTTTGGTCGTTGTGTATGGGGCATTTCGTGAAGAATTGCCCGATGGTGTTCTCCGTTTTGCAATGCGTGTAGAGTTTGTGTTGCTAATTTGGTTTGTGTGTTATTTGTTGCTCTCATGACTGTATATGATACGTGGGAAGGTCTATATTTCTGCAATTAGTTGAGACGAACGTAGACTCAATATACTGAGGCACCAATGGATGCTCTGCTAATTATTGGTGAGACAGTTGGATATTTGTACTGACTATTTTTTACTCGTCACTTTACAATGCGGTAGACATTGCAACATAAATAAAAAATACCTACTCAAAATGGACTCACAATATTCACTAACACTTTATTCCAGACAACAATACGATAGGACTATGAAAAAGTGCATCCAACACTTGGCTGTTAAAATTTAATATTAAAAAAATCGATAAAACATACATGGAAATAATTACACACATTTTCCATCACGGCTCTATGTTGTCAGAAATAGAATCGCATTAATACTCAGATAATTCACTGATCTCATTCCTGTGCAGTTCGTACACTGGAAGTATTTGGAAGTATGAACAATCGACCACTTCTCGTGTTCAAGGTTTACCGCGTAACTGACCCACCACAACTCTTCGTGGTGTACGATCGTATTCCATACACAGTACATTTTATAACTGAAAACAACCCCTGGTCCACCACACCCAGTGGACGCCTTCTCTTCCTGCAATCTGATTAGATTGAATTCATCGTTGACTCGATAGAAAATAATTATAATTTTATCAGTCAAGTCTATTGCAAGATTCTGGTTTACTTGAATGTTGAGACTTTCTAGCCTACAAAGAGGATTCCCTCTAAGTTTGTTTTGATATATTTTTAACTTATATTAATGCTTTCTTATTGATATTTCAAAAATAATTAAACTGTAGCCTTTTAAAACTTTCATTCCTCATTCACATAATTCTGTAAAAAAATAATAAAAACTAACTTACCAATTTTACACTCCAAATGTTGTTTCCGTACTTCGATTTTAATTCTTGTGATCTTTCTCCGAGCCTCTCGGGGACCTCCGCCGCAAACATGACCCCACACGCCATTCATTTAGTTCAACTTTTTTGCCGATTAACGATCTTTAGTTAACCAAGAAATAATTACACCCATCTCTTCATACTCATATCCTTTTCACCAACCCTCCTACCACCATTCATCATCACCATTCTCCAACTTTTCTTTCAACAACCTTTCACTCAGTCGATCATCATCTTCAACACAAAAAAACAGCACACAGAGTAGAACACCTCGTGACAGGCAGCGAAATAGGTTGATAGCCGAAATCTGCTAGCATCCTAAAATTATAATTATCAACAATTGCACACCTAAGGTGTTAAATTAGAGAGTGACACCAATTGTACACCTAAAGTGTTCAATTAGAGATTGACAACAATTGCACACCTAACGTATTAAATTGGAGATTGACAACAATCGCACACCTAACGTATTAAATTAGAGATTGACAACAATTGCACACCTAACGTATTAAATTGGAGAGTGACAACAATTGCACACCTAACGTATTAAATTGGAGAGTGACAACAATTGCACACCTAACATATTAAATTGGAGAGTGACAACAATTGCACACCTAACGTATTAAATTGGAGCTTGACAACAATTGTACACCTAAAGAATTAAATTGGAGATTGACAACAATTGCACACCTAAAGTATTAAATTGGAGATTGACAACAATTGCACACCTAAAGTATTAAATTGGAGATTGACAACAATTGCACACCTAAAGTATTAAATTGGAGATTGACAACAATTGCACAATTAAAGTATTAAATTAGAGAGTGACAAACACCCAAGCATAACTTCAGGCATTTACTAATTATTGTTTTTAAGATATGTGAACATCTTCAGCAATAGACTGTATGTCTGAAATTTCTTATCTTAGTGTCAGATTCTTTATTACAGTGAAAACAGAATAGAACTAAATGAATCTGGTCGTAGTCAAAAGAATTTTGGAAACAATAATGAATATTAATAGATCTTGATATGTTTATGTCTGATGTAAATAATGCTGTTACCAACATATTTATTTTAATATAAATTACGTATTTCACAATGAGCAGATTTTAACAAGGCTATCATTACAAATTATACCTTTAGAGTAAGCTGTAGTGGGCTCTTTTGTCCTTGTCAGGACAATTTCTGATTGACTTACAGTTATCTGTAATCAAACATACTGCACTAGTTTACCAATGAAAAGGATTACGAATTGTGGAAATGTTAAAGGAATAACATTTGACAGAAGAACATTACTGAAAACTTGATGAATATTATTTCTATATAGTCATCGGTTACTTTGAATTTTCAAGTGTTTTATTTTCTTCTAGGACGACAGTGCTTCTAAAAATAACCTTAATCCTGTTCTGTTTGTTCGGTATAGTGTGCATATAGTTCAGTTAATAACTGAATATTTTAAAGAAAAATAGATCAGTAAGATGTTGATTAATTTAATTTACATCCGTTTCTGTTTTATTGGTTTCTTGAGTAGATTTCTTGTTTCCTTCCTTCTTTTCATCCTTCTTTTCTTCCTTCTTTTCTTCCTTCCTTCATTCTTTCCTTCCTTCCTTCCTTCGCTCCAAACAAATAAACTTCCAAACTTCCAAACTTCAAACTTTCTTCCTATCTTTTTTCGTTCATTTTTCTTTATCATACTTTCAATCTATATTCCTTCATTTTTCATTTGTTTCTTTCTTCCTTTAGAGTGTTGATATTTTGTTCTTTTGTCTGTCCTTCTTTCCTTCTGTTACTTATTTACAATTCCTTGTATATCTTTCGCGTCGTTTTATTTCCCACGTTCATTTCTACATTACTTTCTGTCATTCTATTTATTATTTCTACTTTTAAATTCCTTTTCCTCATTTGTAGAGGGTGTATTTGTATAAAAATTGTTACTCTGTTGTAGCTGGTATTGTTCGTTTGTTTAGTAAAAATTATCATAATATACACTGTTTTCTCTATGTTGTTGTTGTTTCGATAACTACTTTGCTCCACAGGAATTGCGTGAAAACATTTCATCTTCTAGATGTTCTCAGTTTTTGAATGATTCCCGTGGAGCCTTCCTCTCTTTTTCTGTATTCAGGGAGGGGAGGTGGATGCTTGTTCTAGTTTCTGTTCTTTCTTTTGTTGCGAATGTTGTTGGTCTAGACTTTTTTCTTTTATATCTTTTTTTAAAATAATACTTGCAGGGCTACAGACTATTTCCCGATAAGTTGGATTTTTTAAAATTAGTCGTAGTAGTGGTTTGCTTTTGCCTTTGGGTGTGGCCTTTGTGGGCAAGATAATAGGAGATAGGGTAAGTTTGTTTATTGATGGAAGTTAGCGTTTGTTGTTTCTTAGAATTTTGTTCATAGGTGTGTGAGTTGTGGATGGCTGATTAACCAACGTGCGAGAGTTAACCCATAGATCAATAAATTTGAATTTATATTTTGTCATTGAGACTTTTTCTGTCTATGGTTTTGAAAGAGTGGCTGTGGTCGTTGTTACACGTTGTGTCGTCTGTGCAGTCTACACTTCACTCTTACCCGTATGCAATCACACATGCAAACATGTCGGCAATACGTAACCTACATGCAGAATAAAATTCGAGCCAAATAACCATCTTGTAATTCTTACTATCCATCTTGGTGTGTGGATTTACAATAATATCCATATAGAAAGAAGGGTACAGGTGACAATGGATGAAGGCTACAGGAAACAAAACGCTTTTAGATCAAATTCATGCAATCACTACTTTAGATTTTGATTTTTTTAAATGGCAACAGTGAACAAGTGGTATGGTGGCATTCTTTCGGTCTTCCATCATCTGTTCCCAAATGAGTACAATTCATAAGCAAATTAAATATGCACTATTTAAAACAAAACAAAATGTATATAAGTCTGTACGTTTCTCGCCCTAACACAAGGAAGAAATAAGTGGTAATTTGTTAATAAAGGTAACACAAAACTGAAAAAATGAACATACCTTTGCGTGTCTGTATGAGTGTATGCATATTCTTGTATTTACGTGTATGTATACCAAAGCAGACATATCCATGTACATCTTAATTAATTCGCAGTGAGATAAAAGCAGACATATCCACGTACATCGTAATTAATTCGCAGTGAGATAAAAGCAGACATATCCACGTACATCTTAATTAATTCGCACTGAGATAAGAGAAGAAATGTGAAACCAGAAACAGCCAATAATGCATCTCAAAATATTTCTTTAATTTGTCTGACTAAAAATCTTATTGGTTATTGTTACGACAATAATAAATATTGCTGCATCATATTTTTTTTTAATTTAAGTCTGCCTTAGAGTCATTCTTTGCTCCACAGGAATTGCGTGAAAAAATTTCATCTTCTTGATGTTCTCAGCTTTTGAATGATTCCTCTCTTTACCTGTATTCAGGGAGAGTAGGTGGAGGCTTGTTCTAGTTTCTGTTCTTTCTTTTTTTGCGAATATTGTTGGACTAATCTTTTTACTTTTATTTCTTTTTTAAAATAATAGTTGCAGGGCTACATACTTTTTCCCGATGTTGGATTTTTTAAAATTAATCGATGTAGTGGTATGCTTTTGCCTTTGGGTGTGGCCTTTGTTGGCAAGATAATAGGAGATAGGGTAAGTTTGTGGTCTTTGTGGGCAAGATAATAGGATATAGGGTAAGTTTGTGGTCTTTGTGGGCAAGATAATAGAAGATAGGGTAACTTTGTTTATTGATGGAAGTTAGCGTTTGTTGTTTCTTAGAATTTTGTTTATAAGTCTGTGAGTTGTGGATGGCTGACTAACCAACGTGCGAGAGTAAACCCATAGATCAATAAATTTGAATTTATATTTTGACATTGAGACTTTTTCTGTCTATGGTTTTGAAAGAGTGGCTGTGGTCGTTGTTACACGTTGTGTCGTCTGTGCTGTCTACACTTCACCCTTACCCGTATGCATCACACATGCAAACATGTCGGCAATACGTAACCTACATGCAGAATAAAATTCGAGCCAAATAACCATCTTGGTATTCTTGCTATCCATCTTGGTGTGTGGATTTACAATAATATATATGTGGAAAGAAGGGTACAGGTGACAATGGATGAAAGCAACAGGGGAAAAAATAAAAAAAACCGCTTTTAGATCAAATGAACAGTCTAATTCTAACGGCCCAATTGTAGAATGTGTGCCTACTAAGGGAAATACACACTTGTTTGACACCGATTAGCTTAGTTGACAGACTTAGAAAATGCGAGTGCTGTCTTTTGACGCTAGGAGTCACTGTACCATATTGATACATTTACGTTTTGTGACAAAGGGCACTGTACCAGGCAAAAGGTTAAATAGAGATTGTTCCCTCAAGTAGTCATTGTTAATATTGACTGTAAAAGAGATTAGACTTGAACATTTATTTAATAATATATACGTGACTGTTTCAAAACTTAGTTGTATTTATTTGTGATAAGGTTATTTTTAGAATAAATTTTATTATTTTTAATCCTTTCTTACGCTTGTTAATTGATACATGTCTGGAGTAATCAGTGGATGGATGGGGTCCTGACGTGTCAGTGATTGGATGAATGTTAGTAAGTTGATAAAATACAATAATTCCTTAAGTAAAAAGTTCCACCTGCGAACAGATAAATTGTGTGTCAATAGTACGTCTATGGTGTATGGATGTGAAATTCGTATGGGAAAACAGATCTTAATTTCAGATGTAACCACTGGGGAGTGATTGTGCATTATTAAATGATAATATATTCATCATAATAAACATTACAGGCTGGACGTATTATAGCGCCATACTATCTATATATCCAGATATATTTATATATACATAATTGTTTTATGAAGGAATATCCGAATAGTCAGAGATTAAAAGTATTAAAGGTAATGATATATCGTGAATAATTAATGTAATTAATAATTAACACGCTTGACATATTCATACAATCACTATTTTAGTTAGATTTTTTTAATGGCAACAGTGAACAAGTGGTATATTGGCATTCTTTAGGTCTTCCAACATCTGTTCCCAAATGAGTACAATTCATAAGTGGTAATTTGTTAATAATGGTACAACAGAACTGAAAAAAATAACATACTTTTGCGTGTCTGTATGCGTGTATGCATATGCCTGTATTTTCGTGTATGTATACCAAAGCAGACACATCCATGTACATCTTAATCGCAGTGAGATAAAAGCAGACATATCCATGTACATCTTAATTAATTCGCAGTGAGATAAAATCAAACTTATCCACGTTCATCTTAATTAATTCGCAGTGAGATAAGAGAAGAAATATGAAAACAGAAACAGCCAGTAATGCATCTCAAAATATTACTTTAATTTGTCTGACTTAAAATCATATTGGTTATTGTTACGACAATGAATAATACACAAATATTACTGCAACAAAAACACTATTTTTTTAAAATTTATGTCTGCCTTAGAGCCATACTGACTATATTTATGACAAAAAATAATACACAAAGACTTCTATATACACACTATGCTATTATACAATAGTACTCTGTACTATATACAGGAGCACAGTATTCCAGCCAGAGTTCGTATACTGTGAAAGAAACTTGTTTCTGCAAGGGGGTGGGAGCAGCGTTTTAGCTACAGTCCTTAATTAGTTATGAAACATGAAATATGCCATATTTTAGTATGAATGTTATTCATTAATGTTATTCAATACACCTCAAATATAAAAATTTCGGTAATGAAGTATTAATAATGAGTTAGGACACGTACCACAGGCAGATTTCAGTAAGGCGGTTAATCATTAATGACAAGACAGTGATATATCAAGAATTCATCAAGAATGTTAATCATCAATGACAAGCCACTGATAGATGAGGATTTCAGTGATGATGTAATTATGAATGACAAGTCAAGATACGTGACCTTGAGCTCATTGACACTAGGATACTAAACTTTCAAGTAAATGATATCGTACTGAACACTGTTTAGTCATTGACTTTCTTCAGACAGTGGGACCTTGCTCCGAAAGCCTGTGTATTTTTCAAAAAATGTATAATATATTAGCATTTATTTTTGCAACACATTACTCGATTGTGTTTAGGCTATTATCCTTCATCTACACATTGAGCGAGCGATAAATGTGGGAGAGCATCTATATAAAATAAATTATGGTTAAGAAACTGATATAAGTAGCAACAAGGGAGAAATCGATTTTAATGCCGTCACAGCCAGAAGAGCCAGGTTTATCAGAAGTAGTGCCACCAGAGCTTCTTATATCTGAAAAGAGAAACAAAGAGCAAGTAATTCATGAAATGTATGAACAAAGCGCATTACAACGAATTCGTTAATTATATATAGTCTTCATTTCGTTGCGTTTATATCTGTTTAGTATTTGCTTTGTATTTTTCTAAATTGTTGTATTTTTTAAAAAATTACATTTCACATTTCTAACTAGTTTACACACAGACGCTATTTCTTACAATCGTACTGATGGAAAATATAGACTTAAGTGTGTAATAATGGGATTGAAATGAGTGTTAGTATGCAATATTAAATTATATGTACATTCATTAATTAATTCCTTTCTTATATGTCACCATTTACTGGAAAACAGTTAATACCACATATGCAAACCAAATAATCACATTTTCAAAGACACAAGCTGTCCTCTCACCTAATGCAATCTTTGTCAGAAACTCATTAGCAACATGATTCATTGTTATGAGTACCGACTAAACCTGTCAAAAGACTACAAGAGGAAGAGAATTCTTTTTAATCAGCTGTTTATTGTCACGTAAGTGTTAAGAAATTAGATTATTGCTTTCGGACAACACAGTCTTGACGACAACACAGTTTTGAGGAAAACACAGTCTTGACGACAACACAGTCTTAAGGATAACACAGTCTTTCGGACAAAACAATCTTAAGGACAACACTGTCTTAAGGACAACACAGTCTTGAGGACAAAGCAGTAGTGAAGACAACAGTCTTGAGGTCAAAGCAGTAGTATTGAGGACAAAAGCGGATAACAGTCTTGTGGACAAAATAGTAGTCAGGACAATTGTCTTGAGGATAAAGCAGTAGTGAGGACAGCACAGACTTGAGGACAAAACAATAGGGAGGAAAATAGTCTTGAGGGAAAAGGGCATTACTAATACGTACTAATTTGTGCAGAAGATATACAATATAAAATAACTTTACACTCCACTGCTCGTAATATAATGATCTCTCCTACCCGTACATGTATCAACAGAACAATGGAAATGTCAAGAGAACAATGGAAATGTCTATAAAGAACACTCAAGCCTGCACTAATAAGCAAACACTAACACGTTATAACAATACACGAATGTCGGACTCGGACAAACACTACGTCTAATAACTGTAGATCAGGGCACGTGTGCAGTGTGTTTTCATCTATTGTAATATGTGCACAACCTCTTGGACAAAGGTGGTTTATTATTAAAACTTTGGGAGAAAAATGTACAGTTCTTACTCCTGCCTCGAAAGGTACAGGAAAAACAACTCAGCACCTTTAGCTTGTGTGGTTTGCCCCTTCTGTTTTGTCCTCCATAAAATTAGTGTCAATAACAAACTTTAAACGGTGTGTGTCTGTTTCTGTAGATATGATAGAAATAGTTCAGTTCAAATAGCTTTCATAGCTAGATATTGCTGAAAATTTATGAATCTAAGTACCCTTCAAGTACATCGGAATTATTTCCCTTTGTTTCCATTATGTCACACGACCTTGCAGGAGAGCGAAACCGACAGAGAAAACTTACCGCATTTTATGTTTTTTTCCTTCAAACCCTCCTCGAACTGTTTAATCACCGATTCTGGCATTGGACCGCATATCTTTTCAATGCACGTTTTACTTTCCATGACGTCTCTGAAAATATAGTCCAGATATTTATGAAATAAATTCACACAATTTTTGATTCTTGATCATTGTTCATATAAATCTGTTTCTTTGTGGGTGCATGTGTGTGTTTGTGTCAGTGGGTTTTTTGGGGAATGCTTCTGTACCCCACTTAATGTGTATGCACATGAGTTTATATATGTAAACATATTTGTCTGGATGATGAATATTTTATTCCTATAGGGAGTAAAGCCCCAGAGAGTATAAACAAAAGTCAGAAGTAAACTGGTCTTGGGGCTGTGAAACTCCAGTGAGTGAAAGGGGGGGGGTAAAAATTCATTAGCGTGGGTGACTCATGGGTCAAGGTGTATCAAGGGAAGATACTCCGATTTACAAAAATCGTAAAACATTTGTGCGAGGTTGGGGTGGGTGGGTTGAGGAGTCACTCTGTGAAATGAATAAATGATTCTCCGTAACGGAATACAGGAATTGTTGATACATTGTTTCTTTCACTCTTTTTTTTTGCAGAAATCGAAGGAACAATATTTGCTTAAATATTATGTGAGAGTATGATAATTTTAAAACCCTGTTGTGTGCTTAATATTGTAAATTGTAATAATGTAAGAACACTATCTATATTTTCAACTATAATTCTTTTCCAGTTAATTAAATATATCTCTTAGAAGGTCGGCTCTGATACATCTTCACAGTCAATAAATTGTTGCAAAATATTTAATACTGCATCCTAGTTGCAGGTATTTTTTTAATTCCTCTCCGTGGTGGTCGTTGCCCTCCTCTATTGGTTTCTGGATTCTGTTCGGCGGCATTTTAGATCCAGTCTCCGGATGTAAAGTTCCTTTTTGGTCAGGACTGCAGAGTGATGAATCATCTCCGTGACAGATCACTCATTGTTTGGCATGAAGTTAAATGTCAGACGAGTAGTGTAAACAGATAAGTGCATCTCTGTACATTAGTGTTGCACAGTGTCACCTATTTATACCAGTTCTTCAAGAGAACTGCTGCTTCATGAAAATAAACACTCAGATTAATGATATCCTTTTGGGGAGAAATTGCAGATAGAAAAACGTGCCTTTAGGGCATGCTAGTTCCCATTGAGATAGAACGATTCATGATTTATAATTGTAATTGAGGGGTATTTTTGATAGATATGTTAATATTTTCTTTTATGAATTCTTTTATTAATTTTTCTTTCATTTTCATTCAATTCCTTGTGGTCTTCACTTTATGGAGGGAATGTGTTTGTAAAGGGGAATGGCTGGAGGGACATGGGCTGCTTCTGATGAACGAAATAAGTAACGGTTGGAAGTTAAGTACACATTTGCAAATGACGAATGCAGTGGCTGTGAGGGTGAATGATGTCTCTGGCTAGTTGATGCGAAGTTAATAAATACCCAGTCAAACCCTTTTTTCAATCCTTGCGATCGATGTCGAAGTCCAGTTATGAAAGGCAAACCGTGAGCTGGTGGTGAGAGGTCAGGGCAATAATGCGAGTATGTCCTTGTATTGATTTTGATATATTGTATATTTTGGATTGATTCATAGACATGTCTGTGTTAGAAATTATATATTAGTGATTGAAGTATGTATGACGGCTACTAATTCTCTTGCAGACACGTAAGTTGAGTGTCTGGAAGAGAGATTGTGAGAGCATAGGGAATTATAGACTGAAAGCATTGCACTTGAATGTTTTTTCAGGGCATGCCTTTCTATCTCTTTTCCTTGCTGTCTTCTTTTTGTTTTGATGTGGGACTTCTAGATGTTGGTTTATTCATGAGAGACTTTTGTGATCAACGTATGAGTCGTCTCGTTGGGCTAATATCTGCCACGGGAACACCGTTGATGGTGAAAGCGGATATATCAATTATCATCGTCTTTTCTATTGCTAGGAGGATCCCAGAGTACTCAACAGACCGCATAGATGAGTGAAGCAGACCCTGGCGTTTTATCAACTGTTATGAACTATCCAAGTGTGTTCTCTACTACATGGCATATGGTGGCCCAATGAAACAGATCATAAACTCAGTCAATTATCTGATAACGAAAAACCAATATATATATAGCAACAATAGCAACAATAGTAACAGTCACGTTAGATGGATCTAGTTATGCATCAGGTGGGAAAATTAGAGACAAAATGAAGACAGTGACAGAATAAAAGAAAGGCTTAAAATCAACAAAGGTGTAAAACTGAAGGACACATCAGTTCTCATGCTAAAAACTAGTACTGACAGTGTTGCTAAGACTGCGTACACGTTAAGTAAAGAAACTGACGTAGTGACAGACACAGTAAAGGATTGGAGTTTCCAAAGGCACTTGTTACGTTTCCAGTATTTATTTAGAGACCCTGCTTAGGAAATTATAGAACTTTAATTTACTATTTAAATTAATTCCCTCTCGTTTAACCTAAACAGACTGGTTGCTCAAATCATCATTCGACTAAATTAAAAATGCATCTTTGTAGTCTAGATCACAGATTTACGAAACTGATAATTTGCGTACATTAGCTAGATTGGAAATCGTTAAAAAACTCTCTTAGATTCATATGCATTCATTACGTCATTCGTTTAGCTCAAACAGCCCCCATCCAATCCACGTCTTTTGGTCTATATGCATACAAATTACTACAAAAAGAGGTTCTTAACAAAATGAAATAGATTTAATAAGTTTAACAATTAACAGCAACGATTAATCACGAGCACGACGTCTTAAATTCTACACAGCGTTATTCTTGCTCTATCGTCAAAGTCAGTTGTTTTTATAGAGAATTTCTGCCAAAATATTCACTTGATCCTGGACCACAGTAGATATACTTAACTACACTCTTGGTCGCACTGGGGTTCAACTGGTTAGAACTGGTCCACATCACTTTGGCTCGTCGTCAGTACTGCATAGCATAACAGTCAATCGTCCACTCAACTACTGCATCCCTAATGTACTTGCGACGAGGTACTTCTGCATAGTTCAAGTATGGGTCATGAAGACACCCGAGTCGGCGTACGACTCAAGAAATACGAAGGTAGAGAGGAATAACATAAGAACCCGGCTGAAACAAAGGATTTGGGCTCTGTAACTATTTGCGTCTATATTCGCAAAACCCAAGCACATGTTTCTTTGTTTAAGGTTCTGAATTTAGAATCTTTGACTATCCTGTCGTTTACAATTTAAATATGGTTATATTTAAATATACATTGTGGTTCACGTGTGTGTTACATATAACATTACACGAACGTATGGATTCCCAAATATTTACAGCATTAAAAATTGGAATTCACACAAAGGATTAATTCAAAATGAAGCATGAATGCTTTACAATTTTACACGAAAAATTATATGCAAGAACAATTTGAATTACAAAGAAGAATTCACCACGTGCACAGACATTCTGGCGGCACTAGGGAATTTAAGATTTATATAAATTAAAGATAAGAAAAAGTTACAATAATTTATATACAATAACTTTTAGATTTGTCTTTTACATCGAAACAAGTGCTTTGGCTAAAATAGCGCTAAGCTGCACAAAATACATACATCAATTCAATTACAAAATACAATCAATAAAATGCAATAAATATTGTAAGAAGTAGACGTGTTATTGTTACCTCTTAAAAGTAGATTTACTGCTCTAGCGGGTTCTTTCTTCGACTCTCTTACGACTCTGGTATGGCGGCGGGACGGAGCTAATGTTATAGCTGTCTTGTGCGTCTGCCGGTCTGGGAGTGAGTACTGTTTTCGCGCCTATGATCATATTTTATAAAACTGCATTGAACGCATCACGTGACCGCTCACGTGGTATGTTGTTGATCTCGAAGGTGCTGGATAATGGCCTAAAGTTATGCAACAATCTGACCTTGCTAGAAGCCTCTCGATACTGATGTATCACGGGTGAATTTCAACAAAGATCCGTTCAAAATTTTAATTTTGAAACGAGCAATTGGGTCACGAGTCATGACACAGAATTTGTCACACATCGTCACAGCACTTAGTGAAGCATAGAGTGAGAAAATGAGAAAGATGTAAAACGGTGTCAAAGTAACACAAGTTGGCGCAAGATGTACAAAATAAACTAGAGGGAACAAGGATTGTTTGCTACTAAAAACAAAAAAGCAAAAATAGAAATGATAGTTCATTCCCCTTAACTCTAGGAACGTGTAGGAAGAGTATGGGAGGTGTAACACTTGAGATAGTAGGAAACATGCCAGAATGACAATAGGAATTTGTAGGAAGAGTATGGAAAGTGAAACATGCCAGAATAACACTAGGAACATGTGGGAAGAGTATGGAAAGTGAAACATGCCAGAATAACAGTAGGAACTTGTGGGCAGAGTATGGAAGGTGAAATATGCCACAATGGCAAGAGTAGGACGTACACTTACAAATGGGCTGAGTGCTTCTCAATAGGAGGAAAACTTGTTATAAAAACCTGATAATTGCTTTTAGAAAAAAGAGAAACACGATGTTGCTGTGTGGCAGAGCTATGAGCGATTGTAAAATAGGAGTGGGCATAACCACTCATGATTATTTTGATGACAGATGTTCAGATGTGGATAGCATTTTATCAGAGTGCAAGAACTCTAAGACTGAAAACTTGGAGACACCAAATTGAGGACAGATTAGCATTAAATTACAGAACACGAATAACTCTTTAAATTGAGCATCTGTGAAAATGGATTTGTGCAGTAGACATAAAGTACAAAACTATTCTAAGGTAGAATGGGGTGATGCATATGAGAGCCTATTCAAAACATTAAAGAAAATCTAGACACATCTGACACAGTGGGGAAGCTGTCAGATCAAAACCAAGATTTCACAGTTAAGACTGACTCGAGAAATAGTGCGGTAGGCAGTGTGTATCGTATCCTAATGGGAGAAGGTCTATCCTAGAAACCATACACTAGCATATTTGGCTCGAGCCAAACGCCCATGTGGAAGACCTATGTGGTTTAGTTTGTTTCTACATAAGCACTACAGAAATGTCAGATACATTCCTGACAAGCAAAATGACAATGCAGAATATTTAAGATGGGTGGCCTTAAAGTATGGAACCCCATGGAGGCATCCGAGACATAAATTGTCGTTTAATCTGTCATTTTCAAAAATCTTCACTTGTAGTAGTAGTTAATTGTGTATTAAATTGGACTGACAAAATAAACTTTGGTAGCAGTTTTATTTAATTTGTGCTTTTCATTGAAGTGAATTTTGTATGATGAGGAGGCTCATTATAGCCTGGAACTTTGAGATGAAACAGTTAATTGTGGATAATCTTTTTGAGGATGTAGTATTTGCACTTTAAAACCATGATTATATATATTGTCAAAAGTCAAACTTTTACCTTATGGGTGACTCACCAGCTTACGATCAGTCTTTAAGACCGGACATCATGACAAAATGTATCAAAGTGACTAGAGACAAAGCATTTTCTAAACAGGCTCTTACTGCATGACTTTTATTGGTTAGATTTGTTATTGGCCAGTATCAGATCATCGGTCGGTTATAACTGGCCAAACTGCTAGAAATGATTACCATCATTAGTGAGCTGTTTATTACTCAGCTTGGTTTGCTCACTTCGAACTTGAAAGAAATTTCGACCTTGAAAAATTCCACAAAGGGTGACATGGTAACCTTGCTTAAGGCTATCATTTATCTATGGTTCTGGAGAATTCGGGCTTCCTTACAATTATCTTTAATTTGCTTTCAACACATGCTAGATTAAATATTAGCAGCATAAATATAATAATTATTTCATAAGCACGTGCATGCAACTTTGCTCTATCACATACTGCATCTATCTAGTTGCTGGGCTGTTCATCTTTTATTCTTCTATTTGGGTCATCATTATCTTGCTCCTTTGGACTCTGTAGGGCGGCATCTAGATCCAGTCTCCAGGTCTAAAGTTTCCAGAGAGAAACATCATTGTGCTGACTATATATATATATGGCTACTATTTGGCGTGAAGGCAATTAAGATAAGTGCTACTATGTACATAGTGTTGCAGAGTGGGTGTTATGTTTACACTACTTCTTAAAGAGAACTGTGGCTTCATGAGAATAAACGCTGTAGATGAATGATAAACATGTTATTTTCTTTTTTGGGGTGGGGAAATTGCGCAGATAGTAAAACGGACTTTTAGGGCAGGTTAGATCCCAATCAGATACCTAGACTAATGATTTAAAATTGTAATTGATGGTATGATTTTATTGATTTGTTATCTGTTTTCTTTCAAAAATTTTTAATTAATTTTTAACTCATTCTTGTGTCTTTCCATATGATCTTCACTGTATGTAAAATTAATCTTGTAGTGTACGCAGTCTCTCACTGTTTGTTTTACAGTTCGTGAAAGATACTCGTTCGCGGGGTGTTTCACTCGAGTGTCGTGTTGTACTAGATTTTAATTAATTTACTTGCGTCCGCCATCACTATCACTATTAGAAAGTTAACATTAGAGAAGGCTTTTATAGAATTTTATAAATTGTATCTGGAATATAATCACAGCCGTTTCTCTCCCATATGGATATGTTTGTATTATATATAGTGTATTCCGGTAGTGTACGTGCATGTGTATGTATGATATATATTGTATTCCGGTTATGTATGTACATGTGCTTGAATGATATATATATTGTATTCCGGTTATGTATGTGCTTGCATACATGCTTCTGTATGGCAAAGGGCACTAAGAATATAAATCAGTCTAAGTGAAGGTGAAAATTTCAAAGACTTAATGAGAATTCAAACTCTGATTAATATTTACTGGGATCATTATGAATTTTGGAATTTACGCAAAGTCAACCAATCCCCCTTATTTCATTCATATATAACAACTTCCAAATACCTCTCTCTCTCTCTCTCTCTCTCTCTCTCTCTCTCTCTCTCTCTCTCTCTCTCTCTCTCTCTCTCTCTCTCTCTCTCTCTCTCTCTCTCTCTCTCTCTCTCTCTCTCACACCTCTTCCTCTCATATCTCTCTTCCTACTTATAGACCTCTCATACATCTCTTCCTAATAATAGACCTCTCATTCATCTCTTCCTAATAATAGACCTCTCATACATCTCTTCCTAATAATAGACCTCTCATGTACACTTTTCTTTCCAAAAGGGCTAAGTAAAACGTTTTGAATAAATAAGCAAAGCAGAAGGTAATATTCCATTCAAAAGCCTGTTCACCTGCATGCATCTTCAGGTTTCACAGTTTTACCGTTCTCCTCGAGTGTCTTCTGGCAACTCGCAGCTTTCCCCTGTCCACATTCCATATATATTTCGTCAGGCGTCTTTGCTTGTCTTGCTATGACTGCAACTAAAATGAGAGACAAAAGCAGGAGGAAAATTAAAACTTTCTGAATACTGTTTAGAAAGAAACAACTAGTCTTCTGTTTTGGAACTGTTAAGAAAAAGAAAAAAGGAAAGTCCCCAATTTTCGCTTCCACCTTGTTTCGCTGCTTTTCTTGTAGAACGAACACGTTATAGTAAGAAAGATTATGCAATTCAGTACGAATTATGTTGTACTTCTTTGCACATCAGTTAAATAATAATACCTGTTCTAAGCTCACGGGGGTGGGGGGGGAGAAATCACAATTTGTTGTTTGTTGGTGCTCGTAATGGAAAGAAATGTTGCTATTGTGTGATGCCCTTTCCCTCCCGCTGTTTGCAAACTTAATAAAGTCTAAAAGCACATACGACTTTATTAACAATAAAGACATAATAGATCTTATAAAATCCAAAGCCACACAATTGTATAACTATAAAGACAAACCAGATTTTATAAATTCCAGGCCCCACGATCTAATATCATCTAAATGAACTTTAAATCGTATAAAGCACAAAATGTAGATTTCATAAAATCCTAAATTACTTGAGTTGGATAAAGTCTACGATATTAGATCTTACATAATCTAAAGATGCACTAGACCTGGATGCCAATCTAGACGGTATAAAGTTCAAAGGCACTGATAACTTTATAAAATCCAAAGCCACAATAGAAATTATAAAGTTCAAAGGTATGATAACATTATAGAGTTCAAAGCATAGTAACGATATAAAGTTCAAAAGCTATTAAAATAATATAATAACTTTTCAAATGAGCACTAGACTTGTTCAAAAGAACATTAAACATGTTAATGTATAAAAGCAAACACGCTAATAGTTTGAAAGGCAAGATTAAGGTTCAAATCCACATTACTAATATATAGATCAAAAGAAAACTTAGCTTTATTCGGTTGAAAAGCACGTTATGTCTTTCACAGGTTAGAGGCACACTAAGCTTATTAGTTCAAAGCTGCATTAAAACAATTAAAGTTCAAAGCACACTAGAAATACCCCTAGAATTACCCCGTTCACGACACTTTACCTTTTTAAAGCTCATAGGTAATTAGCTTTATAAAGATCAAAAACTTTTAAAACCTTATACATCCGAAGAGCTTTCCATCATTATAAACTTCTAAAATGTATCAAGACTTCGCAAACTCAAGGGAATTAACTTACGAGTCTACAGAAAAATTAAACTTATAAATATATAAATAAAAAAACCACACTAAACTTATGTCCACTGACACACTAATGTATGTCCAAACAAACTCTAAACATATGTCCAAATACACACTAAACATGTGTCCAAAGATACAGTAAACATATTTCCAGTGGCACACTAAGTGTATCAGTCCAAAGACACACTAACGTTTAGTTTATCTTTGGTCTGTTACATTTAGTGAACAGACCAAACATGAACTAAACTTTTAAGTCCACAGATACAAAACACTCATAAGACCAATGACAGACTAAACGTACAAATCAAAAGACACATTAAAATATTAAGTTTAAAGACACTCTAGGCTTATAAGTCCAAAGACTCACTAATTGTTAAAGATAAAAATCACACCAATCCGTCAATGATTAAAAAGTAGTCAGGCCAATACAAACATAAAGCAAGCTAAGTTTATTAACATTCAATACCACACATTTTCTTATATAAACCTGTCGAGGATCAAAGACCCAGTAGCTAATAAACTTATATATATATATATATTGAAATATTTTTATTCAAAAGCACACTACCAAAATAACCTATCAAATCAGACTAGCACATTAACGCTTCAAAAGCATACTAAAACAATAACCTATCAAATCAGACTAGTACATTAAAATTTCATAAGTACACTAGCACTATAAACTTTCAAAAGAATACTAGCACTATAACGTTTCAAAAGTACACTAGCACTATAACCTTTCAAAAGCACACTAGCAAATATATTCTTTCAAAAGCAAACTATCAAATATTATTTTCAAAAGCACACTAGCAAATATTACTTTCAAACACACACTAGCAAACATAGCCTTTCCAAACCACACTAGCAAACATAGCCTTTCAAAACCCTATTAGTGCAGTAATCTTTTAAAATCACATTAGCGTTATCGCCAGTCTCCCCTGATTTTGCCTGGCCGCATTTCAATAAATGTTAGAATAATAAAATATAAAGATTCAAGGAGTATAAGGTGTACTAGTGTAGACATATAAGGTGTACTAGTGTAGACACAAAAGTGATGCATACACGATTAGCTACACCACCCAAGAAATTGGAAAAGGCAAACCAGAAGTTTTTCAGTTAATTTACAATACAGGGCAAATGGAAGGTAATTAAAATATATTATTTAACTTACGAATCTGACTTGACACAAAAGTCAGCAAAAACTTGGAAGTATCAATTAAAAAATTTAAATGTAAAACCTCGAGATATCAGACTAGGGAGGATTAGGTTGTAGCAAGATTCTATTCATGAATGAGTAGGCATGGGTCAAGATCACGTGATCACATCGTCAGAGGTAATAATTTGAAGTGATTGACAAAAAATAATTCACTCTTAGAACCAGTCTGTGTTTACTCTTTATTCCAGACAACAATGCGATAAGAATATAACAAAGTGCATCCAACACTTTACTGTTAAAATTTAATATTAAAAGATCGATAAAACATACATGGAAATAATTACACACATTTTCCATCACGGCTCTATGTCGTCAGAAATAGAATCGCATTAATACTCGGATAACTCACTTATCTCACTCCTGTGCAGTTCGTACACTGGAAGTATGGACAATCAACCACTTCTCATATTCAAGGTTTACCGCGTAACTGACCCACCACAACTCTTCGTGGTGTACGATCGTATTCCATACACAGTACATTTTATCACTCAAAACAACCCCTGGTCCACCACACCCAGTGGACGCCTTCTCTTCCTGCAATCTGATTAGATTGAATTCATCGTTGACTCGATAGAAAAATAATTATAATTTTATCAGTCAAATCTATTGCAAGATTCTGGTTTACTTGAATGTTGAGACTTTCTAGCATACAACGAGGATTCCCTCTAAGTTTGTTTTGAAATATTTTTAACTTATATTAATTCCTTCTTATTGATATTTCAAAAATAATTAAACTGTAGCCTTTTAAAACTTTCATTCTTCATTCACATAATTCTGTAAACAAAAAGAAAAAACTAAATTACCAACTTTACACTCCAAAAGGTGTTTCCGAACTTCGATTTTAAGATATTGTTTTTAAGATATATGAACATCTTAAGCAATAGACTGCATCTCTGAAATTTCTTATATTAGTGTCAGATTCTTTATTACGGTGCAAACAGAACAGAACTAAAGGAATCTGGTCGTAGTCAAAAGAATTTTGGAGAATAATAATGAATATTAATAGATCTTGATATGTTTATGTCTGATGTAAATAATGCTGTTACCAACAAATTTATTTTAATATAAATTACGTATTTCACAATGAGCAGATTTTAACCAGGCTATCATTACAAATTATACCTTCAGAGTAAGCTGTAGTGGGCTCTTTTGTCCTTGTCAGGACAATTTCTGATTGACTTACAGTTATCTGTAATCAAACATACTGCACTAGTTTACCAATGAAAAGGATTACGAATTGTGGAAATGTTAAAGGAATAACATTTGACTGAAGAACATTACTGAAAACTTGATGAATATTATTTCTATATAGTCATCAGTTACTTTGAATTTTCAAGTGTTTTATTTTCTTCTAGGACGACAGTGCTTCTAAAAATAACCTTAATCCTGTTCTGTTTGTTCGGTATAGTGTGCATATAGTTCAGTTAATAACTGAATATTTTAAAGAAAAATAGATCTGTAAGATGTTGATTAATTTAATTTACATCCGTTTCTGTTTTATTGGTTTCTTTAGTAGATTCCTTGTTTCCTTCCTTCTTTTCTTCCTTCCTTCCTTCCTTCTTTTCTTCCTTCTTTTCTTCCTTCTTTTCTTCCTTCTTTTCTTCCTTCTTTTCTTCCTTCTTTTCTTCCTTCCTTCCTTCCTTCTTTCCTTCCTTCCTTCCTTCGCTCCAAACAACCAAACTTCCAAACTTCCAAACTTCAAACTTTCTTCCTATCTTTCTTTTGTTCATTTTTCTTTATCATACTTTCAATCTATATTCCTTCATTTTTCATTCCTTTCTTTGTTTCTTTCTTCTTTTCCTGCGTACGTGCGGAGTGTTGATATTTTGTTCTTTTGTCTGTCCTTCTTTCCTTCTGTTACTTCTTTATAATTCCTTGTATTTCTTTCGCGTCGTTTTCTTTCCCACGTTCATTTCTACATGACTTTCTGTCATTCTTATTTATTAAATTCCTTTTAAATTCCTTTTCCTCATTTGTAGAGGGTTTATTTGTATAAAAATTGTTACTCTGTTGTAGCTGGTATTGTTCGTTTGTTTAGTAAAAATTATCATAATATAAACTGTTTTCTCTATGTTGTGGTTTCGATAACTACTTTGCTCCACAGGAATTGCGTGAAAACATTTCATCTTCTAGATGCTCTCAGTTTTTGAATGATTCCCGTGGAGCCTTCCTCTCTTTATCTGTATTCAGGGAGGGGAGGTGGAGGCTTGTTCTAGTTTCTGTTCTTTATTTTGTTGCGAATGTTGGTGGTCTATACTTTTTACTTTTATTTCTTTTTTTAAAATAATAGTTGCAGGGCTACAGACTATTTCCCGATAAGTTGGATTTTTTAAAAAATTAGTCGTAGTAGTGGTTTGCTTTTGCCTTTGGGTGTGGCCTTTGTGGGCAAGATAATAGGAGATAGGGTAAGTTCGTTTATTGATGGAAGTTAGCGTTTGTTGTTTCTTAGAAGTTTGTTCATAAGTGTGTGAGTTGTGGATGGCTGACTAACCAACGTGCGAGAGTAAACCCATAGATCAATAAATTTGAATTTATATTTTGACATTGAGACTTTTTCTGTCTATGGTTTTGAAAGAGTGACTGTGGTCGTTGTTACACGTTGTGTCGTCTGTGCTGTCTACACTTCACCCTTACCCGTATGCAATCACACATGCAAACATGTCGGCAAAACGTAGCCTACATGCAGAATAAAATTCGAGCCAAATAACCATATTGGAATTCTTGGTATCCATCTTGGTGTGTGGATTTACAATAATATCTATGCGGAAAGAAGGGTACAGGTGACAATGGATGAAGGCAACAGGAAATATCCGAATAGTCAAAAGTATTAAAGATAATGATATATCGTGAATAATTAATGTAATTAATAATTAACACGCTTGACATATTCATGCAATCACTACTTTAGATTTTGATTTTTTTAAATGGCAACAGTGAACAAGAGGAATGGTGGCACTCTTTCGGTCTTCCATCATCTGTTCCCAAATGAGTACAATTCATAAGTAAATTAAATATGCACTATTTAAAACAAAACAATGAGTACAATTCATAAGCAAATTGAATATGCACTATTTAAAACAAAACAGTGAGATAAAAGCAGACATATCCATGTACATCTTAATTAATTCGCAGTGAGATAAAAGCAGACATATCCATGTACATCTTAATTAATTCGCAGTGAGATAAAAGCAGACATATCCATGTACATCTTAATTAATTCGCAGTGAGATAAGAGAAGAAATATGAAAACAGAAACAGCCAATAGTGCATCTCAAAATATTTCTTTAATTTGTCTGACTTAAAATCATATTGGTTATTGTTACGACAATGAATAATACACAAATATTGCTGCACATATTTTTTTTAATTTAAGTCTGCCTTAGAGTCATACTGACTATATTTATGACAAAGAATAATACACAAAGACTTCTATATACACACTATACTATTATACAATAGTATTCTATACTATATACAGGAGCACAGTGTTCCAGCCAGAACTCGTATGCTGTGAAAGAAACTAGTTTCTGCAAGGGGTGGGGGAGCAGTGTTTTAGATACAGTCCTTAATTAGTTATGAATCTTGAAATATGCCATATTTTAGTATGGATGTTAATCATTAATATTATTCAATATACCTCAAATATGAAAATTTCAGTAATGATAATAAGTATTAATAATGAGTTAGGACACCTACCACTGGCAGATTTCAGTAAGGCGGTTGATC
This sequence comes from Sinotaia quadrata, assembly GCA_028829895.1. Lineage (NCBI taxonomy): Eukaryota > Metazoa > Mollusca > Gastropoda > Architaenioglossa > Viviparidae > Sinotaia > Sinotaia quadrata. The sequence continues at coordinate 14,579,771 of CM054184.1, forward strand.
ATTAATGACAAGCCAGTGATATATCAAGAATTCAACAAGAATGTTAATCATCAATAAAAAGCCACTGATAAATGAGGATTTCAGTGAGGATGTTAATCATTAATGACAAATCAGGACACGTGACCTTGAGCTCATTGACCCTAGGATACTAAACTTTCAAGTAAATGATGTCGTACTGAACAATGTTTAGTCATTGACTTTCTTCAGACAGTGGGACCTTGCTCCGAAAGCGTGAGTATTCCTAAAACCTTTATAATATATTAGCATTTATTTTTGCAACACTCTGCTCGTTTGTGTTTAGTCTATTATCCTTCATCTACACTTTGAGCTAGCGATAAATTTAGTAGAACATCTATATAAAATAAATTATGGTTAAGAAACTTATATAAGTAGCAACAAGGGATAAGTCGATTTTAATGTCACCACAGCCAGAAGAGCCAGCTCCAACCTGACTAGAATTATTGCCACCAGAACCATTAACAGTAGAATTATTATCACCAGAGCCTCTTTGTTTCTCTTTTCAGATATAAAAGAGCAAGTAGTTCATGAAATGTATGATCAAAGCGCATTACAACGAATTCGTTAATTATATATTGTCTTCATTTCGTTGCGTTTATATCTGTTTAATATTTGCTTTGTATTTTTCTAAATTGTTGTATTTTTAAAAAAATTACATTTCACATTTCTAACTAGTTTACACACAGACGCTATTTCTTACAATCGTACTGATGGAAACTATAGACTTAAGTCTGTAATAATGGAATTGTAATGAGTGTTAGTATGCAATATAAATTATATGAACATTCATTCATTAATTTATTTCTTATATGTCAACATTTACTGGAAAACAGTTAATATCACATATGCAAACCAAATAATCACATTTTCAAAGACACAAGCTGTCCTCTCATCTAATGGAATCTTTGTCAGAAACTCATTAGCAACATGATTCATTGTTATGAGTACCGACTAAATCTGGCAAAAGACTACAAGAGGAAGAGAATTCTTTTTAATCAGGTGTTTATTGTCACGTAAGTGTTAACTCAAGAAAGTAGATTATTGCTTTCGGACAACACAGTCTTGACGACAACACAGTTTTTCGGACAAGACAGTCTTTACAAAGCAAACACTATTACATTATAACAATACACGAAATTCGGACTCGGACAAACAGTACATCTAATAAGTGTAGATCAGGGCACGTGTGCAGTGAGTATTCTATCAACCATTGTAATATGTGCACAACCTCTTGGACAAAGGTGGTTTAATATTAAAACATTGAGAGAAAAATGTACAGTTCTTGCTCCTGCCTCGAAAGGTACAGGAAAAACAACTCAGCACCTATGGCTTGTGTGGTTTGCCCCTTCTGTTTTGTCCTCCATAAAATTAGTGTCAATAACAAACTGTAAACGGTGTGTGTCTGTTTCTGTAGATATGATAGAAATAGTTCAGTTCAAATAGCTTACATAGCTAGATATTGCTGAAAATTGTGACAATCCAATAATCATATTTATGAATCTAAGTACCCTTCAAGTACATCGGAATTATTTCCCTTTGTTTCCATTATGTCACACGACACTGCAGGAGAGCTAAACCAACAGGTACTAACATTCGCTAGCCGTGTTTACTCGAGAAAGGAAAAAGGGAGGGGAGAGAAAAGAGTCCCGACTAGGGCTGGGAAAAATATTCCACTACAATTCTTTTCTTCATTTCGCATAAGTACACGCAAAATATTTGTACCAAATATGCATAATAAATAGTCTTAATAAGTGCTTATTAAATTGTCTTATATTGTTAAATGATGGGGAGTTTTTCCATATATTTTATATAAATTTGTATGATGGGGAGTTTTTATATACATTTTCATGGTGTAATTTAAATTGAACTCTATTTGTAATTTGAATGACGTTGCATCATGCCTGTTTTGGAAGTGAGGTCCTGAACGAATGAGTCATGCATGGTGGCAGATTTACTGACTAGTCTTTAGTACTTGTTTCAGATAGGTGAATGAGTAAAATGACTAAAATAATAACAAGAAATTTAATAAAAGAAAAATTAGCAACGTCCCAATCAAGCGAAGGACACATTAAAACAGACAGTTCTGATCTACGTGAGACTGTTTTATATTCAAGTCTATAGTACGGTGACGTCATTCCATAAGTTAAGTGCCCATCCAGAAAGTGACTACAGTGTAGCAAACTGGCTTAGGATGAACTTGTTTTTCTAAATCTTGTTAATTTTTCTTTTATTAAATTTCTTGTTATTATTTTAAACACGTATTTGTTAGTGAAGTAATTTCTAACATTTGTACAATCTAATGATTACAGTCTTGTCCTCTGTTCGTCTATTTATAGTTATATATATATATATATATATATATATATATATATTTATTTATTTATTCATAAACATTGATTCTCAGCTGAGATCTGAGTGGGGGCGGAGCCAAATTGGTGACGTACCAGTATATCTGTGTAACAGTTGCAGATATTCATATCTAACCAGTGACCCATACTCTGCATCGGCACTTGTAGATGTCTTGTATCATAACTAATTACACAAATTTGATATAATTTATTATTGCAAATTCACCCCAGGGTATAGCGGTGACAATTTGTAGAGAATACTAACTGCATGGTATGGTATTATATTTCTGTGGTGGGCACGCCACTTAGTTAATGAAAAGGATTATTATTATTAACTAATCTTTAATAACTAATTACAAGTGATGAGAATCTTAATTTATTTTAATAATGATGCACCAGAAGACACCACACTGCTTTCTCACTTGGCACATATTATTTGGTGCTATAAACGTTTTCTCTATTCCACAACATAAAACAACATTTACAGTCACAAAATGTTTCCACAAGTGGAAAACGTCTTACTAAGGGAGAAAACAAATCTGATTTTAATCTATATTTAGTGGGGCCCCCCCATCCACCCACTTTCTTCTCCAACATAATATTATCAATATTAATTTATGCATAAGAAGGTCAATAAAATAAAAAGTATATTTATGAAAATGAACAGTCAATTATACATATGACAATCAGAATTAAATAGATTACTTGACACCAGTATTCCATGAATTCATGTTTGGATAATTTTATATTACACAGTCCCTCTCTATATAAAAATATAATAATTCAGAACCAGTAGAGTAAACACAATTCGCAGTATCGTCTTATCAGAGAATAGAAATGGAGTTATTAGAGGTAGGTTATTGTAATTTTTTATGTGACCTTGATTAATCACTTGCTTTTGCAGCAATGTCACAATGTCTTGTGTCACCACGTGGCTCTCGCCACAGCATGGAAAACGATGACACGCACTATGGTCTCAAATCACGTGAGTTCTCTTCTCACAATATCCATACTTTCAAGCAGACCACAAAGTTGAGAAATGATATAAATGTCAATGTTCCTTTGATTATGTTCATATGTTGTATATTTAATAGTTGATTTAATCTATTGTTGAATCTACTGACTTTCTTACACATATTGGTCATCTTATGCTGGAGAAGAAAGCGGGTGGATGGGGGCTCGGTAAATATGGATTAAAAGAGAGAGTTAGGCTGACATTGGATAAAATTGACATGAACAACTGATATACTGTTAGTCAGAAAAACTATTCATTCGGTTAGAACTGTTTGAGACTCTGTCAGGAATTTTCTAGCAAAGTAACAACTCGAGTTTTTTACTCCAATTCTGACACTTACAAAAATGCCATCGTAGGGAGTTCCGTAACTCCGGTCACTTTGACACTTTATGTAACCATTAAGTCTACAAATATAGATAGGCTAATTTACTCCACCAGACAGTGTGATATTTGTAGAGAATACATGCTATATGGTATGGTGTTATATTTCATTGACAGTGTGATATGTGTAGAGAATACTTACCGCATGTTATGTTTCTTTTACTGAAATCAATCTCTGCTTTTTTAAGCACCAATTCTGGCATTTGACCGCATATCTTTTCAACGCACTTTTTAGTTTCATTGAATTCTCTGAAAATATAGTCCAGATATTTATTAAATAAATTCACACAATTTTTGATTCTTGATCATTGTTCATATAAATCTGTTTCTTTGTGGGTGCATGTACCCACCCATGTGTGTGTTTGTGTCAGTGGTTTTTTTTTGGGGGGAATTGCTTCTGTACCCCACTTAATATGTATGCACATGAGTTTATATGTAAACATATTTGTCTGGATGATGAATATTTTATTCCTATAGGGAGTAAAGCCCCAGAGAGTATCAATGAAAAGTCAGAAGTAAACTGGTCTTGGGGCTGTGAAACTCCAGTGCACATCCGTCAGTGAATGAAGGGGGGGGGGGGATAAAAATTCATTAGCGTGGGTGACTCATGGGTCAAAGTGTCAAAGGTTAGGGTTAGGGTTAGGGTTATGTATGTACATGTACTTGCGTACATGCTTCTGTATGGCAAAGGGCACTAAGAATATAAATCAGTCTAAGTGAAGGTGAAAATTTCAAAGACATAATGAGAATTCAAACTCTGATTAATATTTACTGGGGTCATTATGAATTATGGAATTTACGCAAAGTAAACCAATCCCCCTTATTTCATTCATTTCATTCAACTCAAAAATTCCTCTCTCTCTCTCTCTCTCTCTCTCTCTCTCTCTCTCTCTCTCTCTCTCTCTCTCTCTCTCTCTCTCTCTCTCTCTCTCTCTCTCTCTCTCTCTCTCTCTCTCTCTCTCTCTCTCTCTCTCTCTCTCTCTCTCTCTCTCTCTCTCTCTCTCTCTCTTTCTCTTACCTCTTCCTCTCATACATCTCTTCCTAATTATAGACCTCTTATACATTTCTTCCTAATTATAGACCTCTCATACATCTCTTCCTAATAATTGACGTCTCATACATCTCTTCCTAATAATAGACCTCTCATAATCTCTTCCTAATTATAGACCTCTCATACATCTCTTCCTAATAATAGACCTCTCATACATCTCTTCCTAATAATAGACCTCTCATACATCTCTTCCTAATTATAGACCTCTCATAATCTCTTCCTAATTATAGACCTCTCATACATCTCTTCCTAATAATAGACCTCTCATACATCTCTTCCTAATAATAGACCTCTCATACATCTTTTCCTAATAATAGACCTCTCATACATCTTTTCCTAATAATAGACCTCTCATGTACACTTTTCTTTCGCACAAAAGGGCTAAGTAAAACGTTTTGAATAAATAAGCAAAGCAGAAGGTAATACACATTCCATTCAAACGCCTGTTCACCTGCATTGAACTTCTGGTCTCACAGTAGTAGTACTGTTCTCTCCCTGGATTGGCCTTGTGCAATTCGCAGCTTTATCCACGCGACATTTATTATACATTTCTTCAGACGTCTTTGGAGACTCTGCTCGTGCTGCTATGACTGCAACTAAAATGAGAGACAAAAGCAGGAGGAAAATTAAAACTTTCTGAATACTGTTTAGAACGAAACAACTAGTCTTCTATTTTCGAACTGAGAAGAAAAGGAAAAAGGAAAGTCCCCAGTTTTCGCTTCCACCTTGTTTCGCTGCTTTTCTAGTAGAACGAACACGTTATAGTAAGAAAGATTATGCATTTCAGTACGAATTATGTTGTACTTCTTTGCACATCAGTTAAATAATAATACCTGTTCTAAGCTCACGGGGGTGGGTGGAGAAATCACAATTTGTTGTTTGTTGGTGCTCGTAATGGAAAGAAATGTTGCTATTGTGTGATGCCCTTTCCCTCCCCTCTAAAAGCACATACGACTTTATTAACAATAAAGACATAGTAGATCTTATAGAATCCAAAGGCACACAATTTTATAACTATAAAGACAAACCAGATCTTATAAATTCCTGGCCACACGATCTAATATCATCTAAATGAACTTTAAATCGTATAAAACACACAATGTAGATTTCATAAAATCCTAAATTACTTGAGTTGGATAAAGTCTACGATATTAGATCTTACATAATCTGAAGATGCACTAGACCTGGGTGCCAATCTAGACGGTATAAAGTCCAAAGGCACTGATAACTTTATAAAATCCAAAGTCACAATAGAAATTATAAAGTTCAAAGGTATGATAACATTATAGAGTTCAAAGCATAGTAACGATATAAAGTTCTAAAGCTATTAAAATATTATAATGACTTTTCAAATGAGCACTAGACTTGTTCAAAAGAACATTAAACATGTTAATGTATAAAAGCAAACAAGCTAATAGTTTGAAAGGCAAGATTAAGGTTCAAATCCACATTACCAATATATAGATCAAAAGAAAACTTAGCTTTATTCGGTTGAAAAGCACGTTATATCTTACACAGGTTAGAGGCACACTAAGCTTATTAGTTCAAAGCTGCATTAAAACAATTAAATTTCAAAGCACACTAGAAATACCCCTAGAATTACCCCGTTCACGACACTTTACCTTTTTAAAGCTCATAGGTAATTAGCTTTATAAAGATCAAAAACTTGTAAAACCTTATACATCCGAAGAGCTTTCGATCATTATAAACTTCTAAAATGTATCAAGACTTCGCAAACTCAAGGGAATTAACTTACGAGTCTACAGAAAAATTAAACTTATAAATCCATAGATACTCGAAATATATAAATAAAAAACCACACTAAACTTATGTCCACTGACACACTAATGTATGTCCAAACACTCTAAAAATATGTCCAAAGACACACTAAACATATGTCCAAAGACACAGTAAGCATATTTCCAGTGGCACACTAAATGTATCAGTCCAAAGACACAATAACGTTTAGTTTATCTTTGGTCTGTTACATTTAGTGAACAGACCAAAGATAAACTAAACTTTTAAGTCCACAGATACACAACACTCATAAGACCAATGACACACTAAACGTATAAATCAAAAGACACATTAAAATATTAAATTGAAAGATACTCTAGGTTTATAAGACTCACTAATTATTAAAGATAAAAATCACATCGTCAATGATTCAAAAGTAGTCAGGCCAATACAAACATAAAGCAAGCTAAGTTTATTAACAATTAATACCACACAATACCACACATAAACTCTCCAGGATCAATGGCCCAGTAGCTAATAAACTTATATATATATATATTGAAAAAATTTTATTCAAAAGCACACTACCAAAATAACCTATCAAATCAAACTAGCACATTAACGCTTCAAAATCATACTAAAACAATAACTTATTAAATCAGACTAGCATGTTAACGTTTCAAAAGCATACTAGAACAATATCCTCTCAAATCAGACTAGCACATTAAAATTTCAAAAGTACACTAACACTATAACCTTTCAAAAGCGCACTAGCTTGGTAATCTTTCAAAATGCAAACTAGCAAATATAACTTTCAAAAGCACACTAGCAAATATAGCATTTCAAAACCACACTAGCAAACATAGCCTTTCAATAGCACACTAGCAAACATAACCTTTCAAAACCACACTAGTGCAGTAATCTTTTAAAAGCACATTAGCGTTATCGCCAGTCTCCCCTGATTTTGCCTGGTCTCATTTCAATAAATGTTAAAATAATAAAATATATTGATTCAAGCAGTATAAGGTGTACTAGTGTAGACATATAATGTGTACTATTGTAGACATATATAAGGTGTACTAGTGTAGACATATAAGGTGTACTAGTGTAGACATATAAGATGTACTAGTGTAGACATATAAGGTGTACTAGTGTAGACTTATAAGGTGTACTAGTGCAGACATATAAGATGTACTAGTGTAGACATATAAGATGTACTAGTGTAGACATATAAGGTGTACTAGTGTAGACTTATAAGGTGTACTAGTGTAGACATATAAGGTATACTAGTGTAGACACAAGAGTGATGCATACACGATTAGCTACACCACCCAAGAAATATGGAAAAGGCAAACCAGAATTTTTTTAGCTAAAATACAATACAGGGCAAATGGAAGGTAATTAAAATATATTATTTAACTTACGAACCTGACCGTGACACAGTAGTCAGCAAAAACTTGGAAGTATCAATTAAAAATTGTAAAGTAAAACCTCGAGATAACAGACTAGGGAGGATTAGGTTGTAGCAAGTTTCTATCCATGAATAGTAGGCATGGGTCAAGATCACGTGATCACATCATCAGAAGTAATAATTTGAAGTGATTGATAAAAAATAATTCACTACTCTTCGAACCGGTCTGTGTTTACAGGAAGGAGAGATATTCCAATCTAGCGTAAATCTAAATCTAATCTAAATTATGTGCGATTGAATAAAGTCTAAAAAAGACTTTGAAAAAAAATTAAGTCAATGATTGTGTGAAAATTCAGGAATCTTCGAAGGAGTGTTTTTCCAACTATTTGTTTTTGGCAGAAATGAAAAGAGAATTGCAGTTTAAGTGGACTTGTGATCAGAGAGATTTGGCCTTGACATTTACCACTGTCAATTTAATTATAAAGAGAAAGCCTGATGGAAAAACTATAGAAGACATATAAACTTTCCTTGGAGAGAAAAATAAGAGATAGGAAGATGGACTTCAGGGCTGATTAGATCTCTCTGAGGTAAATATATTTGAAATTGAAATTGTAATTGTGAATTGTAAATTGATTGTTTCTAATGTTTTTATAATTATTTTAAAATATTTTGTATTATTTTTTCAATCATATATGTCATTTCGTAATCATCTTCACTTTATATAAGATCCATAATGTAATGTATGTACTGTGTCTGTTTTGTTCTATATTTAGTGAAGGATATATCTCACTTGGGAGGGGGGGGGGGAGGCTCGTAGAGCTATTGGAAGTGTTGGCCTTAATTAGTTGTGTTGGCTAGATTATTCATTATTTTTTTATCAACCAAAACTTATGAAGACCCATAACATGTGAAACCTTATTACGTTCACGAGCTGTAAAGCTTTATAAAAGTGAATAAACACAAATCATATTAAGATTCACTACCACAGTAATCTTATGAATATTAAAACTGCATTAAATATCAACAGTATCAAGCTCCAACTCTCAATAAATATTTTAAAGTTCAAAGTCGTATTATTCATAAAGGTTAAACAATATATTAATATCATTTCAAGGATCAGAGGTACATTAAACTCTATGCAATTTAAAAGCACATTAAATTTGTACTAGCTTAAAAGAATACAGTCTTGCAAAGTACAAAAGAAAGATTAATGCTGGTTTTAAGAGCATATTAGCTTTACATCATACAGCAGGTTAAATCTTATGCATCTCAAAAGCACCCCAGCTTAGTAAAGTACAAAACAAATTAAACCATTTAATGTTTAAAATCTCATTGGTCTAATAAAGTGTAAGTGCACACTACAGGTTAAAGGGAACACTAGTCTTTCAAAATTCAAGTGCACATTAAGCCAATTAAGGTTTACAGCCACAGTACACATAACATTTCTCAAGTACATTAAAAACTGTACACGTTAAAAACACACTAATTACAAAATTACAAAACACATTAACAATGTACAATTTAAAAGCACAGGAATTACAAACTGACAAAACACATTAACAATGTACACTTTAAAAGAACACTAATTACAAAATTACAAAACACATTGACAACTGTACAATTTAAATGCACACAAATTACAAAATTGCAAAGCAGAAAAACAACTGTACAATTTAAAAGCACATTAACCCATGTAATGTTCAAAAGCAGCATGTTAAGTTCAAAATTTCATCATGATTCTATATCCAAGAGCACAATGGCCACTAAAGCTTAAAAGAGCATTACACCTACTGTGTTCAAAGCAATATAACCCTTCATAGTTTCATTTCTAAATTCGAAAGAATGTGTAACCTTTTAATGTTCAAACGTACAATAAACGATAAAGGTTATAAGCATATATTAAAATTTGAAGGTTCAAAAACGTATTCAACTTTATAGACTTCAAAAGCTTTATACAGTTAAAAATTTCTAATGTACCACAAAAATCCTCAGCATCTTAATGTCACAAAACTGTCATAGCCGTTGTATTGCTACATTTGTAAAAATGACGGGGCATGGGTCATCTGAACACAGAATGATGTGCGTACATTTTAGAAAGTGTAGCCTGCCGTACACTAAATTTTAATTTAAAAATACAAATTTCATGAACGGTAGCAGAAAATTTGGAGTCAGCAATAACAAAACTTGAATTGACAAGGCTAAGAATAAGGCCGCTGCCAGATATTGACAAGTTTCCTGTTCCTTTCATTAGTTCTGTTTTTAAATTCTCTCATCAGCAGAGATACCTTGTTAAAATTAATGTAACACGTAATGATTCCATTTCTATAATAAACAAATGGCATTCACATTACTTACTCTTTACATATATTGATATAATTCTTTGTTAGTATTCTTGATGCCAGAGTGAAGTGTGAATATAAGGTGTGATAATTTAGTGTGATAACATAACGTAGTAAGCAAGTGAATTCCAACCTCATACAAAACCGTAATGAATGTGAATTTTGTATTGAAAGAACTTAAAGGTTTCACTAATTGCATTTAGATAGATAGATAGATAGATAGACAGACAGACAGACAGATAGATAGACAGACAGACAGACAGACAGACAGACAGACAGATAGATAGACAGACAGAGACGGACATGTATAGATAGATAGATAGATAGATAGATAGATAGATAGATAGATAGATAGATAGATAGATGGATAGATAGATAGATAGATAGATAGATAGATAGATAGATAGATAGACAGACAGAGACGGACATGTATAGATAGATAGATAGATAGACAGACAGACAGAGACGGACATGTATAGATAGATAGATAGATAGATAGAGACGGACGTGTATGTAAGATAGATAGATAGATAGATAGATAGAGACGGACGTGTATGTAAGATAGATAGATAGATAGATAGATAGATGGATAGATAGATAGATAGATAGATAGATAGATAGATAGATAGATAGATAGATAGATAGATAGATAGATAGATAGATAGATAGATGGATAGATAGATAGATAGATGGATAGATAGATAGATAGTGTGACAAGGATTTGTTTCAATTCTTATTTTATATCGAAAGTAAGTATACTTTGATCCCACAACTCTAACCAGACGCCCCACCAGACGCTTATACAACACAAACGGAATATATCTTCCCATTAAGCGGGGCCTAAGATACTTTACTAGACCCCGTTCCTTAGAAGCCCTAGTTGTGTCACGTGGTGATGACAATGACGTGAAAGAACTATTGACTTAACACTGACAGGAAACATTCAACTACATCGACAAGTGTACATAAAACAGTCTGACTAGCTAGCTACACGTAGTATTTTGTAGACAACTCATTTAAAATTAACAAAAAAAATTTTTAAAGAAAGAAGAAAATGATGATTTACATTCACTGTTTAAGTTTCGAGAAAACTCACTTCTGAATTCTAAATAATTATAAATGTCTTGCAATTCCGTATATCATTGATAAATTAATCAGTTAATTAAAACAAAGGTTTATATTACAAACAATTCCTACGTTTTAGAATAACAATATCAGGTACTGACAAATGACAGAGACATCGTATTTACAGACAAGAAAAGTAAAAGAAGAACACGTATATGGGTCAGGGAACAACTGAAAGGATATCATCTTTCCTCGAAACCATTACACCCCTTCAACCCCCTTCACCCACCCTTTCGCACATTCATCTTCCAGTTGATACTACCAGAGATCAGAACCCGAAAGCCCTTGCACTACTATCACACTAAATTTAATAATAATAATTAAATGAAAGATTATGATGGATTCAATTTGTTACTTGTGGAATCATAGATTTAATAATAATAATTAAATGAAAGATTATGATAGATTCAATTTGTTACTTGTGGATACATAGATTTTACACAGGTATACATATACATCTGCACATATATAAGTGACTATTGTAACAAATATATCCTATTTAAACTTCCTTATATATAAGAAACTTACGGGACAGAAGGCACAAGAATGTTCGCATCATTTTCCTGAGATTAAAGCTTTAAATTCTTTTTCTTCCAAGATTCCGACTACAGCAAATGTGAAAGACGTTATGTGTAGACACAACAATGTCCACTAATGCTTGTAAGACGTTGCCTGTAGATACAACAATGTCCACTAATGCTTGTGAGACGTTGCCTGTAAATACAACAATGTCCACTAATGCTCAACGCCAGTAGGTTGTTCGATGATTGCAGTGGTTCTGTGCACTGGAAGACTTGGCCTTTGCTGTCTTTACGATAGATTTAAATGGCTGCTGGATACTGGGCTATTTCTAGAGTACTGCGTAATCTCCTTGACGATCTACACGTCATCTTGCTTATGACGTTCGATTCTACAGAATTCAAACGACACTGAAAGGATCTATTCCCAGTGTTAAAACCAATAAAGCATGCTCATATTTTAGCGTAAAATTTGTAACAGGGGAGTTTAATTTTAATATTACGCTGTTTTGCCTATCATTTCATTTTGCTTTTTTCCACAATGGCCCAAAAATAAAGTCATAAGCTTATGATGAGTGAACTGAATGATTGAGAGAGAATGGACTTTGCTATTGATATGTCATATTTGTAATTAGTTGCTCTCTGATATGTTGTTCCAGATAGAACAAGCCTTTGTTTCTTTTCTTCTTTGTATGCTTGTGGTGGATTTGAGAAGTTTCACAAGTTTATTGTTCACATTACAATAGTCTAGCTTCTGAAAAGTTTCAATTTCAAAGTTTCAATTCAAATTTATTTATCTATGGGTTCTCTTTCACTTTGGTGGTTAGTCAATCATCACCAGCCATTCACAACTCATACTTCGGGGTGGGATGGGGGAAGAATGATGAATGATGAATAAGCGAAAGAAATATAAGATTCAAAAATAACTAATCCTCTTCATGCAGGACTGCTTCCACTAAATAATCGTTACTCAAGCCAAAGTGATAATTACAGCTCTTTCTTTGTTGTCATGTATGTTTGAATCTGGAAAACGTGGAATCACAGTAACGAACTTCTAACATTCCTGTTGCCAGACAGTTGCACAGTGGAGTCGGACAACACTTGCCGATGCACACAGAGTGCAGTGAAACAACACAAACTGAATGTTGTCACCACCCTACTCTCCCGGGAAAGGGGTGGAGGGTTAGTGGACGCGACGTAGGACTTGCGTACAGCTTGAATTTATTCTGCATATAGGTTACGAGTTGTCAATGTGTTTGTATGTGTGATTGCAAACGGGGAAGGGTGAAGTGTGAACAGCACGGACGATACAACGTGAAATAACAACCACAACCATCTTCTCAAAACCAAAGACAGATAGGTGCTTTGAGGTCATGTGTTCTGCGGGGTAATTGACGTCATTGACTCTGACGCAATAATTGGAGAAGAGTGTGTGAACGTCAGCGAAAACTTTGAGCGTGGTTCGTGTACAGAGGGGGGGGGGGAGAAGATGTTCTTCGCGGGAAGAAACAGGATGCGTAGAGGAGGACTCAGAGAAAATGTTTTTATATATATATTTAATTTTCTTATTCATTTATCAAGGTATGTTTTTTATTCTGGGTATTTTGGTGTTTATATTTAGATGGTCCTCCCAATCATTATTTTAGTCGACTTAGTCCTAAGGCTTCCCTTGGATGTGGCGGGGCGGTAGGGGCATCAATAGGGGTGCAGACAGAATGTAAGAAAGAAAAGATGATACATCTTACTCTCAGACACACAGCTCGCAACGTAGCCTAAAGGGTTGCTCTGGTTCCAGTGTGAAATTAAACACCCAAACCCTGATTTATAAACCCTAGACCTATAATCCCCACAACCGGTGCCGGTAATCAATCTGCCGCCAATCACTCACTGGGTATGAATTGGGAGCTAGTGTTTTTCCCCCTGGATGGAACCTATATGTTGATGGAAATTTTTGTTGTTGTTGTTTTGTTTTGTTTGTGTTATCCTCAGTCTGGTTATATAAACAAACTTCTATAAACAGATTACAGGCCAGTGTTCGTTTGGTTTACAGCAATCGCGAGATAAATTCAATAAATTTGTTTGTTCATAATTTAATTAGTATAGTAATTAAAAATTTAATAGATCACACATTTTAAGTGAAATTTGAAAAAAAACAAGGAATTCTACCATAACAGGTATTCGTCTAGTGGCACTCAATTCCAAGAACGAATGTCCGTTCAGTCTTCATACATTGCAAACTGATAACGACTTGTATTGGATGTCAGAAGAAACAACAAGTTACCGGACCGCAAAGAGCTGTTGTGACAACCAGGATGGACATAACCGCTTAGCAATCTTAGACTCGGAAGTGGATGGACTCTTTGTAATGGAGACGCTTGTGAAACAATTGTCAAACAGACAGTTTTGGGTCGACGCACAAAGAAACGACGCAATTAGTATGTCTTATATTCCAAATCCAAAACAATGTAAATATTTGTTTGTGTGAGCGTGAGTCCCGATTACTTCTTTCCTCGCAGGAATCGTTGTAGACTTTCAATCCATAGATGTTCCGTTGGTCGTTGTGTATGGGGCATTTCGTGAAGAAGTGCTGGATTTCGTGTAGAGTTTGTGTTGCTAATTAAGTTTGTGTTTGAATTGTTGCTCTCATGACTGTTTATGATACGTGGGAAGATCTATATTTCTGCAATTAGTTGAGACGAACGTAGACTCAGTATACAGAGGCACCAATGGATGTTGTAGTTATTATTGGTGAGACAGTTGGATATTTGTACTGACTATTTTTTTACTCGTCGCTTTACAATGCGGTAGACATTGCAACATAAATTAAAAATACCTACTCAAAATGGACTCACAATATTCGCTAACTCTTTATTCCAGACAACAATGCGATAAGAATATGACAAAGTGCATCTAACACTTGACTGTTAAAATTTAATATTAAAAGATCGATAAAACATACATGGAAATAATTACACACATTTTCCATCACGGCTCTATGTCGTCAGAAATAGAATCGCATTAATACTCAGATAATTCACTGATCGCATTCCTGTGCAGTTCGAACACTGGAAGTATTTGGAAGTATGGACAAATATCCACTTCTCGTGTTCAAGGTTTACCGCGTAACTGACCCACCACAACTGTTTACGATCGTATTCTATATACAGTACATTTTCTCACTCAAAATAGCCCTAGTCCACCACACCCAGTGGACGCATTCTCTTCCTGCAATCTGATTAGATTGAATTCTTCGTTGACTCGATAGAAAACTAATTATAATTTTATAAGTCAAGTCTATTGCAAGATTCTGGTTTACATGAATGGTGAGACTTTCTAGCATACAACGATGAATCCCTTTAAGTTTGTTTTGATATATTTATGAATTATATTAATTTCTTCTTATTGATACTTCACAAATAATTAAACTCTTACCTTTTCAAACTTTCATTTTTCATTCACATATTTCTGTAAACAAAAATAAAAAACTAACTTACCAATTTTACACTCCAAAAGGTGTTTCCGAACTTCGATTTTAATTCTTGTGATCTTTCTCCGGGCCTATCGGGGATTCCCGCCGCAAACATGACCCCACACGCCATTCATTTAGTTCAACTTTTTTGCTGAATAACGATCTTTAGTTAACCAAGAAATAATTACACCCAACTCCTCATACTCATACCCTTTTCACGAACCCTCCTGTAACCATTCAACCTTTCACTCAGTCGATCATCATCAACACTAAATACAGCAGCGGAACACCTCGTGACAGGCGGCGAAATCGGCAGAATGCCGGAATCTGCTAGCATTCTAAAATTATCAACAATTGCTCAACCAAAGGTGTTAAATTGGAGACTGACAACAATTGCATACCTAAAGTATTAAATTAGAGATTGACAACAATTGCACACCTAAAGTATTAAATTGGAGATTGACAACAATTGCACACCTAAAGTATTAAATTGGAGATTGACAACAATTGCACACCTAAAGTGTAAAATTAAAGCTTGACAACAATTGCACACCTAAAGTGTTAAATTAGAGCTTGACAACAATTGCACACCTAACGTATTAAATTGGACAGTGACAACAATTGCACACCTAAAGTGTTAAATTAGAGAGTGACAAACATCCAACAATAACTTCAGTCATTTACTAAATATTGTTTTTAAGATATATCAACATCTTAAGCAATATACTGTATGTCTGAAATTTCTTATCTTAGTGTCAGATTCTTTATTACAGTGCAAACAGAATAGAACTAAAGGAATCTGGTCGTAGTCAAAAGAATTTTGGAAATAATAATGAATATTAAATAGATCTTGATATGTTTATGTCTGATGTAAATAATGCTGTTACCAACATATTTATTTTAATATAAATTACGTATTTCACAATGAGCAGATTTTAACAAGGCTATCATTACAAATTATACCTTCAGAGTAAGCTGTAGTGGGCTCTTTTGTCCTTGTCAGGACAATTTCTGATTGACTTACAGTTATCTGTAATCAAACATACTGCACTAGTTTACCAATGAAAAGGATTACGAATTATAGAAATGTTAAAGGAATAACATTTGACTGAAGAACATTACTGTAAACTTGATGAATATTATTTCTATATAGTCATCGATTACTTTGAATTTTCAAGTGTTTATTTTCTTCTAGGACGACAGTGCTTCTAAAAATAACTTTAATCCAGTTCGGTTTCTTCGGTATAGTGTGCATATAGTTCAGTTAATAACTGAATATTTTTAAGAAAAGTAGGTCAGTAAGATGTTGATTAATTTAATTTACATCCGCTTCAGTTTTATTTATTTCTTTAGTAGATTACTTGTTTCCTTCCTTCTTTTCTTCCTTCCTTCCTTCCTTCCTTCCTTCCTTCAATCCTTCAACCTTTCTTCCTATCCATTTTTCGTTCATTTTTTTTCATCTTACATTCAATATACATTCCTTCATTTTTCATTCCATTCTTTGTTTCTTTCTCCTTTTCCTGCGTACGTGTGGAGTATTGATATTTTGTTCTTTTGTATGTCCTTCCTTCCTTCTGTTACTTCTTTACAATTCCTTGTATTTCTTTCGCGTCGTTTTCTTTCCCACGTTCATTTCTACATTACTTTCGGTCATTTTATTTATTATTTCTAATTTTAAATTCCTTTCCTCATTTTTTTTTGGGGGGAGGCGGATGTGTTTGTATAAAAATTGTTACTCTGTTGTAGTTGGTATTGTTCGTTTGTTTAGTAAAAATGTTCATAATATAAACAGTTTTTCTATGTTGTTGTTGTTTCTATAACTTCTTTGCTCCGCAGGAATTGCGTGAAAACATTTCATCTTCTTGATGTTTGAATGATTCCCGTTGAGCCTTCCTCTCTTTACTTGTATTCAGGGAGGGGAGGTGGAGGCTTGCTCTAGATTCTGTTCTTTCTTTTGTTGCGAATGTTCTTGGTCTAATCTTTTTACTTTTATTTCTTTTTTTAAAATAATAGCTGCAGGGCTACAGACTATTTCCCGATAATTTGGATTTTTTAAAATTAGTCGTAGTAGCGGTTTGCATTTGCCTTTCGGTGTGGTCTTTGTGGGCAAGATAATAGGAGATAGGGTAAGTTTGTGGTCTTTGTGGGCAAGATAATAGGAGATAGGGTAAGTTTGTGGTCTTTGTGGGCAAGATAATAGGAGATAGGGTAAGTTTGTGGTCTTTGTGGGCAAGATAATAGGAGATAGGGTAAGTTTGTGGTCTTTGTGGGCAAGATAATAGGAGATAGGGTAAGTTTGTGGTCTTTGTGGGCAAGATAATAGGAGATAGGGTAAGTTTGTGGTCTTTGTGGGCAAGATAATATGAGATAGGGTAAGTTTGTGGTCTTTGTGGGCAAGATAATATGAGATAGGGTAAGTTTGTGGTCTTTGTGGGCAAGATAATAGGAGATAGGGTAAGATTGTTTATTGATGGAAGTTAGCGTTTGTTGTTTCTTAGAATTTTGTTTATAAGTGTGTGAGTTGTGGATGGCTGACTAACCAACGTGCAAGAGGAAAGCCATAGATCAATAAATTTGAATTTATATTTTGACATTGAGACCTTTTCTGTCTATAGTTTTGAAAGAGTGGCTGTGGTCGTTGTTACACGTTGTGTCGTCTGTGTTGTCTACACTTCACCCTTACTCGTATGCAGTCACACATGCAAACATGTCGGCAATACGTAACCTACATGCAGAATAAAATTCGAGCCAAATAACCATCTTGGAATTCTTGGTATCCATCTTGGTGTGTGGATTTACAATAATATCTATGCGGAAAGAAGGGTACAGGTGACAATGGATGAAGGCAACAGGGAAAAAAACACTTTTAGATCAAATGAACAGTCTAATTCTAACTTTCCAATTGTAGAACGTGTGCCTGCTAAGGGAAATACACACTTGTTTGACACCGATTAGCTTAGTTGACAGACTTAGAAAATGCGTGTGCTGTCTTTTGACGCCAGCGTCACTGTACCATATTGATACATTTACGTTTTGTGACAAAGGGCACTGTACCAGGCAAAAGGTTAAATAGAGATTGTTCCCTCAAGTAGTCATTGTTAATATTGACTGTAAAAGAGATTAGACTTGAACATTTATTTAATAATATATATGTGACTGTTTCAAAAGTTAGTTGTATTTATTTGTGATAAGGTTATTTTTAGAATAAATTTTATTATTTTTAATCCTTCCTTACGCATGTTAATTGATACATATCTGGAGTAATCAGTGGATGGATGAGGTCCTGACGTGTCAGTGATTGGATAAATTTTGGTAAGTTGATAAAATACAATAATTCCTTAAATAAAATGTTCCACCTGCGAACAGAGAAATTGTGTGTCGATAGTACGCTTACATACAGTGGTTTATGGATGTGAAATTCGTATGGGAAAACACATCTTAATTTAAGATGTAACCACTGGGGAGTGATTGTGCATTATTAAATGATAATATATTCATCATAATAAACATTGCATGCTGGACCTATTATATCGCCACACTATCTATCTATCAACAAATGTTTATATATACATAATTGTTTTATGAAGGTATATCCGAATAGTCAGAGAATAAAAGTATTAAAGGTAAAGATATATCGTGAATAATTAATGTAATTAATAATTCACACGCTTGACATATTCATGCAATCACTACTTTTGATTTTGATTTTTTTAAATGGCAACAGTGAACAAGTGGAATGGTGGCATTCTTTCGGTCTTCCTTGATCTGTTCCCAAATGAGTACAATTCATAAGCAAATTTAATATGCACTATTTAAAACAAAACAAAATGTATATAAGTCTGTACGTTTCTCGCCCTAACACAAGGAAGAAATAAGTGGTAATTTGTTAATAATGGTAACACAGAACTGAAAAAAATAAACATACCTTTGCGTGTCTGTATGCGTGTATGCATATGCTTGTATTTGCGTGTACGTGTATGTATACCAAATCAGAAATATCCATGTATATCTTAATTAATTCGCAGTGAGATAAAAGCAGAAATATCTATGTACATCTTAATTAATTCGCAGTGAGATAAAAGCAGACATATCCATGTACATCTTAATTAATTCGCAGTGAGATAAAAGCAGACATAACCATATACATCTTAATTAATTCGCAGTGAGATAAGAGAAGAAATATGAAAACAGAAACAGCCAATAATGCATCTCAAAATATTTCTTTAATTTGTCTGACTAAAAATCATATCGGTTATTGTTACGACAATGAATAATACACAAATATTGCTGCATCATATTTTTTTTTAATTAAGCCTGCCTTAGAGTCATACTGACTATATTTATGACAAAGAATAATACACAAAGACTTCTATATACACAATATGCTATATACAATAGTACTCTATACTATATACAGGAGCACAGCGTTCCAACCAAAGAGTTCGTATACTGTGAAAGAAACTAGTTTCTGCAAGGGGTCGGGGGAGCAGTTTGTTAGCTACAGTCCTTAATTAGTTATGAAACTTGAAATATGCCATATTTTAGTATGGATGTTAATCATTAATATTATTCAATACACCTCAAATAGGAAAATTTCAGTAATGATAATAAGTGTTAATAATGAGTTAGGACACGTACCACAGGCAGATTTCAGTAAGGCGCTTAATCATTAATGACAAGACAGTGATATATCAAGAATTCATCAAGAATGTTAATCATCAATGACAAGCCTCTGATAGATGAGGATTTCAGTGAGGATGTTAATCATTAATGACAAATCAGGACACGTGACCTTGAGCTCATTGACCCTAGGATACTAAACATTCAAGTAAATGATGTCGTACTGAACAATGTTTAGTTATTGACTTTCTTCAGACAGTGGGACCTTGCTCCGAAAGCTTGAGTATTCTTCAAAACCTTTATAATATATTAGCATTTATTTTTGTAACACTTTTATTTTTTGTGTTTAGTCTATTATCCTTCATCTACACATTGAGCTAGCGATAAATTTGGGAGAGCATCTATATAAAATAAATTATGGTTAAGAAACTGATGTAAGTAGCAGCAAGGGATAAATCGATTTTAATGTCAGCACAGCCAGAAGAGCCAGCTCCAACAGAACCAATATCACTAAAATTATTGCCACCAGAACCAGTACCAGTAGAATTATTGCCACCAGAACCAGTACCAGTAGAATTATTACCACCAGAACCATTAACAGTAGAATTATTACCACCAGAGCCTCTTATATCTGAAATTGAAACAAAGAGCAAGTAATTCATTAAATGTATGAACAAAGCGCATTACAACGAATTCGTTAATTATATATTGTCTTCATTTCGTTGCGTTTATATCTGTTTAATATTTGCTTTGTATTTTTCTAAATTGTTGCATTTTAAAAAATTACTTTTCACATTTCTAACTAGTTTACACACAGACGCTATTTCTTACAATCGTACTGATGGAAACTAGAGACTTAAATCTGTAATAATGGAATTGAAATGAGTGTTAGTATGCAATATAAATTATATGTACATTCATTCATTATTTTATTTCATATATATCAACATTTACTGGAAAACAGTTAATACCACATATGCAAACCAAATAACCACATTTTCAAAGACACAAGCTGTCCTCTCATCTAATGGAATCAGAAACTCATTAGCAACATGATTCATTTTTATGAGTACCGACTAAACCTGTCAAAAGACTACAAGAGGAAGAGAATTCTTTTTAATCAGCTGTTTATTGTCACGTAAGCGTGAACTCAAGAAAGTAGATTATTGCTTTCGGACAACACAGTCTTGACGACAACATATTCTTGAGGACAACGGTCTTGAGGAGAATGTGTTCTCATTCGGACAACACAGTCTTGAGGACAAAGCAGTAGTGAAGACAACAGTCTTGAGGTCAAAGCAGTAGTTACGACAACAGTCTTGAGGACAAAACAGTAGTGAGGAAAACAGTCTTGAGGACAAAGCAGTAGTGCGGATAACAGTCTTGAGGACAAAACAGTAGTCAGGACAATTGTCTTGAGGATAAAGCAGTAGTGAGGACAGCACAGTCTTGAGGACAAAACAATAGTGAGGAAAACAGTCTTGAGGACAAAACAATAGGGAGGAAAACAGTCTTGAGGACAAAACAATAGGGAGGAAAACAGTCTTGAGGACAAAACAATAGGGAGGAAAACAGTCTTGAGGACAAAACAATAGGGAGGAAAACAGTCTTGAGGACAAAACAATAGGGAGGAAAACAGTCTTGAGGACAAAACAATAGGGAGGAAAACAGTCTTGAGGACAAAACAATAGGGAGGAAAACAGTCTTGAGGGAAAAGGGCATTACTAATACGTACTAATTTTTGCAGAAGATATACAATATAAAATAACTTTACACTCCACTGCTCGTAATATAATGATCTCTCCTACCCGTACATGTATCAACAGAACAATGGAAATGTCAAGAGAACAATGGAAATGTCTATAAAGAACACTCAAGCCTGCATGACGTTTGAGGGCAGTAAGCATACAAGTTTCTTTACAAAGTGAACACTAATACATTATAACAATACACGAAATTCGGACTCGGACAAACAGTACGTCTAATAACTGTAGATCAGGGCACGTGTGCAGTGTGTTTTCATCTATTGTAATATGTGCACAACCTCGTGGACAAAGGTGGTTTAATATTAAAACTTTGGGAGAAAAATGTACAGTTCTTCCTCCTGCCTCGAAAGGTACAGGAAAAACAACTCAGCACCTTTAGCTTGTGTGGTTTGCCCATTCAGTTTTGTTCTCCTTAAAATTAGTGTCAATAACAAACTGTAAACGGTGTGTCTGTTTCTGTAGATATGATAGAAATAGTTCATTTCAAATAGCTTACATAGCTAGATATTGCTGAAAATTGTGACAATCCAATAATCATATTTATGAATCTAAGTACCCTTCAAGTACATCGGAATTATTTCTCTTTTTTTTTCCATTATGTCACACGACACTGCAGGAGAGCGAAACCAACAGGTACTAACATTAGCTAGCCGTGTTTACTCGAGAAAGGAGAAAGGGAGGGAGAGAAAGGAAGCTCGACTAGGGCTGGGAAAAATATGCCACTACAGTTCTTTCATCCTTTCGCATAAGCACACGCAAAATATTTGTACCAAATATGCATAATAAATAGTCTTAATAAGTGCTTATTAAATTGTCTTATATTGTTATATGATGGGGAGTTTTTCCATATATTTTATATACATTTTCATGGTGTAATTTAAATTGAACTCTATTTGTAATTTGAATGACTTTGCATCATGCCTGTTTTGGAAGTGAGGTCCTGAACGAATGAGTCATGCATGGTGGCAGATTTACTGACCAGTCTTTAGTACTTGCATCATATAGGTGAATGAGTATTTGTTGTTTAAATTTGCGTTATTATTTTAGACACATATTTGTTGGTGAAGTAATTTCTAACATTTGTACAATCTAATGATTACAGTCTTGTCCTCTGTTCTTCTATTTATAGTTATATATATACATTTATTCATAAACATTGATTCTCAGCTGAGATCTGAGTGGGGGCGGAGCCAAATTGGTGACGTACCAGTATATCGGTGTAACAGTTGCAGATATACATATCTAACCAATGACCCATACTCTGCATCGGCACTTGTAGATGTCTTGTATTCATAACTAATCACACATATTTTTGATATAAATCATTATTACAAAGTCACCCCAGGGTATAGAGGGTGACAATTTGTAGAGAATACTTACTGCACATATCGAAATTTATTTCATTGACAGTGTGATATTTTTAGAGAATAACTACTGCACTCTAGGATATTATATATTCATTATCAGTGACAAATTTCATGAGTATATATACTGAACTGTATTGAATTTTATTATATTGACAACGCCATATTTCTTGAGAATACGTAATTCAAGGAAGGTTATTATGTTTGATTGTCAACATGATATTTGTACAGAATCTTTACTGTATGGTATATTATTATATTTTATTGACATTGTGACATTTGTACAGAATACTTACTGTACGGTATGATATTATTCTTCGTTAACAATGTGAAATTTGTACAGAATATTTACTGAACCGTATGGTATTATATTTCATTGACAATTTTATATTTGTAGAGTAAACATACTTCTCGGTATGGTGTTATTTTTCATTAAACAATGCGAAGTTTGTAGAAAATATTTAAAGCTCGGTATGGTATTATATTTCATTGACAGTGTGATATTTGTAAAGAACGCTTACTGTATGGTTTGGTATTGTATTTCATTGTCAGAGTAAATTTGTAGCGAATTCTTACTGCATAGTATTGTCTTACATTTCCTTTTCAATGTCTTATTTGTAGTGAATACTAACTGCATGGTATTGTCTTACATTTCATTTGCAATGTCTTATTTGTAGAGAATACTAACTGCATGGTATGGTATTATATTTCATTGACAATGTATTATTTGTAGAGAATACTAACTGCATGGTATGGTATTACATTTCATTGACAATATATTATTTGTAGATAATACTAACTGCATTGTATGGTATTATATTTAAATGGTGGGCAAGCCACTTAGTTAATGAAAAGGATTATTATTATTAACTAATCTTTAATAACTAATTACAAATGATGAGAATCTTATTTTTTTTATTAATGATCCACCAGCAGACACCACACTGCTTTCTCACTTGGCAGATATTATTTGGTGCTATAAACGTTTTTATCTATTCCACAACATAAAACAACATTTATAGTCACGTGGGAAACTTCTTACTAAGGGAGAATACAAATCTGATTTTAATCTATATTTAGTGGGCCCTCCATCCACCCACTTTCTTCTCCAACATAAGATTATCAATATTAATTTATGCATAAGATTATCAAATAATTAAAAAATATATTTATGAAAATGAACAATCAATTATACATATGATAATCAGAATTAAATAGATTACTTGACACCAGTATTCCATGAATTCATGTTTGGATAATTTTATATTACACAGTCCCTCTCTATATAAAAATATAATAAGTCAAAACCAATAGATTAAACACAATTCTCAGGATCGTCTTATCAGAGAATAGAAATGGAGTTATTAGAGGTAGGTTATTGTAATTTTTATGTGACCTGGATTAATCACTTGCTTTTGCAGCAATGTCACAATGTCTTGTGTCACCACGTGTCTCCCGCCACAGCATGGAAAACGATGACACGCACTTCCGTCTCAAATCACTTGAGTGCTCTGTTCACAATATCCATTCTTTCAAGCAGACCACATTTTTGTGAAGTGGTATAAATGTCAATGCTCCTTTGATGAAGTTCATATGTTGTATATTTAATAGTTGATTTAATCTATTGTTGAATTTATTGACTTTCTTACACATATTGGTCATCTTATGCTGGAGAAGAAAGCGGGTGGATAGGGGCTCGGTAAATATAGATTAAAAGATAGATTTATCTTCTCTCTTAGTAAGACGTTTTCCACCTATGGAAATATTGTATGAAGGTGAATGTTTGTTTTTAAAGTCAATACACATAACCTGTTCAGAGAAGGTGCCTATCACTAGCACTATTTCACAGTCACCTAGTTTTGCAACAAGTCACTTCTTTTCGTGTTTTTATCCGAGGTCCCACGTGTCCCTTCTAGTGGCACATTACACAACTGTTCCAGAATCTTTCACTAGAATCGACATGAATTCCCCATGCACTATCAAGCACACGTTGAGGTAATGTTCCTGATTTTCCATGCACGTTTGCTCTACACACCATGAACATTCTCAAATGTCTCTGGATTCACACTCCAACATAATCTAGCAGCGCACTGTAGCCAACTTAGTAAGGTGTGACAAAGGTAAAAAAAATAAGTTTGCTCTGCAAGTCAAATTAAGACAGCGCTAAATTTCAGGCATTTTTTTTTATCTTCTCCTTCTCTTACATTCATTCACAACTTAACAAATAATGCAACAGTTTCCTTAGCCTGATAAACACACAGCAAAATAAATATAGCACCGATCAAAATGCACAAGTATAATATACAATCTAGTCAAATTAATGAAAATAGAAATAATGGTTCAATTATATAAGCATTCTCTAATTCAAACTATAGATTGATAGCAATCATGTACGAAATACTCTAAGTCCATTTTTTCTTTATCAATCAGTTAACTTACCATAAGTTAATATGACCAGACCCGCGATAGGTTCAAATTCAAAGTGATTAGAATAGAGTACTTCTTCAACAAGAATCTTCCAGTATATGTGGCCGACATTGGATAAAATTGACATGAACAACTGAGAAACTGTTAGTCAGAAAAACTATTCATTCGGTTAGAACTGTTTGAGACTGTGTCAGGAATTTTCTAGCAAAGAAACAACTCGAGTTGTTTACTCCAATTCTGACACTTACAAAAATGCCATCGTAAGGAGTTCCGTAACTCCGGTCACTTTGACACTTTATGTAACCATTAAGTCTACAAATATAGATTGGCTAATTTACTCCACCAGACAGTGTGATATTTGTAGAGAATACATGCTATATGGTATGGTATTATATTTCATTGACAGTGTGATATTTGTAGAGAGTGCATACTACATTGTACGGCAGTGTGATATTTGTAGAGAATAATTATCGAATGGTATGATATTATATATCACTGACAGTGTGATATGTGTAGAGAATACTTAACGAATGGTATGGTATTATATATCACTGCCAGTGTGATATGTGTAGAGAATACTTACCGCATGTTATGTTTCTTTCAATCAACTCCATCTCTGCTTCTTTAAGCATCGATTCTGGCATTGGACCGCATATTTTTTCAACGCACCTTTTATCTTCAATGACTTCTCTGAAAATATAGTCCAGATATTTATGAAATAATTTCACACAATTTTTGCTTCTTGATCATTGTTCACATAAATGTGTCTCTTTGTGGGTGCATGTACCCAACCATGTGTGTGTTTGTGTGAGTGTGTGCTTTTTTTGACTGCTTGTGTATTCCACTTAATGTGTATGCACATGAGTTTATATGTAAACATATTTGTCTGGATGATGAATATTTTATTCCTGTAGGGAGTAAAGTCCCAGAGAGTATCAATGAAAAGTCAGAAGTAAACTGGTCTTGGGCTGGGAAACTCTCAAGTGCACTTCCGTCTGTGAGTGAAGGAGGGGGGGGGGGTTAAAATGACAGTAGGAACTTGTGGAAAGAGTATTGAAGGTGAAATATGCCACAATGGCACGCAGTTTGACATACACTTACAAATGGGCTGAGTGCTTCTCGATAGGAGGAAAACTTGTTATAATAACCTGATAATTGCTTTTAGAAAAAAGAGAAACATGATGTTGCTGTGTAGCAGAGCTATGAGCGATTGTAAAATAGGAGTGGGCATAACCACTCATGATTATTTTGATGACAGATGTTCAGATGTGGATAACATTTTCAATCAGAGTGCAAGAACTCTGAGACTGAAAACTTTGAGACATCAAATTGAGAACAGATTAGCATTAGATTACAGAACACGAATAATTGAGCATTTATGAAAATGGATTTGTGCAGTAGACATAAAGTACAAAACCCTTCTAAAGTCGAATGGGGTGTTTCATGAGAGCCTATTGAAAATATTAAAGAAAATATAGACTCACATCTGACACAGTTGTGAAGCTGTCAGATCAAAACCAAGATTTCACAGTTAAGACTGACTCGAGAAATAGTGCGGTAGGCAGTGTGTATCGTATCCTAATGGGAGAAGGTCTATCCTAGAAACCATACACTAGCATGTTTGTGGTGACTATATGACTGCTGTGTGGCGTGAAGGCAAATGTAAGATAAGTGTAACAATGTACATAGTGCTGCAGAGTGGGTGTTATGTTTACCCTAGTTCTTTAAGAGAGCTTTGGCTTCATGAGAATAAGCGTTGTAGATGAATGATAAACTTGTTATTTTCTTTTGGGGGGGAGGGGAAATTGCGCAGATAGTAAAAAGTAGTAAACTTTTAGGGCAGGTTAGATCCCAATGAGATACGTAGACTAATGATTTAAAATTGTAATTGATGGTATGATTTTATTGATTTGTTATCTGATTTCTTTCAAAAAGTTTTAATTTTCATTTTCATTTTTCACTCACTCTTCTGTCTTTCCATATGATCTTTATATTGTATGTAAAATTAATCTTGTAATGTATGTATTTTCTCACTGTTTGTTGTACATTTCGAGGAAGATGCTCGCTCGCGGGTTTTTTTTTTTTTTTTTTGAGTCACTAGTAGGTGTTTCACTCGAGTGTCATGTTGTACTAGGTTTTAATTAATTTACGGGCGACCGCCATTACTATCACTATTAGCAAGTAAAAAGAAGGCTTTTATAGAATTTTATAAATGGTATCTAGAATATAACCACAGCCGTTTCTCTCCCATGTGCATATGTATGTATGATATATATTGTATTCGGGTTATGTATGTACATGTGCTTGCATAGATACCTCTGTATGGCAAAGGGCACTTAAGAATATAAATCAATCTAACTGAAGGTAAAAATTTCAAAGAGATAATGAGAATTCAAACTCTGATTTATATTTACTGGGGTCATTATGAATTTTCGAATTTACGCAAATTAAACCATTCCCCCTTATTTCATTCATATATAACAACTCACAAATCTCTCTCTCTCGCTCTCTCGCTCTCTCGCTCTCTCTCTCTCTCTCTCTCTCTCTCTCTCTCTCTCTCTCTCTCTCTCTCTCTCTCTCTCTCTCTCCTCTCCTCCCCCCTACCTCTTCCTCTCATATATCTCTTCCTAATTATAGACCTCTCATACATCTCTTCCTAAGAATAGACCTCTCATACATCTCTTCCTAATAATAGACCTCTCATACATCTCTTCCTAATAATAGACCTCTCATACATCTCTTCCTAATAATAGACCTCTCATGTACACTTTTCTTTCCCACAAAAGGGCTAAGTAAAACTTTTTGAATAAATAAGCTAAGCAGAAGGTAATACACATTCCATTCAAAAGCCTGTTCACCTGCATTTAACTTCTGGTCTCACAGTAGTAGTACTGTTCTCTCCCTGGCCTGGCCTGGAGCAGTTCATTGCTCTGTCCAAGACACAGTCCATATATATTACGTCAGGAGACTTTGTAGACTCTGCTCGTGCTCCTATGACTGCAACTAAAATGAGAGACAAAAGCAGGAGGAAAATTAAAACTTTCTGAATACTGTTTAGAACGAAACAACTAGTCTTCTGTTTTGGAACTGTCAAGAAAAGGAAAAAGGAAAGTCCCCAAATTTTGCTTCCACCTTGTTTCGTTGCTTTTCGTGTAGAACGAACACGTTATAGTAAGAAAGATTATGCAATTCAGTACGAATTATGTTGTACTTCTTCGCACATCAGTTAAATAATAATACCTGTTCTAAGCTCGCTTGGGGGGGTTGGGAGGAATCACAATTTGTTGCTTGTTGGTGCTCGTAATGGAAAGAAATGTTGCTGTTGTGTGGTGCACTTTCCCTCCCGCTGTTTGCAAACTTAATAAAGTCTAAAAGTACACACGACTTTATTAACATAAAGACATAGTAGATCTTATAAAATCCAAAGCCACACAATTGTATAACTATAAAGACAAACCAGATCTTATGAATTCCAGGCCACACAATCTAATATCATCTAAATGAACTTTAAATAGTATAAAGCACACATTATAGATTTTACAAAATCCTAAATTACTTGAGTTGGATAAAGTCTACGATATTAGATCTTACATAATCTAAAGATGCACTAGACCTGGATGCCAGGCTAGAGGGTATAAAATTCAAAGGCACAGATAACTTTATAAAATCTAAAGTCACAATAGAAATTATAAAGTTCAAAGGAATGATAACATTAAAGATATGAAAGCATAGTAACGATATAAAGTTCAAAAGCTATTAAAATCATATAATAACTTTTTAAATGAGCAATAGACTTGTTCAAAAGAACATTAAACATGTTAATGTATAAAAGCAAACAATCTAATAGTTTGAAAGGCATTTTAAAAAAGATTAAGGTTCAAATCCACATTGGTAATATAGATATCAAAAGAAAACTTAGCTTTATTTGGTTGAAAAGCACTTTATATCTTACACTAAGCTTATTAGTTCAAAGCTGCATTAAAACAATTAGAGTTCAAAGCACACTAGAATTACCCCGTTCACGACACTTTAAATTTTAAGGCTCATAGGTAATTAGCTTTATAAAGATCAAAAACTTTTAAAACCTTATACATCGGAAGAGCTTTCCATCATTATAAACTTCAGAAATGTATCAAGACTTCGCAAACTCAAGGGAATTAACTTACGAGTCTACAGAAAAATTAAACTTATAAATCCATAGACACTCTAAATATATAAATAAAAAAACCACACTAAACTTATGTCCACTGACACACTAATGTATGTTCAAACATACTCTAAAAATATGTCCAAAGACACACTAAACATATGTCCAAAAACACAGTAAGCATATTTCCAGTGGCACACTAAGTGTATCAGTCCAAAGACACACTAACGTTTAGTTTATCTTTGGTCTGTTACATTTAGTGAACAGACCAAAGATGAACTAAACTTTTAAGTCCACAGATACACAACACTCTTAAGACCAATAACTCTCTAAACGTATAAATCAAAAGACACGTTAAAATATTAAGTTTAAAGACACTCTAGGCTTATAAGTCCAAAGACTCACTAATTGTTAAAGATAAAAACCACACCAATCCGTCAATGATTAAAAAGTAGTCAGGCCAATACAAACATAAAGCAAGCTAAGTTTATTAACATTCAATACCACACATTTTCTTATATAAACCTGTCGAGGATCAATGACCCAGTAGCTAATAAAATTATATATATATATATATATATATTGAAATATTTTTATTCAAAAGCACACTTACAAAATAACCTCTCAAAACAGACTAGCACATTAACGCTTCAAAAGCATACTAAAACAATAACCTCTCAAATCAGACTATAACATTAAAATTTCAAAAGTACACTAACACGATAACCTTTCAAAAGCACACTAGCTTGATAATCTTTCAAAATGCAAACTAGCAAATATATTCTTTCAAATGCAAACTAGCAAATATAACTTTCAAAAGTAAACTAGCAAATATAACTTTCAAAAGCAGGCTAGCAAATATATTCTTTCAAAAGCACACTAGCAAATAGAACATTCAAAAGCACACAGGTAAATATATTCTTTCAAAAGCAAACTAGCAAATATAACTTTCAAAAACGCACTAGCAAACATAGCCTTTCAAAACCCTACTAGTGCAGTAATCTTTTAAAAGCACATTAGCGTTATCGCCAGTCTCCCCTGATTTTGCCTGGTCTCATTTCAATAAATGTTAGAATAATAAAATATAAAGATGCAAGCAGTATAAGGTGTACTAGTGTAGACATATTAAAATGTACTAGTGTAGACATATAAAATGTACTAGTGTAGACTTATAAGGTGTACTAGTGTAGACATATAAGGTTTATATAGTTTATATAGTTTAGACATATAAGGTGTACTAGTGTAGACACAAAAGTGATGCATACACGATTAGCTACACCCCCCTCCCAAGAAATATGGAAAAGGCAAACCAGAAGTTTTTCAGCTAACATACAACACAGGGCAAATGGTAGGTAATTAAAATATATTATTTAACTTACGAATCTGACCTTGACGCAGTAGTCAGCAAAAACGTGGAAGTATCAATTAAAAAATTTAAAGTAAAACCTCGAGATATCAGACTAGGGAGGATTAGGTTGTAGCAAGATTCTATTCATGAATGAGTAGGCATGGGTGAAGATCACGTGATCACATCGTCAGAGGTAATAATTTGAAGTGATTGACAAAAAATAATTCATTACTCTTCGAACCAGTCTGTGTTTACAGGAAGAAGAGATATGCCAATCTAGCGTAAAAGATCCTAAATTCTGTTAGATTTAATTAAGTCTAAAGAAAGACTTTGAAAAAAGTTGAGTCAATGATTCTGTGAAAATTCAGGAATCTTCGGAGGAGTGTTTTTCCAACTCTTTGTTTTGAAATGAAAAGAGAATTGCAGTTTAAGAACTTTTTTGTATATACGTAGATGTTAAGTAGAATTCCATGAATATAATCTATGCTTGTATTCAGTTTTGTGGACTTGTGATCAGAGAGATTTGGCCTTGACACTTACCACTGTCTAATTGTAGCAAATACTGCATTGTTAATTGCAGGGTTCCATTATGTTCATTTCTGATCTATTCCATTCAGTTCTGTTCTTTTCAATTCTGTTTGGTTTGGAATTATTGTTATTCTGCATCACTGGGACTGATGGATTCAATTAGTTACGCGTAGATCCATAGATTTTACACAGATACACATATACAAATGCACATATATAAGTGACTATTGCAACAAATATATCCTATTTAAACTTCCTTATATATAAGAAACTTACGGGACAGAAGGCACCAGAATGTTCGCATCATTTTCCCGAGATTAGAATTTTAAATTCGTTTTTCTTCCAAGATTCCAACTACAGCAAATGTGAAAGACGTTATGTATAAACACAACAATGTCCACTAATGCTTGTAAGACTTTGCCTGTAGATACAACAATGTCCACTAATGCTTGTAAAATGCCTGTAGATACAACAATGTCCACTAATGCTTGTAAGACGTTGCCTGTAAATACAACAATGTCCACTAATGCCCAACGCCAGTAGGTTGTTCGATGATTGCAGTAGTTCTGTGCACTGGAAGACTTGGCCTTTGCTGTCTTTACGATAGATCTAAATGGCTGCTGGACACTGGGCTATTTCTAGAGTACTGCGTAATCTCCTTGACGATCTACATGTCATCTTTCTTATGACGTTCGATTCTTCAGACTTCAAACGACACTGAAAGGATCTATTCCCAGTGTCAAAACAAATAAAGCATGCTCATATTGTAATGTAAAATTTGTAACAGGAGAGTTTAATTTAATATTACGTTGTTCTGCCTACCATTTCACTTTTCGTTTTTCCACAATGGCCAAAAAATAAAGTCATTACCTTATGATGAGTGAACTGATTGATTGAGAGAGAATGGACTTAGAAATATTTCGTACACTTTGCTATTGATATGTCACATTTGTAATTAGTTGCTCTCTGATATGTTGTTCCAGATGGAACAAGCCTTTGTTTCTTTTCTTCTTTGTATGCTTGTGGTGGATTTGAGAAGTTTCACAAGTTTATTGTTCACATTAGAAAAGTCTAGCTTTTCGAGTAGACAATCACAGTAACGAAATTCTAACATTCCTTTTGCTAGACAGTTGCAGTCGGACACACTTGCCGATGCACACAGAGTGCAGTGAAACAACACAAACTGAATGTTGTCACCACCCTACTCTCCGGGGAAAGGGGTGGAGGGTTAGTCGACAGCTTGAATTTATTCTGCATGTAGGTTACGAGTTGTCAATGTGTTTGTATGTGTGATTGCAAACGGGGAAGTGTGAAGTGAGAACAACACGGACGATACAACGTGAAATAACAACCATCACCATCTTCTCAAAACCAAAGACAGGAAAAGTTTCAATTTCAAAGTTTCAATTTAAATTTATTTATCTATGGGTTCTCTTTCACTTTGGTGGTTAGTCAATCATCACCAGCCATTCACAACTCATACTTCGGGGTGGGATTGGCTGAAGAGTGATGAATGATGAATAAGCGAAAGAAATATAAGATTCAAAAATAACTAATCCTCTTCACACAGCAGTTTAAAAATAAAATAAAACTATAAGACGTGCTTTGAGGTCATGTGCTCTGCGGGGGGGGGAGGTAATTGACGTCATTGACTCTGACGCGATAATTGGAGAAGAGTGTGTGAACGTCGGCGAAAACTTTGACCGTGTTTCGTGTACGGAGTGGGGGAGGGGGATGTTCTTCGTGGGAAGAAACAGGATGGGTAGAGGAGAACTCAGAGAAAATGTTCAAGAACTTGTTTGTGTATAAAAGGAAAAGACAGAGAGAGATGTTTATTTCAGAATTGAGATATATTTTAACCTTTATTAAAGTCCCCTAGACATCTTACACTGGATACCTCAGACACACATCTCGCAACGTAGCCTAAAGGGTTGATCTGGTTCCAGTGTGAAATTTAACACCCAATCCCTTATAATTTATTCCTAGACCTATAATCCACACAACCGGTGTCGGTAATCTGCCGCCAGTCACCCACTGGGTATGAATTGGAAGCTAGTGTTTTTTCCCCCTGGATGGAAAGTATATGTTGATGGAAATTTTTGTTGTTGTTGTTTTGTTTTGTTTGTGTTATCCTCAGTCTGGTTATGCAAGAATGCTAACAGAGAATGAATCCTAAGAAAAGGAGTGTTTGTATTGTAACGTAAATATGTATTTTTTTTATTTCATCCCAACCCCATTGCACCCAGGAGGTCTGTTCTTTCTTACATTCTGTCTGCACCCCTATTGATGCCCCTACCGCCCCGCCACATCCAAGGGAAGCCTTAGGACTAAGTCGACCAAAGTAATGATTGGGAGGACCATCTAAATATAAACACCAAAATACCCAGAATAAACAACATACCTTAATAAATGAATAAGAATATTATATATATATATATATATATATATATATATTGTCAGAACAAAAGCAAACATAAACGTAAATAGAAAACTTTTAAAAAATATATATATATACTATAAAAAATTAAATAGAATAAACATTAAATGAAAAGAAAAGGGAAAGAAAGATAAATAATGCTTACAATAAACATATATTAAACAGAATTTACAAAAGGGGAAAAATGGGGAAGAAAGGAAAGGAAAAAGAAAGGAATGGGAAAGAAGAAAAAAAAAGAGTTGAGAACCCGCCCCACTGTTATTATTTTTTATTTTTTTTTGGGGGGGGAGGGGCAGCTGTTCAAGCCGTCTACGGTTTCAGATGAACCAGTCAAGCAGACAGACAGAAAAGACTCCGTGCCAATGCTGCGAGTGTATCCCGGTCGCTTTCCAGGCAGAAGGACTGATGGAAGTGTGACGTCACGGCGCAAGGAACACATCACTGACAGGCAAGGAGCAACAAGGGATACGTCACAGGCCACTGTAGGGAGATCTTTTCGACTAAGTCCACGATTGGTCAGATAGACACAGAGGAGCAGTAGTAAATATACTGCAAATTACTACATTAATAATAATTAATTTGACATATGCCTTTGCAACAAATGAAAGTTAGGTATGTTTCAAATAGCAAAACATTCCTACTAAAGCCAAACCATCCAAACAATATAGAGACGCTTTCACCTTTTCCAACAAAAGGATCTTTGGTTACCCATACAGGAAGGGACTCAGATCAGTCTTTAACACTCGTCCAAAGAGACGTTTGTAAAGAATAAAAAATAGAATGTCCACCTTGCCTTCTTAGACTTGGAAACCCCCGCCCATCATCCCCACATAGACCCACTCTTTTACCTAATCAAATTTAAGAATAGTGGTGGTGGTTACGATTATATTTAACCTCGCCACTGGAGCTTTCGTGGTCACCATAGACGTTCTCTGCTCTGTAGTGTTCCAGAAGGACCACCCCCTCACGAGTGTTTGGGGAGCTCTGGCTGGTGGTGTTGGAGTTGGAGGTTGGTTGGCACCTGTTCGGTGTTGGCGATTGTAAAGTTTATGTCAAAAACACGACTACAGACATAACGTGGCCGCGCTACTTTTTAAAAATATGAGCATATTTTATTGTGTTGACACTGGGGAATATATGTCAAAAGATCCTTTCAGTGTCGCTTGTAATCTGAAGAAATCTAACATCGTAAGCAAGATGACGTGGAGATCGCCAGGAGATTACGCCAACGTCTTTCACATTTGCTGTAGTTGGAATCTTGAAAGAAAGAAGAACTTAAAGCTCTAATCTCAG
Organism: Sinotaia quadrata; assembly: GCA_028829895.1. Classification (NCBI taxonomy): domain Eukaryota; kingdom Metazoa; phylum Mollusca; class Gastropoda; order Architaenioglossa; family Viviparidae; genus Sinotaia; species Sinotaia quadrata. Next base: position 14,615,113 of record CM054184.1, read on the forward strand.
GAAAATGATGGGAACATTCTGGTGCCTTCTGTCCCGTAAGTTTCTTATATATGAGGAAGTTTAAATAGGATATATTTGTTGCAATATTCATTTATATATGTGCATATGTATAAGTATATGAGTGGTGTCCCACTGGGACACTCCAGATCAGATAATTTCATATGATGAAATTATCAACGCAAGCTCCAGTAGTGACGCTAAACTTGCGATCATAACCATTACTATCCTCTGGCTGCAGTCGTGTTATATATGGTATTTCAATTGGTTATGGAGTAGGCTTAGTCCGGAAATTTCTCCACTATGTAGAAATGTTCTAAGGTTGTTATGCAGAATAGCTTTAATTAATTATTATCACCGTGTTACCAAGATGAGGTCTTGATTTTTGTATCAGGCGATTTTAAGGTGATAGTCTATTTGGGAATAGCGTTTGGTTTGGGTAAACTGTGAGTACTGTTGAAAGAAATCGTCATTGTGTCTCGTCTATGTCATTTGTCAGTGCCTGAGATTGTTATACTAAAAAGTAGGAATTGTTTGTAATAAAAACGTTAGTTTTAATTAACAGATTAATTTATCAAAGATATACGGAATTGCATGACATTTATAATTATTTAGAAATCAGAAGTGTGTTTTATCGAAACTAAACAGTTAATGTAAATCATCATTTTCTTCTTTCTTTTTGAATTTTTTTGTGTTAATTTTAAATGAGTTGTCTACAAAAGCACTACGTATAGCTAGTCAGAAAGCTTAAAAAATTTAAAGTGTCGTGAACTGGATAATTATAGTGTGCTATAATCTTTAATTGTTTTAATGCAGCATTAAACTATTAAGCTTAGTGTGCCTCTGACTCTTGTAAGATATAACGTGCTTTTCAAGAAAATTAATTTTTATCCCCTGATTATCTCCACTTGGCCATCGCGCGACGCAACAGACGTTAGTTTTAGCAAGTGTCGTCTGCTAGCAAAATGACGTCTTTAATTACGTGCACAGTCAGCGCGTTTGTTTCCATTTACTGTCAGGGCGTCTGCTTATTTTGTTTGCCTGCACTGTCATCAAGTTGGTTAATTTCATGTCTCCAATAATTTTATAAAAATACGAATGATTAATTATTTGAGTTAGATGTTCAAAAATTGTGATTACAATATCTTGAAAATGTGTTTGATTTTTATTATCAATTATTATTACAAATTTAATTAGGGACTATATTACTAGACGTATTGCACCTCAGTGTAATGCACCTTTTTAGCTTTTCAAGAAAATTAATTTTTATCCCCTGATTATCTCCACTTGGCCATCGCGCGACGCAACAGACGTTAGTTTTAGCAAGTGTCGTCTGCTAGCAAAATGACGTCTTTAATTACGTGCACAGTCAGCGCGTTTGTTTCCATTTACTGTCAGGGCGTCTGCTTATTTTGTTTGCCTGCACTGTCATCAAGTTGGTTAACGCTTTTTAGCGTGGGTAAAGCAAGGATACACGCGGGAGTTTGATCTTAGAGAGAGTGAGAAATGATTTTGCATAAGAGGACCGACGGAGCTATTTTAATTTTAGTGTGCGTCTGTCTGGGCTACAGAGAGGTGTAAGGCCATCCTCCCTACACTGAGTCCGGACAATCTTTCCATCACCGTTATGACCGGGAAGGAAATGAACTGAATATTCTCCTCGTAGAATATAGAATTACACGTGTGTTTTGGTCACACTCAATTCGTCGTGGCAGCCTATAAAGATAGTCCTAATTATTCTACGTTTGGATCCGAACCTTGGGCAATAGCTGGCCATCAGGGGAATGAGCTGAAGGGACCAGGATTGCGCTGAGAGAAGAATATTCGATGCCACTCACGTATCGGAGCTGCTGCTGCTGCTGTAGACAGCCCTCCGTTGATTGATTTTGGATCTTGGACCGTCGCAGAAGACAGGTGTCCGTTGATTGATTTTGGATCTTGGACTGTCACAGAAGACATGTCTCCGTTGATTGATTTTGGATCTTGGACCGTCGCAGAAGACATGTCTCCGTTGATTGATTTTGGATCTTGGACCGTCGCAGAAGACAGGTGTCCGTTGATAGATTTTGGATCTTGGACCGTCGCAGAAGACAGGTGTCCGTTGATAGATTTTGGATCTTGGACCGTCGCAGAAGACAGGTGTCCGTGAGCTCCGTTTTCTTACTGTCGTGGAAGACAGCCGTCCGTGTTCTTCGTCATAGAACCGGGTATCCCAGCGTTAGGCAACGTGGGACGAGTATTCGCAAGTCGCAAGTTTGTACGTACGTACTGCACTCTCCGTGTACCGAGTTTTCATCGCCAAGCATGCTATTTTTCAGAGGACAGAAACTGTAACGTTTTGTGTTTGCCGACAGTTGTGACTATTTCGTTTTTTGTGCTGTGTGTTCCTGCGTCGACGATTCAGCGTGTAATACTAGTAAGTAGGGAAAAATTTTATTTGAGGTGCATTACTAGGCAGGTTAATTAGAATATAAATATTTTTCATCAGTGAACTATTTTTCATGAACATTTAACTTTGACTTTTATTTAAGGGATGATTTTTGCAGTTCTAAGGAAAATTAACATTCGTTGACGTTGGGATTTTCACCCACTATTTTGAAGATAATTTATTCTTAAGGTTAAATATTTTTTCTGCGGTCATTACCGCTGGTTGTGCTGTAGTAGGGCCTCACCCAAAGTATTTTTGTGCTACTCGATTTTGTCGGGAGTAGTGAAAACGGTCATCACCGTTTATTGCTTGATTATTGCAGTTTATTCATCATATTTTTTAAATTTTTTTTTTCATTTTCCATCGCTCATGTTTCCCCGTCCCATGGATGCCGTGTGTGGATGTTACCGAATGAACGACTAACACCGTGTGAGAGTTAAGCCCGTTTTTCCATTTTAAAATCCTTTTTAAAAATTAAATTCTTTGTTAACTCTTTCTGAAGAGTTGGGCTTCCTTTCTCGGGTTTTGAAAGTGTATGTTGGTGCGGTTGTTTGTTTGTTCGTTCCGTACGTCCCTCACACGACATTCACATGCCTGCTCACACACACTCACGCCGGCTTTTCACATTTTACCCCACATCTCAGAATAAAGCTAATCCTAACCCCCACAAGACTATTCGTGGTGTCTGAGTGTGAGAACGATCATCAACATCTGATCGTTCGGTGTGATCCCGGCAAGTCGCGGCTACTGGGTCTGACCCCATCCTACCCATCGAGGAGGAGATAGGGGCCAGCAACAATCCAGCAAACGCAACAACGCACGACCCCCGCGACAATATAAGATATGTTGATTTGAAACTTAATCTTGTTTCAAAATGCCTTTCAAATTCATTAGCTTGTTTGGTTTGTACATTAACATGTTTAATATACATTTGAACAAGCCTAATGCTCATTTGAAAAGTTATTATAATATTTTAATAGCTTTAGAACTTTATATCGTTACTATGCTTTGAACTCTATAATGTTATCATACCTTTGAACTTTATAATTTCTATTGTGACTTTGGATTTTATAAAGTTATCAGTGCCTTTGAACTTTATACCGTCTAGACTGGCATCCAGGTCTAGTGCATCTTTAGATTATGTAAGATCTAATATCGTAGACTTTATCCAACTCAAGTAATTTAGCATTTTATGAAATCTACATTCTGTGCTTTATACGATTTAAAGTTCATTTAGATGATATTAGATCGTGTGGCCAGGAATTCATAAGATCTGGTTTGTCTTTATAGTTATACAATTGTGTGGCTTTGGATTTTATAAGATCTATTATGTCTTTATTGTTAATAAAGTCGTATGTGCTCAAGTAATTTAGGATTTTATGAAAGCTACACTGTGTGCTTTATACGATTTAAAGTTCAATTAGATGATATTAGATCGTGTCGCCTGGAATTTATATGATCTGGTTTGTCAAATAGTTATAAAATTGTGTGGCTTTGGATTTTATAAGATCTACTATGTCTTTATTGTTAATAAAGTCGTGTGTACTTTATTTGTTACAATAGTCACTTATATATGTGCATATGTATATGTGTATCTGTGTAAAATCTATGGATCTACACGTAACAATTTGAATCCATCAGTCCCAGTGATGCAGAACAACAATAATTCCAAACCAAACAGAATTGAAAAGAACAGAACTGAATGGAATAGATCAGAAATGAACAGAATGGAACCCTGCAATTAACAATGCAGTATTTGCTACAATTAGACAGTGGAAAGTGTCAAGGCCAAATCTCTCTGATCACAAGTCCACTAAACTGAATACAAGCATAGATTATATTCATGGAATTCTACTTATAATCTACGTATATACAAAAAAGTTCTTAAACTGCAATTCTCTTTTCATTTCAAAACAAAGAGTTGGAAAAACATTCCTTCGAAGATTCCTGAATTTTCACAGAATCATTGACTCAACTTTTTTCAAAGTCCTTCTTTAGACTTTATTCAATCTAACAGAATTTAGGATCTTTTACGCTAGATTGGAATATCTCTTCTTCCTGTAAACACAGACTGGTTCGAAGAGAAGTGAATTATTTTTTGTCAATCACTTCAAATTATTAACTCTGATGATGTGATCACGTGATCTTCACCCATGCCTACTCATTCATGGATAGAAACTTGCTACAACCTAATCCTCCCTAGTCTGATATCTCGAGGTTTTACTTTAAATTTTTTAATTGATACTTACAAGTTCTTGCTGACTACTGTGTCAAGGTCGGATTCGTAAGTTAAATATTTTAATTACCTTCCATTTGCCCTGTATTGTATTTTAGCTGAAAAACTTCTGGTTTGCCTTTTCCATATTTCTTGGATGGTGTAGCTAATCGTGTATGCATCACTTTTGTGTCTACACTAGTACACCTTATATGTCTATACTAGTACACCTTATAAGTCTACATTAGTACACCATATATGTCTACACTAGTGCCACGTATATGTCTACACTAGTACAACTTATATGTCTACACCAGTACACCATATAAGTCTACACTAGTATGTCTTATATTTCTACACTAGTACACCTTATATGTCTACATTAGTACACCTTATATGTCTACACTAGTACACCTTATATTTCTACACTAGTACACCTTATAAGACTACTCTAGTACACCTTATATGTCTACACTAGTGCCACTTATATGTCTACACTAGTACATTTTATATGTCTACACTAGTACACCTTATACTGCTTGCATCTTTATATTTTATTATTTTAACATTTACTGAAATGAGACCAGGCAAAATCAAGGGAGACTGGCAATAACGCTATGTGCTTTTAAAAGATTACTGCACTAGTGTGGTTTTGAAAGGCTATGTTTGCTAGTGTGGTATTGAAAGGCTATGTTTGCTAGTGTGCTTTTGAAAGGCTATATTTGCTAGTGTGCTTTTGAAAGGCTATGTTTGCTAGTGTGGTTTTGAAAGGCTATGTTTGCTAGTGTGAATTTTAAATACTTTGTTTGCTAGTGTGGTTTTTAAAGGCTATGTTTACTAGTGTGGTTTTGAAAGGCTATGTTTGCTAGTGTGTTTGTGTGTTTTTGAAAGTTATATTTGCTAGTTTCCTTTTGAAAGAATATATTTGCTGGTGTATTTGCTAGTGTGGTTTTGAATGTTCTATTGCTAGTGTGCTTTGAAAGGTTCTATTTGCTAGTGTGCTTTTGAAAGAATATATTTGCTAGTGTGCTTTTGAAAGTTATATTTGCTAGTTTGCTTTTGAAAGTTATATTTGCTAGTTTGCATTTGAAAGAATATATTTGCTAGTTTGCATTTTGAAAAATTACAAGCTAGTGTGCTTTTGAAAGGTTATCATGTTAGTGTACTTTTGAAATTTTAATGTTATAGTCTGATTTGAAAGGTTATTGTTCTAGTATGCTTTTGAAACGTTAACATGCTAGTTTGATTTGATAGGTTACTGTTTTAGTATGCTTTTGAAGCGTTAATGTGCTAGTCTGTTTTGAGAGGTTATTTTGTAAGTGTGCTTTTGAATAAAAATATTTCAATATAATATAATATATAAATATAAGACTTATTAGCTACTGGGCCATTGATCCTCGACAGGTTTATATATGAAAATGTGTGGTATTGAATGTTAATAAACTTAGCTTGTTTTATATTTTTATAGGCCTGACTACTTTTGAATCATTGACGGATAGATGTGAGTTTTATCTTTAACAATTAGTGAGTCTTTGGTCTTATAAGCCTAGAGTGCCTTTAGACTTAATATTTTAACGTGTCTTTTGAATTGTACGTTTAGTGTGTCATTGGTCTTATGAGTGTTGTGTATCTGTGGACTGAAAAGTTTAGTTCATCTTTGGTCTGTTCACTAAATGTAACAGACCAAAAAGAAACTAAATGTTAGTGTGTCTTTGGACTGATACACTTAGTGTGCCACTGGAAATATGCTTACTGTGTCTTTGGACATATGTTTAGTGTGTCTTTGGACATATTTTTAGAGTGTGTTTGGACATATATTAGTGTGTCAGTGGACATAAGTTTAGTGTGGTTTTTTTATTTATATATTTCGAGTATCTATGGATTTATAAGTTTAATTTTTCTGTAGACTCGTAAGTTAATTCCCTTGAGTTTGCGAAGCCTTGATACATTTCTGAAGTTTATAATGATGGAAAGCTCTTCCGATGTATAAGGTTTTAAAAGTTTTTGATCTTTATAAAGCTAATTACCAATGAGCCTTATAAATTTAAAGTGTCGTGAACGAGGTAATTCTAGGGGTAATTTTATGGGTAATTCTAGTGTGCTTTGAAATTTAATTGTTTTTATGCAACTTTCAACTAATAAGCTTAGTGTGCCTCTAACCTGTGTAAGATATAACGTGCTTTTCAACCGAATAAAGCTAAGTTTTCTTTTGATCTATATATTAGTAATGTGGATTTGAACCTTAATCTTGCCTTTCAAACTATTAGCTTGTTTGCTTTTATACAATAACATGTTTAATGTTCTTTTGAACACGTCCAGTGCTCATTTGAAAAGTTATTTTAAGATTTTAATAGCTTTTGAACTTTATATGGTTACTATGCTTTGAAATCTTTAATGTTATCATACCTTTGAACTTTATAATTTCTATTGTGACTTTGGATTTTATAAAGTTATCAGTGCCTTTGAACTTTATACCGTCTAGACTGGCATCCAGGTCTAGTGCATCTTTAGATTATGTAAGATCTAATATCGTAGACTTTATCCAACTCAAGTAATTTAGCATTTTATGAAATCTACATTCTGTGCTTTATACGATTTAAAGTTCATTTAGATGATATTAGATCGTGTGGCCAGGAATTCATAAGATCTGGTTTGTCTTTATAGTTATACAATTGTGTGGCTTTGGATTTTATAAGATCTATTATGTCTTTATTGTTAATAAAGTCGTATGTGCTTTTAGACTTTATTAAGTTTGCAAACAGCGGGAGGGAAAGGGCATCACACAATAGCAACATGTCTTTCCATTACGAGCACCAACAAACAACAAATTGTGATTTCCCCCCCCCCATCCCCGTGAGCTTAGAACAGGTATTATTATTTAACTGATGTGCAAAGAAGTACAACATAATTCGTACTGAATTGCATAATCTTTCTTACTATAACGTGTTCGTTCTACAAGATAAGCAACGAAACAAGGAGAAGTGACAATTGGGGACTTTCCTTTTTTCTTTTTCTTCACAGTTCCAAAACAGAAGACTAGTTGTTTCGTTCTAAACAGTATTCAGAAAGTTTTAATTTTCCTCCTGCTTTTGTCTCTCATTTTAGTTGCAGTCATAGCAAGACAAGCAGAGTCTCCAAAGACGCCTGAAGAAATATATATGGAATGTGGCATCGGGAAAGCTGCGAGTTGCCATAAGACAATCGAGGAGAACGGTAAAACTGTGAAACCTGAAGATACATGCAGGTGAACAGGCTTTTGAATGGAATATTACCTTCTGCTTTACTTATTTATTCAAAACGTTTTACTTAGCCCTTTTGTGGGAAAGAAAAGTGTACATGAGAGGTCTATTATTAGGAAGAGATGTATGAGAGGTCTATTATTAGGAATAGATGTATGAGAGGTCTATAAGTAGGAAGAGAGATATGAGAGGAAGAGGTAAGAGAGAGAGAGAGAGAGAGAGAGAGAGAGAGAGAGAGAGAGAGAGAGAGAGAGAGAGAGAGAGAGAGAGAGAGAGAGAGAGAGGTATTTGGAAGTTGTTATATATGAATGAAATAAGGGGGATTGGTTGACTTTGCGTAAATTCCAAAATTCATAATGACCCCAGTAAATATTAATCAGAGTTTGAATTCTCATTAAGTCTTTGAAATTTTCACCTTCACTTAGACTGATTTATATTCTTAGTGCCCTTTGCCATACAGAAGATTGTATGCAAGCACATGTACATACATAACCGGAATACAATATATATCATTCAAGCACATGTACATACATAACCGGAATACAATATATATCATACATACACATGCACGTACACTACCGGAATACACTATATATAATACAAACATATGCATATGGGAGAGAAACGGCTGTGATTATATTCCAGATACAATTTATAAAATTCTATAAAAGCCTTCTCTAATGTTAACTTGCCAATAGTGATAGTGATGGCGGACGCAGGTAAATTAATTAAAATCTAGTACAACACGACACTCGAGTGAAACACCCCGCGAACGAGTATCTTTCACGAACTGTAAAACAAACAGTGAGAGACTGCGTACACTACAAGATTAATTTTACTTACAGTGAAGATCATATGGAAAGACACAAGAATGAGTGAAAAATTAATTAAAAATTTTTGAAAGAAAACAGATAACAAATCAATAAAATCATACCATCAATTACAATTTTAAATCATTAGTCTAGGTATCTCATTGGGATCTAACCTGCCCTAAAAGTCCGTTTTACTATCTGCGCAATTTCCCCACCCCAAAAAAGAAAATAACATGTTTATCATTCATCTACAGCGTTTATTCTCATGAAGCCACAGTTCTCTTTAAGAAGTAGTGTAAACATAACACCCACTCTGCAACACTATGTACATAGTAGCACTTATCTTAATTGCCTTCACGCCAAATAGTAGCCATATATATATATAGTCAGCACAATGATGCTTCTCTCTGGAAACTTTAGACCTGGAGACGGGATCTAGATGCCGCCCTACAGAGTCCAAAGGAGGAAGATAATGATGACCCAAATAGAAGAATAAAAGATGAAAAGCCCTGCAACTAGATGGATGCAGTATGTGATAGAGCAAAGTTGCATGCACTTGCTTATGAAATAATTATTATATTTATTCTGCTAATATTTAATCTAGCATGTGTTGAAAGCAAATTAAAGATAATTGTAAGAAGCCCGAATTCTCCAGAACCATAGATAAATGATAGCCTTAAGCAAGGTTACCATGTCACCCTTTGTGGAGTTTTTCAAGGTCGAAATTTCTTTCAAGTTCGAAGTGAGCAAACCAAGCTGAGTAATAAACAGCTCACTAATGATGCTAACCATTTCTAGCAGTTTGGCCAGTTATAACCGACCGATGATCTGATACTGGCCAATAACAAATCTAACCAATAAAAGTCATGCAGTAAGAGCCTGTTTAGAAAATGCTTTGTCTCTAGTCACTTTGATACATTTTGTCATGATGTCCGGTCTTAAAGACTGATCGTAAGCTGGTGAGTTATCGGACAGATAAAGAAAGAGTGGACTTGGGAGAGATTGACATCTCCCACTTTGACGCTATCACTTAATGAAATAAGCGACCTCATACAATGTAATTCACAACAAGCATTAAAGAAATAAGTGACGCCTGACAATTTAATTCAGAAAAAGCATTAAAGAAATACTCCATCCCTTCTGCATCTCATAAACATGCTCATAACATCTCAAATTGACCCAATTTTTAAAGTCACCCATAAGGTAAAAGTTTGACTTTTGACAATATATATAATCATGGTTTTAAAGTGCAAATACTACATCCTCAAAAAGATTATCCACAATTAACTGTTTCATCTCAAAGTTCCAGGCTATAATGAGCCTCCTCATCATACAAAATTCACTTCAATGAAAAGCACAAATTAAATAAAACTGCTACCAAAGTTTATTTTGTCAGTCCAATTTCAATACACAATTAACTACTACTACAAGTGAAGATTTTTGAAAATGACAGATTAAACGACAATTTATGTCTCTGATGCCTCCATGGGGTTCCATACTTTAAGGCCACCCATCTTAAATATTCTGCATTGTCATTTTGCTTGTCAGGAATGTATCTGACATTTCTGTAGTGCTTATGTAGAAACAAACTAAACCACATAGGTCTTCCGCATAGGCGTTTGGCTCGAACCAAATATGCTAGTGTATGGTTTCTAGGATAGACCTTTCCCATTAGGATACGATACACACTGCCTACCGCACTATTTCTCGAGTCAGTCTTAACTGTGAAATCTTGGTTTTGATCTGACAGCTTCCCCACTGTGTCAGATGTGTCTAGATTTTCTTTAATGTTTTGAATAGGCTCTCATATGCATCACCCCATTCGACCTTAGAATAGTTTTGTACTTTATGTCTACTGCACAAATCCATTTTCACAGATGCTCAATTTAAAGAGTTATTCGTGTTCTGTAATTTAATGCTAATCTGTCCTCAATGTGGTGTCTACAAGTTTTCAGTCTTAGAGTTCTTGCACTCTGATAAACTGCTATCCACATCTGAACATCTGTCATCAAAATAATCATGACTGGTTATGCCCACTCCTATTTTACAATCGCTCATAGCTCTGCCACACAGCAACATCGTGTTTCTCTTTTTTCTAAAAACAATTATCAGGTTTTTATAACAAGTTTTCCTCCTATTGAGAAGCAATCAGCCCATTTGTAAGTGTATGTCAAACTCTTGCCATTGTGGCATATTTCACCTTCCATACTCTTCCCACAAGTTCCTCGTGTTATTCTGGCATTTTTCACCTTCCATACTCTTCCCACACATGCTATTGTCATTCCACCTTCCATACGCTTCCCACAAGTTCCTACTGTTATTCTGGCATGTTTCACTTTCCATACTCTTCCCACATGTTCCTAGTGTTATTCTGGCATGTTTCACGTTCCATACTCTTCCTACAAGTTCCTATTGTCATTCTGGCATGTTTCCTACTATCTCAAGTGTTACACCTCCCATACTCTTCCTACACGTTCCTAGAGTTAAGGGGAATGAACTATCATTTCTATTTTTGCTTTTTTGTTTTTAGTAGCAAACAATCCTTGTTCCCTCTAGTTTATTTTGTACATCTTGCACCAACTTGTGTTACTTTGACACCGTTTTACATCTTTCTCATTTTCTCACTCTATGCTTCACTAAGTGCCGTTGGAAACTCCAATCCTCTACCGTGTCTGTCACTACGTCAGTTTCTTTACTTAACGTTTACTCAGTCTTAGCAACACTGTCAATACTAGTTTTTAGCATGAGAACTGATGTGTCCTTCAGTTTTACACCTTTGTTGATTTTAAGCCTTTGTTTTATTATGTCACGGTGTTCACTTTGTCTCTAATTTTCCCACCTGATGCATACCTAGATTCAGCTAACGTGACTGTTACTATTGTTGCTTGTATCTGAGTCAGCTCGTTATCCAGAAACATGTCAACGGGTATTACCGCTTTTAACAATGGACAAACAAACTTCATTTCTTCCCTAGTTACACTAAGTATATATTGGAATATATATACTGACTTCATTATAACGTTTTCCGATATATATTGGTTTCGTTATCAGATAATTGACTGAGTTTATGATCTGTTTCATTGGGCCACCATATGCCATGTAGTAGACAACACACTTGGATAGTTCATAACAGTTGATAAAACGCCAGGGTCTGCCTCACTCATCTATGCGGTCTGTTGAGTTCAGTGGGATCCTCCTAGCAATAGAAAAGACGATGATAATTGATGTATCCGATTTCACCATCACCGGGGTTCCCGTGGCAGATATTAGCCCGATGAGACTACTCATACGTTGATCACAGAAGTCTCTCAAGACTAAACCAACATCTAGAACAAGTGCAATGCTTTAATTCAGTCTTTAATTCACTATGCTCTCACAATCTCTCTTCCAGACACTCAACTTACGTGTCTGCAAGAGAATTAATAGCCCTCATACATACTTCAATCACTAATATATAATTCCTAAAATAGACATGTCAATGAATCAATCAAAACTATACAATATATCAAAATCAATACAAGGACATTCTCGTATTATTGACCTGACCTCTCAACACCAGGTCACGAATTGCCTTTCATAACTGGACTTCGGCATCGATCGCAAGGATTGATAAATGGGTTTGACTAGGTACTTATTCGCATCAACTGACCATTCTCCCTCAATGCCACTTATTTCGTTAATCAGAAGCTGCCCATGTCCCCTCCAGCCATTCCCCTTTACAAACACATTCCCTCCACTTACAGGCGTATTGTTTAAACCAGTGCCTGCCTGCAATATATCCTGTTATAAATTGTGTCTACAATTCATCAGATCTTACCACTACAAATTTGGTCATACCTGGACGAGGACCACACCTTTTCAGTCACCTCTAAATTAATTAAAATCTCGTACAACACGACATTGGGGTGACACATCTACCTGTGACTGAACTAATCCCTCAATCCAGTATTTCTCGTTAATCTAGAACAAAACAACAACGACATCAACAATACGTACATTGCAAGATGAATACATAAAATGAAGACGATAAGTAATCGAAAGAAAATGAAAGAAAAATTAATTTTCAAATGTTTATAAAAGAAAATAGTTAACATGTCAATCAAAAATACCCCTCAATTACAATTTTAAATCATTAATCGTTCTATCTCAAAGGGAACTAGCATGCCCTAAAGCCACGTTTTTCTATCTGCAATTTCTCCCCATAAGGATATCATTAATCTGAGTGTTTATTCTCACGAAGCAACAGTTCTCTTGAAGAACTGGTATAAATAGGAGACACTGTGCAACACTAATGCACACAGATGCACTTATCTGTTTACACTACTCATCTGACATTTAACTTCATGCCAAACAGTGAGTGATCTGTCACCAAGAGGATTCTTCACTCTGCAGTCCTGACCAAAAAGGAACTTTACATCTGGAGACTGGATCTAGAATGCCGCCGAAAAGAATCCAGAAACCAATAGAGGAGGACAACGACCACCAGGGAGAGGAATAAAAAAAATCCCTGCAACTATTAAATATTTTGCAACAATTTATTGACTGTGAAGATGTATCAGAGCCGACTCTCTAAGTCTAAGTATATAATTAACTAACTGGAAAAGAATTATAGTTGAACATATAGATAGCGTTCTAACGTTAAAACAATTTACAATATCAAACACACATCAGGGTTTTAAAATTATCATACTCTCACATATTACTTAAGCAAACATTGTTCCTTCGATTTCTGCAAAATCAAAGAGTGAAAGAAACAATGTATCAACAATTCCTGAATTCCGTTACGGAGAATCATGCATTCATTTCACAGAGTCTATTTGACTCCTCCCTCCCTCCCCCCCCCCCCCCAAACACGCACAAGCGTTTTACGATTTTTATCATTCGGACTATCTTCATTTTTTATCCGTAGCATAGGGTATCTCTGAAGAAAGTGTTTCAGATTCTTTTTTTTAGTCATGTGATACCCTCGATACACCTTGACCAATGAGTTGTCCACGCTAATGAATTTTTACACACACACACACACACACACACACACACACACACACACCCTTTCACTCACAGACGGAAGTGCACTGAAGAGTTTCCCAGCCCAAGACCAGTTTACTTCTGACTTTTCATTGATACTCTCTGGGGCTTTACTCCCTACAGGAATAAAATATTCATCTTCCAGACAAATATGTTTACATATACACTCGTGTTTTAACACATTAAATGGGGTACATAAGCATTCAAAAAAGAACAAACTTACACAAACACACACATGGTTGGGTACATGCACTCACAAAGAAACACATTTATATGAATAATGATCAAGAAGCAAAAACTGTGTGAATTTATTTCATAAATATCTGGACTATATTTTCAGAAACGTCATTGAAAGTAAAATGTGCGTTGAAAAGATATGCGGTCCAATGCCAGAATTGGTGATTAAACAGTTCGAGACGTCTTTGAATGAAAAAAAAATAAAATGCGGTAAGTATTCTCTACACAAATCACACTGTCAGTAATATGTAATACCATACCATTTGGTGCCGATTATAAAGAATTCTCTTCCTCTTGTAGTCTTTTGACAGGTTTAGTCGGTACTCATAACAATGAATCATGTTTATAATGAGTTTCTGACAAAGATTCCATTAATTGAGAGGACAGCTTGTGTCTTTGAAAATGTGATTAGTTGGTTTGTATATGTGGTATTAACTGTTTTCCAGTAAATGCTGACATATAAGAAATAAATTAATTAATGAATGTACATATAATTTATATTGCATACTAACACTCATTACAATTCCATTATTACAGACTTAATTCTATAGTTTCCATCAGTACGATTGTAAGAAATAGCGTCTGTGTGCAAACTAGTTAGAAATGTGAAATTTATTTTTTTTAAATACAACAATTTAGAAAAATACAAAGGAAATATTAAACAGATATAAACGCAACGAAATGAAGACAATATATAATTAACCAATTCGTTGTAATGCGCTTTGTTCATACATTTAATGAATTACTTGCTATTTGTTTCTCTTTTCAGATATAAGAGGCTCTGGTGGAAATAATTCTACTGGTACTGGTTCTGGTTTGTAATAATTCTACTATTACTGGTTCTGGTTTGTAATAATGAGATGTCTACAAAAGTACTGCGTACAGCTAGTCTGAAAGCTTAACAAATTTAAAGTGTCGTGAACGAGATAATTCGAGTGTGCTATGATCTTTAATTGTTTTAATGCAGCTTTAAACTAATAAGCTTAGTGTGCCTCTGACTCGTGTAAGATATAACGTGCTTTTCAACTGAATAAAGCTAAGTTTTCTTTTGATCTATATATTTGATATGTTGATTTGAAACTTAATCTCGTTTCAAAATGCCTTTCAAATTCATTAGCTTGTTTGGTTTGTACATTAACATGTTTAATATACATTTGAACAAGTCTAATGCTCATTTAAAAAGTCATTATAATATTTTAATAGCTTTAGAACTTTATATCGTTACTATGCTTTGAACTCTATAATGTTATCATACCTTTAAACTTTATAATTTCTATTGTGACTTTGGATTTTATAAAGTTATCAGTGCCTTTGAACTTTATACCGTCTAGACTGGCATCCAAGTCTAGTGCATCTTTAGATTATGTAAGATCTAATATCGTAGACTTTATCCAACTCAAGTAATTTAGGATTTTATAAATTTTTTTGCTTTATACGATTTAAAGTTCATTTAGATGATATTAGATCGTGTGGACAGGAATTTATAAGATCTGGTTTGTCTTTACAGATATAAAATTGTTGGCTTTGGATTTTATAAGATCTATTATGTCTTTATTGTTAATAAAGTCGTATCTCCTTTTAGACTTTATTAAGTTTACAAACAGCGGGAGGAAAAGTGCATCACACAATAGCAACATTTCTTTCCATTACGAGCACCAACAAACAACAAATTGTGATTTCTCCCCACACCCCCTTGAGCTTAGAACAGGTATTATTATTTAACTGATGTGCAAAGAAGTACAACATAATTCGTACTGAATTGCATAATCTTTCTTACTATAACGTGTTCGTTCTACAAAAAAAGCAGCGAAACAAGATGGAAACGAAAATTGGGGGCTTTCCTTATTTCCTTTTCTTGACAGTTCCAAAACAGAAGACTAGTTGTTTCGTTCTAAACAGTATTCAGAAAGTTTTAATTTTCCTCCTGATTTTTGTCTCTCATTTTCGTTGCAGTCATATCAGGACAAGCAGAGTCTCCAAGGACGCCTGACGAAATATATATGAAATGTGTCGTGGAGAAAGCAATGAATTGCAGTAGGCCAATCTGGGAAGAGGGGATTACTACATCTGTGAGACCAGAAGTTGAATGCAGGTGAACAGGTTTTTGAATGGAATGTGGGGAGAGAGAGAGAGAGAGAGAGAGAGAGAGAGAGAGAGAGAGAGAGAGAGAGAGAGAGAGAGAGAGAGAGAGAGAGAGAGAGAGAGAGAGAGGTGTATTTGGGAGTTGTTATATATGAATGAAATAAGGGGGATTGGCTTACTTTGCGTAAATTCCAGAATTCATAATGAACCTAGTAAAATTGAATCAGAGTTTGAATTCTCATTACCTCTTTGAAATTTTCACCTTCAGTTAGCTTGATTTATATTCTTAAGTTCCCTTTGCAATACATAAGCCTGTATGCAAGCATATGTACATACATAACCGGAATACAATATATATATATATATATATATATATATATATATATATATATATATATATATATATATATATACTGTTTTCGTTATCAGAAAATTGACTGAATTCATGACCTGTTTTGTTGGACCACCATATGCCATGTAGTAGAGAACACACTTGGATAGTTCATAACAGTTGATAAAACTCCAGGGTCTGCCTCACTCATCTATGCGGTCTGTTGAGTTCTCTGGGATCCTCCTAGCAATAGAAAAGACGATGATAATTGATGTATCCGATTTCACCATCACCGGGGTTCCCGTGGCAGATATTAGCCCGACGAGACGACTCATACGTTGATCACAGAAGTCTCTCAAGACTAAACCAACATCTAGAACAAGTGCAATGCTTTAATTAGGTCTTTAATTCACTATGCTCTCACAATCTCTCTTCCAGACACTCAACTTACGTGTCTGCAAGAGAATTAATAGCCCTCATACATACTTCAATCACTAATATATAATTCCTAACATAGACATGTCAATGAATCAATCAAAACTATACAATATATCAAAATCAATACAAGGACATTCTCGTATTATTGACCTGAACTCTCAACACCAGGTCACGAATTGCCTTTCATAACTGGACTTCGGCATCGATCGCAAGGATTGATAAATGGGTTTGACTAGGTACTTATTCGCATCAACTGACCATTCTCCCTCAATGCCACTTATTTCGTTAATCAGAAGCTGCCCATGTCCCCTCTAGCCATTCCCCTTTACAAACACATTCCCTCCACTTACAGACGTACTGTTTAAACCAGTGACTGCCGGCAATATATCCTGTTATAAATTGTGTCTACAATTCATCAGATCTTACCACTACAAATTTGGTCATACCTGGACGAGGACCACACCTTTTCAGTCACCTCTAAATTAATTAAAATCTAGTACAACACGACATTGGGGTGACACATCTACCTGTGACTGAACTAATCCCTCAATCCAGTATCTCTCGTTAATCTAGAACAAAACAACAACGACAACAACAATACGTACATTGCAAGATGAATACATAAAGTGAAGACGATAAGGAATCGAACGAAAATGAAAGAAAAATTAATTTTAAAATGTTTATAAAAGAAAAGAGTTAACATGTCAATCAAAAATACCCCTCAATTACAATTTTAAATCATTAATCGTTCTATCTCAAAGGGAACTAGCATGCCCTAAAGCCACGTTTTTCTATCTGCAATTTCTCCCCATAAGGATATCATTAATCTGAGTGTTTATTCTCACGAAGCAACAGTTCTCTTGAAGAACTGGTATAAATAGGAGACACTGTGCAACACTAATGCACACAGATGCACTTATCTGTTTACACTAATCATCTGACATTTAACTTCATGCCAAACAGTGAGTGATCTGTCACCAAGAGGATTCTTCACTCTGCAGTCCTGACCAAAAAGGAACTTTACATCTGGAGACTGGATCTAGAATGCCACCGAAAAGAATCCAGAAACCAATCGAGGAGGACAACGACCACCACGGAGAGGAATAAAAAAAATCCCTGCAACTATTAAATATTTTGCAACAATTTATTGACTGTGAAGATGTATCAGAGCCGACCCTCTAAGTCTAAGTATATAATTAACTAACTGGAAAAGAATTATAGTTGAAAATATAGATAGCGTTCTAACGTTATTACAATTTACAATATCAAACACACATCAGGGTTTTAAAATTATCATACTCTCACATATTACTTAAGCAAACATTGTTCCTTCGATTTCTGCAAAAACAAAGAGTGAAAGAAACAATGTATCAACAATTCCTGAATTCCGTTACGGTGAATCATGCATTCATTTCACAGAGTCTATTTGACTCCTCCCTCCCTCCCCCCACCCCAAACACGCACAAGCGTTTTACGATTTTTGTCATTCGGACTATCTTCATTTTTTTATCCGTAGCATAGGGTATCTCTGAAGAAAGTGTTTCAGATTCTTTTTTTTAGTCATGTGATACCCTCGATACACCTTGACCCATGAGTTGCCCACGCTAATGAATTTATACACACACACGCACACACACACACACACACACACACACACCCTTTCACTCACAGACGGAAGTGCACTGAAGAGTTTCCCAGCCCAAGACCAGTTTACTTCTGACTTTTCATTGATACTCTCTGGGGCTTTACTCCCTACAGGAATAAAATATTCATCTTCCAGACAAATATGTTTACATATACACTCGTGTGTTTACACATTAAATGGGGTACACAAGCATTCAAAAAAGCACACACTTACACAAACACACACATGGTTGGGTACATGCACTCACAAAGAAACACATTTATATGAATAATGATCAAGAATCAAAAACTGTGTGAATTTATTTCATAAATATCTGGACTATATTTTCAGAATCGTCATTGAAAGTAAAATGTGCGTTGAAAAGATATGCGGTCCAATGCCAGAATTGGTGATTAAACAGTTCGAGACGTCTTTGAATGAAAAAAAAATAAAATGCGGTAAGTATTCTCTACACAAATCACACTGTCAGTAATATGTAATACCATACCATTTGGTGCCGATTATAAAGAATTCTCTTCCTCTTGTAGTCTTTTGACAGGATTAGTCGTTTCTCATAACAATGAATCATGTTTATAATGAGTTTCTGACAAAGATTCCATTAATTGAGAGGACAGCTTGTGTCTTTGAAAATGTGATTAGTTGGTTTGTATATGTGGTATTAACTGTTTTCCAGTAAATGCTGACATATAAGAAATAAATTAATTAATGAATGTACATATAATTTATATTGCATACTAACACTCATTATAATTCCATTATTACAGACTTAATTCTATAGATTGTAAGAAATAGCGTCTGTGTGCAAACTAGTTAGAAATGTGAATTTTTTTTTTTAAATACAACAAATTAGAAAAATACAAAGGAAACATTAAACAGATATAAACGCAACGAAATGAAGGCAATATATAATTCACCAATTCGATGTAATGCGCTATTGTTCATACATTTCATGAATTACTTGCTATTTGTTTCTCTTTTCAGATATAAGAGGCTAATGTGGCAATAATTCTACTGGTACTGGTTCTGGTGGCAATAATTCTACTGGTTATGGTTCTGGTTTGTTATAATTCTACTATTACTGGTTCTGGTGGTAAGAATTCTACTGGTACTGGTTCTGGTGGCAATAATTTTAGTGATATTGGTTCTGTTGGAGCTGGCTCTTCTGGCTGTGCTGACATTAAAATCGATTTTTCCCTTGTTGCTACTTATATCAGTTTCTTAACCATAATTTATTTTATATAGATGCTCTCCCCAATTTATCGCTAGCTCAATATGTAGACGAAGGATAATAGACTAAACACAAACGAGCAGAGTGTTGCAAAAATAAATGCTAATATATTATAAAGGTTTTGAAGAATACTCAGGCTTTCGGAGCAAGGTCCCACTGTCTGAAGAAAGTCAATGACTAAACATTGTTCAGTACGACATCATTTACTTGAAAGTTTAGTATCCTAGGGTCAATGAGCTCAAGGTCACGTGTCCTGATTTGTCATTAATGATTAACATCCTTACTGAAATCCCCATCTATCAGTGGATTGGCATTGATGATTAACCTTCTTGATGAATTCTTGATATATCACTGGCTTGTCATTAATAATTATCAACATTACTGAAATTTTCATACTTGAGATGTCTTGAATAGCATTAATAATTAACATCCAAACTAAAATATGGCATATTTCACGTGTCATAACTAATTAAGGACTGTAGCTAACAAACTGCTCCCCCCACCCCTTGCAGAAACTAGTTTCTTTTACAGTATACGAACTCTTTGGCTGGAACACTGTGCTCCTGTATATAGTATAGAGTACTATTGTATATGGCATAGTGTGTATATAGAAGTCTTTGTGTAATATTTTTTGTCATAAATATAGTCAGTATGACTCTAAGGCAGACTTAAATTTTAAAAATTAGTTTCTGATTCAGCAATATATGTGTATTATTCATTGTCGTAACAATAACCAATATGATTTTAAGTCAGACAAATTAAAGAAATATTTTGAGATGCATTATTGGCTGTTTCTGGTTTCACATTTCTTCTCTTATCTCAGTGCGCATTAATTAAGATGTACATGGATGTATCGGCTTTGTTACACAAACATATGCATACACGCATACAGACACGCAAAGGTATGTTCATTTTTTTCAGTTCTGTGTTACCATTATTAACAAATTACCACTTATTTTTACCTTGTGTTAGGGCGAAAAACGTACAGACTTATTTACATTTTGTTTTGTTTTAAATAGTGCATATTTAATTTGCTTATGAATTGTACTCATTTGGGAACAGATGATGGAAGACCGAAAGAATGCCACCATACCACTTGTTCACTGTTGCCATTTAAAAAAATCAAAATCAAAAGTAGTGATTGCATGAATATGTCAAGCGTGTGAATTATTCACGATATATCAATACCTTTAATACTTTTAATCTCTGACTATTCGGATATTCTTTTATAAAACAATTATGTATATATAAATACATGTGGATAGAAGATAGAGTGACGATATAATACGTCCAGCATGTAATGTTTATTATGATGAATATCTTATCATTTAATAAAGCACAATCACTCTCCAGTGGTTACATCTTAAATTAAGATCTGTTTTCCCAAAAGAATTTCACATCCATAAACCACTGTAAGTAAACGTACTATCGACACACAATTTATCTGTTCGCAGGTGGAACTTCTTATTTAAGGAATTATTGTATTTTATCAACTTACTAACATTCATCCAATCACTGACACGTCAGGACCCCATCCATCCACTGATTACTCCCAACATGTATCAATTAACATGCGTAAGAAAGGATTAAAAAATTATTCTAAAAATAACCTTATCACAAATAAATACGACTAAGTTTTGAAACAGTCACGTATATATTATTAAATAAATGTTCAATATTCACAATGATTACTTGAGGGAACAATCTCTAAGTGTTAGAACTGCATTTTCATTTGGCAAGATTTCGATTGTACATGATACTGCTGTAGTTGTGTTTGCCAACTGCAGTGATGTCCATTGCGATCAGAATTAAGATTAAAGGTTAGAGATATTACTTGACTGCTTCGTTTTGGAGGAACATTCAATTATCTCATGGACTAGATCCTTACATATTTTGATAAATGATTTCACTTTGACTGGGTTCATACAAATTTTGATAAAAGATTTCACTTGACTAGATTCATACATGTTTTTATTGTGATCTCAATTAACTAGATATATGTAAATTTTGATTAGTCTAAATTCACTAGAGTTATACATGTGTGTGTGTGTGTGTGTGTGTGTGTGTGTGTGTGTGTGTGTGTGTGCGAGTGCGCGCGCACGCGCGAGCTGTGGTCGTCATATGTGGCAATTCTTCGTTTGGGCATGACATATAATTATCACTTAGAAAAGTATTTCAATTTTATTACTGTTTTTGTATATATTTCTATTTTATTATTATTCATGTATATTTTTCCTGTTTCATTACTGTTGTTTTATATATTTCTATTTTATTGCTATTCTTGTATACATATTTCTGTTTATTACTATACTTGTAATATATATAAATCTTTAGATTTGTCTGGCGTAAAACCAGTGAGAGTGTGAACACGACACTACCATTTATAATTTGCAATCATATACCCATACGTCACATATAGACAGTAAGTAAGTACGAGAGTGGAAAATATTGTTATTCATTTATCATCTTCAAAACTAAAAACACGTACCAGTGTTTTTAAGGAAGTATCACCTGAATCAGGAGTGTGAATTAGCAGGGGAGGCAATCGTGGTTTGACAAAAGGATCTACATGTCTTACGTACCTTTGTTTAAAGCTAGTCTACATTATGAACAGACTGTAATCCATCGTACTTTATCATCAATCAATTAATCAATTACTCACTCACTTAATCAATCAATCTCTCTCTCTCTCTCTCTCTCTCTCTCTCTCTCTCTCTCTCTCTCTCTCTCTCTCTCTCTCTCTCTCTCTCTCTCTCATTTAAGAGTGGATGCTAATTTTTCTTATTTACAAACAACAACAAAAAATCCTAATCATTTAAAAATGGCATTCAATAATCCACACTTTTTATACATACATGCATACAAACATACATACATACAAACAATGCATACATACATGTACAAAGATACATACAATGCATACAATCATATTTGCACACTAGCATCCATACTTACAAATATATATGCAAACTCATATTCATCCATACAAACATACACGGTGCATACACAGATGCATATGTGTAAATAAATATATATACAATGCATTTAAATGTACATTTACAGTTGCATACATGAGAACAAATAGACATATAATGCATACAAACATGAATGCAATGCATACATATACAAATGAAGGCATAGAGTGTGATTACTCATGTGTGACAGGATATTAGAAAACAAGCGTGATAGATCACGTGATTACACTCCATGCAGTGAGGATTTACAATCAAAGAGGAAACTGTTAACTTAAATGATCAAGATTTTATAGACAGATAGATAAACTACACATTTATAGATAGATAAACTACACATTTATAGATAGATAAACTACACATTTATAGATAGATAGGCTACACATTTATAGATAGATAGGTTATGCATTTATAGATAGGCTACACATTTATAGATAGATAGGTTATGCATTTATAGATAGGCTACACATTTATAGATAGATAGGCTACACATATATAGATATAATACATAATTATAGATAGATATGTTACGGATTTATAGATAGGCTAAACTCTCATGGACAGATAGGTTACACATCTCTTCACATTTGGAGTGTCGTACCTTCTATTAGTCTGGCGTTAAATAGTAGTCTGTCTATTCATCTAGATTCGTGTCACAGACTGAAAATGAACATGTAACAGTCCAGACCCTCCAACACTCAGCAGTGTTATTCAGTAAAGACTTCGAAACAAGTTTCTCTATTTCACCGCCAGGTTAGCAACGAGAATTCTTCTGACAAAGTGCTTCTGTTCAGGGTCACGTGTCATGCACGGGAAGCCATTTGATACACGAATTTCCAAGTGAGACGGGCGTCTGTGCAACTGCATATCAGGTGACTTGGTTTCCAAAAATCTATTACCCTTTTTGTACTCTTTCTATGATTTAGCACTCTGTTTCCACAAATCACAAACTTTAGTATTCAACCAAGCGCAGTAACTCTAGAAGAGCAAAGACTGGAAAGACAAAATATCGAACTTGATATTTACAGGAACAATCTAAGAACTCGTGAACAATTTGGTATTCGTCATAAGAGTTCTCATGGCAGATCTGTAGGAATCTAATTTAGATTTATTTTTAAAAAAAACAACTATTCTTTGTTTTCTTTTGTTGCTGCTTTATGATTACTATATATTTTTTGTTTTCATTAATTATTTTTCTTATTCATTCCATTTAATAAATTTGTTGAGTTTTTTTACACTTCCACATCCGTGTTTTAATTAAGGAAGGAGATATGTATGTTTAAGGGGGGGGGGGGGGGGTCTAGATTTTACTTTGTCAGTCGATAGCATATCTTAGGAAGTGTCCCCTTACGTGGAAGGAGATGTGGGAGGGCCAGAAAAACCAGAAAATTCCCAGGTGTGTTCGGACTTGCAAGGAGTGTAGGAATTCTGAACGGGTAACACTCGAGGACTGTTTGAATGAGTATTTAATGAGTATTGTTCTTGAGGTTTGACCCAGTTTCTCCGACTGCAATTGACAAAGTCCCGACACAGGTGGAGATTAGATAGATTAGGAATTAATTGTTTAATAATTAATTAATTAATAAACCAACCCATTCACAGTATGTATAAATATGTATGTTCTGTGAAATGTATGATAGTATTCATATTTCTATGTTTGATGTATAAGATCTTTGACCTTCGTGCTCAAGGTCGCATTTTGTAGCAGTCTTCCTAAGCGAACAGCGAGTGATGTAAGCATTTCTTCTTAAATATAAATCAATGTAAAAAAAAATTCTCAAAATATCGTCTACATTACTGATATAATAATAACAAGTATTTTTTAATGAGAAGATACAATAGAGATAACATTGCAGATCCTAGAAGGTCAGCTGATTTTGTTGTTGTTGCTGTATTGAACGCTAATTATCCCATAAAACTTAATCGATAGGATTCAGTGTAATAGCTGTATGAGTAAGTTACTCCGGGGATGGAGGGGGGTGTATCAGTATTATCAGTATTAAAACTAAAGTTAATTAATGCTGTAGTAGAGTCGTTAAAATAACCTATATGTCACATATGGGAATAACATCATGTCAGTCGATGAGTATTGTTAGAAGCATGCCATTGGCCGCGGTCTCTGGCACGGACAAATTCTACCCACACGGCCGTCAGCCTTCACCCTTCACCTTGCCTATCCAAGACAACATATTTCTCCTTATCAAACCTATAATTCTTTCTTTTGCGCTTGTTTTCCACTCTAAAGTCAGCGAACGATGATGAAATCCTTCTTATGAGTGTAGATTACCAATAGCACGCTGCCGTCGGAAGTGTTCCTCTGTGAAGCAAAATATGACGTCATTGATTTGACGCAACGAGCTGTACCAGTGCACCTGCGGAGTTGAGCAAACACGACAACGATTTGAATACAGATATATCACACATCGTGGGGAAATGCTTGCACGTGTTTGTGATTACCATTCTATGCTTTTATTTTACGCCAATATTCTTGTGTTCCTGAAGTTGCTTGTCTTCATGTTTACCGTAACAAACAAACAAAATTCTAAATATAACATACGTCTTAGGTCATTTAGGTTACGTCGTGCGTACGCACACAGAAATACCGACTGTTATGCGCACGCACGCGCTTCTTACGTTGTTTTTGCCCGTTTTCTCCTTTCACATGTGATGTTCAGTTAGATCATATTGCCATACAACCGATTACGCGCCACTGACATATCAGTACTGCGGGGTCAAGGCCAGCCACAACCCGCGGAAGAGAACTGAAACACGTAAACATGTTGAGTTATCGGAGCTCTAAGTGTGTTGCAACCGATAAACAATCCTTCATAACTCTACCTTCCCCACAAGATTACGGGCAGTTTAAATTATAAAATGTGCATTCAAAGACATGTTTGCTATGCTACTGCTGGGTGTAGTGTGTGTGTTTAATTTAATTTTAGTTTTTAAACCGTCAGCAGCTGGGCGTTTCACCAAGCCCGTCAGGTAAATTTGTCAGTTTAATTAATTTGCAGGTTTAATCACTGGTTAGGAGAGAAGTGGGGATGGGGCGTAGAAAAGAATGCAAAGCTGGCACATTCCAGGGCTTCCTGGTTCAACTCGTGAAAGAGTCATACCTGTCGGCATTGTCTCCCCTATTCGTGGCGTTAGTGTAGTGTCGAAGAAAGTGAGTGGGCAGAAATAGTCGGTGACACAGATTGCTTGTGTTGGACTGAGGGTGGGCTGGTGGTATTTGGAGTGGAGGAGAGAACTGGACTGTGGAAGAACGGAGAAAACTCTTTAGGGCATGTGCAACCTTGTCTGGTCCGAAGGCCGAGTTTAAACGGATATTCGCGGGCCGGGTCAGACCGAAAAATTCCATATAAACATGACTCAACCCCTCCCCCTCCATTTCGACATAATTAATAGGGGTTTTGTGCCAGTGTCAAAACTTAATTGCACGTTATTAACACGACATTTCAACGAGATTATACTCATACTGTTAACTGTTATGACAGTGTTTCAACTTAAAATGAACAGTAATTATATATGTATATATACTTGTATAGTTGCCAATGAGAAGACTGTGCTTGTGCCTTGTTAAGACGTTCGGTATGGATGGGGAGGTGGGTATATGAGATACTGACAGTCTCAATGAGTAATGTTTATTAAGTGAGTAATGTTTATTACTCGTGCTCGCGTTCTTGACTTATCAAACTTCATTCTCTCTTTTATTTTTTTAATGTTCAAAGACATGCGCTTCCAAAACGTGCCTTTTTCCAACGAGCCATTACCAAGTTTAGGGTACTTATCATCTGGCATATGGAAAATATATCTGGTAAAATTCTAAGACATAAATGTCCCTGGCTTTCATTTTCAGACTTTGTAGCAATCATATATAAATATATGATACTCACTATCAAATTTCCTCTTGTTGTTTGGCGCCATTTCAATAGGTTTGAATGAAGGAATGAACAAATTACAGAGCAATCAACCCAATATTTCATGTGTCCAAACCATCTGGTTGGCATCGCTTCCTTTGCATCGGCTTTTAACGATGCCATATGAGACACATCAGTTTGTCGTTTGCATTTACATCGAAGAGTTCCTCGGGCATTTTCATTTCAAGTAGATTTCTTTGATGGCGTTGGGACATTGTTTCCAGTGTGTGTGAATTTGTTTAAATTCAATGATTTACATAATTTGGAGACAAGATACTGGTATTATTTATGTTCAGTGGCCAAAGTAATTTGTTCATGTGCTATTCTTCTTGTATAAGTCCAGATTACTCACCTCATATGTAGGTCAGATACAACTGTTGCCCAGAGCATTGTTGACATGTAAACAAGCTACAATTCCTGTATGTTGAGAGGCATTTCTCAATCTGTAAACAAAATACAAATTTGTCTTTTTCGGCGCAAAAGCACTATTGGCTGTAGTCAAAGATACAAGTACAAGTGTACATATAGGACATTAGGGCGTTTCTCTATCTTTAGACAAGCTATAACTCTCTATATAGGAATCTAGTGCATTACTCCATTTGTAGACACAATGCAACTCTGTGCAGAACACGAAACCACTCGATCGGTCGACAAGAAACATCTCTATTATAGCTTTCGACATGATATATCTCTATGATAGCTGTCGACATGATATATCTCTATTATAGCTGTCGACATGATATATCTCTATCGTAGCTGCAGACAAGATATATTTATCAAAACGGTCGCAAGATATATTTCTATTATAGCAGGAGACAAGATATGTATCTATTATAGCATTAGACAATATTATATCTTTACTACAACAGTAGGCATGATTATATCTGCAATTAGACTTTAATATGAACTTGTGGATTGCATTCTACCACTTTTATATATAATCAAGCTGTTGTATATTGACACGTCTTCATTTGCTTACAGTTTTCAGGATAGTCTGTACAAACGTATTTAAGTGGCGCCGCTGTACCCTGGGCTGACTTTGTAATAATGAATTATATCAAATATCAGTTATTAGTTATGATACAAGACATTTACAAGTGCCGATGCAGAGTATGGGTCACTGGTTAGATATGTAGATCTGCAACTGTTACACCGAAATACTGGTACGCCGCCAATTAAGGTTTTACCCTGTTAAAGAGGACATAGAGGAAAGTATTAGGCTGAAGATTTCTTGATCAGTACATCCAGAATCCACAATGTTTAAAGCACAAGTTCCAAACATTCCCTAAATTATTTCATGTAGCATTATTATATTTTCCTTCATCATCAAGCCAGTTACGAGCGTAATTTTCATGTATTTTTGTATTACAATATTTTTTCCTTGCAGTCAGATTGTAATTACAATATAAATAAATAAACTTGTTAAATAAAATATCTTTCTGGTGCTTGTACGATAGCACTACTGATAGATGAAGATGATTTACAGTAATATGGCTCTCGTTTTTAAAGAAAAGACAAATGCTAAATGAGCCAAATCCAGTAAATAGTGTGTAGCTGTCAAGTCGTAGGCAGGGTTACGGAGTGTGAAGGGGTGGGTTTGTGGTTGTTTGCGGATGTGGAGGAGATGTGAATCCGCCTGTGTGGTCGTGTGCTGTGTGCAAGTGGTTAGATGATGGAGGGGATGATACATTTACTAGTTACGTATTTCAGTCATGCTGTGTAGTATTTTCAATCTTTCTTCGTCTGTAGAATTCCCAGAGAGGAGGAAGTTCAAGTTCACATTCTCTAACAAAATAAACTCCTGATTGGAAGAAATATATTGTAAATCTAGAAAAAAAACACAAAAGCATTTGTGTGAAAACTGTGTGATCTTTCGATTTACACAAAGAAGCACGTTTTATTAATCAACCGTACTGACATCAATGCCAAGGACGCACAAGCTCGCGTACTCACATACACACACACACACACACACACACACACACACACACGCATATGAAAAAGTTACACGTACTAGACTGATTATTAGGACGATCGTTTATACAAACAGTCAAGGTCAAACTGATGATCAAAGCGAAGGAAGAAAGCTCACACCTGATCCGAATAATGATTGATTGATTGATTGATTGATTGATTGATTGATTGATTGATTGATTGATTGATTGATTGATTGATTGATTGATTGATTGATTGATTGATTGATTGACTGATTGATTGATTGACTGATAATCCGAAATTCACATAATAATATGTTATGAGTGATTATCTTTATTTTTTGTTGTTTACTTATTGTCAATGTCTGGCACTGAAGAGAGAGCGAAAGAGATCAAACGTATTGTCCATTTGCTGTGTCGACGGTTTTACATCCACTTCCAACTTCGATTTCTCAGACATTCTCAGAAAACTCAAATCAAGACACATTCGAGGGAAAACAGCAATGACGATCTTTGAACTAACACGCAACTCATTAAACTCATATACACCCTTACACTTTATACATATATACCCTTACACTTTATACACATATACCCTTACACTTTATACACATATACCCTTACACTTTATACACATATACCCTTACACTTTATACACATACACCCTTACACTTTATACATATATACCCATACACAATTACATACATACACATATTCTAAAAGAAGGACAGAGCAGAAGAGAAATAAATCTACGTACATATATATATTATTATTAATGCTGTATAAATATTAATACTCTCCCTCCCTCTCTCTCTCTCTCTCTCCATATACACATGACCGCCTCCATCCATGCTTGCAAGTATGAGCTGCTAGCGAACTCTGTAATGTAATGAAAAGGGGAAGCAACTCTATGAGTCTTAGCAAAGGCAGTTCTTTCCAAAGCAGTTCTAGAATTCTGTCTCGAATTTCGACCCGCTTATACATTTTAGTGCTCATGGCTATATATGGGGATGCTGCACGCGCTAAGCTTGCGCTCTACTTTTCTCCTCGCGAACGCTGGATCGCGCGAAACACAGGTGTTCTAGAAACAGCCGCCTGGCAAACTACAGAATCCAAGCAACTACAATCTAATCTGTCTGTTCAGCAGTATTTACCAAACCGAAAATACACGCCTCTTGTCTGTTGAATTCGGGTGCTGTATTTGTAAGATATTCATCAGAAACTCTCATCATACTGTTCTCTAGAGTTCGTGACTCTTCAATGCATAATTATATTTAGTACTACTATATGTATGAAAGGTTAAAAACATTATTTTTGTGTGTGTGTGGTTAAAATCTGGGATTATTATTTCAGGATAAATGAGAATGTGCGGGTTGATATAGAATTTTTTTTTCTCTTTAATTTCAAATAGAAGAGGAAGGGAATGTTTTGTATTAAGTATTCACATTTTAATTGTATCACTAATATTAAATATTCACTTGTTTATAATTATTGCATGTGAATTATCTCCCCATTGTTAGAAAGTGTTAAATCGTAGATTTGCTCCAATTTCTCTTTGTTAATTTTAGAATGTTAGGAAAAAAACGTGGAAATTGTCTATTTATAGACAAAGTGGAGATAATCTTACACAATATGAATGGTATTGAATCTTTACCTATTTTGACTTCTTCTGTTTCGGTGACTGCTTCTGGTTGGTGCATCCATGCTCTTTCTGGGGTTTTTATGCCATAGATTTCTATGTATGTGTTTTGCCACTTCATTGTGTCGTTTGGTGTATTCTGTTCCTGCCAGAATCTGACATCCAGATAGTATGTGTTCTGTTGTCTCATCCATGGATTTATTATTATTATAGTTGTTACTATTATATATAGTTTTTGTTATTATTATCATTACTGTTATTGTTGTTATTATCATTGCTGTTATTATTATTATTATTATTATTATTGCTGTTGTTATATCGTGTTCGTTAGTAGCAGTAGTAGTAGTATTGCGGTGATGCCCTTTGACTTTCTACAAGCAATCTATTTATACATTATATGTTTCGGTGCTTTTGTCCCAAACGGCACCCCTCCCCTAGCCACACTCTTTTGAACGCTCTTCACAGACATGCAGGTTTGAGACACGACATTGGCCGTCTTCTAGCTCCTCTCCACTCTACATTTGAGCAAGGGCAAGCGAAGTGTCTACGGGTTCGGATCTAAGGTAAGTTACTTTGTTCTGTTAGACACTTTTATTTAAAATTGATAATTCCTCTTCTGTAAGTTTGTGAGGGTCTAATTAAAAACACGAACTTGACACTCAAAAAAAGTAAATTGTTGTTAATTCTAAAACAATATTTAATAAATGGGGAGAAGAAATGAATTCGATATAAAATTGGATGTGCATGTGGATTTAGTTTTGAATCAGAATCGAATTCTGGAGCAGTGAATGACACAAATGGATCGGGGGAGGGAGGGGGGAGGGAGAGACTCATTCACCAAGCATTTTACAATAATTTTCAGTTTTGTATTTAATGTTACTTATAGCTTTTGCGGGTTAATAATATTATTATTATTTTGATATACTTAATATTTTGTTTGGGTCCGACTGACTACGTTGATGCAACTTCCGCTCGATTACCGGCCGGCACCAATATGTAACGGATTAGCTGGAAATTTACCGATTTGGGGAAACCGTCTGGAAACATATAAACAGCTTGAGACAAACAGCGCAGCCGCTACCTGTAGCTGTACTGCTATTTATAGAAGTCTTTCGAGCATTGCTGCTGACTTTTGTAAAACTTCCAGACAGATTATACAAAACACTTTAAGACCGGAGTGTAGTGCAATTGAAATCCGCTCTCTTTTGAATTGCCCAGTGTGTGTCCTGGATGTGTTCTGATTTTGTGATGACGTTGTCGTGACTTTACTTTCAATGTGGGCATGATGGTGGTCCTGACTTGTAATGACGTTGTCGTGACTTTACTTTCAATGTGGGCGAGTACCTAAGAATATCTCCTTTCCAAAAAGCAGAAGTAGCCCCGTCATCATTACTGTCATCCAGGTCATTATTGTTCTCTTCACCGTCATCATTATTAACATCAATAGCATCGAGATAGTATTCACGTCGTCATCATTAATATCATCATTTAAACCGTTATTCTACTTATGTCAATTTCTTATTGCATGCACCGTCCTCGTCATTAAAATTAACTTCAGCAAAACAAGAAATGGCAAGATGGTGTAATGAACTGACCAGTCTTAAGCTTTTGTAGCCGCTGCACCACCCAACACCCACCTACCCTCGACGGAAACCACCCTTCTCCTCCATACTATAAATGCATTAATTAATTTATCCCATTAGATAAGAAATTTTACGCTTGACTGGTATTAAGTACACTCGTTGCAGATTGCTGCTCATCCATTAGAACATTGAGGAAAGGAGTATATTTTTAATATTTATTTTGTGTGTGGATGGGTGGGTCAAGAGAAATGTAGTGGGTGAAAATATAATCAAAGGAAGTTCAGAAAGGGCGTCACAGTATTTACGTTTTAGTGCAAGCGTACTTAATTATACTTAATTCCTCACGGAAAGGGAGACAAGTAAAAATAGCTGCATTTTTTGCAAACTAATCGATTCTTTAAAATAAGTACTACTCTCAAGGGATGCTACAACATATGGACAACAATTGCATTTGTGACTTCGTGCAGCAGTATAACTAACTACTTCGTGCAGCAGTATAACTAACTACTTCGTGCAGAAGTATAACTAACTACTTCGTGCAGCAGTATAACTAACTACTTCGTGCAGCAGTATAACTAACTACTTCGTGCAGCAGTATAACTAACTACTTCGTGCAGCAGTATAACTAGCTACTTCGTGCAGCAGTATAACTAACTACTTCGTGCAGCAGTATAACTAACTACTTCGTGCAGCAGTATAACTAACTACTTCGTGCAGCAGTATAACTAACTACTTCGTGCAGCAGTATAACTATTGACAACCATTGTACTTGTTACCTTGCACGTTAAACTACATAGCGAGTGTCAGTTGTGCTTGCTATTGCATGCATTAATGAAGCTAACTAATTAGTATAAGTATACTTGTGTAATTTCGCACAGCAATAGATAACCATTCGCAATAGTTGTACTTGCAATCTCACACAATAAAATAGCTACAAAAATTAAAAAGCGGCAGCTCAGTTTCAATTTTTGACAGCTATATTCGTTTTTAACAGTGCCATTTACTGGTATCAATTGAACTTGGTATTTCACATAGCAGTAGAGCTAGCTATTGACTCAATTGAACTTGGTATTCCCCATAGCAGTAGAGCTAGCTATTGACTCAATTGAACTTGGTATTTCACACAGTAAAATGCTAACTACTGGCACCAGTTAAACTTGCCATAACACACCTTAAAAGTGTGAACTAGTGATAATATTGTACTTCCCATATCACTCCTTAAAAGAACTAAATATTGACATCAATAGTACTTACCTTATCACTCCTTAAAACAACTAAATATTGACATCAATGGTACTTGCCAGTTGTTATTTGTCATTTCAAGCATCACTATACCTATGACAGACGACTGACAATACGTAAAACGATGACTGTATATATCTAGTCACAATAATAAGAAACATTATTAAAGGACCAGAAAGATGTGACATTAAATAATTTATCGGTTTTTTTCTTTATAAAATCAATAATAACATTAATGCTGATGGGGGATATGGCTGTGGTGGTGGGGGGTGGGGGTGGTGGTGGTTGTGGTGAATAATGAAGATAATGAATCATTATTTTACTTATTCAAGATACAATAAATCTCCACATTTTTCAGCTCAGACATTTTCATATGTATACGTGTTCACGTGACGTCACGTAGAAAGCAAATCTTATCGGTAGCTTTCATCCACTGTCGGAAGTTTATTCTCCGCCCACTTAGAACGTTGGTTTATTTCGAGGCTGAGACACCAATCATTTTAGTCTAAAATGGTAAAAATAGACCTATCTTTAACTCCCTTACACACACACACACACACACACACACACACACACTTTACTTTCAAAGGAAAATACCTCTACTATGTAATTATTGCGTATGTACATCCGTCATCATCACTAACGGGCCTCTGCTCTTGACACCGATTACATTATTGTATTTTGTCAATGTTCTCATTTCGACTCTTTGTTTGATTAATTCATTGATTGTTTTATTGATTAATAAATGCATCCACGATTCTATGATTTCTTGATCGACTGGAACATGTTCTACCTTGAAATAATTTATTTTCATTGTCGACTCAACGTCTGTACTTTTATAATGAATTATAAGTTTTCTGTCAAACACTGGCGTGATTTTGTTCAGGGAATGTTCATCTTATTTCAAACCTAATTCTGTAAAGTACAGTTTGTAAATATAATAAAAAGAAACTAATCGGAGATAGATAGATAGATAGATAGATAGATAGATAGATAGATAGATAGAAAGATAAATAGATAGATAAATAGATAGATAGATAGATAGATAGATAGATAGATAGATAGATAGATAGATAGATAGATAGATAGATAGGCAAGGGAATGAATGGATAGATGGGTGGACGGACAGAGGATGGAGAGAAGGACACATAAAAGTGCGCTTAATTCTTTAATCCCCTGTAAACCCAGAATTAAAACGGACCTTCAAAGAGGAATTACTTCAAACATTTAATTTCAAAACTGCAAAATGCATCTTCCCTACTGGATCTATTTTTAGCTTTCTTCCACCGATTCACGCCAGAGCCGACCCTCAACTTTACCTGTCGGCCGGAGAGGGAAGAAAAATGGAAAGGAAGAAACATGGCGAAAACAGGGTGAATCATTGGCACTGGCTTGCTGGAATGCAGTCGTAATAGGGCTCCTGATTTTTCTCGTTCAAGGAAATGCAAAATGGCGACTTGTATACGTGTAGTGAATCACTGTTTAATCTCTTCGAGTGCTAAATTAGTTACCCCGGCAACGAGTGCAGGCAGCAAGAACGAAAAGGGAGGGTGTGTGTGCACATTTTCGGGGTGAAGGG
The DNA here is from genome assembly GCA_028829895.1 of Sinotaia quadrata. Lineage (NCBI taxonomy): Eukaryota > Metazoa > Mollusca > Gastropoda > Architaenioglossa > Viviparidae > Sinotaia > Sinotaia quadrata. The sequence goes on from CM054184.1 coordinate 14,649,662, forward strand.
GCTGGCACAGTAATTGTCTCTGTATTTTAAGTGGACAGCCCAGCCCATCCTACTTCTACGTCATTTAAAGGCATATGCTAGATTGTTTTCAGAAGAGCTGAACTGGCAGAAAAGATTATTGAACCTAAACACTGTGGAGTCAGACACTGCACGCAGGCCCAAAATAAAATGTGAACATTTTTAACATTCTGTTTGGATTTTTAAAATGTCCCTTTCTCTTTACTTTCTTAGCATTCTTGTCAGCCAGGTCATCTAGAGTTTATTTACTGATGTTTTCTTCACAGACTTTTTAACATGCAAACTATCTGCACTTTAAAAAAAATATTTGAAGTAATATAGTCTAATGTCAGGTGTCCTCTACGATTCTAATGCTAGGTGTGTGTGTGTGTGTGTGTGTGTGTGTGTGTGTGTGTGTGTGTGTGTGTGTGTGTGTGTGTGTGTGTGAATTATAAAACAAAAACTAAACATAACATTAAATGATGTTTTCATACCTTCTCGCGTTATAATTAAATAGTAACATGTCATGAAGACCTGTCTATTGGATTGGACTCTGGTGCGTACACACGTGGTTAAATTCGGATCTCAATCGTGGGCAAAAGCTGATAAAACTCTGGAATTGCTGAGTCGACGACTTAACATCTCTGGCGCCGATGTCATTGGCTCAAGCAGTTGGCCAAGCTGGGTTAGCTGACGAAGCAACAATAAAAACTGATGACGTAACGTGTAGCAGCAAACTGAATGAACCAAAGATCATAAGAGATCCAAACGCCAGCTGTTCTATTGTTAGATTTGCGAACTTCCAACGCAGTTACGAAAAGGAAGAAAAGTTGCCCAACAGTCACACTAGTCATGATGTCACTCCACAATTATGTGAAATGAAACCTATTAAAAACCATGCGGATAGACATAACTAGCAAAGCTTTCAAACTCGACAGGCAATCGTGACATAGCTTGAAATTAAATGTAATTTCAACGGAAAACTTAGTAACCTTTTAAAAACACAAAAATTAAAGTTCAAGCAAAGAAGCAAGGGGAGGGTAACGCGACTTGCGAACTTGACCCCTTTGGTCTGTTCGAGGTAACGAGCCAGAAAGTTATAACAAATATGTATATAGATAAAAGCGTGCATTACAGTAAAATCATGACTGAAATGCACCAAGCATTGTATGTAAACTATGTAAGAATGAAGTCTCATCATAACTTGTCTATTCTCACAAGGTCTTCCTCCGTATGTGAATACACACACACACACACACACACACACACACACACACACACACACACGCACGCACGCACGCACACACACACCTTTATTCTCTGCCCTTCTCCATTTCGTACCGACATGCGCATTTTAACCCTCTATCTGTCAGTGGCGTACGTCCGACCCATCCACACTAAAATAAAGATCGGAAGGAAATAAACAAAAGTGAATCAAAACCAGTAAAATAAATAAAATAATATCAGTACCGTTGTAACAAAAATGGATATTAAAATATCACTTGTAAGTGTTGAGACTTTTTCAGTCAAAATTGTTCGACTATTGAAATGATTGATAAAGAAATCTAGAGCAAACACTCGCGTTAAAGTGTCAACGCGGAAAGTTATCAATAGCTACAGGGGGACAACAGATAGATAGATAGATAGATAGATAGATAGATAGATAGATAGATAGATAGATAGATAGATAGATAGATAGATAGATAGATAGATAGATAGATAGATAGATAGATGGATGTATGGACGGACAGACAGACAGACAGACAGACAGATAGATAGATAGATAGATAGATAGATAGATAGATAGATAGATAGATAGAGGGAGGAAGGGAGTGATGGAGGGAGGGATGGTGAGAGAGAATTGATAGGTATAGATATAAATTAAATTAGAATACAATCAATATAATTTTACTGCAGATAGAAGGATAAGTATGTATATTTTTTTTCAAAAGACTACTAATAATACTTCGAACTGTAAATTGTAAAACTACTTACACAGGTGTCTTAACATGTTTCAGCTAGCTACCTAACGACACCAAACTGCAAAAATGGCAGAAAACCGTGCCAAGAAGGCTGGAATTGGCGCTGAGATCGATAAAAAATTAGAAGATGTAAGTACCTAATAATTTGCCTGCAATTTCTCTAATTATTTTTCTTTTCAGTGCGCATGTGACGTTTTAATTTAAGCTTGCTTCCTTGATTTTATGTTTGTTTGTACGTATTTCTGGATTGTGCGTTCTTATAATTCGTTACCATTTTAAATTGTACTTGTTATTTTATTCATTTATTTTATAGACTCATTCCCCAAAAAAAACAAACAAACAAAAAAATTATTTTGCACCATCATCACGATATCTGGGAACATTCTTCGGACAGAATTTTTAATATTCACCGAGTTTTCATTTCAATTTCCTCTGTAAGGGAACATTTCTACTTCACGCCTTAATTTCATCGTGCTTCTGCATAATATGTGTGGTACTATTTTTACCGCCAATATTAAAAACAAACATTCATGCTTCTGCACAGGTTGCAGTATCTCTTTATGGGGCCATTTTTTACGGCATTATAAAATCATTGCTCTCAGTCTTGTTCCTAGTATGCAAGACAATGCCGTTCCTTAATTATTTTAAAGCTCTAGGACTCTCCCAGTCTTCCGGAATGGCAATTAAATCTAACCAATATGTTTAAACTTTTCAGAATATACTCATCAAGCACACACGCATAGACACCAACATACATACCTATACACACATATCTACATACAACAACCACAAAATCTGACAATGTACAAATACAGACACACAAATTCGGACCACAACGGAATGTTTCAGGTATAAAGGATCTTAGTTCAATTATAGTCAGTAAATCGTGGGTCTCAAGGTCTGTATTTTATTGTCTTTTTAACAAAAAAAATCATTTATTTATATGAAATATTTTGCATGTTCCCAAGTAAAAACACACTGTATATTACCAATACTCGCTACTTAGGAGTCACACTGTATTATGCGGTAAACTTGCAGCGCTACGATCAAGAGGACGCAGCTGGAACCACGACAGCCATTCAAGTGTGGCTGAACGCTGTCCTCCAGGGAGAGCATGACGCAATCGTACGTAACCTTTTTATGATTGACGTCACCATTTCCGTAGACTGACGTATTATGCGATTTCATTGAACATGCGCAATTGCAGTAATGAGCAGTGATTAGACCTTTTGAATGTTGTTCACTAGTTAGATGCGTGTACGACAGCAGTTTGACGTGTGACGTTAGGGACACATGCTTGAAATTGCACATCCAAACACTTGAAGAATACTTTTTAGTTTACATTCCTGATGTATATGTTTTATTTGATGAATGTATCATTTCTATGCATTGGGTAAAAATAGGTCTAGATATAGTAAATTAATAAAGCAAGCACGCTATTATTCTGAGGGATGATATTGGCGGGGAGAGGGCTTATTAAAGAATAACTTTAGCAGGAAGTGTTATTAATTGTGTGTGTGTGTGCGTGCGTGCGTGCGTGCGTGCGTGCGTGTGTTTAGCGAAGGCTTTTTAAAGTGACAACTCTCTAGATAGTAGCTTTTAAAACTTGTGCTTCAGAGCATTTATTAATGAGCCATTTCTAACTGTCATGCGCCCACAGGAACGCTCTCTGGTTAACGGTCCTAAGCAATCTTCATGACTATATATATATGAAATATACAAATAGTATTTACATTATCTAAGACCACTTATATATATAGTATTTAATTATTAAGACCATTAATATATAAAACTCAGTCATATGAAATATATAAAATATTATTTAATTACCAAAGACCACTTATATATATATATATATAAAATATTATTTTATTATTAAGACCATTAATATATGAAAACCATTCATATGAAATATACAAATATTATTTAATTACGTAAGACCACTTAATAAAAATACCATTTATATGAAATATACAAATAGTATTAAATTCCGTAAAACCACTTATACATAAAAACCATTCATATGAAATATACAAATCATAATACATTACCTAAAACTGTTTATTCCACAAAAATCAGTCGTGTGAGATATGTTGATCACTTTTAAATTGCAGCAATCAGGGATACTTAAAAACAAAATATTAAAATACGTGTAACTGAAAACAGACTACAATTCTGTTTTTTTAAAGTTTGAAATAGATTTGACCTCTCAAGTAGAAGACAATGTCACAGACGTTGCTGTAATGGTTGACACACACTTACTGAAGCCAACCACTGAGCAATCTTGATATTAGGATCAATGGATCTCTTGGAAACGAAAACAACCACATCATTATAAAACAAGGCCCACCACCCACCGAGCAATCTTGATATTAGGATCAATGGATCTCTTGGAAACGAAAACAACCACATAATTATAAAACAAGGCCCACCACCCAGTGAGCAAATCTTGATATTAGTATCAATGGATCTTGGAAACGAAAACAACCACATCATTATAAAACAAGTCCCACCACCCACTGAGCAATCTTGATATTAGGATCAATGGATCTCTTGGAAACGAAAACAACCACATAATTATAAAACAAGGCCCACCACCCACTATTTACATACACCGTGTGTGTACGTGTTGTACGGAGTGCAAAGCATATTTAGGAAATTACGAAATACGTTCCAATGACGTAAGCGTTTTTTGGCTAGTCTTATTCACATTGAAAATCAACCAATACATTAGTCTTGTAACTATTTGTTCGCTTTAGCGTTTGGTTAGAAGTTTATATTTCTGATTTTGTTATTTGAATCATTTTTTTTTCTTTATAAGCATATATTCTTGTAGGAACTTTTACATGACTATTTTATTACGAACTGATTTTAAAATCTTGTGTGTATTTGAAGATGTAGTGTATTGATAGAAAAAAATGTAAGATGCAAAACTCCAAACATGAACGCTGATTTTCTTTTCTCTTTCTTTTCTTCTTCTGTTATTTTTTCTTTAATTTATCTAAAGCAAAATTACCTCACTCCTATTGTGTATTTGCTCGCTATCCAAAAACCCCGACCGTAACAAACATTATTTTGCCTTTCTTTGTCTCCCTGTGTGTTCCCAGCCCTCCCACTCTCAGCGTGACCTCCACAAAAGCCTTAGAGACGGCATCATGCTTTGCAAGTAAGTGGTTAGTGGTTCGAGCACTTTTGTTTCCTCTGCGAAACTGTGGCTGGCTACTTAACGCTTGCTTCGGCATTGTTAGTCCTTTCTGCTTCAGACGACTTTCTTTCTCTTTTAATAAAACTGGATTCTGAAGGCGCTAACTGTTGCGAAACTGGGGCTAAATGCAATAGCATTATGTGAGCAACGTTGAGATGCCTGGTCATGAATGGTTTTGTAAACACGTTTCTGATTGGACTAACTGGTGCGAAACTGTGGCTTTCTCCGTTATGCTGTCTCTGCACTGGTGGTGTACGCATCGATCGCACGATTTTGTTTTGTTAATTCAAAGGGGACTAACTCGAGCGAAACTGTGGCTACCCGCGTGGCGCAGTTTTGTTGTTGTCACGTTTTAGCGTGTATGGTTTTCTAACGTTGATTTTCTTTTGTGTGTGCATGTGAGATTTCTTGGTGCTGTTTCTTTTTCTTTATATTTTCTTTACTTCTTTATTGCTCCTTTTGCTAGACTTGCAACTATTTATATCCTACTTTCAATCTGATAACACTAATTGACATTTTTGTGTGCGAAAAGTTATTGTGTGCAATATGAGGATTAAAAAAAAAATATTCACGTTCTCTAAATAATCATTTGATTTTCGAATAGTTTTATTTTATTTTACGTTGTTTACTAAGGTTCCTCTTGTGTGTGTGTGTGTGTGTGTGTGTGTGTGTGTGTGTGTGTGTGTGTGTGTGTGTGTGTGTGTGTGTGTGTGTGTGTAAAAAATAAGGTTAAAAAGTTAAGAAATACTCAACAAATTCTAAGCCTTTTCTTGACACTTTAACAATGTTCACGAAAGGGGGAAAATCCATTCCGAAATAGTCACTTGATTTTCGAATTATTTACGTCGTTTGCGAGGATTCCTCTTTGTGTGTGTGTGTGTGTGTGTGTGTGTGTGTGTGTGTGTGTGTGTGTGTGTGTGTGTGTGTGTGTGTGTAACCTGTTGGTTAAGGCAATTAGTTTCGTGTGCAATCAGTTCATGTCTCTTTATTTTGATTTTTGATTTAATAATTTATTAAATTCTTGTCGTGAGATTTAGATCGAAAATATTTTGAGTAACATACAATCAAATCAGTTTTCTATGATTTAGTAAGCAGTGTGGTTCATTCCCGTTTCTTTAGAAAATTGTTTGAATGTTTAAATGGCACACAAAACAATTGTGTCAAACGTGCAACTGTCAAATTATTTCTTGCAAATATGTCATAATAGTCACCACTATTTTGCACACACACACACACACACACACACACACACACACACACACATAAACGGGGCTCATCTCATTTGAGGTTATCTACCTCACGCGGGTATCTACTTATGCTGATTATTTTATTAACTGACTTAGTCCATATTAATGCATTCTGCGCGTAACGCTGTCTGCGATAGCCGTCTGACGCTACGTCGGCTCTGTGATTGCGGGCAACACGCAGACACTGGCAAAGTTCCAACGCTGATGTGCATGAGTGAAGCGCTGTTTGATCCCCTCTTAAAAGTTAACGTGCCCTGACGAAGATTAAAATAATTTTGTTAATTCTATTTTTTTTTCTTATAGTTTATGTATATCCTTGTTTACAATACAGTTATCAACGTAAAAGATGAGACACATGGGCTGATTAATTCTGTTAGTCATTCCATGGATGAATATTTCCAATTACTTAACAGTGGTCTTCGGAACTTTTAGTCTGGAGAAAGAGCGCAAATCTTTGTCCTCTGACTTTGATTTGCTTTTTACAAAAAGATAAAGTAGCTTCCAGTAAGCCTCCGTGAACTAATATCACTCCAACATTTTGTGACTGTGTTTTCAAGGTCAGGAAGTCATTACTGTGGTTTTCTTGTTTACTTTTCTTTAACTACTTTTAATAGCGACATCCATAAGCTGCATTTTTGTTAAATTTCAGAGGGTCATATTTTATTTTATTGTTTCTACTGATGCAGTGTTAGGCTTGTATGAGAGGAAACATACTTATCTCCCTTGCATTGCATGAATTGGTTTTGTGATTTCAGCGCTAGGAATAAAAACTTGTGACTCTTTAGATAAATATAAACTAACACGTTCAGTTATTAACAGGAAACTAATTTAGTTTCTAAATTTACAATTTATTGTTTTGAATTGTTTATTTCTTTACTTGCATGTTCATCTTCAGTAGATGTGTTTTATCTTACTGTAATTTCTTCTTCCATTGTATCAACATGTTAATCACTGTACAGGCTTTAAAACATTTGCAAAGTTTACTTGTTTGTGTGCGCGCACGCATGAAAGTGTTGCGTTTTGTTTGCGTGAGAATGTGCACATATTTGCACGTTAAGGTGTCTGTCCGTGAGTGTGTCTCCTTTACACGCTCTTCTGCCTTTAGCTAATTTGAGATCGTGTTTAGAATTAATAGTTTTAGACCAGTCTCACACCTGAGACAGTAAAAAATATTTACTGCTTTCAGTTGAATACACTTGTCACTATGGCGTCTATTTTATTTATTTATATATAGATTCATTTAATCATGTCTATTTGATTTTTTTTTATTGTTTATATGTACAAAGAAATATTCAAATCTGATTAAAATCATTACACGTAAAGACAATTGCAAGCAGATGTCAAATGCATTTTAAAATGTACATTTAAATTTAAATTTAATAAAGATCCTTCGTTTGTGTGTGTTTTAAGACGAACTATAAAATTACATCAGTGTAAATAACTTTGTGAACTGGTTTGAAACCAAACTTGTCTATGATAGATAGTGAGAAAAGAGAGAGAGAAAGAAAAAGAGAGAGAGAGAGAGAGAGAGAGAGAGAGAGAGAGAGAGAGAGAGAGAAAACCAAAACAAAGAATTCAAAGCAAACCTAAAGCCCCAATTATAATTGCACTGGCTGAACTACAGCTGACTAGAGATGTTATCACAATTCTGCTGCTGATCTAATTCAGAAAATAGGGCCGTGTGCACGAATGTTACTTTTCCACATCCTCGTTTATAATGTTATCTAGATATAAATATATCTTCGCCCTTGGTTTTTTTGTCGCTAGCAATCTCTGTGAATCTCTCTAGAAAAAATAGTATACATGTATAGGTGTTTTCTTTCCCACTCCCTATGAAACATGTTACATGGCTATAGACACGATATGGCCCATGGCTTTTGTCATCTAGCAATAGAATGTATGGCCCATGGTTTCTGTTACCTATCTGTAGATACTGTAAGGCCCATGGTTTCTGTTACCTATCTATAGAGATATATGTATGCCCAATGGATTCTGCTACCTAGCTATAGATACTGTAAGGCCCATGATTTCTGTTACCTATCTATAGATACTGTAAGGCCCATGGTTTCTGTTACCTATCTATAGATGCTGTATGCCCAATGGATTCTGCTACCTAGCTATAGATACTGTAAGGCCCATGGTTTCTGTTACCTATCTGTAGATACTGTAAGGCCCATGGTTTCTGTTACCTATCTATAGATGCTGTATGCCCAATGGATTCTGCTACCTAGCTATAGATACTGTAAGGCCCATGGTTTCTGTTACCTATCTATAGATACTGTAAGGCCCATGGTTTCTGTTACCTATCTATAGATGCTGTATGCCCAATGGATTCTGTTACCTAGCTATAGATACTGTATGGCCCATAGTTTCCGTTACTTAGTTATAGAATGTGTATCGTCCATAATTTCTGCTAGCTAGCTATAGATACTGTATGGCCCGTGGTTTCTGTTATCTAGCTAATTCAGAAAAAAGGGCCGTGTGCACGAATGTGTATGGCCCATAGATTCTGTTACCTAGCTATAGAATGGTTATGGCCCATAGATTCTGTTACCTAGCTAAAGATACTGTATTGACATGGTTTCCTGTAAACAAATAGTTCGAACTCAAAAGAACAAAGTTGTTATTTTCCTACACGTTGAGATTATCTTAAAATAATTTGTACTATATTTTTTCAAATAGCAATGAATTACTCAATTTCAAATTTATTTCAGTGTCTTTCAGTTTTTAACAAAGTATTTAATAATGAAATTTGCGTTTGCTTTGAGCAGTTCTAATACCCCAAAATGTCCATGTGCAAAACATTTCACCGCATCCTCGCCCTTAAAAACAAAACTCCTGCGGAAATTTTCCCACCCTTTTTGAAAACAACTCGAAATAATTTCCAGCGAAGACTTATAATAACACTTTGAAATCACTCCGCTTTGCAGGTTAATCAACAAACTTTTGGAGAGTGAAGGAAAGCCCAAGATCCATGTGCAAAAGAAAGTGGCGTCCATGTTTGTGGCCTACACCAACATCGAAAACTTCAACAACGGGTGCTTGCAATACGGGCTCGCCAAAGAATTCACCGTACAATCAGCGGATCTGTGGGAGGGCCGGAAGGGGCCGTTCCTCAATGTTATCAACTGTTTGCACAGTTTGGGATTTTTGGTAAGTCGCAGGTATTTCTCGGCTGTTACTCTGTGCACGTAGCAAGCGCTCAAATTTTGGCAGATAATGTGTGTGTGTGTGTGTGTGTGTGTGTGTATGTGTGTGAGAGAGAGAGAGAGAGAGAGAGAGAGAGAGAGAGAGAGAGAGAAGAGAGATATGGCTGTGAATGTTTATCGCTGTTCTCGCTTGTATTTATATGATCTGTTATTTCTTCTAGCGATGATATAATCAGTGTACAGTTTAATCGTTCGGGTTTTGTTTACTCGAAGACATATTTTATTGTTTCTTAAACTAATTTTATTTTAATTAAGAGTTTTCTTGTTTACCGTACGTGGGTGGTGATGCGTATGTTGGTATACATATGGATATTAGTAGTGTTGTTTGATGTATTGTCTCCCTTTCATTCCCAAAATTTTACAAATTATTATTTTTTTTTACTTTTATATGTGTTGAAATGAAGAAACCTCTTTATTTCTGTTTCAGTTCGTTATAAACTTTAAAATAATTTAAATTTCATGCAGTTAGTTTTCAAATATGCTTATTCACAGGAATATTAGTCTAATTTAAATCCTTTAAATTTTATCTAAAATCTTTGTTTCGTCTGCTGAGTTCTTTTCTTTTTTATGCAGGCCAATAGCAAAGGATTTACTCCCACTTATACTGGAGAAGTCAGGAAAGAGATTAACTATGACTGAGCGCATGCGCACATCACATCAAGCCATATCGAGGCTGGCTCACGCCTTCCGCCGCGAGATTTTGTCGAGACTTTCACTTGCTTTGCTTCTCGAGTCGATCTTTATATTAACGTTCGTGTTAAGGGAATAATATGCGATTTACGATTTTAGTTTTTAAGGTGAAAATGTCACATTAATAGGAGATTCCATGTCACGTATAAATCTGATGTTTATTTGTCAGTGAATGACGAACGTTTTCTCTTATTAGGTCAGATCGACATTGTATTGGTTGATGAGGAGGGGTAGATTCAGGAAGTATAAATTCTCACAAGGTCGAATATTTTTTTTTTTTTGTAAAGCTAAAAAGAAGAAATTATTATATTTTATTTCTTTAATTGTTGAAATGACTAGAGATGCGAAGAGGCCCAAACTTTGCAAAAGTGAGCAATGCAAACATTTCTTGTTGTTAATTTTCCTGAAATATAAGATGTACCTCATTATTCACCCATAACATAAATTACTAACGACATCAAAGTTTATGAAATATTAAAATGTGAGGTCGAGGTTGTAGGCTTGGGGCATGCTGGAAATTTGTTGTTATGTTCTGATACGGTGCCACCCGTTTCTTCAGTTTAATTTAAATCTATTAGCACTTTGTTGAAAGGGTTAAATTATACATAGTAAACTACACTTACCAACCCAACCACTATGTTTTCTCTCTCTCTCTCTCTCTCTCTCTCTCTCTCTCTCTCTCTCTCTCTCTCTCTCTCTCTCTCTCTCTCTCTCTCTCTCTCTGGCATTTTGATCACTCACTAATTTTTAACGCCTCTGAGATTAAAGAAGGCGGCATATAGAACTAAATCAATAATGGAAGAGTCTTCCATAGCTGAGCTTTTATTTGAAGTTCCACTTTAAAAGCCGCGAAAAAAGGGAGAATACTCAGTCATATATTGTGTTAAATGCATGTATATGAAATGCAAAAAGGTTCAACAGTATTTCTTGAAAATATTTTTACAGTGGACCTATTGCAATTTTTCAAATTTGTATTTAACCTGCCATAATAAAATTTTTAACAAGCTAAATATGCAGAAATATACAAATGTTAAGGTTTAAAAAGAAAACTATTCACATATGTCCATTATATAACAAAAATGCAATAAGACTCATATTATTTAAATTACATAATTAATATCAAACACCTGCTTTCTTTTTTGCATTGATACTTTTTGTGAAAGAGATGTATTGTATTGACAAAATACACATTCTTTGCTTTTAAGCTCTGTTGTCATAATCTTTGTTTAATATGAAAATACAATTTAATGTTGTAAATAGTGTCCTGTTCTTTATTTCTCTTTTGTATTATATTGGAAATTATATAATGTATGTACGCATGGAGAGAGAGAGAGAGAGAGAGAGAGAGAGAGAGAGAGAGAGAGAGAGAGAGAGAGAATTCATTATCCGACTTACTCATAAAGATCGATAGAGAGACGAGAACACCTGAAAGAAATAGACAGACACCAACAGAAACAAAAATCTCTGGGTAACACGCTAAATCATATTTCCTGCAAGCATATAATCCAAAGAACAGAAAATGTAGAGCAAGAGAAAATAGCATAGCTTAGATACGTAAACACGTATGAAGGAGAGTAACTCTCATCCAACCATGCCCTTAACATTCAACATCCAATTTTTCGCAAATTTTCACATTTGCAATTTATTGTCACAGCCATAATAACATATAAGTCATGCACGCTAACCTTTGTCACGGCATCTGGCTTTCCAATTCATCTTTGATCATTGATGAATATTCATTGATCACAGATGAATATACAATGCTCTTATTAGGAGGAACTTCGACTTAAGATGAATGCGCGTTACACCTTGTAGAAGGAACTTCGACTTGAGATGAATGCGCGTTACACCTTGTAGAAGGAATTTCGAGTTGAGACAAAAACACATTACACATACTAAGACGAACATTGACTTTTCAGATGAATGCACAATACACATACTAAGACGAACATTGACTTCAGATGAATGCACAATACGCATATTAGGACGAACATTGACTTCAGACGAATACATAATGCGTTTATGAGGAGGAACTTTGACTTGAGAGGAATGCACATTACACCTAGTAGGAGGAACTTTGACTTGAGAGGAATGCACACTACACCTCGTTCCAAAGAATGCACATTACACCTAGTAGATGGAACTTTGCCTTCAGATGAATGCACACTGCAACAAGTAGGAGGAACATTAACTTCAAACTTGTGCACGATTCCATGGAAATATAAACAACTATATCATTAAATATTTATAATTATTTTAGCTATATTATTTTTAAACGAACAAAAATCTAAACAAAAATCTATATTTTAAATCCCCCTTCCACCATCATCTTACCCTAAAATCTTTAATAACTGACATTCCTAACAAATTATGTCGTTCGTTATGCTTGTCGACCAAATTATCTCCCCTACTTGACCGAGGTGTGGCTACAGATCCGCATTATTTTTGACTGGTTCTTTATACTGTCTTGTCTCGAATTGCTGCTCTTCTGATGTTTTATATATTTCTTTCCTTCTGTACCATATTTTTTCTTCTTCATACGTCACAAAAATGTGGGAGTAAGAGTGACGTACCCTCTCATTCAAATTAAGCTCGAGATACTGCAAGGCTTTTGCGCATGCTTAATTTCACAGTGTGATGACATCCTTTCCGTTTCAGTTGCAAATAGCTTGAGGCATTTATCGACTGTTCTTACACTGTTTTGTGTGTAAGTTGTCTTCTAATTTTTTCTGTCTCTTTCCTTTCGTACGCTTAAGGAGGGAGGAAAAAGTCTTTTAGTTTATATATATATCTTTTTTTGTTTATGACTTGTATGTATTGTTTCCATTTTCAATTATTTTCTTATTTTCTGCTTTTATTTCAAGAAAGGTCCACTCGGTCAAAAAAGGAATTATATGATGTTGTTTAACTACTAAATTAGTTATACACTAAAACTGGGAATATTTGGGGTGTATTTGGGTGTGAGAGAAGTTGATGAGCAGGAGGAGGATAATCCTTGTTTGTTTAGTTTCTGAATTGCATTTTAATCAGAAAACATCTTAATCGTAAGTTATAAATATTTGGTTTATCTGAGCATACCTTACTATAAGTTATCAATTGTATTTTTATCCGAGTGTACACTAATAAAGTTATAAATTGTATGTTTATCTAAGTGTGCCTTAATTTAAGCTATAAAGTATGTGTTTAGCTGAGCATACCTAAATAATGGTACAAATTGTATGATCATATGAACAAAACCTACAGTTATATTTATCTCTGCATGACTCAGTATGATTGCACAAGGTACCACCAGCAGTAACATGTGAGAGAAATGCGTAACTGCCTGTTGCAATTTTTGTCGGATTTCTTTCATCTTTACTCTTTCACCTTTTATTCGTTGATTCTTTTCTTTTCATTGCTATCTTTATCTTCTTCTTTCATCTTGCCTTCTTTCAGTTATTCATTCGTATCAATTTCAGGAGTACTCATTCAAGCTTCCTGAAAAGTGATTGATCACTTAAAATTTCTTAATCTTATTTTTTCTGTCTTCAGGCTGTTTAAATAATAGCTTTATAATTTGAGGATCTATTTATCATTTTTAATTTTTTTTAAATCCGAAATTAGACGCTGTATGTTTGTGCTTATATTATTTTGTTCAAGTTGTTATGTTAGTGCGCAATAGTTGTGGTCAGTTTGTTATTGTTAACATGAAAGAGAAAAATGTCAATAATGCCTTGGTCTGGTGGTCTATTATCACTGGGTGATTCTTCAGCTGCTATTGGCTATATTAGTGTTCTTACTATTAGATAATTCTTGATAATTCTATTACATTCCGAGAAAATTGCGAGCTTACTAATGGTCATCTCACTGTTTCAGTGATGACTGTGTTAGATTCTATGTGTCCTGTTAGATGTTTTGCTGTCTTTATTAATGGTCATCTCACTGTTTCAGTGATGACTATGTTAGATACTATATGTCCTGTTAGATGTTTTGCTGTCTTTATTAATGGTCATCTCACTGTTTCAGTGATGACTATGTTAGATACTATATGTCCTGATAGATGTTTTGCTGTCTTTATTAATGGTCATCTCAGTTTCAGTGATGAGTGCGTTAGATACTATATGTCCTGATAGATGTTTTGCTGTCTTTACTAATGGTCATTTCACTGTTTCAGTGATGACTGCGTTAGATACTATATGTCCTGTTGGATGTTTTGCTGTCTTTAATAATGGTCATCTCACTGTTTCAGTGATGACTGCGTTAGATACTATATGTCCCGTTCAATAGATAGAATTCAAGGAATTTCGGACAAGAAATAATTATCAAATTATTTCATTTCGCTCTGCACCAAAATCATCGTTGACGAAAATTAAGTTTGCAGGGAAGAAATTGAATTCACAATTATCCAGGTTCAAGATTTTCCTTCAAATATCTTGAAAAAAGAAATATAAAGAAAAAGAATCCGGGCAACGTCGCATAGACTGTGATGGGTTGCTCTTTGTGTTGAACTCTGGGAGGGAAATTTTCCGTTTTCCTTTATGTACTACGCTTCTAGAAGATTCCAAAAAGTACTCGAACCATCAACAGACTCGTGGACACACACAAAAAGTACTCGAACCATCAACAGACACGTGGACACACACAAAAAGTACTCGAACCATCAACAAACACGTGGACATACACAAGGTTACAATTTCATAACTCGCACGAGAATTCATGGCGCACTGTCTGCCTCATCTAACAACCCTCTGAGCTAAACTTTTAACAATCGATGAATCAATATTTATTTATTCGTAATCTCACGATATTTCAATATAATATACGCAAGCATATTTATATCCATTCACACATACAAACGTATAAATAAACAGCTCTCTTTTGACATAAAATAAAAATGTCATTTTTCTGTGATCATACTAAGGGAAATAACTAATAAAAAAATTAATTTTGGTTGGATTATCTTCCTTTTACCGTGACAACTAGACAGTTTCTATTTGCATCATCTTTGTGCGTCTCAGCATTTGTTATTATTTGTGAGTGTGTGTGTGTGTGTGTGTGTGTGTGTGTGTGTGTGTGTGTGTGTGTGTGTGTGTGTGTGTGTGCGTGTGTGTGTGTGTGTGTGTGGCTGATAGTCATTGTTTCTAAACAGACAAGGGAGTAAATAATCAACACTGTTTTTTTTTCTCATCGACTCCCCATGTCTGCACTCACATGTAACTAAACGGCACTATAAGGTGTACACTTTTAGCATGTTCTGGAGCCTGACTGAGATCATGATGACAATGTGTAAACTGTTTAGCATGTTCTGGAGCCTGACTGAGATCATGATGACAAGGTGTACACGTTTAAAATGTTCTAGAGCCTAGAGTGAGATCATGATGACAAAGTGTACACGTTTAGAATGTTCTAGAGCCTAGAGTGAGATCATGATGACAAGGTGTACACGTTTAGAATGTTCTAGAGCCTAGAGTGAGATCATGATGACAAAGTGTACACGTTTAGAATGTTCTAGAGCCTAGAGTGAGATCATGATGACAAGGTGTACACGTTCGGCATGTTCCTACTGAATAAAATGAAAAAGTGTACCCGGTGTACCCGGCTTAGATTCTGCTTCTAAAAGTTTACTCTCGTGTAAAAACAAATCGATACTTAAATTTACCAAAACTCAAACAATTCTGGATAAGTAAAAAGAAACCTACGTAAAATGTACTTTTTAATATTTTACGTATTTACATCTCGGAAATGACCAATGCAACCTCTCCCTCTGTATCCCTTGCTCACTCAAATATATACTCATCACACGAAATTTATGTAACATGTTACAGGACAGTGATACATTAATGGCAGTAATAAAAATAAATTTGACAGCATTTAGGGGTTTCCCGCATATTGTTTTCGAAAACAAATATATGAAAACACTATTTCAATTTCTTGCGTATACGTGAGTGTGTGTGTGTGTGTGTGTGTGTGTGTGTGTGTGTGTGTGTGTGTGTGTGTGTGTGTGTGTGTGTGTGTACAGTATATATCAGTGCGCATATTGTACAAATTTATAACAAAGTCCTGTGGTGCATTTTGCGCATGCGCGTATTTTATTAACTCCTTCACGTGAAAGCGCATCGCTCTCCTTCGGTTATAACTGCGAAACTCTTCGTCGACACCCCACCCCCACCCCCTCATGGAACGTAAACCTCGGCGCGTGCGTTCACGCTTTTGGTTTTGCGTTGGGGAACCCTAATGCTTGCTAATGTAGGGGGCGCTTTTGGCTTCCGCCGCTTTCGCGCTGAAACCCTAATGCCGGATAGATACTCCTTTTATAGAATATGTGTGCGCTTATCTCTATCTTCGCTGTCGGAAGTGACGCGTCCCATGTTGTGTGTCCGCTAGTGAAGACCAATCCCAAGAGCTTAACTGGCCGCCTGACTCCCAGGTCGAGCGCCAGGAGGCGCCAGCAGAATACAACCTGCTGCTTAAATCACGCCCAAAATAAACAAAACGAAAGAAAAACAAGAAGACGTGACTAGGATTAACCCAAGCACCATTTTATATTTATTTTTAAACAAAGGGAGGAAATTAAAATTAGTGTTTGATTTCGAGAGATAAGGAGGATTAGATATTGGGACTCGACACTGGTAAGACTATTATTACTTATAAACAGTGAGTCAAGATGGGATGGGGCTGTTGTGTCAAACCAGGCCGTTAAGCTATTCTTCAAGTCACGCTCCACTGGGTATAAGAAAGCGAAGCCTGTAAATGCAGACGATCGCAAGTCTGAGACAGCGCGCGACGTAAGGTGAGGCTCCTCACGTGACTATGGCAGTCACTTTTATTTTTTATCATTTAGAAACTGTTCGAGTTACTTTCTATGAGGACATTCGCTGAGCATGTTGCTGACGGCGCTAAAATTAACTCTGAGGACATTTTTTTTTCTTCTGGTTTTGAGTGTCGGGAACTTGGTTGCCCACTTAGTGTAAATGATTTTCGACAATGCATGAATGTGTAAAGATTCACCACACCGCATTCTTTTGTTTATAATATTAAGAACACAAGTTGTATCCTTATCAGAAACTTGGGGAAAATAATTTTATAAATGGAATGGGACGATATTTACTGTACATTACTGCAGAATAGCGAGGGTTGATTGCATTATTCAATGGAGGTAATGGGTGGCAAATATCTATGGGTGGCAGACATCTGTCATTAACCGATAAAGAAAGGAAAGCACTAAACTCAAATGGTGTAATAAATCTATCGAGAAATAACAGAGATATATTAAGACAATAATTTAGATAGACAGAGAAATAATAAAATATTTTTGTATTTATTTATGAAGGAAGGTGAGAATGCAGATATGAAGATATGAAGATATAAAGAGATATAAAATTTTAAATAGAGTGATCGATAAAATGGCTGATTGCATTGATCAAAATTTGAAAGACGGTCTGACGGACTGCAAGATAGACATACATTATGAATCAATAAATATTAGACTGGTTTACTGTTCTATGGAGATAGATAGAGAGACATATAGATAGATAGATAGATAGATAGATAGATAGATAGATAGATAGATAGATAGATAGATAGATAGATAGATAGATAGATAGATAGATAGATAGATAGATAGATAGATAGATAGATAGATAGATATGATCCTTTTGTGATAATAATAATATTATTAAGCTATCTATTGTTATTGTTAATATTGTTATTATCATGTTGCTGCTAATGAAGATGTTTGTTTTCTTAAGATCATTTCAGTAGTCGCACTAGAATTTCGAACAAGCTTCCAGACTGTGTGATCGCAGACAAAACGTTTACCTCGTCTAGGAACAGCAATTCTGGGAGCTCCTCTATCATGCTATTTCTGTTGGGAGTGCTGTTACCGATGGCAACTTTACGCTGCAGCTCAGGAGAAAGTCTTCCAATTCTGCCAAGGTAAGGGAATTAACTCTAAAAATTAATACAAACGTACTTGACTCTGTTTTTTTTTTTTTATATTATTCGCCACATTTAGTATGCGCAATGTGAAAGGAAGTGATTTTATATTCCACCTAAATAATGCGAAAGTTTCCTTCTCTTTCTTCTATTTAATATGAAGTTTGAGCATTGCTCGCCTAATTTATCTCCCTTTCTTCTACTTAATATGAAGTTTGAGCATTGCTCGCCTAATTTATCTCTCTTTCTTCTACTTAATATGAAGTTTGAGCATTGCTCGCCTAATTTCTCTCTGTCTTTACACATTTCTTTACTTTAATGAAATATTTTCACTTTAGAACTTCACATTACAGTTGAAAAGAATGTGTTGTTTCTCTGTTAATATGCGTTTTAATTTCATCAAATACGTATTTGAACATATGGAATAAATTTTATGAGTATGCTTTAAATTCCGTTTTACAGTTTATAGTTTTTGAAAAACGCAGAATGAAGTAATATTTGAGAATTTTGTTAATTTGCCTTAATAAACAAACATTAATTAACAATAGCACAATTTAATTAAGGAAAATGTGCATTCTGTTTAGAATAATCTATATTATGGTTAGAGATATTTTCTGTATTAGTCTGTGTGAAATTAGGGCAATAAAATCAAAGTACAAGAGATAGTTTCTTTTAAATTAGGAACATCACATCGACTGTATACACTTTCTCACTACAAAGATATAACTGAATCTGGCTTTAAGACTTACATACCCTCATGTAATTATCTATCGGCACTCGTGTTCTGTTTCAGACTTTTCAATGAAATTCAAGAGGAAACGAAACCCGTGGCTGATCTAAGACGTCTGCTGAACGAAGATCAAGAGGATTCCAGTGATATTGAGTAAGTAAATATTTTAATTAAATCTCATTAATTGAGCTTTGCTCATTCTAAGTAATATTTTGAGTTTGCTTTGCGAATATACTCGATCGACAAAACGGTCGTGCATTTTTTGTATGATCAACTTTACGATATCTCTTTCAGCGCGAACGAAAGAATATTCCAGCTGATTTTTCATCACTGCCTTGAGTTATGTTCCTTACTAAGTTTAAATTTAACCTAATAAATGCTTGTAAAAGTAATGCTTGTTCTACTGTTTAATTTATTGCCTAACTTTGTGTAGAATTGTCTCCCATTCAACTTATTTTGCTTTGTGGAGGAGTGTCTTATACTAACAGACTCAGCATCATTATCTTTCCATTCAATTGGGAAGTATGTTTGAAAGGAGTGATGACGTCATTGCCCTGCTTTTAGCACGTTAAGGAGGAAAGGGAGAAATAACTATATATGAGTAGTTTGACCAAGTGTGCAACATGACTATTGCGTACTTTTATTTCTTTTCTAATTTTTTGTTTAATTCAGTGAGTATTTGCATAAATATTGATTTTCTTCTGAGCAAGAAAATAGATAGATAGATAGACAGACAGACAGACAGACAGACAGACAGATAGATAGACAGACAGACGGACGGACAGATAGATAGATAGATAGATAGATAGATAGATAGATAGATAGATAGATAGATAGATAGATAGATAGATAGATAGATAGATAGATAGATAGATAGATAGATAGATAGGTTTATAAATAAGTAGGTAAAGACGTTTTAAACAATGTAATATAAGATTTAAAGAAGTAGATTTTCAAATATTAAAACAAAATTATATTCATGAAGACATCACACTTTAGAATGGAAGTCTGTATGCCATGGAATAAATCACAGCAAGAATATGTAATAGAAATATACTTTATTTGCACAGCAAAAGAACATGCCACTTCCGGTTGGGTAACCCCTGTCTGACCCAAACCTATGACCGCGCAGACACCGAGTATCGTTACCTCAAGTCACCGTACTCCCCAGGTCGCAGGCGACGTCAAGCTGCTAATCATCAACAGTTTTGATATCAGCGCTTGAAACCACTGAGGTAATTTTTCTCTGTTTGTGTATGTTAGTAGGTTGTGTTAAACGATAATGGTAGTCATATTATTTTAATATACCATGTTTTAAGAAGTAATCCACTTGTATTTCGTTTGCATTGATATGCTGAGTCATGTGTTGACACTTTCCGATCAGTTAAATAGCAGCTCACTGCTCATTCCCTCCCTCCCCCAACTCCACCCCTGTGCGTGTGCTTTAAACCAATATTTAATCTACAGACGAATCAGCAAAGTGCAAAATGAATTTTGAAATGGGGAGAAGTCAACGAAAAAATAAACAAACTAAGAAATAAAGGTTTTATTTTGTTTTATTTTATTTAGTTTAGTTTAGTTTAGTTTAGTTGATTTGATTTGATTTGGTGATTTGATTTGATTTTCTGTCACTTAATGCACATAGTTAAATAGGAACAGTACTTCCAAGTTTACTCAAAGAAACTGTGGTTACTTTATCCATCGACTTAATGTGGTATTAACTAATTTACAAAAAGGAACTAATTCCTTTAAGCGTTCCTGATGTGTAAGTGGTCATAAGTCCTTAACAAACAAGGGGAGAAATTCTTAGCAATATAATGTTGTTCTTACATAAGTGAGCAAAAACGAATGTAATCCTCAACACATTCACGCGAACACACAAAGCAGTTATATCGTTAATATAATAGCAGGTGACGTCATTTATGTTCATGGCAGGTGAAAAATATTGCCAGCCCGCCAGCTGTCAACTTTCCTTGAAAAAAACCCGCCAACATTCTTCCTGATAAGTGGACCAAGCAATCGACTCTGGGCCAAAATTTACACTGCAAGGCATACTGCGAAAAATCAAGACAAGACAATGTATATACATTAGTGTGACAATAAATTAACATGAGAAAAATTGTCAAAAACGTTTTGCTTGAATGATTTTGGAACGGTTTCAAGAGTTACCTTTCTTCATACGTATAAATGTTTGTCAGTCTTATCTCCCTTTGCTCTGTGACTTCTACAATTTGTGTTTACCAGAATCTCTCTCTCTCTCTCTCTCTCTCTCTCTCTCTCTCTCTCTCTCTCTATCTATCTATCTACCTATCTCTCTATCTCTCTATCTATCTATCTATCTACCTATCTACCTATCTATCTCTCTATCTATCTACATATCTATCTATCTCTCTATCTATCTATCTATGTATCTATCTATCTATCTATCAACCTATCTATCAATCTATCCGTGACACCAACGCCACCTAGTTAATGGTTATGATATTTTAAATTAATTAATCATCCATAACTAATTACAAGTGATGATAATCTTAATTTATATCATTTATAATCCTTCAGCAGACCTCATTCATCTCTCTCACTTGGCAGATATGCGGACACTGTAAACGTTTTCTTCTTTCCATAACATTAAGACAGTTACTGTCAAACAATATTTCCATAGGTGGAAAACATCTTTCTAAAGTAGACGAAAAATCCAAATTAATCTATATTTAGTAAGCCCCTATCCACCCACTTTCTTCTCCAACATAAGGGTATCAATATGTGTAAGATGGTCAATACATGTATTAAATCAACAGTCAAATATACATATTATATCAAATACAATGAAAAAAGTTTACTTGGCATCAATATTTCCATGAAACCATGTTTGAATATTTTTTTATATTTATACAGTTTTATAGTCTAAATACAATTCAATAATAGTGTCAATACAAATCACAGGATAGTTCTTATCAGAGAACAGAAATGGAGTTATTAGAGATAAATGATAATAGTTTTTATGTAACCTTGTATACATAAAGCAGCAATGTCCTTTTTGCACACTTTTTGTATCAAAGTCACAAGTTTATTGTCTACATCAATTCCAGATGTTTCCTCCTCACATTGTAAAAATGCTGATTCACTGCTTATTCTCTCGAACTAACATGGGCATTCATTCACCATACCAGTTCACTCAAGCAGAACAACAATTGTAGCAATTTCCATTAACTTCCTTGTACAAGAAATTGCTCAATGTAGTCAGCATACCTTGCCACCATACACCAACGGAGTGCAGTGTGGTAAATGATTGCCATGTTTACTACAGTCATAACGGCTTAGTCAGCAAACTAGAAGATTCAAATAACACAAGGAAAGACTGCTTTGTCCCATTAACCTAATGACCGCCTTTCATGACCAGACTTCTTGCCACACCAAACTCAAGTGATCAGACAATAGAATTTTCTACATCTTGTGATTCAGTGTGACGTAGTGTTATGTTTCTTTTGTTATGGGTCTCCCCAGGATGCGAGATGAAATAATGAGGATGATGGAGACAACACGTGCAAACTTCCATGACAGCCACAGCACGAGATGGCAACACACAACACTGTTTTTACGTTTTACATGAGGTCTTTATTCATGGCAACACACCGCCAAATGCTTTGTCTTTCTTTCTGTCCACATCGCTCTCTCCTCATACCGTCAACCAAGCTTCTCTCTCTGTTCGACTACATGATTTGGTGTTTGCATACAACCGAGCCTTCGGACCCTCTCACACACCTTAACATGCAATATAACTTGAAGGTCCTGGCAGAAAAAACCTACAGTAGACAGTTTAGACACAGACTGAAACCTGTGCTACCTGACACTTCTCTGCTGTCTCACTTTGGTTCTAATATAAATTTATTTTAAACTACTTAGAGTTGTATAATGCTTTAACTATCTAGAAAAACCACACTAAATACTCTTTAAACACAACACTTTCTTACCATCTAATTTACAAGATAAATTATCAAATCAAATAAATAACTATATTGCTGTGATACGGGGAAAATCATGCTCACACATATAAATCATAAAATGCACTAAGAAAATAATATAAGCCAGAATACAAAATTATATAAATACAAACTACAACCCACTTCCTATTTGAATACATAAATAACAACTTTAGTTAATAAATGCATAACATGGTAAAGAACGATTAAAATGTACATACTAGCACAGCATTACACATTAACTACACAGCATTACACATTAACTAAGCACTGACAATGGTACGTGATTTAAGTGAGTGATGACCTAGTTTTGTCACTACAGAGAAACAAAGGCCTGTACTAGTACATGCACACACAATTCACAATCATATAAACTTTTTTTTTATCTCAGCCCATTGGCTGGTCTCATTGTCGTAAATCTTAAACATTCGATAATAAAACTACTCATCCATTTGGAACTGGTTTGCAGTACTTCAGCAATTTCTATCATATTCTCAACTCTAGTGTTTACTCCAACTCTGACACTTACAAAACATATTTCATAAAGAGTGCCCAATGTCGGGTCACTTTGTGACAATTTAACAATTTATATAACAATTAAGTCTAGAATTAGGGATAGGCAAATTTACTCTGCCATACTATCTATCTATCTATCTATCTATCTATCTATCTATCTATCTATCTATCTATCTATCTATCCTAATATGTTTTATTAGTAGTAGTTCTAAATATACTTCCACTGATTTACAGAACAAGTTAAAATTGTCCACTCTACAGAATGCACAGTTTGAAGAAGTTTCTTTTTTTTTTAACAGTAGAGGTCAATAGTACTTAAGGCTGCCTGGTATGATAGGTTATCTCTATATTTCTAATTTGCACTCTTAAACAGTGAGATATTACTAAATTAAACACTACAGATAGTGGTTTTGCATATTAATTTTATTATTTCAATTGAAGCTTAAAGCCATTCAAAAGTCAAATGATTTTTTTTTAATTTTGAGAAATTATAACAAGAAAGTTAAGAATAACATATTAGAACTGAAACCAATTAATTGTTTTCATGAATAACTGAAAAGAAGGTACGTTTCTATCTATAATCCTTATTTACATACAAATTTAATTACAATGCAATCCTTTTTTTTATTTTCAAATTGTGCATAAAGCTTAAATAAATTATTAATTTATTTTGTTACAAATTATATTATTTTCATAATTATTTACTGTTTTAGAAAAATAGTATAATTTGTCTGTATTGATTGCTTTATTTATATAATTTATTAAGTTGAAATTTTACAAGTATTAATATTTATTTGTACTTCACCACAAAATTTCACTGAATGCATCATATCAAATTGATAATCAACACATTCAATAGGAAAAAGATCAAGATATTATCCAAAATGGCTTTAAACAAATGTAGATGTGTATATTGTGGAAGATCCAGTTATTTAGTAGGCTAAACGATGTAGATCTATATTCTAAACAAAAAATCAATTTGCTAAGTATTCAAATATTATAGTTTAATCACAGAAGTTAATCGTGGTGCTGCCAGACTACATAAATATGTCGTCTGCTTCCAATGAAACTGACTTACAATTCGTATTGTCAGTGCGTCTCAATGTATCTTTCTGAATTGCTTTCACTTTCTGTTTCATCAGACTCGAATTGCTAAGAAGATAATCCTTCTTTTTTATAATAGATTCGAGATATCTCCAGTAATTTTCTTTGTCTTTCGTCTATATTAGTAGCCATACTGCTCGATACGTTCTGGTTTTTCACCCATTTGACGTCACAAGTTTATTCGTTTCCGAAAACATCCGACACTTTGAGTTCGGCAAAGTCCGTAAAGGAAAATATATTTTAATTCACTAAGTGCATTATTCGTCTTTCGTAACACAACGATTAGGTTTCATCGAAATAATAATTTTTGTTTTAAAATTTTACCCGAAAAATGTTGGAAGCAATATTAACACATTAAATATGTGTTGCTGAATTGTGGTTTTCTCCGTTACCTTTGTTACATACTGTTGGTCGATGGTGTTTTTGTAAACTCGATTTAGTTTTAATCCAACGGAGAGGTAGTGCTGCTTTTTTCCTTTTCTTATTTGTTTCGTTGTGCTTCTGTTTTCTATTTTGTTCTTTATGGCGGGTAGGGTGGGGTGGGCATTGGATATATGAGAGGGGTTTTATATGCATGGGAGGGTATTTTCTTAGTGCTTTTAAAAATATTATTACTGTTTGCCTTTCTTGCCAACAACTTTCTCTCTAAACACGATTATACTATATCGTTTATTCAAAGACTTTATTTCTAATAAATGTACGAGATATAGGTGAAATAAAATTATGAACGCTCCAGAAATACTCGTGTAATTTTTCGAATACTTTGAAAAATGCAAATGGGAAGATACCGGAAAATAATTGCTCATGTTTCTTGACTTTTTTATTTTATTGTTTCCCTTTTGTGTGAGTGAGTGTGCGTGCGTAGGTAGGTGTGTGCGCGCGCGCGAGTGTGGTTTAGTGCTTTGTCAAGCGGTGAATTTCGCTGCTTATTTCCTTATGTACTTCATTTCTATTCACTCCTTTTATTTTACTTATATATTTATTTCGTTTCCCTTTGTTCGAATTTGTATGTTAATTTATTTGCAATTTGGAATTTTACTGATTGACACCTTTTGTGTCCGTTTCCTACGGTTTTGTAAGCGATCGAAACTCTTTTCCGTTTCAATTTCGAACGTTACAATTGTTCAATGGCGCAATAAAACTTGTATCGAATGAGCAGTCCCCTCATGTTGCGTAAGAATGCGTGATTAGCCAGACACACACACACACACACACACACACACACATAATACACACATAATACACACACACACACATAATACACACACACACATACACACATATATACACGCACATAATACAAACACATTCACGCACACACACACACACACACGGAACTACTATTTACGCCAGGGTTTCAACTGCATGCAGGTTGTCTACCTTGGCTAATTATTAAATATATTGAAAATGTATTTATACATTCCTCGCGTACTGACGTCTGAACTAGCCAATTCAGTTACAGCGCCTTTGCGATTGTGGGCAGCACCGAGACTTTTGTGGACCGAGTCTTTTGTTTCGTTTATGCGCCTCGATGAACGGGTTGTTCGATCCCCATTTAAAAACCTACGTGTCGCCACACCACCTTCCATGAAGAAGATTAAAATTATATTTTAATTTTGTTTTTCTTTCTACATATTTACTTTCTTCCTAAACTGTTACTAACGCCGAGTGGATTTGTTTGTGTACTCCATGCGTCGGTTCGCCTTCTTACCTAAGAAATTTTGAGCTTACAAATTGCATGTGGAGAGTTTGAAAAGTATTGGCTGTTGGACTGTTCGTCTGGTGGACGAACAAGTTATCTGCCCTTTGGGGACGATTTTGTTTTAAAAACAAAAGATAAAATCGCCCATCCCACCTCATCACTAATAAGACCAACTATACTGGCACCAATTGTAATGTTGTTGTCAAGGCAAGTAACTCTGCGGGGGGGGGGGGGAACCTTCTTTCGTTTCACTTTTACTTTTTAATGTAAATTCAAATTATGTTCTTGTTCAAAGTTTTAGTCAATTATATTTCATAGAGTCATTTATATATTGTAATTGTGCACACTTCGGATTGGCAAAACTTGCCTTTGTTTCTTGTCGCTGGAATCTTTGCTTCTAAAGATTTGAGTATATTTTCTTTTAGGGTAGATAGATAGACAGACAGACAGACAGATAGATAGATAGATAGATAGATAGATAGATAGATAGATAGATAGACAGACAGACAGACAGATAGATAGATAGATAGATAGATAGATAGATAGATAGACAGACAGACGGACAGATAGATAGATAGATAGATAGATAGATAGATAGATAGATAGATAGATAGACAGACAGACAGACAGACAGACAGATAGATAGATAGATAGATAGATAGATAGATAGATAGATAGATAGATAGATAGATAGATAGATAGATAGACAGACAGACGGACAGATAGATAGATAGATAGATAGATAGATAGATAGATAGATAGATAGATAGATAGATAGACAGACAGACAGACAGACAGACAGATAGATAGATAGATAGATAGATAGATAGATAGATAGATAGATAGATAGATAGACAGACAGACAGACAGACAGATAGATAGATAGATAGATAGATAGATAGATAGATAGATAGATAGATAGATAGATAGATAGATAGATAGACAGACAGACAGACAGATAGATAGATAGATAGATAGATAGATAGATAGATAGAAAGATAGAAATATAGATAGATAGATAGACAGACAGACAGACAGATAGATAGATAGATAGATAGATAGATAGATAGATAGATAGATAGATAGATAGATAGATAGATAGATAGATAGAAAGATAAAAATATAGATAGATAGATAGACAGACAGACAGATAGATAGATAGATAGATAGATAGATAGATAGATAGATAGATAGATAGATAGATAGATAGATAGATAGATAGATAGATAGATAGACAGACAGACAGATAGATAGATAGATAGATAGATAGAAAGATAAAAATATAGATAGATAGATAGACAGACAGACGGACGGATGGACAGATAGATAGTCAGACAGACAGATAGATAGATAGATAGATAGATAGATAGATAGATAGATAGATAGATAGATAGATAGAAAGAAAGAAAGATAGAAATATAGATAGATAGATAGATAGACAGACAGACAGACAGACAGATAGATAGATAGATAGATAGATAGATAGATAGATAGATAGATAGATAGATAGATAGATAGATAGATAAACTTTATAATATTTTAAATCAGTATGTCGTCACAACAACCAACAGGAAATGAAAAGAAAGGGAAATAATTGTGGCACACATTTACGCGTATGAAGACAGGTAACCCTGTTCAAATCATGCCAGAAATATTCAACACACAGAAATGATTTATACACTTTCTCATTGCAATTTATTGTCACATTAACATATATAATGTCATACAGTCACTTAATGCTTTTTCACAACGTGTGCCATGACAGATTTTCCACTTCAGATGATTGCGTGGTCCACTGATCAGAGGAAATTTTGCGGTGGAATTTTGTTCTTCAGGTAATGTTGACTGCCGATTTGCTGGCCATATCCTACACCTGCCAGGAATATAAATAATGCCTTCAACTTTTATATTAACGACTAAAGACTGAAAATCAAAATGTTAATATGCCCTTATTTTCTAACGATAACGTTATTTTCTTCACTCGTATCACACTAAACAGTATTGCAAGAATTGCTCCCCTTATTTATTATGGAAAAAGAACACGTTTACGCCAGTATTAATTAATATGGCAGTATGTAGATGGATAAAGTCGCCATATTGTCTTCTAATAAATAAGGAAGTACTTTTCCTAGTTAAATCTGCGTATTAACTGATAGAAATAAAATAAACAGGCAATGTACGATATCATTTCCAAAGAATTAAATTATTCTGCCCTCTATTCCTCAATGTTCAAAATACCTGTGAATTATGGAAGACGTCAGTGTCAAAATTTGCTTTGTAAATTATGCCATCAGTGTGTTATATGATGAGGAATTTTCCAATATATTTTATATAAATTTTCATTTTGCAATTTAAATTGAATGACGTGTGTATTACATCATGCTTGTTTCAGCAGTGAGGTCATGAAGGAATGAATCATGCATGGTGGCAGATTTACTGTAAATACTTGCGTCAGATAGGTGAGCGAGTGTTTGTTGTTTAAATTTGCGTGATCAATGGCTGATAACTGGATTGGCGCATGTGGTTAGAAGTTGTTAGAAAGTCACAATCATATTAGCGCTAAGTAATTGGCCAGACCGAAGGTGTGTCTAACAGACACAGGTGTGATTTCAAGGGTGATAAAAGGTGATAGTGAATTTTTATCGTCACTCATTTCTTCAATTGTCTCTTTGGGTGAGCACTTGAAATTGGGGTCCCTCCATACAGTGGGTTGTACATGCAGCAAAAAACCCTGGCTGGATAAGGTAAAAGTGTCTTTGTGTTTTTATTATGATGTTATATGCTATGTTTTATTTTGAACTTGTTAACATTTCTTTCTTTCAGAGGCCTATGCCAAACTTAGTATTTATTAATAAAGCAATTGACTGGACACTTAGACTCTGCAATTATTTCTGTTTCAGTGTTTCTGGCTTTTGGATTTTGTCTTAGTTTTGCTGGTTGCTTCATCTTTCATCTGATTTGAGATTTGGAATCTATTCCAGATGTGATGTCATTACTATTGAGAGTCTACCAGATTGTATACAGCACATGAGCTAAGTTTTGATTGTGAAGTGACTACAGTGTAGGGAACTTGCTGTTGTATGATGGGAAAATATTCCCACATATATATTTTATATAAATTTTCATTTTGTGGAATGAGTGCGTATTGCGTCCTGTTTACCGAGAAGGGAAGCCCTGGAACGAATGAGAGACATGTGTGGAAGATTTAGGGACTGGTGTTTGATGTCTGCGGTGTTTGAAGTCTGCCAGCGAGGCGGTCAGCGTGTGGTCAGTGCGTACGCTTAGCGGGTGGTTAGAGTTGTTAGAGGGACATAATCATCTTAGAGCTAATGAATTGAACAGGTCAGAAGCTGGTCTAAGCAGGGTAATAAAAACCACAGTGAAAATGTTATCTTCACTACTTCCTGAAAAATCGTCTGAGGGTGACGACTGAAAGGGTAGTCCGCCCAAAATAACACTGGGTCGAATATGAGAGAAGAAAACCCTGGCTATATAGGTAAAAGCGTCTTTGTATTTGTGTGAATAGTTAAGTTTTATTAGGATGTTATATACTATGTTTTATTTTGAATATATTAATATTCTTCCTTTCAGAGGCCTATGCCAAACTTAGTAATTATTAATCGAGCACTGGACTGGACACTTAGGCTTTGCAATTGTTTGTGTTGCAGGGTTTTTTTCTGGTTATTGTGTATTCTCGGCTGCTCGTTTATAGCTGCCTGTTGTTTGCCTGTGTGGCTGTGCCTGTGTGGCCGTTCTACTTGTCCCGGCTGAATTGGGACGTGTCGATCTATTGACTGGAAAATTCAAGTCTACAAGACTGACGTCATTTCTGTGCTTAAGCTAAGTGCCTATTCAGACAGTGACTTCAGTCCAATGTACTGGCTTAGGATGAACTGAATTTTCTAAATCTTGTTAACTTTTTCTTTTATTAAATTTCTTGTTATTATTTTTTAAAACGCGTGTTTGTTAGTTCTATCGTTATTTTCGTAGTTCAAGTGATAATGTAATGAGTACGTCTTGTCCTCTGTTCGTTAATTGTAATCATTATATATATATATATATATATATATATATATATATATATATATATATATATATATATATATATATATTATTCATAAACATTAAATCTCAGCTGATTCTGAGTTGGGGGCGGAGCCAAATTGGCGACGTACCAGTATATCAGCGTAACAGTTGCAGATATACATATTTAACCAGTGACCCATGCTCTGCACCGGCACTTGTAGATGTCTTTTATCAAAACTAATTATATATAGTTGGTATAAGTCATTATTACAAAGTCACCCCAGAGTATAGCGGCGACACTTGCCTATGATGAACTATGTTACTTATTTTTCTAAATCTTGTTAACTTTTCTTTTATTAAATTTCTTGTTATTATTCTTAAATATAATTCTCTATCATTTTGTCCTCTGTTCATCTATTTACAATCATATATCTATTCATAAACATGATTCTCAGGGAAAACTGAGTGGGGGCCGGAGCCAACTTGGCGGCGTACCAGTATATCAGCGTAACAGTTGCAGATACACATATATAACCAGAGACCCATACTCTGCATCGGCACTTGTAGATGTCTTTTATCATAACTAATTACTCATATCTGATATAATTCATTATTACAAAGTCACCCCAGGGTACAGCGGCGACACAGTGTCACATGTATCATCCTTTTAATCAAACGAAAACCTGTTGTGGACTGCCTGTTAAAACAGATACATTAAAACAATATATCCACCATTACCATATTAAAAAAAATACTAACATACGCAAACAGAAAAGATTACCTCAGTGACGTCATGCATTGTTTTCGACATCGTTAGCTTGACGTCGCTTGCGACCTGGGGAGTGCGGCGACTTTAGGTAATGGTACTGGTTCGCTACGCGGTCCAGAGCCTCGGTCAGACACAGGGTACCCAACCGGAAGTCACAGTTTCTTTTTCTGTGCAATAAAGCATATTTCCCTTACATATTCTTGTAGTGATTTTTTCCTTGACATAGAGACTTCTATTAAAGTCTGATGTTGTAAAGCTATAGCTTTTTAAAAAATTAATAGCAAATGTGATTTCTTTAAATTTCTTATTACTTTATTTATTGGGAAAATGTGTCTACCTATTTATTTATTTATTTATTTGAATTATATACCTACCTAAATAAAAGTACCTTTCGATCTATTTATCTATTTAGATTCTATCTATCTAATTATCTATCTATATTTTCTGTTTCTACTCTCTGGATTTATCTCTATTTTCTCTATTTTTTTCAATTTCTCTGCAAACATTTACTGAATTAAGCAAAATTTAGAAAAGAAATAAAAGTCAATAAATAGTCATGCTACACACTTGATTAAACTATTTGTATATAGTTATGTCCCTTTGCTGTCCTTAGGGTAATAAATACAGAGGAGTGACTTTATCATAGTTGTCAACATACTTCCCACTTGTACGAGAAGACAATGAGATTAATGCTGCTGTGTCTATTAATAATAATACAACCTCATTCACAAATAAAAAAGACGTGGAATGGGAGATAATTCTGAACAATGTTTAGAAACATTTAAAAGAGTAAAACAAGCATTACTTTCCCTAGAACTTGTTAGACTAAATTTAAAACTATTTGAGCAAAATATTGAAAAATCAGATGGAATATTTCCTGTGCTTGCGTGCAAATAGACATAGTAAAACTCACCACACAAAACGCACGACCAATTTGACGATCTAGTACATTCACAAAGCAAACAAAACATTATCTAAAGGAGCAAACAGCACAATCAATGCTACTTAATTAAAATATTTTCTTACACAATATCATTGGTATCCTCTCTAACTTCACTCAGCAGGCGTCTTAGATCAGCCACGGGTTTCGTTTGCTCCTGAATTTCATTGAAAAGCCTGTAACAAAATAAAGGGTGCCGAGGGCTTATGAGATTTAAAGCTGAATAAATTAGTTTTTAAAATATGTCTTTGCAGCGAGCAAGTTTATACAGCTGATGTGGTGTCAGAATTTACAACAAAGTATATTTTGTTTCGTTTAATTTTTGTTTAAATGTTTGCTAGTTTAATTTTTGTTGGCTTAATGTTTGCTAGTTTAATTTTTGTTGATTAAATGTTTGCTAGTTTAATTTTTGTTGGTTAAATGTTTGCTAGTTTAATTTTTGTTGGTTAAATGTTTGCTATTTAATTTTTGTTGGTTAAATGTTTGCTAGTTTAATTTTTGTTGGTTTAATGTTTGCTAGTTTAATTTTTGTTGGTTAAATGTTTGCTAGTTTAATTTTTGTTGGTTTAATGTTTGCTAGTTTAATTTTTGTTGGTTTAATGTTTGCTAGTTTAATTTTTGTTGGTTAAATGTTTGCTAGTTTAATTTTTGCTGGTTTAATTTCCCACAGACTAATACAGAAGAAGAGATTTCTATATATAACGAAACACATTACTCCCCAAAGAACATGCATATTTCTGAATTAATTTGTTAAGTTTAATAAATCTAAAGCAAATTGACAAATATCTCTTCAAGTATTTCATTTTGCGGTACTTTTTACTATAAAACATATTTTAAAATATCCACAGAATAACCACTCAATAGGTTACAAGGGGAAAAGTACGTATTTCGTAAAACTGAAATATATGTTAACAGTGAAACAGTAAATCAACAATGTAATATGGAGGGCTGTATAATGTTTCATTGGAGTAAAAACAAATGTGTAAAGACAGAAACTCATTTCTTAACAAATGAAACGATAGAAATCAAGGATTGGCGGGAGGCTGTTAAATGTTTCTTTCTGGATATTAAGAGCAATCTTTAAGTAGTTGCAGAAATTTGCACTTTAATCTCAGACGTGAAGTGTATTTTCGGCCAATGGCATTCTTCATTCTGCACAGCTTCTGCTGTTCTTGAAGAATGGCGAGATTATCAAGACATCAACTTTAAGTGAAATAGTGCGTGTTACGAACCTACTAAGCATTTCTCCAAAATTACATCTCTTTTCTCGCATTAGATAATATTTCAGCTTCCCTTTACGTCATAAGATGTCTTTTGGGGCCTTACAAGGCGTTTCTATGAGTAATTCTTTTCACAATAAGATAATATTGCCATCTCTACAATTTAACACATTTTTTGTATGAATGTGACCACGGTCCATTGATTTTATTGGAAAATGATCTCCCCTACTTGATCAAGGTCTACTGGTTACTGACCTACATTTATCGACCGATTCTTTTATATACTATCATCTCTCACTTCGCTACTCTTCGAGATTTTTGTAAACTTTTTGTTCCATGTAAGTATTTTTCTTTTCCATTGTGGTTGACATATTTTCACAGAGATGAGAAGGTGAAATTTGAGGTGCCTCTCAGCTCTGTCTTCATGGCATGCAAATTCAGCTCCAGGCAATGCGAAGCTTTCCGCATGCTCAATTACACAGTGTCCTGATATCCTGTCTGCTTCGGGGAACTAACTTGTGGTGTGGCGACTGTCTGTATTTCTTAGTTGTCTGCCCGTTGGTGTTGGGGAAGGTAACTTTAAAAAGAAAATATTATGCTACTTCTGACTTTTATGTCGTGATTTCATCTTCTTTGCTTTTCTTTATCTTCTTTCTTTATTTCAAAAGGAACATCCATTCACGTTGACCAAGGAAAATAAGCGATAACGTGCATTATTTAAAAATACTTCTACACCAACGTTGTGACTGTAGATGTATTTGTATGTGAGCGAGGATTTAGGGTTGATTGGGATAACTGTAAAAGTTTACTAATTTAATTAAGTTATAAATTGTTTGTTTTTATGAGCATGATTTAAAGTTATAAACTTTGTTTTATCTGAATAGGGCTAATGGTAACTGCACGCGATTTAGAATAAGGTTCAAAGGGAGATAAATGCGTATTTCTTACCTGAGCATGAGTTATTCTGACTGCACATCGGATAAGAAATAAAGTAATAAGGGAGATAAAAAGTGTATCTTTTTCTAACAGATTAGTCGGCTTTCTTTCATCATCAAACTTTACTTTTCATCACTTTCATTTTTTTTTAAAAATATTCTTTTATCTCTTTATCTTTTTTGCCCTCTTTTTATTTATTCATTATTATAGAGTATTCATTCGTGCTTTATGAAAACTGATCAATCATTTAAAATTAACAAAATGTTCTTTTTTCATCTTCGGTTTCCATTTTTAATTTCTTGTAATTCTCTCTTCTTTTTATTTTTAGGAAAGATTATTTTCTATCTTCAGGCTTTCTCTATTAAGATTTCATAACATAATGGTTGTATCATACTGTTTTTCATTGCTTCCAATTTAGAAGACTTTCGAAATAAAATTTTAACAAATTACAGAAGTTTATTTTTTTCATTTCATTTTATTTTACTTTTATAAATGCTTCTGCTAGTCTCCCACGAGCTGAGGTTTGTAGCTTATTGTTTTAATATCTGACAAGAGAAAGCAGTCCAAGTACATAGACAACATGCACACAAGATACAGTTTAGAGAAAGGGCCTGAAAGTCATTATTCTCTTGACATCTGCACAATATGCTTACTGATATATTTTGAGAATTCTTTTAATGCACATTATCTCAACAGGTATGACCTTTATGTATATATACAGATGTGTCTTTTAATTTACATCCCTTACATTCAGTGCTTTTATACGCACACATCTCTACAGATGTGTCTTTTAATTTACATCCCTTACATTCAGTGCTTTTATACGCACACATCTCTACAGATGTGTCTTTTACATATATACTCTCTACATTCATGACCTTTAAACGCACACATCTCTACAGATGTGTCTTTTACATATACACTCTCTACATTCATGACTTTTATGCGCACATATCTCTACAGATTTGCCTTATATATATTCTCTACATTCATGACATTTATACGCACATATCTCTACAGATTTGTCTTTTATATATTTACTCTCGACATTCATGACCTTTAGATATGCACTTATCTCTGAGAATGTGTCTTATATTTATACATTCTCTACATTCATGACATTGGATACACACATATCTCTACAGATGTATCTTTTAAATATTCATTTCTTGAACACCATATCCAGGCCGAAATTAAAACCCATCAGTGAAATGTACTAAATATACACAATTGGATCGGAAGCTATAAAATATCTTTGGAGACACCCGAGAATCACATAGTTCCAGGGTGTCCTTGAGAACTGTAGCATAATATAGTGATAGATTACATCTTGTGTGCAACTAATGATTCATTACATATGGATAAAATTAAACATTCAAGATGTATGTTCTATAAAGTTACATTTACTCCTTTTTGAAAATTTTGAAAAAGTTAATTAAATATGTAAATATTCCTACAATATTCATATACGTTTGCAAATGCGTGAATTTATTTAGTATGGAAAGGCGTTAAACATGAGTAGAGAAACTTCCTAAATGTTTAATTAAAGACAGAAGGGAGCAATTCCTGTTATTAGGAAGTCGCCGGTTGTGGAATTCGTTACAGACTAGTAATAACTTTAACGAGAAAGCTAACTGCTTAGTGACCGTCTCAGAAGGTACGCTAAGTGGGACAAGCCAGGCAGTGACTATCTAAACAGGATATAATTATCTAAATTATAGTCCACACATTGGAATTATAATTAAACAGTGGTGATGTTGATGAGAGAGAGTGAGTTATTGATTATTAAATTAAATATTAATAATAATTACTGAAATAATAGGCGGCATAATAGCTTCTTTCTTGAGGTAAAAACTGAATGCAACAATTCCCTCGAAAAACCTTTTAGCTAAACGAAACGATGCTCTACTAATTAGAGTTACTATGTGTTCTGTTATTACAGGGAGAGCACTCTTTTTTATATTACACACGTGAACGATAACTCACGAACTGTGCAGACTCCATGTTTGACGTCACTTATCTGTGCGAGCGTCGACTTAGATTTATGAATATTCAGCAAACACTTCAAGTACAGCACAACAGACACCATCCAGCGTGGGATGAGTTCTGAGCTACTCTAAGTTGGCAGGCAATGGAAGTTTAATGTTGTTGCTGATTAAAAAAAAACAATGCAGTACCTAGGATCCATAGAGAGAGAGAGAATAAAAATAAGTGTTAATCAGTTGTCTGAGGAAGAATGGTCCTTTCGCCATCATTTGCAATACTGTGAAAGCAAAGCAAACGTTATACTCCAAGCTGTCGGTTTCATGCGAAGAATCTTGATGTGACGGAATCTGTAATCAATTGCATTAAAGCCGAGGCACACGCTGTAACACAGATGGTGGGATGCGGGCCTCGCGCTAAAGTGATCGGATGTTTAATCACAACTCAGGGTGAAGAGAAAAAAATGTATCCATGATCCTTAACAACCCACTATCTCAAGGCGATGGGCTCGGTGTCTTGTCCGCCGGAAATGACGTTAGATCATGTGCCGTGTTGTATTATTATTATTATTATTATTATTATTATTATTATTATTATTATTATTATTATTATTATTATTATTATTATTATTATCCTCTCTTCACGACTCCTGTTGACTCTTGGTTGTGAACCATGATATCGGAATCTTACCAAGATTGTGGGATATCCAGGGTTTTACGGAGGATTTGAGCACTTCCGGGGAGGGCTGTGGGAAAATTTTGCTCTTACATTCCACAATCTCTGGATGTCTAATATAAGATCATGTCATTTTTCTATTTTCAATCTCACTTTTGTTTTTATGTTTCTATCACTTGGAGCGGCAATATCGATGATTGTTGCTGTTCTATTTGACTCATTGACAGCTACAATATCGAGTCTTCGTGCAGCAATCACTCAATCCGTCCTTATTTCAAAGTCCCACAGTATTTTGACTTCAGTTTTGATGACTACTTTCGTTTGGTGCATCAATGTTCTTTCCGTGGTTTTTACTCTAAAGTTCTCACATAGACTTCTATGTAGGATTTTTACCACTTCATTGTGCATTTTGGTATATTATGTTTCTAGCCAGAAACTGACATCCAGATAGTATCTGTTCTAGCTGTTTCATCCACGTTTTTGCAAAGTCTGCATTTGAAATCATTTGAGATTTTCATAATTTTCGTTTTTGTTCGATTTCATATTTATGGCTTGATCTTGTGCTGTTGTTATTAGTGCTTCTGTTTCTGTTTTCAAACCCGATTCTTTTAACCATCTGAATGTTGATAATTCATCAGCTTGTGGCACAAACTGACCATGGAGAGGTTTGGGGCTCCATCAGTTTGCTAATGTATGTTGTGCCGTTTTCTTCCACGTTTCTTTGTCTCTTTCTGGGGCTTGGTATAATCCACTCATCTTTACTGCTTCTATCAGTGGCTCATCTTTATTGTTATTCCAAATGTAGTCCCTCTGGCCTATTACTTCTCCTTCAATGACATCTTTGATTTTTTTTGAGTCCTCTGACTCCCAGTTTTCCGAGATACCATATAGTCTATACGCTTTTGCCCAATTCATTGGACATAGGTTATCTCATAGGATTTTGAAGGGCACATTCCCCACCAATGTGAGCAGAGTACTGCTTAGGGCTACCGAATCCGATTTGATGTGCTGCCTATTAAGTCTAGCATCAAATAAAGCACAAATCGACTTTGATTTCACCTATTTACTTGGACTTTAGCGAATGTGAATTGTAGCTGTCCTGAATTTTACAGATCAAGTGCATTGGCAAACTATTCAGGACTATTCCGCATGAACACGTCATCAATTAAATTCGTTTACAGATTAAATAAAATCCAACATCATGCAGAAATAAGTGAAACCAGAATCGTGGTGGTTCTGTGACTGCAGCTGCTAAGAGA
The DNA here is from genome assembly GCA_028829895.1 of Sinotaia quadrata. Lineage (NCBI taxonomy): Eukaryota > Metazoa > Mollusca > Gastropoda > Architaenioglossa > Viviparidae > Sinotaia > Sinotaia quadrata. Next base: position 14,687,746 of record CM054184.1, read on the forward strand.
ATCGATAACTTGTGATAGTTTTTTTTTCTAAAATGTTGATTGTAGAAGGTCATTGTAAAACTAAATTTTGCTGAAGAACTTTGCACAGAATGTTCAAACACTTCCAATCGCACAACGAAGACTGATGTCTTCATCTTAAAGTCTTCACAGAGACAGTACTTAAGAGCTCGCTAATCTTTTCCTTCTGATAGCTCTGAATTTAAAGAATCTTATTATGTTCACTTGGTCTCCTGTTTGTTTACACAAAAATAGAACAGACATCAATGGTAATAACTCATGCAATAATTCATGTTATGTCTTGTAATTCTGTCTTTCTTTACATCAAGAAATAATGGCTTCCTGATCATAAAGGTTTCTTTACATCGACAGCAGTTCACACTTAATGAGTGATAATTGTTATAATCACTGAACAGCATTTCACATTTAATGAGGGAGGATTGTTAAAATCAGTGAGCAGCATTAATGGGTGAAGATTTTTAGAATCACTGAGCAGCATTTCACCCTTAATGAGTGAGGATTGTTAGAATCACTGAACAGCATTTCAAATTTAATGAGGGAGAATTGTTAGAATCACTGAGCTTCGATTCACAAAATGAAGAATGATTCTTAAAATCACTGCTCTGCAGTTCACAATACCATTTTGAAATACTAGGAAAAGTTATTTGTGAGACGCAAGTTAACTTCTGACTGATCATTAAGTCAGATTGAGAAAATAGTTTGAATTATGACTAACCTACGAGACTGGACCGATGAGACTCAGTCATTTTTTAATCGGACAATGTAATCTCTCTGAAATAAGAAACCCCAAGTGGTCTAGCAGTATTTTCAACTAAACTGTAATATAATCCGTCAAATAATGACAATGTTTGGTAATTTATAATCTGTAGTGTGATACCCGAATCATTGGTTAGGTGATACACATACACACACGCGCGCGCGCACACACACATATTTCTTCTACCACCCTCGACAGACTCTTAACAACTACCAGAGTAATTCCCATTGTTTTCTTTGTTGCATTTGTTACAATTTAAAAAAAAATTAACTGTACCTTTAGGAGAATAGACCTATGCATCCGTTAATTGCACTTGTTAAGTACGTATTGGGGGCTGAACTTATTTTTGCTACTGTTACTGTAAGATAAACAATACATTAGGAAAAATACCAGGATTTAAGCTCAGGTTTTTCTGCAAAATGTCACGTTAGCGCCCACGCGGACTAACCAAAGGTTAGCAGAGAAAAAAATGAAAGTTATTATGCATAGTAAACACAAACGAAGAATTATTGAATCCAAAAATACTTTGCGTTGGGAGCTTGCATTTTATAATTCAATTTTGTATACTGGAAATATTTTAAATTGTAAATTTGGGAAACCCTTCAGTTTATCATATTTGCCATTTATTTCTTCGCTATTTGATTGACTGATTGATTGCGTGGCTGGATGCTTGTCTGGCTGGTTGGATAGAGGGAGCTGGTTAGTTGGTTTGTGTCGGTTTATGATGGCATTTCAGTGGCTGTCTCCTTGGTTGGATATTTGGTTGAATAGTTGATTAGTTGGTGTTTGGATAGGAGGGATGGTGAATGGTTCGAATATTTCACTCAGCTTGGCAGATCCTAACTTAGAATTCAAACGGAATTTATGTATTTTAATTAGAGGAAATTTACAAAGGCATGGTTATAACAACACTGAAGAAATTATTTTCATTTCTAAAGCCATATAATAATTATGACATCCATGTGGTTAACAGACAAAGAAGCTGTGTCCATAGCGAATTTGTACAAAGACATTTTGCACACGAGCATTACATCTTGCGCGAAATTCGTATGATTTGTTCGTTGACTGCAACCAAGCGATAATATAAATTAATTCTCTGTATTATCAGTTTTATCGTGGTGTCGAGGACACCTAACTTATACAATTGTTTGTAAGCCATTTATACACAACACTTTGAATAATTATTCCTTTGTGATTCAAGTAGGCGGGTTGCATAGATTAATAATTCCTTTGTGATCCATATAGCCAGCACGCCTAGATTTCTAATCTTTTTGTGATCAAAGTAGGATGGACACCTAGATTTGTAACTGTGATCAAAGTAGGATGGACACCTAGATTTGTAACTGTGATCAAAGTAGGATGGACACCTAGATTTGTAACTGTGATCAAAGTAGGATGGACACCTAGATTTGTAACTGTGATCAAAGTAGGATGGACACCTAGATTTGTAACTGTGATCAAAGTAGGATGGACACCTAGAATTGTAACCTCTTTGTGATCAAAGTAGGACGGACACCTAGACTTGTAACCTCTTTGTGATCAAAGTAGGATGGACACCTAGACTTGTAACCTCTTTGTGATCAAAGTAGGACGGACACCTAGACTTGTAACCTCTTTGTGATCAAAGTAGGATGGACACCTAGATTTATAATCTCTTTGTGGTATATATTGGTGCACTCTAGATTTTTATATTAGAAAAAAAAAATATATATATATAGTGATTTTCATCGTCAGCACAGCTACATTTCTTCACTTTTATTTCTCTGACCTTAGTAATTAGAAAAGCTACATTTATCGTTAGTCTTTGTGAATCTAGTAGGAACACACGTTGATGTATATTTTTTTCTTAGTAAACAATACAATAGACATCTATACAGTGTTCCATAGAGCTCTTTGATCACGTGATTACTGACCACTGTATGCGGCACACGAAGAAAAGGAAAGGAAGTATTGCACACGATTAATGCAAGCTTCTCGCTTAATGTGAATCAGAGATCACATAAGCAGATTATCTGTCGTGAACCACGCAGTCAGTTAAAAGAAATGAAAAATAAGCAAAACTAATATATATATGTAAAAGCATGTCTTATTTTCTTTCTTTAGCATTATCTTTTCCACGATGGCACTAGGGCTGAATTTCTTTTCAGTTATGCCTGGCTTAGATAAAATACTGGATAATAAGATACATGAAGGAGACAATTACTAGACCAATGCAAGCATCGATGACCATGATCGATCGATAATCACCATCATCATTATTTATCATCAAAAGTGAGGAAGAAGATGCCTGTAAAAACGCTAGAGTGGGAATTGCTTACCACAAAAGCACAAAAAAAAATAGAAAATGGAAAAACATCTTACCATTATTTGTGTTTTTTTTAATCGAACTTCTGCCCTTGCTTGAGCGTTTTTTTTTGTTTGTTTGTTGGGGTTACGTACTGGAGCGCTATGAAACTAGACAGACTGAACAGGTTCACTTCTATTGTTACTGATTCTCTCCTTTCGTCACCACCACCACTACCACCACCCCCAAACACTGGTTTTAATTTTGTTAAAATGTCATGTCTATGCACTCAGACTTCCGAGAAAATGTTTATCTTAGGCATTGTTGGAATGGGTGAATGGGTGGGGTGCTTTTGCGTGGGTGCGGATGTTTGAGAGGAGAGAATTACGTTGTGTCGTCACCAACGTCTTTTCGATGAGAACGTTCGATACAGTAGTGGGGAAAACGACTCGATAATTTTATGGGTCGGTCTGATCCTGCTTCGCATAAGAGTAATCCTTACCACCTGCTGAAGCCCAAAGATCTAAATCCTGACGTTGTTTTGTCTCTCTCTCTCTCTCGCTCTCTCTCTCTCTCTCTCTCTCTCTCTCTCTCTCTCTCTCTCTCTCTCTCTCTCTCACGCTTCTTGACGTCAATGTTGTTGACAATTCAAGTCCCCCTCCCCTCTCCAAAGTATTAGATCATTCTTATAGCAGAATCTCGGGTTTTCAGTCTCAGTTAAAATGTTTATGAGAGAGATGCTTTGGTACAAGAATAATTCATATCCCTGTCATTATCTTACGTCATTATTCCATTACACAGCTAATGGGCTGTGATCCATAAAGATTAAAATCTAATGTCCTGAACAAAAGCATGTGTTGTTACCACAGCAGTACACATTTGTCACATAATGGCTTATGTAGACCACACCCAGTCCTCCTCTAAAAATAGACTACAAGTAAACCTACCTTCTAGAAGGCCTGACTCTTATCTCCAGGCTGGAAACATATCTGAATGTTCCAGACAACTCACTAATCAAAGCACATCTCAGCCACGTGAATGAATGTACCAGAAACTCACCTGTAAATTGTTAGTCGAATGCAGTTGACTATTGAGGCAACATGTATTTTGGTTCCCAGTGTTAACAAGTATATTCATACTATTAGCTTTACCACCAGTTATCCACTGAAGGAAATCATCCTCTGTATATATTACTGCCAAAACTATGTAGTTTTGTTTTTCTATGTTTATCTCTTGACATTAATTATAATTTATATTTTTATATTTTGCTTACAATATTTTAATGTATGATGACCAAGTAAGTAAGAATGTTCTGTCAGATAACAAATGATGATGATTTCGTAGCCCATGTAGAATTTTATTGGCAGATATGCACTATGTCTGACTCTTTATCTGAGATATCATCTTAGTTGTTGAATTTGTCAATCATTGAGCCATGAAGCAAAACCAGAATGGAATAACCCACAGGCCAGAAACAGTTCCATGTGTGTGACCATATATACTTATATATACATCACTGGGACCCCAGATGTCATGCAAACCAAAGCTAAGTTACTATAAAACCAACAAGCTGAACAACTTCAGTCAAGCTGAAGATGAACTTTTAGAGTTCACTCAGAAGCATTCAGTGTTCTCTTATAATCTCATTTATAGTTCGCTCATATGAATGAACCAAGTAACTACTGCAGTGTCATAGGACTCAAACATACATTATCTTACATCAACGCAATGATGTGATTAGGCATTATAACTATTTAGAGAGAGAGAGAGAAACACTAATAGCAACTGTTGAACTATTTCTTTTACTTAACCATGCTGTCTTATGTTATTTCTTGTTGAATACAATTATTGTTGATACATAGACCACTCTTGTTAGCATGACTCACGTGTTACATGTTGTAGTCTGTCACCTGTATTTACTTACTATCCTGGCTGTATGTATCAGGGGCTCGAGCTATGCTCTAGAACTATCACTCTTCTGCACTATCTATTATAATTATTCATCTTTCTAACATGTACAGTCAGAAGGTGTGTTCTGGGGGATAGTCCTAAGGTTACGGGCGGACCAGGGAGGTGGCGAATTAAAATATTGCCCATCTCCCAGCAAAACGGTACAACTTGAATGGTTCCTCTAAATGAGTCTGTGACTGACCCTTATTAAAATAGTAAGACATATCACTTCATGTTTATCGTAAAACGAAAACTGATATCGCAAACGAAAAGACATTTTGAGCCTGTTTCAGTGTTCATATTAAAGGAGAGATAAACAATGTTCATTATTAGATAAAAAGAAAGGTTGATATGACGGATATGGTTGCGTATAATTTCGATTAGAAATGTTGAAAAAATATTTCAATGGAGAATAAATTAATAATACAAGTAAACATTAATGTAACTTAGATAGATAGATAGATAGATAGATAGATAGATAGATAGATAGATAGATAGATAGATAGATAGATAGATAGATAGATAGATGGATGGAGAGAGGGACAGACACCTGATTGCTCTCAAATGAGAATCGTTACACTAACTCTCCTCTCACAAATGAGTGCCTGACAGCTGCAAAACAAACACACGCCCCTTTCTTTTCAGTACAAGAAGTCCCGTTTATGCTTCACTCATTGTCAGACATAGGTAATGCTTACTGGAAATTGTCCAGTCCGTTTTCCATTGATGCCAAACTTTCCTTCAAAGTGTTGAGATCAACCTTGGTGTCTATATCTCTCCTTTGTCGAGCGCTGAAAAGAATTTCATTCGTAAATTAAGATTTTCAAAGTGTTTTAGATAAGTCTTTCCTCTCATTCAATCTTTCTTCAACCGCTTTCAGTGTCTTACTTTTATTATTTTGTCTTTCTATTGGTATCAAGGTCATCGCTATTACTATTTTGGTTCTTAATTTTATTATTGTTATCGTTTCCATCGTCATTATTATCATTGTCGTTTGCATTGTTTTTATTTTCACCGTTGTCTTTGTAATATTAGCATGTTTACTTGAAATTTCTTAACAGTTTGGCAGACGTATAGATATCTCTAGTATAATAAAAAAAATTTTTATGAATGTGCCTTAGCTGAATGTAAAGTGGACTGAGCTGAATGCAGTGTGGACTGAGCTGAATTTATGTGTACTGAGCTGACTGTAGCGGACTGAGCTGAATGTAGTGTGGACTGAGCTGAATATAGTGTGGGCTGATTCATGCTCCTTGTTTGTAATTCTCAGAGATATGTTCTTGTCAGACATATTTCTTCCCGTCATTCCTCACTGCTGTAAGGACTTCTCACTAATACTTGATACTGATAAAACGAGCCAATCTCTAAGATTTACTACTGTTGAATGGATTCCTCTAAAAATCGATCTTGATGAATTGATCTAAACTCAAAACTTGTTACAGATCAATCGAGTCAAACTCTAACACTACTTACAGATAAATCAAGTCAAACTTTAACACTTGTTACTGATAAAACTAGTCAAACTCTAACACTTGTTACTGATAAAACGAGTCAAACTTTAACACTTGTTACTGATAAAACTAGTCAAACTCTAACACTTGTTACTGATAAAACTAGTCAAACTTTAACACTTGTTACTGATAAAACTAGTCAAACACTGCCACTTGTTACTGATAAAACTAGTCAAACTCTAGCACTTGTTACTGATAAAACTAGTCAAACTCTAGCACTTGTTATTGATGAAATGATCCAAACCTTATCCGTTGTTTTGATAAAACTCGCCAAACTCCAATACTTGTTATTGATATAACGAGCCAAACTCCAGTACTTGTTACTGATAAAACGAGCCAAACTCCAGTACTTGTTACTGATGAAACGAGCCAAACTCCAATACTTGTTATTGATATAACGAGCAAAACTCCAGTACTTGTTACTGATATAACGAGCCAAACTCCAGTCCTTGTTATTGATATAACGAGCCAAACTCCAGTCTTGTTACTGATGAAACGAGCTAAAATCCTGTACTTGTTATTGATATAACGAGCCAAACTCCAGTACTTGTTATTGATATAACGAGCAAACTCCAGTACTTGTTATTGATATAACGAGCCAAACTCCAGTACTTGTTATTGATATAACGAGCCAAACTCCAGTACTTGTTATTGATATAACGAGCCAAACTCCAGTACTTGCTACTGATATAACGAGCCAAACTCCAGTACTTGTTATTGATATAACGAGCCAAACTCCAGTACTTGTTACTGATGAAACGAGCCAAACTCCAGTACTTGTTATTGATATAACGAGCCAAACTCCAGTACTTGTTATTGATATAACGAGCCAAACTCCAGTACTTGTTATTGATATAACGAGCCAAACTCCAGTACTTGTTATTGATATAACGAGCCAAATTCCAGTACTTGTTACTGATGAAACTAGCCAAACTCCAGTATTTGTTATTGATATAACGAGCCAAACTCCAGTACTTGTTATTGATATAACGAGCCAAACTCCAGTACTTGTTATTGATATAACGAGCCAAACTCCAGTACTTGTTATTGATATAACGAGCCAAACTCCAGTACTTGTTACTGATGAAACGAACCAAACTCCAGTACTTTTTATTGATATAACGAGCCAAACTCCAGTACTTGTTACTGATATAGCGAGCCAAACTCCAGTACTTGCTAGTAATGTACTTGCTGCAGTGATATTTGCTTTATATCTGTTCTTAATATTGAAAAGTCGCGTATTTTTGTATGCAGTAATTACAGAAACAGAAAAATGAGGAACCATAGAGAACGGTACAGCTCATAAAACCATAATGGTAAATATCACGGCGGCATTTGTCTCTGTAATTAATTAGTCTACGGTTCTCTTTTCCTTGTTACGACTACAACGACATTGATAAGTGAGCTAACTATTGGTAGAGTCATTTGCAGGCGTTACAACGCAAGCTGCAGCTGCAAATATGATGTTGATTTAACCCGACTTATCAATGAGTTGTGCTGCATAAGTTAACGTCGTTAACATTACTATAACATCTCCTTCTCCTCCTACTACTACTACAAAAAACAACTACTCCAGTTACTACTACTCCGGTTGTATGTGTACTCCTCGATCAGATGCTTATACAGATACATCTACATAAAGATCTACTTCTGTACCTACTTATCTACCTAAAGATCTACTTCTGTACCTACGTATCTACCTAAAGATCTACTTTTGTACCTACTTAACGTAACATTTGACTAATGCTGTTACACTTGAAGAAAATCAAGAGCTTCAACTCCAAGTAAACACAATCTCATTCGAGCAGCGCTGTCATAATCGTCGTCGTCTTCATCAAAATGGTGTAGTCGTCGTTGATGTAATTGTTGTGAAGTCGAATTTGTCAAATCCCACCTGACCATTTTAATGTTGTGTGAGCGTGCGTGTGTGTGTGTGTGTGTGTGTGTGTGTGTGTGCACGCGTATATTCTATGAAACAGGTTTCCTTCACTCTTTAAAGTGCTGAATTTCGTGACGTATGACTGTACTTCTGTATTATATACATCTCGCCATTCAGCTTGGCCATTATTCCGTAATTCATGCAGTTCCAATAGATTATTATATCTAAACGTGGCTTCATTGCTTATGTTATTGTATTTTTAAAACATTGTATTTTTGTAACTTTAAAAATGTCCCTTTTTCTCTTTCTTACTCTCTTTCTTTCTGTCTGTCTTTTCTCTTTCTTACTCTCTTTCTTTCTGTCTGTCTTTTCTCTTTCTTATTCTCTATCTTTCTGTCTGTCTTTTCCTCTTTCTCTCTCATTATTAATATTTCTTTCTTTCCTGCTTTCTCAGACTCTATTTTTTTTAACCTCTTTCTCACTCCCTCTCTTTATCTCTCACTCATAAATTATCTTTCTAAGTGTCGTCTTGATTATTCATTTTTAAAACTATAAGGTTATTACCGTTGAAATGATGTCCATATTTAAATTAATATTTAAATTGCGAGAATTAAAATATAACTTCTGAGTTATCTATTTGAATTTAAGAATTCTTTCTATCCAACTATTCTGTATTAATCTTCACAAGGTCCCACTTCGTCTGTCCAGATTTCTCTGAAAATCCCTCAAACCAACCACTCTCACTTGATCTACGCTATTTTCACAGATCCACGACACCGTGCGTACACACACACACACACACACACACACACACACACACACACACACACACACACACACACACACACACACAATATCATGCTCAAACACAGAATACCATGAACAAAGTACACTTACACACACACACACACACACACACACGCACGCACACACACACACACACACACACACACACACACACACGTGCAGCTTCATTGTTTCTCTCTTTAAGTAAATTAAGAAAATCTTCTTAGAATATCAAGGCCTTGAAGCAAGAAATTTTACTCCATTTAAAATGTGTGCAACTCTTATACCATTATCTTCGTTTATAACCATATTGTCGGGATGTTTGAAATAAAACATAGTAATTGTATTCTACGCTGCGGAAAACTATACAAAAGCACTGTTTTGTTTGTCAAATTCTGAATTACTCATGAGTCGCTAAACAGAAATCAGAGCAGTATAGTTTCTTCCGCATTTTCTAGTTTTGCATCAGTCCGGTTCTAAACTACACAGCACTTAGATCTTAGCGATAAAACTAAGTGAAAAATGTTCAGCCTTCATTTTAAGTGAGAGAAGAGAAGGAAAAAAGCTTTAGCATTATCTACTTCGAATAAAATTTTTATCACATTCCACTTACTCATAATTGTTAATAATATTATGACAAAGACAATTAAATGTTTATATTATGTTCTGAGTTAAATCTCTTACCTGGGCAGAATTTGAAGACTGTTCCCTGAGCTACAGTGTAAAGTTGCCAAGGGCAACAGAACTCCCAACAGAAATAGCATGACAGAAGAGTTTCGAAAGTTGTTGTTCCTGGACGAGGAAAAAAATTCTGTCTGCGATCACAAAGGCCGAGAATCTAGTGTGATGTTCTGTAACTATCACAAAAAACAACAACAGACAATGTAAGTCATAATAATAAGTCAATTGATATTGCAGCTAGTAATGACGTCCATGATGGTATATTATTTATAAGTTTGTTTTACATAATGCTAAATACTTTAGGAATACTTCATTTATGTCTCTCGTCATCTCTTTCTTTCACGCACTTGTCTGACTATATCTATGTTTCTCAATATCTATCTATCTATCTATCTATCTATCTATCTATCTATCTATCTATCTATCTATCTATCTGTCTGTCTGTCTATCTATCTGTCTATTTATCTTTCTGTCTGTATGTATGTCTTTCTATCTATCTATCTATCTACCTACATTTCTATCCATAGAACAGTCGCTCAGTCTATTATTTATTGATTCGTAATTTATATCTATTTTGCGGACCGTCAGACCGTTTTCAAATTCTGATCAGTCCGATCAGCCATTTTAACATCTTCTGTTTACCATTTTATGTCTCTCTATGTCGTACTGTCTGCGTCCTTACCTTCCTTCATAAATAAATACACAATTCTTTTATTATTTCTCTGTCCATTTAACTGACTGTCTTATTATATCTCTGTTAAGTCTCAATAGATTTATTACACTATTTTATTTTTAGTGCTGTACACGGCTCGTCGTGTGATGACAGGTGTTCTACATATTTGCCAACCACTACATCTATTTAAGAACGCAATCAACCTTCGTTATTCTGTAGCAATATACAGTAAATCACGACTCAGATCGTTTATAAAATCTACAATGAGCGTGAGATTTTCCCCACCGTTCAGATAAGGATAAGTCTTGTGTTCTTAAAATTATACACAAAAGAAGACGGCGCCGAGAATCTTTACACACTCATGCATTGTCGAAAATCATTTACACTTAGTGGGCAACCAAGTTTCCCGACACTCAAAACCAAAAAAGAAAATGTCCTCATGGCTCAGTTTGGCTCAGTCAGCAACATACTCTGTGAATGTCTTCGTTATACAGTAACTCTGACAAATTCTCAAAATCAAAAATAAAAACAAAACAGAATGGCTGATTTAACGATCACGTGAGGAGCCTTACCTTACGTCGCGCGCTCTCTCAGACTGCGAACGTCTGCAGCGACAGGCCCTGTTTAATATACCCAGTGGAGCGTGACTCAAAGAAGAGATTAACGGTTCGGTTTGGAATAACACCCCCACCCCCGACTGACTATTTATAGCTATTAATAGTGTCTTACCAGCATCAAATCCCAAGACAATTCCTCTTATCTCTGCATCGTCATCCCCTAATTTTAATTTCCTTTCCTTTTTAAAAATAAAATATGTTGAAGTTTGAGCAAAGCCCAGTCAGTGTTCTTGTTTTTCTTTCGCTTTGTTTATTTTGGGTATGATTTAGGCCGCAGGTTGAAGTCTGCGAAGCCTCTGGCGTTCGACCTGGGAGCCAGGCAACCAGTTAAGCTCTTGGGATTGGTCTTTACTAGCGGACACTCAGCACGGGGTATGTCACTTCCGCCAGCGAAGACAGAGATAAGCGCACACGTATACTATAAAAGGAGTGGTCTATCCTACATTAGGGTCCCCAAAACAAAGCCAAAAGTGTGAACAGGAGGCTGCACGCGCTGAGGTTTACGTTCTGCAGGGGGTCTTGTGGACGGAGAGATTTGGAGCTCTAACCCAAGCAGTGACGCAGGGCGAGATGATGTAACGGGAATGAATTAACAAACTACGAGCACGCGCAAAGTGTACTACAGCATATAGTTGCAGAAGTGTACAATGCTCGCACACGTGTACACACACGCACACACACACACACACACACACACACACACACACGCACACACACACACACACACACACACACACACATGGTATATAAATACAAGACATTAAAATAATGTTTTGACAGTTTTGGTTTCGAAAGCAATATGCGATAAACCCTTAATTCCTGTCAATGATTTTAATAATCCTGTAATTTTTGTGTAAACAATCAGTTGTAATGTAATGTATTCTGACTTTAAAAAATCCAGATACGTCACTTCAAATCATAACCCGTCTTTAACTGTCTTTATTACAATAATTTCAAAAGTATTATCTAAACCAGGTTTCACCCACCCGTCCTTAACAATCGGCTCCCTCTCCCGCCTCCTCCTACCATTTTAAACAGATGACCCAAGTCTGAGATATTTCCAATCACAAGACTTAACGGAAACAAAACCGTTTTTATTTGATTGCACTACTCTTCCGTTGAGTTTTCCACGCAAATCTAGTCGAGAAAATAGAATTAGGCTTGTGTTGTTGTCAGGCTCATCTCTTCTTATCCTGGCAATGGTGCCATAAGAAGATCTATTTCTTTCTCGTAGAAAATCGCTGTCGTAAGAGGAGCCCCGGGTGGGGGCATACCTAAGGGTAAATGCACGTCAGCTCCCTCCAAGATGCTAGACGACATTTTTGTGCAGCATTGGTCATTGGTGTTCTTCTACTACTGGTATAGGAACAGTGTCTACGTGAACAAAATGTTGCTGGCATAGGAACAGTGTTTATGTGGACAAAATGCTGCTGGTATAGGAACAGTGTTTGTGTGAACAAGATGTTGCTGGCATAGGAACAGTGTTTGTGGATAAGATGTTGCAGGTATAGGATCAGTGTTTACGTGGACAAGATGTTGCTGGCATAGGAACAGTGTTTATGTGAACAAGATGTTGCTGGTATAGGAACAGTGTTTATGTGAACAAGATGTTGCTGGTATAGGAACAGTGTTTGTGTGAATAAGATGTTGCTGGTATAGGAACAGTGTTTACGTGAACAAGATGTTGCTGGTATAGGAACAGTGTTTGTGTGAACAAGATGTTGCTGGTATAGGAACAGTGTTTGTGTGAACAAGATGTTGCTGGTATAGGAACAGTGTTTACGTGAACAAAATGTTGCTGGTATAGGAACAGTGTTTGTGTGAACAAGATGTTGCTGGTATAGGAACAGTGTTTATGTGAACAAAATGTTGCTTTGAGTTTTGATGTCATGAACCTTAAGTTTTGTTTGTCTTGCAAATGTCATTGCTGCAGGAATTACTACCTTGAACCCCGAATTGCTGTTGATCGTGCAAATCTCCTGGTTTTAAGCATTGGTGCTTGAACCCCACTGCTGTTAGTCATGTACATCCCCTGGTTTTAATCATTGGTGACTTGAGCATCGAACCTTTGTCAGGAAAACTCATAAGACTGTTTTTTTTTTTTTTGCCCCAGCACGCTGAAAGACATTGACTGTAGTAGGCACTTCAACGCCATTGCTCAGTGTTCTTTGCGGACACTGATTGGATGCTGCAAAATGTTGGACGATGACCCGTTGGATGCTTCACTCACGGGTCTTTTTTGACAGATGTCCTGCATCAGCAGCAGAAGCATTGCGACTCGAGAATTCTGTCCAAACAGGTATTTCTCATGGCTTCTAAAACAAAATATAATCACTCGCTTATCAAGAAAGTGTCGGTGGTGGTGGTGGTGGTGGTGGGTTGCTGGGAAAGATATTTGTGGTTTTACTTTATGTTAATTTACAGGATTTTATTTTCTTTTGTTGTTGTGGGCCTTAAATTGTGTTTCTCTTTGTTTCAGTGTGTATGTGTGTGAGGGTGGTGGTGGTGAGGGGAATTGTTTGAAACCTTGGACGCTACAATGTAAAAGAAATACTTTAGATATCTCACGCAATGCAAAAAAAAAAGAGTCTTAACTTTTCTCAGTGTTTCAGAATCGGTTAATCTAGATTCTGAAACAGATGAATCACCATTTAAACTCATTTAGTGCGAAGGATGTGTCATTGCAAGTGTGATCTGTGAACATTCATTGAAATTTCGCTTCTCTCAAAACGCATTTTGGGTATAGGCAGTGTTGAGACTGAAAGTCTAATGATGCTGTTTTATGTGTGCATATTTATATATTCAATCTTCTATCGCTGGCTTGTATTCTAAAGGAAAACGTGACGTGTAAATCTATCGCTGGCTTGTGTTCTAAGGAAAACGTGACGTGCAAATCTTCAATCGCTGGCTTCTATTGTAAAGGAAACGTGACATGTAATATCCCCGTAAAGAGTTTGCAATGTAACATATCCGAGGCTTCTACCATACTTACCATATAATTAACTGATTTACTGGTTTAAATAAAGAGGAGATAATTAGTCAATATTCACTGTAATAAGAAAACCCTCAACAATCTTTCTTCATATGCAGTAGTGGACAGTCAAACATTTCTGCTTTGCTCCGAATGAGTCAAATGTATATTAATAGACGGTCAGTAATGTTCACAGAATACATATTGAAAATTAGAATAAGTGCATGGAAAATACTGATTATTTTAAATCACCTTCTGCACTTAATGACAGAATTAAATTCCATCCGGACTATTCTAATCTTTATGTGTACAAAATGAGGATGAGTGACTCAAATTTCCAAAATAAAATTTTAAAGTGTACATGTCATTATTATGTCAAACGATTATTCCCTTAATATGGGAATCAATTTGCTGAATAAACACACGTGATGTTAATGAAAATAGCACAGTAACCTCTGGGATTAAGATCTTTATTAAATAAGTAAAATGTGTCTAGTAAATGAAAGATTTTAAATTAGTTACCGATAGATAGATAGAGAGAGAGATAGATAGATAGATAGATAGATAGATAGATAGATAGATAGATAGATAGATAGATAGATAGATAGATAGATAGATAGATAGATAGATAGATAGATAGATAGATAGATAGATAGATAGATAAATGGACGGATAGATAGATAGATGTGGAAAACATTTCTTGTAACCTATTTGTTTCTTTATCTGCTTTTCAATTCAATGATTATTTTTTGAGTTAGGAATAGACGTTACAAAATATACATGCATTATGCATTGCAATTATTTCTTGAGTTAGGAATAGACGTTACAAAATATACATGCATTATGTATTGCAATTATTCCTTGAGTTAGGAATAGACATTACAAAATATACATGCATTGCAGTTGTTAAATAGTCCTGGCAACTTTGACAGTGAAGAAGAGAAGAGAGAAGTTTATTTAATGAATAAGTGACACAGACACGTCACTTAGTTAATGAAAAGATTATTAATATTAATTAATCTTTCATAACCAATTTTAAGTGATGAGAATATTAATTGTATTTTATTAGTTATCCTCCAACAGACATCACTAGTCTCTCAGCGGATAGTTTGGCGTGGTAAACGTTTTCTCTGTTCTACAACATCAAACAACATTTACAGTCACATAAGGTTTCCGTGAGTGGAAAACTTCTTACTAAAGGAGAAGACAAATCCGACTTTTAATCTATATTTAGCGAGCCTCCATCCACCCACTTTCTTCTCCATCATAAGATTATCAATATCAATATGCGTATAAAGGTCAATAAATTTAACTATAAATTTATTAAAAGAAAAATTAAATATACATATGACAATTACAAAGAAATAGATAACTCGACATCAATATTCCATGAGCCCAAGTTCAAATAATTACAGTTTACAGTCTCTCACTACATATATCTGATAATAAAACATATAATTACAGTTCAACAATAGAGCCAATATAAATTGCAGGTTAATCGTATCAGAGAATAGAAATGGAGTTATTAGAGTTAAATGTGTAAATATATGTGACCTGGATTAAGTACTGCTTGACAGTCTTTCACTTGCTTTTGCAACAATGTCACAATGACTGCACTCAGCATGCGTTCCTGCCACTGAAAACTCTTTCTTGAATGTCTCCTTCTGTGTCACTCCTTCATACAGAACATGATTTCAGCAATTCTGGTAACTTCACTGCACTAGAATTCTCCAGAATGTACCCTTGCTTTAATACAATATTGCACAGCATACTTGCTTATGCTTACACAACTGCAACACACTCTGCAAGTTTCCCGCACTTTCCCAGTCACTCAAGTCAAAACCAGTGAACAAATGAAGGGTAGCTGGGAACTTGAATGTTGAGCTTGAGACTCACAACTCAATGCTGAATTCACCCTCTCAGGGTGAAATTGAAAACCAACAAAAGGGCACTTGATCGCTGCAACATATAATTAACGAGCAAACCTAAGACTCTTGTTTGTCAAAATATAACTCCATTCTATCTGATATTCTCAAAATTACAATTCCTGCAGCATAGTTCATGCACTAACATGGCAAAATTAACACAGAGTATCAAACAGTGTCACATATTAGCGCACTACATGTGTGCTGCTTAGTTCAAACATTTGTAGTAATAAAATCAGCTCACATAGTACAACTCTACTTAACCACAAGTATAACATATCAATAGTAAAATATATTAAATGTTTCTAAGTCCATTCTCTCTCAATCAGTCAATTAATACTCATCACCAAGCTAACGACTGCCTTCAAGCCGGACTTTCTTCTAATTCAAAAGTGATTAGGGTGTAGTATTCTCTACAGCAAGTGAACTCCTTAAACTCAGCCCATTGGCTAGTCTCGTTTTCACAAACGATTATCATTGGATTATAGGAAACTGCTCAATCTGTTTCCATTACTCAGCGAATCTAGAATATTCTTGTCTTAGGCTGTTTACTTCAAATTCAGACACTTTCAAACTAACACCCTAAGGAGTGCCCAAGGTCGGATCTTCCCTGGCCAGCTTCATTTGACAGACATTATTTACATATCCTTATTTGCTACCCATCTTCTCATTCTGGAATTTTAAGCTGTAGAGATCGTGGCCTGATTGCAAAACTCTTTCACATGCCATGCTCGTATCATCTGGACTGAACTGCCTCTTGGACCTCACAGTCTCATCTTCATTGTCTCGTTTTCATTGTCCCGTTCTCGTAGTCTCGCTTTCATAGTCTCGCTTTCATTGTCCCGTTTTCGTTTGTCTCGTTTTCATAGTCTCGTTTTCATAGTCTCGTTTACATTGCCTAGTTTAAACGAAAAGTGTACATTTCTTTCATGTGCAATAACTTTCTTGAGTTTTAAATAGTCTTTTGTTCTTCGTTCTATTGTTTGGGCTGGAATTCAGCCTCCAACATTTAATTGGACAAGAACTTGTAGAGAATAGTGACAGAAAATAGCTGGTATGTATGAAGATGGGGAGCGAAGGTAGGGGAGACAGACATGCCTTCGATTTTCAGCGGTCCGGGTTATTTTTCATAAATTTATATTACCGTTATTCTATCAACAGATTACTTTCGGAAATGCTGTTTGATACTGTTTGACAGTGTAAATAATTTATACTAAATCTCAACCGGGGTTGGGCAGTGCTGCTTCTCATTACTCTTGAAAATTATTGTTTAACAGCTACACACACACACACACACACACACACACACACACACACACACACACACACACACACACAAACATACACACACAAACACACACACACACAAACACACACACACAAACACACAAACACACACACAAGCACACACACACACACACAAAAGCACACACACACACAAACACACACACATATATATATATATATTGACCATTTCAATTCGTATTTCAAAAGTTCACGCATGCCTATATACTTCTGCTTAAAATACAACTCAATACACCTGTCTACCCCATTGATGTTGAATTTCAGAATCTTTCACCATTCTCTGCCTGCCTACATGCCGTGGGAATAAAACCATTCAAAGTCATTTCTGGAGACTGACAGTGGCGTCGCGTGCCTAAAGAGTTTTCGTTTCCTTTTCTTTAGGCAGATATAGGTAAGCAGGAGAATCTTCTCTTATCAGCAGGCATCGACGACATGATGGTAATCATTTAAAAAAAAAATACCCCTCTTGTAGATTTTAGTGAAGGCCCTCGCCCCCACGTCGTTCGGAGAATTGATGTGTTTGGTGCGTTGACTGATTATGCTGTTGATATTGTAGTTGGTGGTTTAGATGTTGCTGTTTGTGCGGTGATGGTGGTGGTGGTGGTGGTGGTGGTGATGTGGTATTGTTTCAGAATTCGCAGTTCTTTATCAATTTGTAATTATTATTGCTATGATTTTTGTATTTGTCCTTGAAGCTGTTGAAAAAGTAGGTGTTAGTGATTTTTTTGTTATTAACTTAGTAGTGGTAGCTGTAGTTGCTCTTGTTGCTGTTTTTGTAATAATGGTTGTAAGTTTGAAAGAAATGCGTTTTGTGATTCACTATATTTAACTTTTGAGTCCTTTCTATAGGAATTATTCTAACTTTATGAGAACGGGAAATATTACCAATATTCGTCTAATAAAATAAACAAACAAGCGAATACAACAACAACGACAAAAAAAAAAAAAAAAACAGCGCCGAAATTTCTTAATTAACTGCAAGAAGCCAGAGGGGAAAGTACAACTATATTAGACCATAATTATAAAATAATCAGTTTCTAAATCTGTGATTTATGTCCCTTGAGTCACATGAAATAATTGTCGCGGGACAATATATCAAAGGAAACATCGGTCTTCACCTTTACAAGCAGACGGAAGAATTAATCTCATCAATCTGAAATTCTCATCTAAAGCTCGAGTGACACTGCAAGATACCGTATTGATACTTAACACACGTGTCATGTCCAATGAATTGACATCTTAAAGTCCAAGTGTCTTGAAATCTAGGTCATTCAGCCACATAAACCGAATCAGCAAAGATCAACAGAGTTGGGTGCTCTGACAATTTCAAAACCCCAGTCCCACTGGATACTGTAATAATATGAGTGGTTGAAAAGAACGCAAATTCGGCGAGATTTTCATGTGAACAATGTGCAAAGACGTGTTTGATGACGACACAGAGGTCATCACACCTCTCTTTTACACTGAAGCAATGTCACTTGACAGAAAAGAGAATGTGCCCTGCACTAGAGTTTCGTGCTGTTGAATTCCTTAACTGCGCGAGAAATAAAGAAACAGCAGTCACTTGTTTGTTGGGCCAAACCATCTCAATCACTTTGTGACGTCATACGGCGATCTCGCATGTCGTCGAGATCTTTGGATTTTATTATTTTTAAAAAAAAGTATTTCTATTAAATCAAATGCCAGAACATTTACATAAATTGAAATTATCAACACACAAAAAATCGTTGTTTATAAGTACGTGTGCGTGCGTGCGTGTATGTGATTATTTTTCAGTGTTTCTAAAGATCAAATAAATGCATACAGAAATAAACTGTTATGTATTCCTATTCGGCATATAACATCTTAGAAAATGTATCGTGTGCTTTTAGGAAATTGAAATTTCAAATGGAATTTTAAAACACAATCCCGTTTACTGCATTGTTTTAAATGTCATCTTTGTGCATGAAACCTGGCGAAGACAGGACAGTATGGTCTTTCTTCACAAACTCATTCATCCGATGTTCCTTGTAAAATGTATTTAAGCGAAGATACCTTTATGTAAATGACATTAAAACACGCAATCGCAAGATCCCAATAATTTTACCGACGATTATCAACTTTTATTTAATTTGACTAAGCTACTTGCCGCTCCGTTATTTGTTTCGACAAGGACAAAGTGATCAGAGGTGGGGAGCGGGCGGGTAAGGGGGGAGAAGGTCAGCGAGGTCGCGTTACGGCACTGAACAATTGCGGCAATGATATGAAGCAGGACTGTCGGTGTCAACAGTTCTTTTTTTCTTTTCTTTTTTTTGGATTTTTTTCTTTTTAATGTCGATACCTTGTATATCAGATTTGTGAGAGTGCAGACCGCATACGCAATTGAATAACGCGAGAACAAGCGCAGAATACGTACTCTGTCTTGTGTCTGTCGCGTGCGATTGTGCGCCTGCTAGAGCGCAGAGAGATCTCGGAGATCAAAGTTGTATTAAATCCGTCCGGAATTTACCTCTTGACTGTGTGTGTGTGTGTGTGTGTGTGTGTGTGTGAGAGAGAGAGAGAGAGAGAGAGATCCGCATGGTTGGGGGGTGGAGGGAGCTTTCCGCTCTTGAATTTATGTCTCGCGAGAAATTAATAAATCTCTCGAGATTTTCGTCTAACTTAAGATCAACAACTTGCATTTAGGTCGATGATCATTTCATTGGTGTACTAAAGATGATTTTAAACGTGTATCTGTAAGTATGCGTGCGTATATGTTTGCATGTATATGTATGTGCGCACGTATTCTTATACAAAATGATATTAGAATTAAATATATATCTGGTCATATAATGTGATGGTTATTATCATTAACACGCGTATTCTTAAACAACATGACAATATTTGGTAAAATAATGTGAATTTTGTCATTAACACACGTATTCTATATATATATATATATATATTATAATGTCATTTTATATCAGAATAGGCGTGTTAATGAGAGCAACATTCATATTCTATTACATGACATATACTCAATTATAACGTCATTGTACATAAGAATATGTGTTTCAATGATAACATTCACTTTATACGACCAGATATATATATATAATATGTCGTTTTATATCAGAATACTTGTGTTAATAACATTCACTTTATATGACCAGATATCTATTCAATTATAGCGCGGGCCAATTAAGGCACATTGAATTCTATGATGGCAATGAAGATTAAATAATATAGTGTTGAGAAAAGAATCCACTTCTATTCGTTCTTGCGAAGGTACCAACATGCTATTTGCAAGACCATTATTTCAATATTTAGTAAGGACTTTTACTTAAGTAGCCTCAAGCTATTTGCAAGACCATTCTTTCAATATTTAGTAAGGACTTTTACTTAAGTACCAACATGCTATTTGCAAGACTATTATTTCAATATTTAGTAAGGACTTTTACTTAAGTAGCCTCAAGCTATTTGCAAGACCATTCTTTCAATATTTAGTAAGGACTTGTACTTAAGTACCAACATGCTATTTGCAAGACCATTCTTTCAATATTTAGTAAGGATTTTTACTTAAGTACCAACATGCTATTTGCAAGAACAGTCTTTCAATATTTAGTAAGGACTTTTACTTAAGCTATAAATAATTCAAACTGAATACGAATGCACCGAGAGCATGAGCACGAATGTTTTAAAACACAGTTCACTTACAAACATGAGCACACGCCGCATACACACACACACACACGCAATCCACTTTAGTAAATTAACTTGAGGGACGAAGACGGGTCGCGGGTACAGCGCCATTTTCCCCCGTAATAAAAGATCTTCGATTTGTATTTGGTTTCGCGAGATTTATACCTGGACCTAAATGGTGATGAAAATCTTTCTAATAGAGTTGAACAGGGGTGTGACGCTAACGCCACCTAGTTAATGGATATTACTATTATTAATAATTAATTAATCAACCATAACTAATTACAGGAGTTGACAATCTTCATTTATGTAATTAATAATTCTCCAGCAGACACCACTCGTCTCTCTCATTTTGTGGATATGGGGGCGCTGTAAACGTTTTCTTACTTCCACAACATTAAAGGCAAATATTTACCGTCACACAATATTTCCGTAGGTGGACAACTTCTTACTAAATGAGATGATAAATCCATCTTTTATTCTATATTTATCGAGCCCCCATCGACCCACTTTCGTTTCCAACATATGGTTATCAATATGAGTAAGAAGGCCAATAATTTTATTAAATCAACAATCAAATGTACATATGACACAAATGCAATGATATAGATTACTTGACATCAATATTTTCGAATAATTTCCTTACTACACAGTATTATGCCTAAAAAAAAACAATTGAATAATTCAATACAAATCACAGGATAGTTCTTATCGGAGAAGGGGAATGGAGTTATTAGAGATCAGTAATAATAGTTTTTACAAAACCAGGATTAGGCACAGACAGTCTTAATGGTCCTTAGCACCTTTTCTTGGCAACAATGTCACAAATTATAATTCAGTTCAATTTCATTAATAATAGTTTTTACATAACCAGGATTAGGCACAGACAGTCTTAATGGTCCTTAGCACCTTTTCTTGGCAACAATGTCACAAATTATAATTCAGTTCAATTTCTATGTGTTTCCCTCCACATGTTGAAACAGATTCACCACTTGTGCTCTCAAAGTCAACCTGGACTTTTTTCCACCATACCAGTTCGTTTTCAAGCAGAATGGCAATTGTAGTAATTTCTAGTACATCCCCATACCATACACTTTATCAGTGTAGTTAGCATACTTTGCCACCACACATCAGAGTAGTGTATTCCTTTACACTTATACACACCATGACAGATGTTTCCTGTGTCTCCCAGTCATAATGGTTTACAATCAGTGAACCAGTAGATTCAAATAATCCATGAAAGGCTGCTTACTCACTGTAAAATACAAAAGGAGCAAGCCTAAGTTTCTAGTTTCTCTTTCTAACTCCATTCTTACTTAGATTCCAGTCTCAACTTACATTTTCTTGCAACAGTATTTATTAGCCAACACACACACACACACACACACACACACACACACACACAGCAATAATAAATACAGCATATGGAAACAATGTCAAGTGTTAGCACATTACATACAAGCAGCTTAGTTCAAACATTTGTCACATAATACATCTCTACATAAAACGCAAGTATAACATATCAATAGCAAAAAGTGCCTGAAATATTTCTAAGTCCATTCTCTCTCAATCAATCAGTTAAATCACCATCTAGTTAATGGCCCTCTTTCAAGACCGGACTTCTTTGCCACTTCAAATTCAAGTGATCAGAGAATAGAATTTTCTACAGCATGTAAACGTTTTAATATCAGCCCATTGGCTGATCTCGTTCTCGTAAATCATAAGCATTATATAATATAAAAACTACTCACCCAATTGTGATGGTTTGCATTACAGGAATTCTAGCATATTCTCAACTCTGGTGTTTACTTTAAACTCTGACATTTTCAAAAATGCCATCTTAAGGAGTGCCCAAGGTCGGGTTACTCTGACAATTTAACAATTTATATAACAATTAAATTTAAAAATAGGGAGAGGCAAATTTAATCCACCACACCACACTCTCATTGTGTAACTGTTTCAAATTAGCAATACTTTAAGTTTAAATTACACCCGCAATTCCCTAATTTAATTATTTGGGAAAATGATTTATCGAACGGTGAAAATAAAATAATGTTTTGTGTTCTATCATTTTTCATTCGTCTTTCACTGAAATTTATTTTCTTAACAGAAGAGTTTAAGAAGGGATACTAAGAACTGTTGTTTTACCGACTTTTGATGAAATAGACACTAGTTAAAATAGTTTCATATTCAAACAGATTGTTTTTACAATAGATTTATGTTAAATAGACTGACATTAAAATATACGTGTTAAAATATGTTCTTAAAACAGAGTGTTCAAATATACTTATATTAAAATAGACTGGTCTTAAATACATAGATTTTAAAGCAGATATTTTTCAAATACACTGACGTTAAAATAAACTAGTCTTAAATAGAATGTTTTTAAAACCAGTATGATGTTAACTGAGAAGATACCATTAATCATCAATATGTTCTCATTGCACTTGTCGCCTTACACGATAAAAACAGAGCACTTATCTCTATACACAACAGAGAGAGCACTTATCTCTATACACGACACACAGAGCACTTCACTCTATACAGGATAGACAGATCACTTCTCTCCATATGAGACGGACAGAGTACTTTATAAACTTTATAAAAGTTTATATACCGTCACCACATATACACTGATGGATCCAAAAGCAAAATGGGAACAGGGGCAGCAGCACATACACCCACATTCACGACAAACATACAAATTAGATAAAAGACATTCAATACTAACAGCAGAACTAGAAGCAATCCAGAAAGCACTGACAATAGCAAAAATCATAACAAAACAACGCTGTTATGGATCCCCAGTCACATAAACATAACAGGAAATGAAACAGCGGACAAAGGAGCAAAATATGAAAGCAAACATGGAATACCTCTAAACACCCCAATACATATACCATAACTGCAAGCACAAATAAAACAAATCTTTAAAAACAAGTTCCCCACCACACCCCACCCATGCTTAAAAAACATAACACACAACAGAGCAATATATAGATTAAGATACAACTCCACAAGATTTACACATAACCTCAATAATGAACCAAAATCATGCACTCACTGTCAAACATACAACACAATAGAACACTTTCTACTACATTGTTACAAATACAGAGAAGAAAGAAAATGCTTGACTGACACAATGAGACTATTATATTTACCAGTTACCACACAAACACTACTCTTTCCAAATAAATATCACCAAAATCATATACACCAAGCCATCATCACATTTCTCATACACAGAATCGCTCCACTACTCAAAGCAGCGCTCCTCGGAAGTGCCCACATCCTCCGTAAAACCTTGGATCTCCCAGAATCTTGGTAAGATTCCGAGACCTGGGATCACAACCGACAGTCAAACAGAAGTCGTGGAAAGAGGCTGAATAATAATAATGATGTCCCATGCCCACATGCTAAAGAGTGTTAAATGCCCACAAGCAAAGAATGATTCCAAAGGCCACGTGTAAAGGAGGATTCCCAATGATGACAAGCAGAGGAAAAGTGCAAAATGCCCACAAGTAGAGTATCCAGTACCCACAAGCAACTGAGAGTGTCTAATGCCCAGAAGCATAGGAGAGTGTCCACTGCCCACAAGCGCAGACGAGTGTCTGTTACCCACAAGCTAAGAAGTGTGTCGTCTGTCCTCAGGCAAAGAAGCCAAAGACAGTGTTCGAATGTAATTCCTACTAATGCTGGATCTTTCTGGGTTATTGGAGAATAATTTCCAGAGATTCCAGAGTGAGAAAGTATCAGGCACCAGATTGGTTTGAAATAAACATACGTTTGCAGAAGTGCAGACGCTGACCTCGCAAAATCTTCCATTTAACAATTATTAATCAAAGAATTTGGTCCGATCGTGACAGATTTGTGTCTGATCTAACAAGAATTTAGTTGAGTCTTCAAAGTCTCATCTGGTTTTTGCTTGCGCTTAGTTCGGAACAAACGAGACAAAATCTGGACTAAACCTAGTCTCCTTCTGTCAGTAATCAGTTAAAAAAATAATAATAAAATGTAGATGGTCCGACTTCACTTGACAGGCTTTTTGGATTCTGCCTAATGGTGGTCAGATTAGCTGTTATTCATCCAACCACTTTGGTACGTCACTTACTGAATTAGATTATTAAAACATTGGAATGCATTTAAAGGTACTCTTCACTGCCTAAATTAAATATGACGTAATATTAAATGGCCAGGCAATTTTATTAGTGGATTGAATTATATCCCTTCAGGAATGTAGTATGCATTCGATTATTTGGTTCATTTAGATTTATATGACAAAATTAGCATCAAAAATGCTTTAATCCAATTTGCTACGAAACCATACATTAACGTCGTATAAAATCAATAAATCAAGATCGAAGCCAAGCATACGTCAACCGAGTGCAGTGTATCCTTACACCTATATACTGGGGGTAGAGACTTCTCAAATTTACCACGGTCGTAGCGATTTATAAATCAATAAACCAAGGAAGTTCTAGAAATTCCAGAGATTCTAGAATAATAAATGGCTGCTTTTTCCCTGTAAAAATATAATCAGGGAACAAACGCTAAGTTTTCCAGTTTATCATCCCTAACTCCATATTTTCTTACATTCAATTCTCAACCTACAGTTACCTGAAACAGTATTAGCCCGATACATGCATACAGCATAATAAATACAACATAGTTTATGAACGTGTTCATTAGAAACAATGCCATATGTGTAACACATAACATACAGGCATCATAATTCACAATTGTAGAAGTAATAGTCTACTCACATAATACATCTCTATATGAACACAAGTATAATATATCAATAGCAAAATGCACAAAATATTATTTTGTAAGTCCATTTTCTTTCAAATAAGTCAGTTTACTCAGCATTACACCATCGGTTACCTATCATGGTCAAACTCTGACACTAAAACTACCATCATAAGGAGTGCCCAAGGTCGGGTCACGTTGACATTTAACAATATAACAATTAAGTTTAGAAATAGGAATAGGCAAATTTACTCCACCACAGACTTGCCATCAGTGTGTTTGAATTTGTGCTTGTTTGCTTGCTTATTTCTTTTTATCATTTCTGATTGCTTTCTTGCTTGTCTGCATTATTGTCTGTTTAATTGCGAGTCTTCTTATCTGTGTGTTGGACTGTGTGTTTGCGTGCTTGCTTACTTCACGATTTGTTTGTTTAAACATTTTTTAATATTGTTTCTGTTTTGTTCCCCTGCTAGCTTGCTTTTTGCTAGATTGCCTCTGTGATTATTAGGTTGCTTGCTGGATTATTTACTTCATTTGTCGTGTGTGTGTGTGTGTGTGTGTGTGTGTGTGTGTGTGTGTGTGTGTGTGTATGTGTGTGTGTGTGTTTGTGTGTTTGTGTGTGTGTGTGCATGCGTGTGTGCGTGTGTGTGTGTGTGTGTGTGTGTGTGTGCGCGTGAGTGTGTGTGTGTGTGTGTGTGCGCGTGAGTGTGTGTATGTGTGTGTGTGTGTGTGTGTGTGTGTATGTGTATCTTCTGATTTCTGAATCTATATTTTGTTTTCTATTTGTTTATTTAATTTTGTTTATTTAAATGTGTATTTACTTTATTTGCTTATTTCTGGGTTTGCTTGCTTGTTTTCACTTTTATTTCCAGCAATTGCAAAAGACGACATGACCTCAGAATTGGTTTCTTCACGGTAGAGTTACGTATAACTGTGAACATGAAGCAATACTTGTAGTATTGACATTAAAGAGAAAAGGTAGATATTTCTTAATTGATTGACAGTAACAGAAATTTACCTTTTTACCCCCTTATGTGAGATTTCTAAGTCTGATGTTCGTTAATCCATTCGATTCGTTTCACTTGTCCCGCTAGCGGCAGTAACTCTCATCGAGTGATAAAAAGAGTGGCCTTTTCCTGCGTGCAAAGTGCGGCTAAACGAAATAAATTCTGCACTGCCTGATAACGAACAATCCAAGCTGCATTTCCCCCAAGCTAAGTCGTGCAAGGTTCCCGTAATAACTTTATGAGAAAAGTTGAAAACTATGGAAAGAATGGTATTGTCTTTCTTATCTAAACTTCGTACTAAAATATATTATGAATATTTTGCCATAACATCTGTATGATGCTGATGGGCGGGTGTAGGTGGGGTTTCTGTACCCTTGCGTATATAATTTTGTTCACGTACCCTTTAATCCATTTGAGCTAAAATATTCTCCGTTCGGATCGTCTAGATGTGACGTGTATGGCTTAACACACGTCACAACCGGTTCCTTGAAGTGTTATTGGAATTGGGATCACGTGCATCAATAGCTTCACGCGGAAGCGTGAGGACTTAAGAAAAATAAATATACTTCACTCTTTGTGGTTGCTTTGGATTACTTTCTGTTCAAGCCCGCAATTTCCTGTCATCATTTTAATGCCTCTAAAATGTTTTCTGTGAAAAAAAAATACTGCCGAAGACATTTTCAATCCTGTTCAAAATACGACAGGAGGTTCCGGAAAGGTCTAGAAGGTGTTACGTTTGACCTATGTTACAAATGTCGATGGATGTTTGACATTTCGTTTGATTTTACATGTAGGACGACTGTAACATCCTGTAAACGCTTTTAAAAACAATCCATTTAGACGTTATAATTTATTATTCACAATTGAATAGTCTGAAATAATAAAATTTTTCAGTAAATATTGTTTCCAAATGTCTAATTGTCTCAAAAATAAAAATTAAAAACCTGTAATTTTATTTCTTAAAAGTAAAGGAGTCTCTTCAGGTATGGAATCTTCAGTTTATTTTCCAACTTTGATTGGAATGGATTTGTTTTCAAAACCAATAGTTCAGGAAATGTTTGCCGAAACTAGACATTTGCCATTAGACAAGTCCACTTTACCCATCCAACAGTCCACTTTACCCATCCAACAGAATACTTTACCCATCCAACAGAATACTTTACCCACCCAACAGTCCACTTTACCCATCCAACAGTCCACTTTACCCGTCTAGCAGTCCACATTGGGCCTGTTGCCAGGGAAAATGTCAAAATAAAAGCAGCATGTAACTAGAGAGAATGGTAAACAAGCAACCGCCCACTGACATTCTTAACATTCCATCATTATCGATGACGTCAAAGTTAACTTACAATGCGCTTTATATCTCGGTCAAACGAATGTTGCAGGATTCCTGAGGGTGATTAATACAGTCAAGCTCTACACACATACTTTCTGCGCAACAGTCACACTTCTACTTCTACTTCTACTTCTATAGCTTCTTCATGATAGTCGTACTACAGCACTTCTCTTCACAAAGGTCATACTGCAATTGACTTTCCTTCACAAAGGTCATGCTACAATTGACTTCCCTTCACAAAGGTCATACTACACTCGACTTCCCTTCACAAAGGTCATACTGCATTCGACTTCCCTTCACAAAGGTCATACTACAATTGACTTCCCTTCACAAAGGTCATACTACAATTGACTTTCCTTCACAAAGGTCATGCTACAATTGACTTCCCTTCACAAAGGTCATACTACAATTGACTTCCCTTCACAAAGGTCATATTACAATCGACTTCCCTTCACAAAGGTCATATTACAATTGACAAGGTCATATTACAATCGACTTCCCTTCACAAAGGTCATACTACAATCGATTTCCCTTCACAAAGGTCATGCTGCATTCGACTTCCCTTCATGAAAGTTATGCTAAATGAACGGTCTCGTCTTGACATTCATTCTACGCTTGAACGGTGTATTCATGTGATAGTTAGGTATGTTTGGTTAGGCATTCATGTGATAGTTAGGTACGCATAGGTTAGGTATTCATGTGATAGTTAGGTACGCATAGGTTAGGTATTCTTGCGATAGGTACGCTTAGATTAGGTATTCATGTGATAGTTAGGTACGCTTAGGTTAGGTATTCATGTGATAGTTAGGTACGCTTAGGTTAGGTATTCTTGTGATAGTTAGGTACGCTTAGCTTAGGTATTCTTGTGACAGTTTGGTACGCTTAGGTTAGGTACTCATGTGATAGTTAGGTACGCTTAGGTTAGGCATTCTTGTTATAGGTAGGTACGCTTAGGTTAATTGTTCATGTGATAGTTAGGTACGCTTAGGTTAGGTATTCTTGTGATAGGTAGGTACGCTTAGGTTAGGTATTCATGTGATAGTTAGGTACGCTTAGGTTAGGTATTCTTGTGATAGGTACGCTTAGGTTAGGTATTCTTGTGATAGGTAGGTACGCTTAGGTTAGGTATTCATGTGATAGTTAGGTACGCTTAGGTTAGGTATTCTTGTGATAGGTACGCTTAGGTTAGGTATTCTTGTGATAGTTGGGTACGCTTAGGTTATGTATTCTTGTGACAAGTAGGTACGCTTAGGTTAGGTATTCATGTGATAGTTAGGTACGCTTTTAGGAGAATCTGGATTGCAAAAATTCTCATTGTATCATCTAGCAAAGTTTCTCTTTTACTAGAGATTTCAAATATACCTCACTCCAGTTCCCACTTGTCTCCATCTGCAGGCCTTTCTTTCAGTCATCTGCACATCAGATTATTACTGTCCATTTGATTCACCCTGGAGTTTCTCTTTGGGTATAATATTAGCAGCGCTCGGCATATTCTCTCTTGACACGCAGCAACGCTATTCTGGCACTTCATAAGAATACTTCCAGTTCTGATGTGGCCAGACATCCTGGCAGGTCAAAGTTACTGGCATCTCTCACCAAGGAACCATGAATAACGAGACGTCAAACGATTCAGGTGTAGCTAGACAAGTGGTCACGGTTAATTAACTATGGTTTATTTCAGTACTGCGCAGACAATAATGTGTCCATTGTACCATTTATCTATTCATTCTGTCCATTTTGCTATACCTCCATTGTATTAATTGTCCGATGTATCATTTATTTATTGCAATGCATGCCCATGATGTTATATGTTCGTTGTATTAATATATCCCTATTATGTGTCCACTGCATTGTGTGAGCAAAATTAAAATATGGGGCTGATTTATACAAACTTTCATAGTAAGGAAAACTTTTTTTTTACCAAGGTCAAGGCAAAACAGACCAGTATATTGGTATCGGTGATGAGGAAACTTTATTCATCAACGTATAGCCAGGGCAAAATAGGTCAGTATATTGGTTTTCATGGTAAGGAATCTTTATTCACTAACGTATAGCCAGGGCAAAATAGGTCAGTATATTGGTTTTCATGGTAAAGAAGCTTTATTCACTAAAGTATAGCCATAACAACATGGGACTGCTTATACTGGTTTTCAAGGTAAGGTAATTTTATTCAACAAAATATAGGCAAGGCAAAAGGGACCAGCTTATGCTGGTCTTCATGGTAAAGACGCTTTATTAACGAAAGTATAGCCATGGCAAAAGGGACCTGTTGTTTACTAGTTTTTATAAAGAAGTTTTTTATTCACCAAAGTATAGTCATGGCAAAAGGAGCTAACTCATATTGGTTTTTCATTATAAGAAACCTTTATTCACCATAGTATAGCCATATGAAAAGAAGCCAGCTTATATTGGTTTTCATGGTAAGAAAACTTTATTCACCATAGTATAGCCATATGAAAAGAAGCCAGCTTATACTGGTTTTCATGGTAAGAAAACCCTATTCACCATAGTATAGCCATATCAAAAGAAGCCAACTTATATTGGTTTTCATGGCAAGAAAAAATTATTCACCAAAATA
Source organism: Sinotaia quadrata (assembly GCA_028829895.1). Taxonomy (NCBI): domain Eukaryota; kingdom Metazoa; phylum Mollusca; class Gastropoda; order Architaenioglossa; family Viviparidae; genus Sinotaia; species Sinotaia quadrata. The sequence continues at coordinate 14,718,436 of CM054184.1, forward strand.
CATCTACGGCAAAGTTAAGAAACATTATCACAGTATTAAAATGAATGCACTCTAAAATTCATTGGACTATTGTGATTCTGTGATAAGCATTATTTTTAATGACCAGGGTCAAGCTGGAATGACAATAATGGATCTTTAGTGTCGTCTCCAGCTCAAAACGTTTTCATTGGCCATTCTATTTTTATCATAAAATCAGTTATAAAAATTAGTGAGGGTATGCTATTCGACTATTTAAAAATAAGATATTTACTGCTTTTGGAAAAACACAAATTAATATGTGTAGCAACAAAAGGGAAAATGTTTATCCCCAAAAAATAATTTCAAATCATATAAAACCAATTAGCCTACGTCACTTAGGCAAGAGCAATACAATCACGTCACTTAGCCACATAGTTTACGTTATTACTATCATGTCACTAAGGCAAGGTTATAAATATTAGACCACGTCGGCCAGGTATTTATTATTTAATACCAAAAAGCAAGCTTTCTGCTTTCGGGTCAGTAATACAAGGTTTTAATTGTCATTTCACAACTGTAAATCATTGTGTCTGATCCAATGTACGACTAATTAGTGCAAAATTAAAATGCTCTTACAAAGAATATTTTTGAGGCATTTTAAAATTATATTCTTTATATTCTGTCTATAGATACCCTTCAGTCGTGTTAGAATTAAGTTAATATTAAATGTTCATCAATCTGTTTTATTCATACTAAATCCAACTGCAGGCAGTGAACATAAGTTTTATTTAATTGTTAATTAACATGTTTCAAACAGGCTTCGCTAATTGTAATGAAAAATTGCTATTATGTTTTGATGGTCTTCACATTCTTCCTGAAGTCTTTAAATGAATCTTTTAATTGACCTTTGACATTTGACTTCTTTTTACCTCACTATATTACTATTATAATTGTATTATGTGCAATAAATGTGAAAGATCCTGCAGCATTTTGTCTTTCGTTTTCAGTTTATTCTCTTTTCTATTTACAGAAATAAATCTGTATTTGATGTTGAAATTGTTTGATTATAAATATATTAAGATGTTTTATACATTTCCCTTTTGATAACATATAAATAAAGCAACATTTACATTTTTTTAAAACCTGCCCAACAGGTACGCTTGCGCCTCTTGACATTACTTTAATTGAAAACAAAACACAAACACACACACACACACACACACACACACACACACACACACACACACACACACACACACACACAAAACCCCATACGTTTGCACGTTAGAAATTAGAGTATTGCTGCCTGCCGAGACTTCTCAAAAAGAAAACAAAAACACAACGATTCGTTTTTCTGTAAACTCTTTTAGATTTTGAAAGTTGAGACTCCTTATCTGTTCGTATTTCCTGATTGAATCCAACACAGTGCTTAACAGTGTGTGTCCGTGCATTTTATTTCCGGTAAAAGGGATTCTGAAATTTGACAAGCTTTAATAATTTTTTTACATTGTGTTGATGTAATTTTGAGCATGATTTAACCAAACACGAATTGTCCATACCTTAAAGCCGTAAAATATATGTTTTAATAGAAAAACTATTTCAGATCACGTGACCACAACAGACAACGTCTTTGAGCCAAGTCGGTTGACAGTCGTCAATCGAACCAAATCTCTGGAACCAAAGTCCGTGGACCTCAGACACGGCACACCGGGATAACCGAATCGATTGTTGGACAGCATTTCGCAGTCATGGTGGAGAATTAAATTAACCGATTACATTAGTGTTTTGGCTGAATGGTTCTCATTGGTCTTAAGTGTTGCGCATTCTGACTGGCTGACATAAAAGTGTCTGCGGTAGGCCTATTAATTTAATTAATTCTTTTAAGGAAGAGGGAGGTTGAAAAATTATTTTTTTTCCATTCTTTTCTATCTGTCTTTAATTATGTTACGTTTTCATTTTATCTTTTTCAATATTTGTTTTGAGCATCCGTAACACCGATCTTGTTTATTTTTAATTTTAATCATTTAGTGTAATCTGGCGTTTTCTTCATTTCTGTGGACTGCATCATGAAGAATAGTTGATACTCGTGTTAGTAATTGTGATTGAAATAGGGTTGAAATATTGTGAAGATAATTAGGTAAAGGTTTTATTTCAATCTTAATTGTCGAAACGATAAGCAATTTTTTAGTGAACGTTACTAACAAAAAGAAAGCTAAGTTTGTCTTAAAATAGTCACCACAAAATTTTCACAAAACGGCAGCACTTTGTGACGCTCGCACTTAGCAATCAGGGCCGAGACAAGAGATCGCTTCACTCTTGGAATTGTTTCAAGACTTGCTGAAGCTTCAGTTCCAATTGTCGTCGCGAAATCAGAGAATGAAAAACGTCCCATTTCAATCTCTATCTCATTAGAAAATGCTCTCTCATACTAGTTCTAAAAAAAAACTAATTTCATTGGACTTTGTTGCCTACGCTTTCAAGTAAAAAAAATTAAATTGTTCAAGATAAATTACAGAAAAAGGTATATGCCTACTATTGGACTAGGAAATGTAATTTCAACTGATTGCTTGCAAAGCATTACGTAGCGAAACATGTGTGTTCAGAAAGAGGCATACGTCACAAAAACGTAGTAATACACCGACAAACTTTCGTCAAATATATATATTTACTGATATTGGCTGATCCACGATATATCGAGGCACGAGTGGATAGATAGATAGATAGATAGATAGATAGATAGATAGATAGATAGATAGATAGATAAACAGATAGATAGATAGATAGATAGATAGATAGATAGATAGATAGATAGATAGATAGATAGATAGATAGATAGATAAATAGATAGATAGATAGATAGATTGATTGATTGATTGATTGATTGATAAATTGATGGATGGATGGATGGATAGATAGATAGATAGATAGATAGATAGATAGATTGATTGATTGATTGATTGATAAATTGATGGATGGATAGATAGATAGATAGATAGATAGATAGATAGATAGATAGATAGATAGATAGATAGATAGATAGATAGATTGATTGATTGATTGATAAATTGATGGATGGATGGATAGATAGATAGATAGATAGATAGATAGATAGATAGATAGATAGATAGATAGATAGATAAATAGATAGATAGATAGATAGATAGACAGTCGTAGACTGTGATGATGTAGTACATTAGCAGGCTTGTACTATGTCGAGTTAGAACATATTCCACTTCCTGAGAGAAGGTAGTGTAAAATGAATCAGCTCAGAACAAATTGCTGGCCTTATTTTAACGTTTAGTGCACAGAGTGACGAACAAAATATCGAACGGCTACAAAATATTAGCCAGAGAGTTGGATGTAGAAGACAATGACGAGAAAAGCATTGATAAATTTGGCCTGGATCGTTTCACTAGTCGAGGAGAAGGGAAAAGACGGGTTGAAATGGGGTGGGTGGTGGCTATATTATGCGTGAGGATGTAGTACTGATGACAAGGTTGCAGATTCTCAAAAATTGAGAAGATACACGATGAACGTTGCTTACATAAAACAGAAATATTTTAAATTTTTTGTTCGTACATAAAAGGTTTTCAGTATACTAATATTATTCATTATAAGTATAGTACTCTCTCGTTTGTGGAAGCACTGAAGATTTTATTGTTCTGATTGGAAAAGAAATTAGGTTTCGTTTATTTTACAAATCATACCCATTAATCTTAGTGCTTTTTCCTGACTAATTATGGCCCCTTAATCTTGGTGCTTTCTTTACAAATCATACCCATTAATCTTGGTGCTTTCTTTACAAATCATACCCATTAATCTTGGTGCTTTCTTTACAAATCATACCCATTAATCTTGGTGCTTTCTTTACAAATCATACCCATTAATCTTGGTGCTTTCTTTACAAATCATACCCATTAATCTTGGTGCTTTCTTTACAAATCATACCCATTAATCTTGGTGCTTTCTTTACAAATCATACCCATTAATCTTGGTGCTTTCTTTACAAATTATGGCGCTTTAATCTTGATGCTTTCTTTACAAATCATACCCATTAATCTTGGTGCTTTCTTTACAAATTATACCCATTAATCTTGGTGCTTTCTTTACAAATCATACCCATTAATCTTGGTGCTTTCTTTACAAATCATACCCATTAATCTTGGTGCTTTCTTTACAAATCATACCCATTAATCTTGGTGCTTTCTTTACAAATCATACCCATTAATCTTGGTGCTTTCTTTACAAATCATACCCATTAATCTTGGTGCTTTCTTTACAAATCATACCCATTAATCTTGGTGCTTTCTTTACAAATTATGGCGCTTTAATCTTGATACATTTTTTTTACAAAATCATGTCCCTTAATCTAAGTGCTTTTTCTTTACCAAATATGGACCCTTGATCAAGGTGCATTCTTTACAAATTATGACCCTGAATCTTCATACCTTTTCTTGACTAAATATGGCCCTTTAATCTTGGTGTTTTTTCTTGACTAATTATAGCCCCTTAATCTTGGTGCTTTTTCCTGACTAATTATGGCCCCTTAATCTTGGTGCTTATTCTTGACTAATTATAGCCCCTTAACCTTGGTGCTTTTTCTTGACAAATTATGGCCCCTTAAACTTGGTGTTTTTTCTTGACTAATTATGGTCCCTTAATCTTGGTGCTTTTCTTGACTAATTATGGCCCCTTAAACTTGGTGCTTTTTCTTGACTAATTTTGGCCCCTTAATCTTGATACTTTTTCTTGACTAATTATGGCCCTTTAATCTTGGTGCTTTTTCTTGACTAATTATAGCCCCTTAATCTTGGTGCTTTTTCTTGACTAATTATGGCCCCTTAACCTTGGTGCTTTTTTGGGACAAATTATGGCCCCTTAAACTTGGTGCTTTTTCTTGACTAATTTTGGCCCCTTAATCTTGGTGCTTTTTCTTGACTAATTATGGCCCCTTAAACTTTGTGCTTTTTCTTGACTAATTTTGGCCCCTTAACCGTGGTGCTTTTTCTTGACTAATTATGGCCCCTTAACCTTGGTACTTTTTCTTGACTAATTATGGCCCCTTAATCGTGGTGCTTTCTTTACAAATTATAGCCCGTGATTTCCTTACACATTGTGGTCCCAATGATACTGACGATCCTTTACAAATGTAATATTCCATGTACTTTGGCTTTCTTTACAAATTATGGCCCCTTAATCTTGATATTTAACTACATAATTTACCTCTCTAGTATAATCAATGGAAAGTAAATTCTCGATGTGGCGCAGTTAGAGCAGGGTACGGTGATAAGAAGGTTCTAATTTCTTTAAAATGAAACTAGAGTTCAAGGGAAATTTATTTTTATCAGTATTGCACATATCTTTATTACCAAAAACAATCCTACCTGGAAACAGTTCAAAAATGAAAATTATTCAATATACTTAAAGATGCAACTGGTAATCACACGCGCGCACACCAGTAAACCTAAACTATTCAATGGTTAAGTCTATGCATGCTGATGCACCAACCTCACATTTTGAAGAGTGTATGCAAGGGACATAATTTAATAAATAAATCATACTTAGTTACTCTGCGTCATTAATAGATAAAGAAGTATATATTGAGTGTACAAAGTGACCTAACCTCAGCAGTGGATTTCTTTCTAACTCCTAGCAGTAAGCTTCCATTATCTGGGATCCATATGCACTATAGGAAAATTTACGCCATGATGAAATTAATTTGTCAAGAGTTGAAGGTCATAAGACGTTTAGAATTTGTTTCCCCTGCCCAGTATTTGGGAACAAGAGATTATATATCTTTTTTCAAACAATCGTGTGCTCAGTAATTCTATAAATGATTTCAGAAGAAAGAAAGAAAGAAAGGAAGGAAGAAAGAAAGAAAGAAAGAAAGAAAAAGAAAGAGAGAAAGAAAGAAAGAAAGAGAGACAGACAGAGACAGAAAGAAAGAAAGAAAGAAAGAAAGAAAGAAAGAAAGAAAGAAAGAAAGAAAGAAAGAAAGAAAGAAAGAAAGAAAGAAAGAAAGGAAGGAAGGAAGGAAGGAAGGAAGGAAGGAAGAAAAAAGAAAGTTAAAACTCATTAATAGCATTGGATTAAATACGTATTTAGCTATTTGAGCTGACAACACTTATATAACAATCATATCAATCAGTCCATGAAATACGCAACAATAATTTTACATCTTACAATTTTAGATGGGTTAGTTTTTGTGTGTTGTTTCAAAAATATTCTCTCAATTTGAACTAAAAATGTTAAAAGGTATGTTCAGAAGCACGCGAATTGTTTAGAATAAAGATATAAATTGATCACATTAAACAATAATAGACTGATGTCCAGTGAGAGAATTGGGACAAACGACAGACAGGAATTTTAAATACTTATTTGTAGGCTTCGTCAAAAGTCCTCTGTCTAAAGTGTATTTTTTTCATTTGGAAGCAGGAAGGGTAGGGATACGAAAGGTTAACGTCATAACTGTAAACAATAGGTTAATCACTGAATTCAATTCATCTTTAATTTCACATTTTGTTAGCATTCAAAAAGATGTTTTCAATATAAGTAAACAAAAAATAAATAATCAATTCTTGATCACGTTGTATATTTGAAACGCACAAAAAAATTAATCAGTTCTTGATCACGTTGTATATTTGAAACGCACAAAAAATTTAATCAGTTCTTGATCACGTTGTATATTTGAAACGCACAAAAAAATTAATCAGTTCTTGATCACTTTGTATATTTGAAACGCACAAAAAAATTAATCAGTTCTTGATCACTTTGTATATTTGAAACGCACAAAAAAATTAATCAGTTCTTGATCACTTTGTATATTTGAAACGCACAAAAAAATTAATCAGTACTTGATCACTTTGTATATTTGAAACGCACAAAAAAATTAATCAGTACTTGATCACGTTGTATATTTGAAACGCACAAAAAAATTAATCAGTACTTGATCACTTTGTATATTTGAAACGCACAAAAAAAATTAATCAGTACTTGATCACTTTGTATATTTGAAACGCACAAAAAAATTAATCAGTTCTTGATCACTTTGTATATTTGAAACGCACAAAAAAATTAATCAGTTCTTGATCACTTTGTATATTTGAAACGCACGGGTTCAAAATGACTTGAAAGCGCAAGTTTGAAAACAGTCTATAATTGTTCTTTTTATTTTCCATACAACAACAAACGCTCACACGCGCACTCACGCACACATTTACACACGCACACACAATTTAATAAAAAATTAACTGAGATCATTATACGCTCAGACTGGAGATAGATATATTCACTAAAGGAATTGCCAGAACAAGGATGATCCTCATTTTTATTTTATTTTATAAAGTCGAAGTACCACTTTACAATAAATTAGAGCATGCTTGAACACCCGACTATGTTATCTACATAATGTGCACTATGAAGTGTGAAGTGCTTTAAAAAACAGGATAATGCTATGAATTGCACTGTGAAATGTGATGTGAATTGTTTCTAAAGAGAAGAATGCGGAGATTATAATGTGAACGATAGGAAAACAAAGAATTCTCTTCTATACGCAAAGTGTACACTACATTAACTAGAACTTAGTAATTACTTTAATACGTACGGTTAGAAAACAAAGAATTATCTTCTATACACAAAGTGTACACTACATTAACTAGAACTTAGTAATTACTTTAATACGTACGTCATGGTTTATTTTTAGATTTACTGTTGCTGCCGAGGCAAGCGAATCTCTACATCGGTTTGGGGTGGGTTGGGGTGGGATGGGGGATGTTGTACTAAATGAAATGCTTTTACAATTTTCAAAAGTGTGCGTGTGTGTAGTAAAGACAAGCAAAGCAAGAAAAGTGCTTTGTTAATTGAAGAAAAACTGCTTTGTGAACTTTTTGATATTTTTCATTGTTTCCCTTTCCGTTCTGTTTTATTTATTTTTTTTGTTTATTCGAGGTTACTTTGTTTATTGCTTTTATTTTTCTTTTTGTTTTCTCTCTTTCTTTCCTTCTTTCCATCTCACTCTGAACCTATCTACCTATCCATCCATCTATCCATCCATCCACCCATCCATCTATCTATCTATCTATCTATCATTCTATCTATTTATCTATCTATCTAACTATTTCTCTATCATTCTATCTATCTGACGCCTTCTTTCCTTATCTCTTAGTATTTTTTTTGTCTGTCTATCTTTTATCCAACCAGTTCCGTCTTTCACTTCTTCCCTCCCTCCCTCCATTTCTATCATTTCTCTATTCTCTATCTTTATCATGTACTTTTACACTTACTTCGCATTGATTATTGATTATTGATTGGACTTAATCGAATGTAATCTTTCATCTAGCTTGGTTCACAAGAATAAGAATCAATTTTATTAGCATAAAAAGTAATTTCATTAGTACAATGTAAACAATTTCATTTGTATATAATGTAATCTGTTTCCTTTGTATATAATGTAATCTATTTCATTACTATATAATGTAAACTACTTATTAGTGTATATAATGTAAACAATTTCAATAATATAAAATGCAATCAATTTCATTTAAAAAAATTATTTAGAGGGGAATCGATATGCTATCAATCAATCCTGCATCATCAAGTCAAAAATCAATCACCGGTCCATCAATGATTTTGTTCAATCAGTCTGCTATTTTCCGTCTATTGTTATGTTAATCTAAAATACAATTTAAAAAAAATGTTAATGCAAAGAAATCAGTAATTATTTCCCTTTTCAAATATTACCAAGAAAACAAACCAAGCTTAGAGCCAAGTACATACGCACTCACGCGCGCACATATAAATACAAATGCATTCACACAGATACTCACATACTCAGACACTATATACTCACATTTTGGAGAGTATTTCAGCAAACTGACGAATATTTCTAATAAATTTTATTAATTGATCCTGAAACGTCGTAATGTATTATGTATTAATGAATTCTTAAATCTCAAAATCCATTTTCCTTACCTGTTTTTAAAATGGTGAAGATATGCAGATCGTTTTGACCACAAGATGATTTCAACAGAAACGTGTCGCGATCTGAAATGTGTTTTGGCCTAAAGAGTCTCTTGTTCTGGAAATATGCCTTGGATCTAAAATGTTCCTTGGCGCGTTAACTTGTCTTCCTGAAATTCCTTCGTTCACAATTACCGGCAAAAGCGAAACCTCTCGACTAAATTTTGTCTGCCGGACAAAAACAAGACTGACAAAAGACGCGAATAAATTACGTTTTCATAATTTCTGATGCGTCACTCTCTTGTTCCAAACACTTGCATGTACCTGCTACTCAGATTGCGATGAGTTTATTTTGTCGGGGCTTTATTTTTCTCTTCTTTTTTTTCTTATTGGTTGGAGAGGCGTTGTCGCTGCTTGCTTTCCACCGGCCCTGTGTTTTTCAAGAATCTTTTCTTCACTTTGCGTGAGTGTGTGCGTGTGTTTGTGATGTGTGTGTGTGTGTGTGTGTGTGTGTGTGTGTGTGTGTGTGTGTGTGTGTGTGTGCACAGAAAGCTTACGAGTGATTGTCTCCCCGTTTCTTTCTTTTACCCGACCAGAGTTGCAGACCCAGTTAACGTACTATACCTATACATAGTCATACACTTACACAACCAGCGACCCCTATATTACAAGTAGTCAAGTTCACACACACACACACACACACACACAACACCGCCACCTCTACCACCTCACTCTACTGTTACCACGCCACCTAGCTTTCAGATTCGCTTATAGGAACGGTTATTAAAATTTATCTCAGTGGAGTGTGGTAGTGTAAAGTCTCTCCACCCAATTTCTCTTTATCCACTCCCCCATCCATCGTTCAGACGACTCGCCCACAGGAAGGATTATTAACTTCTCTTTAAGTGAATTTTGGACCAGTCACGCCCACACCCCATACCTCGTACCCCACACCCTGTTCCTCGTCAGAACCATCCAACAGCTTCTAACATTTCGATAGAATGTGCGCATGTTGTTTAGGGATTTTTGTTTGAATGGACCTTTTTTTCCCAATTACGGCAAACTGGGGAGCTGGATAGGGGTGGAGTCTGTTAGACTGGAATGGATCCATCGCGACTGCGCAACATTCTCATGCGAAGGGATTAACGAGATGCCGTGGCTATCCATTCATGATTCAAATTAATTTCCGGACTCTTTCTTTCCTTACGATGTGCTGTCTAAAGCATTTAATTTGTTTCACAATTCCCTACGATTTAAAAATGTTTTCTTTATTTATTTATTTCAAAAGGAGAAAGGAAGAAAGAAAGAAAGAAAGAAAGAAAGAAAGAAAGAAAGAAAGAAAGAAAGAAAGAAAGAAAGAAAGAAAGAAAGAAAGGAAAGAAAGAAAAGGAAAAGAAAAGAAAAAATGAAACAAACAAATAAACAAACAAATAAGCATACAAACAAACAGGAAAAGGCAAGTTTCTTTTGTTCTAATTCCTTCTTTCTTACTCTCACTATTAATAATTTTTTTCTTTCTTATTTTCTTATTATCTTTCTAACAGTCCTATTTTAAATTATATTTTCGTCTTCACTCTCATTCGAAATATTTTTTCTTTGTTCCTATATCGGAAAAATAATAGTTATATTCTGTTATCTTATTTTACCTCAATGATGACTTAAATTTTGTATTCGCCTTAAACTACAACTTCACACTGGTTTTTTGTTACCCCGTATTTTCTTTTGTTAAGAGTTGGTTTTAATAATCGAACTGGCCTACCTAATAGTGACGCTGATGATTCTGCAAGCTGGCAACCATAGACAGTTGTGCTTTATACCCTGATTGATTTAGCGCGAATGTGTTAAAGTTTTATTATTTTACGTCACTTTGTTTCATCCGAAAAGATGAGGCATTAGATAATCATTATTCTAAGCTTTTGTTATTTGATGTTTTTTATCTTCTATTAAAAAGAAATTATTTGAGGTCTACATTTGCATACTTGCAAAAAAAATATATCAAATTACTAGTAAAACCCTCACAAAGACAATTAGTCCACGCCATATAAACTTCACTTTATAAATATTAACCTATGTCAAACTGCATTCGATAGATTGATATTTGGGGGTGGGGTGATAGCAGCTTCCCACCTGGGTCGGTTTCGCTGCTTGGCAAGAAGTGTGCCGCTGTTAGTAGAGTTGAAGGTGGGGATAATGACAGAGTGGTGGGTGGCAGACAGGAAAATAGTAGAGTGGTGATGATAAATGGTGTCCTTAGCGCTCATATCTAGCCGGTGGAGGCATCCATTAGCCAAGTAGTCCGTGGGCTAATATCGTGGTGGTTGGTGTTGTCGATGTTGCCCTTGTCACTGGTCCCGATGTTGGAGGGGAGATGGAATGGTCTTACAGAGCCCAGGCAAGTAGCACGCCAATTCTGTACCTAGTGTATACATACGCCCAAGACAATCAAATCCTTGCCCTCCTCACTGATGTTGTTGTCGTCGTTCTTGTTGTTGTCGTCGCTGTACCTGATGTCCGTTGGGATAGGCACAGACGGACGCTGGCGGCCAGTAAAGATGATCGAGCTGAATTTGGATCATGTCCGCAATGGACTGATTGAAAAGTCCCCACTGTGGATTCTGCTGCTGTCTGTGCCGCCGTTGTCGTTGGCAGTGGTAGTAGGTGTTGTTTATCCTGGTGTTTTCTTGGCATGTTTGTTTGTGCCTCGTGTCGAGCCTCTGATATGTCTGCTATTTAGTATTGTTTGTTCTTAATTATTATTATTTTTATTAATGTTTCTGAATTTCGCATTGGTTTCTTTTCCCAATTTTCCAAACGAAGTTTGTACAATATTCATAAAGTGCTTTAAGCATACGCTCTACATTCTACATTGTTATTTTTGTGAGTGAACATTTTGTACTCCAGAGATACTCGGCACAGAACTTACGAGCAGATGGCAATACAGCAATACTCTCTACACGGACAACACAGACAACCGTAGATGTAGATGGCAATACAGCAATACTCTCTACACGGACAACACAGACAACCGTAGATGTAGATGACAATACAGCAATACTCTCTACACGGACAACACAGACAACCGTAGATGTAGATGACAATACAGCAATACTCTCTACACGGACAACGCAGACAACCGTAGATGTAGATGGCAATACAGCAATACTCTCTACACGGACAACACAGACAACCGTAGATGTAGATGGCAATACAGCAATACTCTCTACACGGACAACACAGACAACCGTAGATGTAGATGACAATACAGCAATACTCTCTACACGGACAACACAGACAACCGTAGATGTAGATGACAATACAGCAATACTCTCTACACGGACAACGCAGACAACCGTAGATGTAGATGGCAATACAGCAATACTCTCTACACGGACAACACAGACAACCGTAGATGTAGATGGCAATACTCTCTACACGGACAACACAGACAACCGTAGATGTAGATGACAATACAGCAATACTCTCTACACGGACAACACAGACAACCGTAGATGTAGATGGCAATACAGCAATACTCTCTACACGGACAACACAGACAACCGTAGATGTAAATGGCAATACTCTCTACACGGACAACACAGACAACCGTAGATGTAGATGGCAATACAGCAATACTCTCTACACGGACAACACAGACCTTAACCGTAGATGACAATACTGCAATACTATCTACACATACCTTAACAGTAGCTGACCTTACAGCAATACTTTCTAAACAGTCATGACACAGACCTGAACAAGTTAATGGCAATACATCAATCCTCTTTACACAGACTAAATTCAGCCTTACCAGTAGATGGCAGTACAGCAATACTCTCTACACAGACAACACAGACCTTAACAGTTGATGGCAATACATCAGTCCTCTTTACACAGACTAAATACAGCCTTACCAGTTGATGGCAATACAGGAATACTCTGTAGAGACTCGGCACAGAGCTTAACAGTTGATGGCAATACATCAATCCTCTTTACACAGACTAAATACAGCCTTACCAGTTGATGGCAATACAGGAATACTCTGTAGAGACTCGGCACAGAGCTTAACAGTTGATGGCAATACATCAGTCCTCTTTATACAGACTAAATACAGCCTTACCAGTTGATGGAAATACAGGAATACTCTGTAGAGACTCGGCACAGAGCTTACCTTTAGATGGTAATACAGCAGCCGCTGCATTGCTTATTATCTGTCACCTCAGCTACTTGTACTATCAGCGGCAAGATCCACGACTGGCCGTGCCGCCCAGTCCACTACAATGGTCAAAAGAATAATTATAATCGTTCAGCCACATTGGCTGGCTTTTTAATTATATGCAGAATGCTCACAAATATAGTTCATTCATAGAGATAATATTTGCATCCGACCTTTGCTAGACACTGCACATTCAATGGAAAACCTCCGCCTGAATATTAATACTAGAACTACTAATTTCTTACTTTCATAAAATGATCCAGAATAACATATCTTTATCTGCGACTCATTTACAATAGCTATAACCCTCAAGACAGAAATGGGTTTCGCTACGCCCCATGTAGTTTTCCGGGTACATCGGGGGGGGGGGGTAGAAAGGCAAAAGAAATTTTGTTGGAACAGCGACAGTTCAGATTTGAATAATAGAAAAAGAAGGTAAGGACACATCGGTAATCACAAATGTATTTTCTATTCACATCGCCTGTTACAATCAAAGGAGCTTCGTGTCTACAGTGCCAGAACCACACATGTGTTTCTTGACGTGGATTCTAATATACTTTCACTAAATTTGCCATTCGGCCTTCTTCACGATGACTATTTTTTTTTTAATGAAAGGAAATAACAGATAGTAGACCTGCTATGCATTCTAATAATTTATAAATAAATTGAACCATACCATAAATTTAGTTTTTTTTCTAGAAGATTAATATACTGAAAGATGACTTTATCCAACGGCTTCCAGTCCGCTAGGTACATTGTGATTGCTTGCCCTTCCGGGAAAAATATTCAGCACAGGACAGCCGCCATCTTCTAACATCCTTTCACAGGTATTTGGCCACTTTGATTAAACTTAATAACAGACTTCAGATGTAGCAAAATAGCGATGATATTATGGCTGGGTCCAGGTCACAAAAAATGTTGGACGATTTATTTTTTTCTTGCCGCCCATAATTCATCTGCTTGAATTATGTGAAATCAAAGTCAGGACAGTTTTTTTTTTTAATCATAACTAGACAAGATGTGCACGTGACTTTGATAAAGCATACGTCTATTATCTAACCGAGATGGCCCTGCATATATTAGTGCAATTAGAATATTATGTAGTTTATTTTTCACGTACAGCAGTATAATGCGGAAAAATAGCTCACTCAGCAATTGCTAACTGCACTTTTCATGCTCTCTGATTACTAACTCTTTCTTACTGACATAGCGTACTATTTCAATTTGAATTATTTCATTAATTCGGTGTTAATATGCTAATATTTGCTTTAGTCCAAATTAATTCAAAAGCGCGGAGATGATTGGCGCGAAGATTGCATAAACGTAAATAAATACATTTCAATAAAAATACGGAAACATTGATGAAGACTATATCTAAAACGACCAGGATCATCAACGACACAAAGGGACGTAACCACCACAAGATCCTCGAAGAGTAGTGAGCCTTGCTCAAATCAATGAAAGAACAGATTGAAAGCAGTGCGGAATAATCGAATCAGGCGTTCACTCATTGACAGTTGCAGGGGAGATAAATTAGCAGTAGATCAGGGTATCTGGCGGCATCAGTCTCGCTCAATACTTGTCTACGTACAGTTACGGGATCTATTTATAAACGGTCTGTTGAGTCGAGTGGCTGCTACGAATGGTGAAATAGATATCGTATGAGTACGCTTAGGACAAGGAAATTAAAGTAAAAGCAAAGGCAACAGAAGTTTCAAAAAGAACAAGATAACAATTTAAATCAAGACATGCAACACGACTGAAGCGCTGAGACACGAAAACCGAATCTAATCTAAAACAAAAAGTATTCTTGACACTATAATTACGAAAGTTAGAGAAGATACGAGAAAATGAAAAAAAGTAAGAGATAAGTATGGACGAGCAAAGCAATTGCTCAATATCCATGGCGAGCAGAGAATATTTTCAATTCTCTTCTAATATCGAAACATATATATAACGAAACACATTTTACAATATTTGTCACTATCTGACGTATATCACCACAACCACCAACACCCCTTGCACTATCTTGTCTCTGCCAAAAGGAAAGGCGCAAAATTGTGCAGGGAAGACAAGCAAAGATATACTGATTACTGCCGCTGTCAGAAATACTGACATTTCTGAGTCTTTGGTATTAAACCTATGCAGAATTATCTTCCCTGGCACTCAATACGTCTCCCTTTTTCTAGTGCTAATAATTTTGAGCAGATTCACGTGAAAAGAATTTGGACACAAAAATAAAATGTATTAGACTTCATTTTAATTCAGCAAATTAACGAAAGACTTGAACAAGTGTCTAGATTTATCTGTCGATTTCAGTGGCAAAGGGTGCCGTTGATGTCCTTACGTTCAGATGAATAGAAGGGCAAAAATACGCTGAGAAAAAAGTTAACAGCACCAACTCCAAGTGTGTGTGAGTACATGAGTAAGTCTGTTGTTAAGGACAATACGCACTCACACACCAGTTCCACGAAGTGAGCTGACTGTTTTCTGGGTGAACAGTTGAGTAAGACTTGTTTTTTGAAGTTTGATGTGTGTGTGTGTGTGTGTGTGTGTGTGTGTGTGTGTGTGTGTGTGTGTGTGTGTGTGTGTGTGTGTGTGTGTGTGTGTGTGTGCCAGTTGGTTTCAGCGCAAGGGTAGGAAATTTCAGATAATAATGGGGTATTTCTGTGGATATGTGTGCGAATGTGTTTTGCATTGGCGTGAAGGTAGTAGATACAATTGACGTCATGACAATAGAATATTATGTCAAGGTCTAGTCTATTAGGAATGTTGAGAGTATTCGGGAACTTGCAATTCGATAAATTCATTTTTACTCATTTCAGTTTGCAAGAGAACGAGAGAAAGGCAAAGAGAGTTTGAATAAGAGAGAGAGCAAGAGTGGGAAGAAAGGAAAGAACATGGTGAATGTTCCGCTTCTTAAATTTAAATGAGAGAGTTAAAAACATCAAAGAAAAAACTGTGTGCAAGTAATTTATTTTATAAAGCATTTACACTCATTTATGTTATAGCGCTGCAACGGGAATAATGAGCATAAATAAATAATTTATTCTCAAGTGTTTAAGTAAAAGTTGATGTCTACAACATCACATTTAAGTATAGCATATATTAATAAATTAATTCAAAAGAAGTTAAAATCAATGCACATTTACAATAATGTGCAAACCCTTTCTCTCATACGCATGCATGCAAACACACACACACACACACACACACACACACACACACACAAGCGTACACGCACGAACACACGCACACATGAACAAAGCTTAACTCTAAATTTGCAGCTATTGTCTGGAATTTTTTAAAATTTACATAGAACTTTATATGAATGTATTACGTCATATAAGATTCAAAGTATGGTGCAGGTACTCGAAAATGCAAATTGGGAGATTATAAAGTGAAGCAACTCTTTGCAGAACTCATGTCTTGATATGTAAAGTATTTCTGAACGGTTGGTATGTCGATTAATACTCCGTTTGTCATACTTTTCCTAAATTTATGCCAAAGATAAACACCCGTTTAATTATTTGGTTTTTATTGAAAGTATACAATTTTGCAGTAGTACTTGTAATTCAGCTACTGCGATATATTTTCATCGAGTCCGCAAACTGGTTATGTCAAATGACAGGTGACCATTTTAGATGGTGTCTGAACCCGAAGTGCACAAAATGCACTTTCTTCTGAATTGTAACACTACAAGAGCTGCTCTATTACCAGTAAATGGAGCTGAATTCCGGAAGTGTACCAATAAATATATATTATATAGGAGTTACGTTCCCTTTGTGGAACTCCTGTTAAATCTAAACCGTAATATTTCGGGACAATATGAGCCTACAGTTATGAGCATATCTCCTTGATTTTGTAGCCTTAATGATTGACAGCTGATATTTTACGAGCGTTCATGTCCATTCAGACCTAACTGTCATCGCACATGACCTTAACCTAGTTACGTCAAACAATTATTTTAAAAGTATGCTAATTCAAACTGTTATCACACGTCGAAGGAAGTGATTAGATCAATTTCACTTCAGATTACAAAACATAATCGAACATCACCACAATAGATCGTGCAAGCTGACTAACGAAATATAGAAATGACTGTAAAACCCATTAGGAAGTCGAATGCGTTAGAGCTTATAATGACGTCATTTGTGCTTACCTGAGAACTAATGAATTGTAAAGGAACAAAACAAATGAAGACATTAATGCAATGCTGAACTATGGTGTAAAAATCATGAGAGTTATGCAGAAGTGAAACCAATCAAAAGCTTTATAGCTGTAATGATCTGACCTACATCCTCATATCTTTTTCTTTCACATACCACACGATCCAATTGCTTGCAAATGGCCGGAACAATGCAATTAGTCATCACAAATCAATGCACTTGTTTTGTTGCTATTCGGCAAATTTCCAGTCGCAAAAATTAATTGATTAAGATAAATAAACGTGTACTGCATGTAGTCGTAACCCAGCTCGACTCGATTCTTTCAAATAATTTAATTAATTAATTAAATATTCTATAATAAAGTGTTTTCTTTTTAAAAAAAAAATGAAATCAGGCTGTCTGGGCCACAGAACCTTGTGATGCTTGTCATTTAAAATATTCCTCTGAGACTCACAATATGCAATTTTATTGTTAACAAATATCTGTTAAACATTACAACTAAACCACTGGGAAGCAACTTGTAATCAATATCAGAGTTATCTAACCCGTACTCACATAGTATGCAAATATTTTCACAGCTCTGCCAGTCAAAAAAGAAAGAGTTTAATTTGATATTTCAGCTTTTCCCTGTCAAGCACTGGGTTGGTTTCTGGTTGCAAATGAGCTTGACAGTTGGATGCAGTGGGTATTGTAATTAGAAACATTACAAAAAAAACACTTTCTTTCATTACAAAGATTTGTGGCTTTTTTATTCTTTCCTTCCTTACGACGTTAATGCCTGGGCTATCTTTGTGCCTAGTCTTTCCTTCCTTATGACGTCAATGTCGTTGTGCCTAGTCATCCAAAGTCGAGAGCAGGTTTTAGTTTTTCATCTTGACAACGGTTTTTTTTTTTTTTGGCTTCTTTCGTGATAAATTATTTTCGAGTCTTCAAAGAGTCTTCAGAAAACGACCGTGTTGGACCGTTGCGAAAGAAATGATCGGTACTCCCTTTGGCGCCGTTTCAGCTCCTCTTTCAAAGCCTGGTACTCTTCAACAGTGTACTGATGTCTAGGTTTGGATTGCTGAGAAAGAAACAGTTCAAACAGACGTATCATTGTGCCCTAAAGGATAAAGAATTTTTTGCACTGTGCATTTATATCCATATTTCTCTGCTCTTTCGCTAAACATAAAATATATTCTATTAATAGTTGTAAGTTATAACAAAATCCTTTTGAATACAAAATCGAATGCTTTCCGAATCAGTTAAAACAATGTGAAATCGAAAGTCACTCAAAAGTAATTGAATAATTAGACAATGAACTTGTAACCATTAATTTAACAAGAAAAACATACGTATTAGTAATCAAACATAATTTATTATCTAAACAGTGTGGGCAATAGGGTCAATATGTAATACTGCAAAGTTTACCAATAGATTTATCAACAGACTAAAATTGTCGGGTTGGTACTCAGACTAAACCTAAATACTTTACTAACTGACCTATATTGTTTGTAAATGGACTACAGTACTTTACTAACTGACCTGTATTGCTTGTAAATGGACTAATTACTTTACTAACTGACCTGTATTGCTTGTAAATGGACTAAACGTAAATACTTTACTAACTGACCTGTATTGTTTGTAAATGGACTAAAACATAAGGGTTTAGAACCAGTTTAGAATTAAGGGATTATATTTATAAGAGCACCATAAATAGTGTGATATTCATAAACATTTTCCAGACATTATAAGTAGTCTAGAAATCACGTGACCTTAGTCTATTGTCTTCAAGATTTTAATTTAACTTGATCTTGTCTAAACTAAACTATTGCTTTCAGGGACACATGGTCTTGAGTTAATGAGTAAATAGTATTATAATTATGAAATGCACTCCTATTACATGATGCGATCTAGGTCAGATCCTATGTATCATGTACCTTTTTCCCCGTCAATGTACAACAGTTGTGTTGTGTATCTTTCTTATACCTTTTATTCTAAAGTGAGGATTTTCAAAACGACCTTGATATTTACAATCCCTTGTAATAGTTTCCCATGGCTTTTCAAATTACTTTTTTAGATTTTGCTGAGGATTTAGAGCCCCACAACTGACCAGCACTGCAGCTTCGACCAGTTCGTTGTGTCTTCGACGGTTCTGAAATGAGTAAATATTTGTGGACAAACTATACTTTCCAATGCTACTTCTTATCGTTGTATGTCAGACACATTAATTGTTCGAGTAAACAAGACGACACGATCCTATTGATAGTGGTTCAAGCACAGTACAATTTTACGTCATAATTAGTGGTTCAGCAACAGTACAATTTTACGTCACAGATAGTGGTTCAGGCATAGCACAATTTTACGTCATAAATCATGGTTCAGCAACAGTACAATTTTACGTCATAGATCGTAGTTCAGACACAGTACAATTTTACGTCATAGATCGTGGTTCAGGCACAGTACAATTTTACGTCATAGATCACAGTTTGATACTTGTGTAAGTGTGGCTACACATGAAAATATATTTTAACATTTTTTAACAATGGAAAGTGCAATTTCTTTCTGGTCTAGGATTGTGCAATGTATATAATCTTCAAAAATGGTTTGGAATTTGATTTTTTAAATTTTTGGTGAGGAGTGGAAGCAAAACTTAAATACAAAACTACCGTGCTAAATACGTCATTGCGACCTTGACCGCATCATGTCGTGTAATGAGTCAAAACTAAAAAGTGAAGAACGTCAAACCTACACGTAAAAGTATGCCAGAGGCCTACAGTGTAATATATTCAAGATGTTTCAGTGTTAGAGGGTATATTGTGTCATCGTCTCAAGACGTGTCAGAAGTAGAGGACATACTGGGTAAGTCTTAAAACGTATAGTATCAAAATAGGAACACATTGAGACAGATCTAGAAGAATTAGATTTGATAATGCAATATTATACCTGTGAATATCATCTCCAAGAATTAATTAAGGCAAAATAAAAGGTTTGTAGCTACAAGTGGAACAATGGCACATTACGTCATGTGTCTAAGCCAGAGTAACAACGTGCGACAAATTAAATTATGTCAAAACTACAATGTGCGACAAATTAAATTATGTCAAAAATACAATGTGCAAATGTGTCAGTGCTCAGCAAGAAATGTCAAAACTACAACGTGTAATGTTTCAAAGGTTAACATGAAATGGGTCAAAACTTACATTGAGCTGAGTTATGACAGTACAACATGCAATGTGTCAAGTCTACAACGTTCATGTTTACCACAGCACAACGTCCAACACGAGCTTACCATAAACCAAATCTTGAAATGTGACTAACTATAGATTGCTGGTTACGCCAACACAACACGATATGTGTCAAAACTGCAATATGGTAAGTTCCATTATGTACATTAGTAAAAGATGTCATCATAGTACCCCAAGAGCTACAAACCCTTACATCAGTATGTACATTAGTAAAAGAAATCCTAATCAATATAAATACCTCAAGAGCTATAGACCTATACACAAGGATGTACATTAGTAAAATATGTCCTAATCAATATAAATACCTCAAGAGCTATAGACCTATACACAAGGATGTACATTAGTAAAATATGTCCTAATCAATATAAATACCTCAAGAGCTATAGACCTATACACAAGGATGTACATTAGTAAAATGTGCGCTCATTAATATAAAACAACTAAAATTATATTCTGATACACTAGAATTACCCCTGAGTAATATTGTGCATTCATCAGTAAAATAAATTCAGGAGAAACATCTTTTTATAAATCTGTTTTTGCATTTAGTAATGTATGCCAGCAGATCAGGCAAAAAACCTTGAAATGTTGATATACCTGTGCCTGTATTTACATTTAGGAATGTGTGCATTTATTGAGGTACAAAATAAAACTGTTATGTTTTTTTGTGATGACACAAACGTAAATGTCAGATAACTAGCGGTGAATAGGAAAACACGTTGATTAAATGAGATTTGTCTTGCTGTCAAACATAAATACTGGCAGTAACGAAAATAGCTTACAAATAAACAGATATTACCCCAGTCATGCAATAAGTAAACATGCTCCCTCAACCACACGTTAAGCAGGTGATCACTCATGTATGCAAATAAACACACATGTTTCTTCACTCATACAGATAAGTTTAACAGATGCTCCCTCAATCATCAAACAAGCAAACGTTTCCTTAGCTATACAGATAAACAAATGTTCCCTCAGTCATGCAAATGAGTAACCATGTTTCCTCGTCCATACACATAAGTTAAATTTATGGCATTCCTCACCCTGGGATTCGACTCCACTGATATGATTGGCATTCGAATCAATAAATTTGTCACTGTAAAAGAAAAGTAAAGTAAAATAAAGACAACAATCAATACGCAAGCATAGATATTTTCATATATTTATAACCACAGTGTAAATTTAAACCTCTTTTATTCACTCATGTTGTGTTTGTATAGTGATTGTAGTTGGTAGCTATTTTCATCCAGACCTCTTGACAACTAATAGCACAAGACGCATTGTTCTGGGACGCCATGATGCATTGAATTTGACACAAGGACACAAAAGGGCCACGTGATCTTTGACATCAAAAGCTATATATAGCCTGTGCGCTAAGAGACCATTGGTACTGGGGTGAATATGGTACACAAGCGTTTCTTGCACACCCTATATCCGTGATTGAAAACGTACTTTCAGAATGTGTGATAAGTACTGACGGAAATTGTCCATTTTCCGCCGTGGAATGGGACTTGCAAAACGATTACAAATTGTCACATCGCTTTTAGCGTCAGTGCCATGTTGAGGCACAAGAAGAGATAACTCCCGACCATTACTACCCTGGATTTTCATGCTGGCATAACATAGCTCTCTGCACATGGTTTATGAAAAACTAGGGCCAAGAAACTATAACAACAAAACAGTATCCAACCCAAGTATTATTTTGCAACATTTTTAATAAAATAAGCAATCATTATAGTTATATTATAGTGTGTGTGTGTGTGTGTATTTGAAGTTAATATAAAATTACTCACTTAAGTAGCCATCCTCATATTAAAACACCCAAAATTACAATACAAAGTAATGTTGTAAAATGCATATAGCTGACAGTCTTGGATGAACAGTACTCGATTTACAAAATATGTACATGGATGGTTAGTTGGATGGACGAAATTTGGGGCGGATGGATGAATTAATGGATATATAAGTCGTGAGTGGATGAATGGATGGATAGGTGGGTGAATGGGGGTGTGGATGATGGGTGAATGGGGGAGTAGACGATGGGAGAATGGGGGTGTGGATGATGGGAGAATGGGGGTGTGGATGATGGGAGAATGGGGGTGTGGATGATGGGAGAATGGGGGTGTGGACGATGGGTGAATAGTGGGATGGACGATGGGTGAATGGGGGTGTGGATGATGGGTGAAGAAATGGTGAGTGGATAATGAGAAAACAAGGCATATCATCGTTTCTTAAAATTCATTAAATTAAAATTGATTAGAGTTTACTCTAAGCACCTTGGTACGGGAGTTCTCGGAGCAGGTGAAATGGCGTTGACATTGCTATCAGGCACAGGGGTCAAGGAGACCACGCCATTCTGTTCTTCGCCCTGCTTATACTTGTTACGTTCGCGCAAGAAAACTTTATTTCCTGGCTTGGGCTTGTTTTCTTCCTGTAATGAATATAAAGTTTATAGAATGAAAGGAAAGGAAGGAAGGAAAGCATGAAAGAAAGAGAAAGGAGGGGAAACAATCAAATGAAGAAACAAAACAAACAAGTGAACAAAACGTGGGAGGCACGTGACAAAGACCTATCAAGTCACTCGATAGAAATATCAAAAGATCACAAAATTACCCAAAATGCTGAATGAACAAAACTGAAAATCAGACAACACTAATATACACTCCGAATGCTGGGTTTCTGACTGAAACAATATACCTCAGACTGCACAACTATGCAGCAAAATTCTTACAAGGAATTTCTAGTAAGAACTAGAATACTAGAATACTAGGACATCTGACAGAGTACGAGTACAGAGACAGAGGAAGCCAAGATCGTGCGGGTCTTGGCGATGAGAACATACCGTATACTCTCTGCTCAAAGACTACACAATATAAAGACTGTGCTAGTCTTCGCGATGAGAACATACCGTATACTCTCTGCTCGAAGACTACACAATATAGTTGTCAATAGAAGCGACACGGAAGCAACAAGCATCACCATCTGCAAGTCGGACCAGATCGAAAGTTTCCCAGAGTAGAATCTGAAAGCATTTAAACCCGACACCGAAAATGGTTCTAACAGTGGCAGGAACACTTAAAAGCATTGTGTTTATCTGCCACGGAATGACAGAACAGCCTCACTGCTAAAAGCACTTCTGGGTAGTGCCTTTATTATTTATGCAACCCATGAACCCCCTTATAGATCTTTTCAGAAATCAACTAACAGGCGACAAAAGAGGTGGTGAAAATTGATTTATAATGAGAAGGAGAAGGAAGACGAAGGGGGGATAAGTTGTGACACAACCGTAAGTAGTAGCAGTTTAGTATTAGTGATAGGATTGTGTTGTAATTATTAACTATTTTGTTATTAATTATTATGGGCAACATATGTTGTAACATTTTTTTATTTTTTAAACAGGGAAGGAGGACACAAGGTGTTTGTGTGTTTCAGTGACAACTACAATGAAAACAAATTTTGAAGGAAAAAAAAAACATGCGAAGACAGGATTATAGTAAGTTTAGTTTCAAATTGTATTTTTAATTTGCTAAACAAAGTAAACTAATATTCAAAGATTAGACCACACGTTCCAATAGTTCTGCACACACACACACACACACACACACAAGTAATTAAACATTCAATTGCCTACAAACACCCACCACGCGCCGTACAGATTCATGTAAACACACACGGATGCATGCACGCATGCGCTTCTAAACATGCGCACATGCGCACACATCACATAAACACACGCATACACACACGCACATGTATGAAAACACATACACATGCGCTTGCACCACATACACACACAACCACATGCACAAAACAATGAAAGAATAATACATACGCCCGCACACATACATGAATACCTGCACACATACACACACACACACACACACACACACACACACACACACATACACACACACAACTTACAGCTGCATGAAATCGATGCAACTTAACAACACTGTGGACGAGAGTCTTATTGCCTTGACTACTGGCCACGACAACAGGCACATCCCTAGCACTAAACTCAGATGTAGTCGGTTGGGAGGTGCTGGCTGTGTCTAGACTAGTATGCCACCGAACCAACCGTTCCTCGAGCTTAGAGAGAGCCACATCATTCGTCGCCCAGTCCTCCTTTTTGTCGCCTTCATCGTCAGCATACTCATCCTGTGCGTTCTTCATAAAAGACACGACAAAGAAAAATAATAGACGAAAACAAAGATAAGGAGAGAGAGAGAAACATAGGACAGGCTGAATTGTATCCCGACAGCTATTCACAAAAACGTAATCTGTAATTTATTGACACCTTTATACAACTATGTACTTTATTGACAACTTTATACAACTATGTATTTTATTGACAACTTTATACAACTATGTATTTTATTGACAACTTTATACAACTATGTATTTTATTGACAACTTTATACAACTATGTATTTTATTGACAACTTTATACAACTATGTATTTTATTGACAACTTTATACAACTATGTACTTTATTGACAACTTTATACAACTCTGTACTTTATTGACAACTTTGCATTGAAGGTAGGTTCTTTATTTCCACATTTACAAAATACTCACTATTTTATTTATACCTTTGCACAATATTTAGTATTTATATACAACTTTACATACTACTCTATTTGCTCCTTTATATAAATCTCTGAACTTTAATAACACGTTTTACATAAAACTCAGAACTTTAATTACATCATTACACATTTCTCAGTACCTTATTCACATCTTTACAAATAGTCAGTACCTTATTCACATTTTTACACATAGTCAATACCTTATTCACACCTTTACATATAGACAGTACCTTATTCACACCTTTACAAATAGTACCTTATTTACATATTTACACATAGACAGTTGCTTATTCACACCTTTACACAAAGTCAGTACCTTACTCACACCTTTACACAGAGTCAGTATTTTATTCACATCTTCACATATAGACAGTACCTTATTTATACCTGTGTATAATATTCACTACTTTATTTACTCTTTTAAGTAATACTCTGTACTTTATCGTCATGCTGACACAAAAAAATCAGTTTACCTCTTTCACAAAATTCACCTTGTGTACAGCCACTTTTATACCAATGCTAATATGAAAATATATTACCAATCTATAACTGTAGATACAGTTTTGTTTTAAAAAACTTATGTTCTTTTCAATATAGTTGTATCAACTTAAAAACACTGATATTATTTTCAATATTTTAGCTAAGTTATATACAGCTTAGAACAAATTGATATTCTTTCCAACATTTTACCTAAGTTGTATCAACTTAAAACAAACTCTGATATTCCTTTCAATATTTTACTTAAGCTGTATACAACTTAGAACAAACGCTTGACTCTTTCAATGTCTACCTACATCATTTAAAAAATTTCTTAAGTATAATAATAAATCCCAAACACACCTCCAGTCAAATCCCATTCTACCAGCTGTTGAACACAACACACTGCATACACCTCCTGTCAAATCCCATTCTACCAGCAGTTGAACACAACAGATTACATACACCTCCAATCAAATCCCAGTCTACCAGCAGTTGAACACAACAGACTATAAACACCTCACAGCAGACTACATACACCTCACAACAGACTACATACACCTCACAACACACCTCATACACCTCGCAACAGACTACATATACCTCACAAAAGACTACAAACACCTCACAACATACTGCATACACCTCATAACAGACTGCATACACCTCACAACAGACTGCATACACCTCATAACAGACTACATACACCTCAAAACAGACTACATACACCTCATAACAGACTACATAAACCTCACAACAGACTACATACACCTCGCAACAGACTACATACACCTCACAACAGACTACATATACCTCACAAAATACTACAAACACCTCACAACATACTGCATACACCTCATAACAGACTGCATACACCTCACAACAGACTACATACACCTCGCAACAGACTACATACACCTCACAACAGACTACAAACACCTCACAACATACTGCATACACCTCACAAGCGACTACATACACCTCACAACAGACTACATACACCTCACAACATACTGCATACACCTCACAAGCGACTACATACACCTCACAAGCGACTACATACACCTCACAACAGAATACAAACACCTCACAACATACTGCATACACCTCACAAGCGACTACATACACCTCACAACAGACTACAAACACCTCACAACATACTGCATACACCTCACAAGCGACTACATACACCTCACAACAGACTACAAACACCTCACAACATACTGCATACACCTCACAACAGACTACAAACACCTCACAACATACTGCATACACCTCACAAGCGACTACATACACCTCACAACAGACTACATACACAACAGACTACATACACCTCACAAGCGACTACATACACCTCACAACAGACTACATACACCTCACAACAGACTACATACACCTCACAAGCGACTACATACACCTCACAACAGACTACATACACCTCCAGCAAGTTCGTCATCGTAGATCACTTCTCCATCTTCGTTGACGATAACTGGCAGCTTGTTTTCATTGTACCCGTAGATGTTCACGATGTGGCCGTCGCTGGCGATAGAGGCAGTGTCGTCTGCATACAGGAAACGTGAGTTATCTGCCAGTGGCGTGCGGGCCAGCTGAAGACCAGAGAAAGAGAAGGGCAACCGTAATTTACACTTTCATGAGGGAAGAAGAGAGAGACTCTGTCATATTTTATAGCAATCTTACTGTTGTCTTGGAAACTGAGTTACCAGTTATCCTCATAGCGCTGACACTTTGTTCAATCATAAAACTTTGCTCTGGTTACGTAAGCCTGAAAGTGACGGAGAGGCGAGTGGTGAGCCTTAAACCTTAAATCGCGAAAGAAAGATGTTATCCATTTAACAAAAACAGAAAACACAAGAAAGCTGGAAAGCATTTTTTAAAAAATACTTCTTCTGTTAGGGGAATATCCTGTGAAGTCAAATAATTCGCTTTAAAATTATTTACTGTGGTTGAAATGTCAATGTTTAGATGATAGAGTGAGTTAACACCGCAATGTAATTCATTTCCGTGACCTAATTACTGAATACATGGAAAGAGTCGATTTTTGGTGCCATGGTGTCCTTCTCTCTCTTATAAACTATTCCAGATCACGTGATTGAGAGCTTTACTTTATCAGAGTGGACACCATTTCAGACAAACACTGTGTTTCTATAGCTCGCTTCTCAGTGATTAGAGAATATGTTAATACATCGTGCAGTCTTCAAACGGGGCATTGATCATGGACTGTGTATTTCTTGTTTATCTAATGTCTGTGTTAACAAGCTATCGTGTGTATTAGGGTGGTACTATTTTATTGGTTACTCTCTATTATCGCTAACTCATATATATTTTTTATCTATGCCTATCCCAGGTTAACTCACATTCAGCCTTAAATTTCAAGGACTGAATGTGTTGCATTTGTTATACTTGTGTGCGCGTGTATGTGTGTGTGCGTGTGTGTGAGTGTTTGTGTTTGTGTGTATGTGCGTGTGCGTGTGTGTGTGTGTGTGGAGAGAGAGAGGGGGGACGTTGAATGGGGATGGTGGTCTAGTGGCTGTAAATACACTTCTTCTCTGTTCCAGTATAGCATGGCATGATTATTTCAAATTTGTAAGCATACTAATATATTATTCTAGAACTGAATTGCGTCATTTACCTATCGTCTGGATAATGCACGGTTATATCAGGTAGGGGACACAACTCTTCATTCGCCAATGATACGACCATTTATTCCGCTGACAAGTAACACTTTTTCTTCTCTTACATCTAAGGCCTGAGTTTCTAGTTCCTTATAGAATAGGTCAACACATGTGCAAATTAACAACCATTTGTTCTTCTTGTCTTTCTTCTCAGAAAATCTACCGATTCCATTTTTTAGTACAGTACAGGGCACACATTGATGACCCACTGATCTGTTTCAATGAACACGGCAGTTTTCTCAGGAAATGTGCTTTCTACGTTTCCCATTCTAGAGAGAAGGAGCCAACACGGTGCATATTATTTCTTGGGTTTAGTGTTTCTTTTACCTTTACCCTATGCTTTACGTGTATCATTTTAGTTTTACCTACTTACGTGCGTCTTTTACGTTTTTACCCTGTTCCTCAAATATACGTTTACATTTGCCCTGTTCCTCAAATATTCGTTTCTTTTATCCTGTTCCTCAAATTACTTTTACTCTGTTCCTCAAATATTCGTTTACTTTTACCCTGTTCTTTGCGTGTTCCTTGTACCTTACCCTTCGTATACGAGTCGTACCGTCGTACGAGTTTCTTTAACTTCTACTCTATTTATTTATTTTGTTCCTTTAAACCTCTGTGAACATTCATAAAATATTTTCAGGGTATTACCACATTGTTCTGGGGCTGGTGACTAAAGCGGAATGCTGCGCTGGTGTTGTTGGCAGCAGCTTTCAATGCTCTCTCCTGCTGCAGTCTTCGCTCTTTGGTCTTCTGGCGAATGAGGTAAAATACACTTCCGGGACCATACAAATTCACTAGCGGACCTGAAGATGAGAAGACAGTTTTCAAGAGTGGATGTATGAGTGGTGATAAGCCCTGCGTGAATGAACGTATAACCAATATGTTCATAACTGAAACATTAAATGAATTTTTTTTTCTCGAAACTGATATAATAAATAAATGTTGGCATCAGTGTATTGCTAATCCAAAGAAACCCAGTGTAGGGTCATCAGAGGGCCAGTGCAGTACACCTGCTGTCATCTGTAGAGCCAACGTAAGAATAAATAAGATCACGTTATGTTGAAGTTATTTCTTTAACTCTCAAAAAATAAAATAGTTCTCATTAAGAAGCAATTACATGATTGGTCAAAATACATGGCTTGGTCAAAATACATGGATTGGACAAAATACATGGATTGGGTAAAATACATGGATTGGACAAAATACATGGATTGGGCAAAATACATGGACTGGGCAAAATACATGGTATAGACGAAGTTGGGAAAGGGAGCAAACCTCTTTGTAAATGATTTATCTGCCAGGCAGTTTCATTTGTTGCAGTCGCCCAAGTAGCAGTCCGCCCTTTCGCCATTAGTTGTTGCTGCTGTTGTTTAAGATTTGTTTCGCGTTCGCTCTCGTCCATTGTGTACAAGATGAAGCGAAACAGAGGGATGGTCTCGTCTGATAGCCTGAAATAGCGGGAGAGCCATTATGGACAGACGTGGCCACACACACACACACACAGAGAAATATATATATATATATATATGAGAGAGAGACAGACAGACAGACAGACAGATAGATAGATAGATAGATAGATAGATAGATAGATAGATAGATAGATAGATAGATAGATAGATAGATAGATAGATAGATAGATAGATAGATAGATAGATAGATAGATAGATAGATAGATAGGTAGGTAGGTAGGTAGGTAGATAGGTAGGTAGATAAATAGATAGATAGATATCGGTTACACAGGTATATGCAAAAGAATGTTTCAATGATAGCATACGAACTGTTTTACAATGCTTACACTGTGTTCTCGCAACTGTAAATGTATTATGTTTATATTTAACCATGTTCAAACGATTACAAATTTGTTTTCTTTATATTACTACTTCTCTTTCTACTACCACTACAAATGCTACAACAACAAATGATGATGGCGCCGGTGGTGGTGGTAATGAGTTTGCCTTAATAATTAGTTATCTCAGAGTGTTCAAAGTTCACCATTTGGTCCTTGAACTCGATATTACCGAGGAAGAGAAATAGTGAGGCGATCTAGTTGGGTTTGGTTGTGAAGTCTTCATGTAAGTCTTGAATGTGAAACCAGTGACTACAACTCTCGAACCACCCTTTTTCCTTCTACAGTTGGATGCCGGTTAAATTAACATAGTACTTCTACAGTTGGATGCCGGTTAAATTAACATAGTAATTCTACAGTTGGATGCCGGTTAAATTAACATAGTACATCTACATTTGGATGCCGGTTAAATTAACACAGTACTTCTACAGTTGGATGCCGGTTAAATTAACATAGTACTTCTACAGTTGGATGCCGGTTAAATTAACATAAATAACTAAAGTGAGTACTTCTGCAGTTGGATGCCGGTTAAATTAACATAGTACTTCTACATTATTTTAAGAAAGCATGTATACTGGATATCATAGGTGGCATACGGAATAATGAGAAGTAATATATATGTAATAACAATTGTGCACTGTTGTTCTGGTAAGTCTATTCAAATGCATTATGAGATCACATCTATAATTATGTGTTTTTGAAATAATTATGTTCTAGTTGATGTTTTCATTGAACACTGCTTATCCATAATTTCACGATCTGATATAAATTGCGGTTCTTTTGATACAACTGCAGGTTAAATGCTTTCAAGGTCAATGAAAACTTAATCTGCTTTCCGGATAAGGAGAGTTACGGGGCTAGTAGTTCAAGTCGTTTCATGAGCCGATTAACAACGCCATGGAATGTTTTGGTAGCATGCATACTTAACCTAATCCAATAGACGTAACTGATGACCTTAACTGGCATCTATTAGCTCCCGTCTCTGTGACTAGCACTGTCGGACAAATGTAAATATTCCATGAAAAATCATCCCAACGAGTGACCATCATGGCTCATTAACTAGGTTCACACATCCCTAGAATTAAAACACGTTAGTTAGTTACGATAAATTTAAGCTACTTTAGTAGACACATGAATGATTAATAGTGTCGACATATTCCTATTATGGATAATTATTAAAATAGTAAACGATTGCGTGGGTGGTTAAGTAAAAACTTCCTTCATGTAAGATTAAAAATTCTGACTTTAATGGATACTCATTTGAAAGTACGGAAGAGGGTTAAACAGGTAGATTATTACCTGATTGATTAAGTGGCTACCTCCTGAATCTAAATGAATGAAGAACTACATCACTGGCTAAGTGGATACATGTCTGAATCGATGGCTAGGAGGTTGAGCTTACCCATGACTGGCTGAACAGGTAGTCAACTAAATCCATGCAAAAGATTTGGAATATGATCCAGCAGGTTGTATGGGCAATTTCCAAATCGTAGACACAAGGGCTAAGCAAATTAGCTCTAGATTTGCTTAGGCCATACCAAATCATTAAGATAAGAAACAAACAATTAAAGACTGGCTGATGGATTAATTATAAAATTATACTGGTAAAATAATAAACAATTGAAAGACAGAGAGACTTCTGGACAAGAGAAAGGTAAAAAGACTGCAGTGCTCATTAAAGATATCTCAAACTGGCATCGCAACTCTCACCGAGTTTAAAAGCAGTTTGAAAATATTATTATCATTGTAGTAGTTTTAAAACTTATAAATTTATTTGCACTTATAGAATATCTATTTTTGAAAATGTTCTAGTTCAAGTGCTACCAGTATTAAGGTGATACCCATGTTGGAAGTTCAGTAGTGGCGTTGTCGTAAATAGATGGCTGATATGATTGATCTAATCAACGGCTAACATGGGAGATTCCTTTACATTTATTACTTTTGCTTTTGTTGTCGTTGACTAGTAGGATATGATGTACCTCTGAAAATGTAAAGCAAGTTTTGTGTGCACGATATCCTTCATGATGTCAAGCGCCTGTGGGTTCCGTTTTTCCACAAGGCGGTCGTAATTCTTTTGATCCAGGTGGAATATGGTGGACTCCTCCATGCATATAACTGTCTGCGAGTGGCTAGACAAGTTCAGTATCATTTCGATGTCGCCTGAAATATAAGAATGTCTGTCAGTTGTCTTCTCTAAGGCGAGGTCTCGACGCACAAGAGGGCAGTGTATGTTATATGTTACTCTTAATAAAAACTATTGCAATTTCTGTTGTGCTCTTGCTAATGATGCAAGGCGGCCTATGCGACCTATCATATAGGGGTAGACAACTCAGCATCACCTCAACTACTCTCATCGAGACATCAAGACATCAATGTTGGGTTAAAAGAAGATAGACAGACAGTCACAGATAGATATATAGACAGACAGACAGATAAAGAGAGAGAGAGAGAGAGAGAGAGAGAGAGAGAGATAGATAGATAGATAGATAGATAGATAGATAGATAGATAGATAGATAGATAGATAGATAGATAGATAGATAGATAGATAGTATAAAGTAGTATGATATTTGTTTGGAAATTCTACAATCCGTAATAGTACATGGGAGCTAACCCAGATAATAGTCGTGATTTATGAGATTATGTACCTTTTAATCGTCCCGCTCAACAAAAATTGTCCTCTGTTTCAATGCTAGTAATGCTGTTAAGTGAATTTTATTTTAAAAACAAAAATTATTCTAACTGCTAAAATAATAGAGTTTTATTTCACTGATAATGCCCTTTTCGCACATCTAAAAGAAAGAAAGAAAAAAGAAGGAACGAAAAAACAAAGAAACAAACAAACAAACAAACAAAGAATAATCTAATTTAATACGTTTTGAATGTGAGCGTCTGATGTTTTTCCCAGTTAATTTGCTGTAAAAAAAACTCGTGAACAATTTTATTTTGACTTTGCTATAATTAGAGCCGTGTGGAGTAAAATTACGGCAAGACCGTGTAAACTGAGATAATGGCGAGCATAGTGCTGACAGCGATCGCCAAGCGGACAGAGATGGGAGAAAGAACCATGTGGATTAGAATGAAAGCGAATATTATTTTAACTGAGATACGAAACACAAGCGTCATGTACACAGAGATGATGGCAGGACGTATATGGGGACTGAGATGAGAACATGGATGAAGGCTAGAGCCAAGTATAAAGAGCTAACTATATGAAAAGTGGATTAAGATGAGGATAATTGCGTGTGTAGAAAGGAGAATAATAGAGCTATGTTGAGAGAGGGCAAGACTTATTTGAGGAGAGGTGAGAGCCATGTGGACAGAGGAGATGGCAAGACTTATTTGAAGAGAGGTGAGAGCCATGTGGACAGAGGAGAGGGCAAGACTTATTTGAAGAGAGGTGAGAGCCATGTGGACAGAGGAGAGGGCAAGACTTATTTGAAGAGAGGTGAGAGTCACGTGGACAGAGGAGATGGCAAGACTTATTTGAAGAGAAGCGAGAGCCATGTGGAAAGAGATGACAAGACTTTGAAGAGAGAAGAGAGCCATGTGGACAGGAAAGAGGGCAAGACTTATCTGAAGAGAGACTACAACGAGGGCCCGGTGGACTGAAACGAGAGCAAAGAAGCATGAGGAAACAGATGGGTGCAAGAAGAGGACAGAGACAAAGACACACGCAACGTGACCAGGTGAAAACAAGGTCCTTGTGGTTAGACATGAAAGTACGAGCTATATACAGAGAGAGATGTGGACAATATTCTTATAGACATAGAGAGGGACAATATCCATGTGAAGAGAGATGGGGAGACACTATCCATGTAAAGAGAGAGACACTATTCATGCATACAGAGATGAAGGCAAGAGGCATGTAGACAGTGATCAAAGCAAAAGCTATGTGAGCTGTAAAACAAATAAATCTTTCTGAATAGCTCAGAATGAGATAGGTGTGGCTGGGACGAGGAGGGTCTTGAACACTGACATGACAACAATCACAATTCGAAATTCAACGAATCCTTAGCGAAATGGGATGAGGGTAATGTCCCAGTGGATTGCGATGAGATTTAAGTCGTAATAAGTTAGAATCTAATGATAAACTTTCGCTCCTTTATGAAGAACAAATCTTTACCTATGGTATCCACAGCACCCATCAGGCAGAGGTCAAAAGGTCTGTGAGTTATTTTTTTTGCGTCCTGTTGTGGCAGTGTCCGGCGCTCGTACGTTGACTTCTTGCCAGTATTTCTATGAGATTCCAGATTCATCTCTCTGCCAAGGAATGGAAAGAAGGAAATAAAGTACTTGTTGTCGTCCCTTATTCTCGTCACGAAATAAATGAAATCAAGTATTAGTTGTCGCCCCTTATTATCTTCGTATTATAAAAGAAATAAAAGTAAGAGTTGAGTTCCTACTTATGTTGATACTCATTAAAATCAACAGGAGAATTAACGATTTTCAATAAGCGAAACGCCATTCGCATGGTACGTCTGGCGTTGAAGATTTACAGTAAGAGAATACAATGCCTAAATAATAATTATACTGCGTTGTTTATTATAATGATGTGTAGGCAAAAATCTAAAAATATGCACAGAAAGAAGGTGTGGAACTAAAGTGGTTATTATTTTTATTTCATAATTATTAATTTGTAATTTTCCAACATTTCATTCTGCTTTCTAAATGAATGTGCGAGTGTGCATGTACTTTGTACAACAGTTATTATTTCATCGTAGTCGCTTGCTATAGTGTGTTTCCATTCTGTGTCCGGTGAGAAAGCACTCAAGACCGCATAATTAATTGCTGACTATAGTGTGCTTCTAGTGGTCCAGTCAGTGTCCTGTGAGAAAACACTCAAGACTGCATAATTAGTTTCTAATAGAGACAACAAATGACCGACTCACGTGTCGTAAGCTCTCCATTTTAGATTAAAGGGTCGAGAATGTGGCTCACCAGAAAATTTTGTCAGGAAGGAAACACTTAGTGCTTATAAAAGCAATTTGGAAAAAAACTCTACCACTATTTAAAATTGGTCATTACTGCAGAAAGGTCAAATAGGCAATGGAATGCATCCGTTCACATTCGATATACAGGTGCTTGTTTCCAGGAAAACTTCTGTCTTTATTCCACTAAACCATGAATAGCAGGGTGTTATTTGATCATTTTAATCCTACAAATTCCTACAAATTCCTTTCCATAATGCAAGTGAGTATAAATACTATTAATCATTATCTATTAAGAGACGCACATAGATGGCAATGTAAATAGTTTTTGTGAATTTAGTATGTACGTATGAAATGTAAGTTTGGAAGTTGGTGGGTATTAGATGGACGCACGACGGACAGACAGACAGAGAGACAGACAGACAGACAGATACAGACAGACGACATATAGATAGATAGATAGATAGATAGATAGATAGATAGATAGATAGATAGATAGATAGATAGATAGATAGATAGATAGATAGATAGATAGATAGATAGATAGATAGATAGATAGATAGATAGATAGATAGATAGATAGATAGATAGATAGATAGATAGATAGATAGATAGACAGACAGACAGAGAGATTTGGCAATATTTTCCACTAGATCAAGTTTTGAGCAAAACCAAACGTTTAAATATAATGAACCAAAAAGTTCCAGACTGACTTTCTTAGCAGCTCTCGCGCCTTTTGTCGTTCCAGCTCCGCGATGTTGCCGACTGGAAAATGTTGCGGATACTGTAACGGATGGTGGCTTGGATCTATCCGAATCTTCACGTGTCCACTGCAAACGACAACCATTAGCATTACCCCACAATCATTAGCATTACACAACAACTATTAGCATTAAACCGTCCAAGGAACGTGGCCGTACGAAACGAAAACGCGTAAGGAGCTTACAACAACATCCCCTGCATGAAAGGGCATGGCGAGTGTGACGTCACGGGTAATGAAACTAACGACACCAAAACTTCTGTACGTGACGTAACTATTGTTCAGTATGTCTGAAAGAGAACGCACGCGTTTGTTGGAGAGTATGGCGTTGTCCTGTCTCTGTGAAAAATTGGACGTGTCAAGACGTCACATGTATATCTTAAGTTAGTGTAGATTGCTAAATTGGTATTAATGGTATTGGTAGTTGCACTATAACCGATGGAGGCATTTGGTGAAAATGGCAAAAATTAGTGCTGGTGAAGAAGTGATGGTTGACTTGGAAGGGGGAGTGATGGTTGACTTGGTTGTTGTTGCTGATGGTGTTATTCATTACAAATACTATCGTAGCTATGATACTGAACACAGTTTTCATGATAATGATGATGGGATGATAATGATGATTGTAATAATCGATAAATGTGATAATGTTGATAACAGCATAAGGATAATGCTGATGGTGATTGTTGCTGTTGTTGTTGTTGTTGTGTCGGTGGTTATGGTGGTAATGTTGATAATGATATTGGTAATGATGTTGGGATATCGGTAATGACAATTGTGTTGAAGATGGTGAACGTGAGAATGATAATGATACTAGCAGCTATTATTGTTATGATAATAGAGGTGATTGTGGTCTCGAAGATTCCTACCATCTGTAGTAGTGGTAAATATTTTGATGATAATAGTAAGCAACATGAATCTGCAAACAGAAAAGATGCTTATGATGTAACATTTACTGGCGTTGGTAATAGGACTGGCTTTGCTAGAAGTGATTTGGTTATCACAGTTAATCTGGTGATAATAATGATGACAGTGGTAGTATGTAATTCTTGTGATGACGACGAGTATGTTGATATTAATGTTCGTGGCATCGTTTCCGGTTATTTTTCGTAAACTCTGACCTAAAAAGTGTCCCCACTTTAAACTCTGACCTACAAAGTGTCCACACTTTAAACTCTGACCTACAAAGTGTCCACACTTTAAACTCTGACCTAAAAAGTGTCCACACTTTAAACTCTGACCTACAAAGTGTCCACACTTTAAACTCTGACCTAAAAAGTGTCCACACTTTAAACTCTGACCTACAAAGTGTCCACACTTTACACTCTGACCTACAAAGTGTCCACACTTTAAACTCTGATCTAAAAAGTGCCCACGCTTTAAACTATGACCTAAAAGGTGCTCACGCTTTACACTCTGACCTAAAAAGTGTCCACACTTTAAACTCTGACCTAAAAAGTGCCCACGCTTTAAACTGTGACCGAAAACGTGCCCCTTACCTGACAAGAAAATACAGTCCATCAATGGGCATGCCCTGTTTGACGATGATATCTTCAAATTTGACGATGTGTTTCACCAGACTCATTGCCGCCATCTTGCGGTAGCGCGCATTCCACTTGTGAAATAAGGGGAAGTCCTGTACAAACTTTTGCTTCTCGGCGAACTCTCGCGCCTGCAGATGAGAACGAGAAGACTCATTTCATCCAATCAGGTTAGAAAAAGTGATGTAAGTGATGTTATTTACTAAACGAATATTTACAAAACTTACAGTCATTTAAACACACAAAAGTAGCATGTGCATACCTTAGAGGTAGGTGATACAAAATTAAATTTCGGTTGAATAAAATAAAATTGTTTTATCAAGATAATTACTCGTAAAGCACGGAGTGAATAGGCTAATTATTTCATTTTTAAAAAATCTAATATTGAAAAATATATCATTGATTTATATTTTCATAAAGCAAAAAAATAATCACACGTGCACACACGAGTACACAAACGCACATACAAGTATATACATTTGCACTAACGCTCATACACATACCAACGCGCGCACATAAGCACATATACCTGCATTGCATACATGCACTCACATATAAGCACATACACACAAGCACAAAGCTAAAAACAGCTAAAAGTGCGCATGCGCACACACCCATTCTCTCTCTCTCATACACACACACACACACACACACACACACACACACACACACACACACACACACACACACACACACACACACACATATCTATGTAAGTATACACTCCGATTTATTCAGACATCTGGTAAAGGTTGTGAGGATTGCCAAACTCACCAGCCTCCTACTAAATTCTCAACTCACCAAAACAATGTACACCAACCTGGAACGCGTGCAGAGTTTTGTTGTACAAGTCTCTGCTCACCACTAGAAGCTCACAAGGATCGTTGGCGATGATGGTGGCGTTACGAATGGATTCAGGGTTGATTAGTGCAAGCTCACCGAAACTTTTCCCCGTGCCTGCGATACGTCATCCGATCGTAAAGTGTCAGTTTCGTTTTAAATTCACTAAGTTATTTACGTGATGTCGTAAATGTCAATTTCTCGTATTTTTAATTTCGTTGGTTTGAAGTAAGTTAGGTGAAATGTCATAAAGTGTCAGTTTCATTTTAAATTCATTGTCTAAGTTATTTATGTGATGTCGTAAAAGTCGGTTTCTTGTACTTTTAATTTCATTGGCTGAAGTAAGTTAGGTGAAATGTCTAAAAATGTCAGTTTCATTTTAAATTCATTGTCTAAATTATTTATGTGATGTCATAAAATGTCGGTTTCTTGTATTTTTAATTTCATTGGTTGAAGTAAGTTAGGTGGAATGTCGTAAAGTCAGTTTCTTTCATTATCATTTTCACTTGACGTAATTGGTATGCAATGTCGTTAAGATTGGTGTCTCACGCTTCAATAAATACAATGAAAGTAAAACCAAAAGTCCTTGACCTGTATGAGTGTATATTATTGCTAGCCTTTTAGTGGTGATAAATACATTTTTCTTTTAATAGATGTAAGGTTATTACTTCTTGCAACACAATGGCACTGAGCTAAGTCATAACATATATATTTTCTATGAGGGGGGGGGGTGATATATATTATATGATTGTATATGTCAAATAGTATCACACCTGCATGATACGATAATATTCATCACCGTGCAATACCGCACAATAACGCGTCAAATGTAACGACGATATATCACATCATATTATATCGTTACAGTAAAAATCGCATCACGATCTGACATACCCAAGTGAGTTTCATCAGCAAATTATTCTGTAATCACATCTCTTTTGCGCCACTGTTGCAAACTGTTCATTTCTGCAATCACATCCCTTGCACCACTGGTGCAAACTTGTTTTTAAGCGCAGTGCAAATGATGGCTTTCTTTTGATTATCAGTGAGATTGCTATGTTCATTAGTTCTTAAGTTCTCCTATACCTCCGCGACCCGTGGGACTTATCATGGTCATATTAGTTTCCCGATTGAGCCACATCTTCATAGTAACCTACTTATCAACCAATCACACACTTTCAAATTATAATAAGTTGTTTTGTTGGGTTGGTAGAGAAATCACTCCGCAAAAAATTACTTTAAAGACAACAAACAAGATTTTCATTAATTTCCAAAAAGACAATTGGAGTGTTGTTTTCCTGTACTCATAACCCCTTGCATTTGGGTATGGACATATAAGATAATCTAGCAAACAAATGTTTGACAAAACGTCAGACATTTGTTTGATCCGGATCGACCGATTATGCGAAAAGAGCAATTCTAATTTTCAAAGAGGTACCGCTGAATGTAAGAATTTTATATCATAAATATTTTCAAGATAGAAAGAGGATAGAGGGAGGGAGGCACAGAGAAAGATTAAACAAGATAATGTGAAAATGGCTTAATATACGGATACTTTGAACACACAAACACAATAACTGCTAAACAGTTTGTTGTCGTTGAGCAGTGTTACTATAAATAGAATTTAATGAAATGTTATTAATCCAAATAATGTTACTGTCACAAAATGTTGTTCGCAAAAACATTTCTTTAAGTGGGTCAGGCACTTAAGTCGATTACCTATTTTCAAAATCATTCTAGATCCGGTTTGCAAAAATAAATATTCTAAATATATGCTTTTTATAATATACTGCCTGAAATAGTTGTTGATATTTTAAATATGTTAGTATCTTTCTCTTTAGAATTTTTTTTCAAATCAAAATACACGGTTTTTTTTTTTAGTTTGTCACTTGCCGACAACTCCGACGTGAATGCCGTAGAGCGAACGATCGAGTGGTCTCCCATGCTTGTCAAGTTTCGCTGATGCTTCTTCCTGGAGTTGCTTCCGGTGCACAATCTCTACCTCTTCTTCAGCCAAGTTCGAGTTGATGTGAATACCCGCAGATCCGTTGAGCACAATGTAGAACCTGTTGTTAAAGTGTAATAATACCTAGAGTTTACAAAAAGTACTAGAACTACTGACAACATACTTAAACCTCTAAATATAACTAGGCTCTGCTGAGAGTTGCAAGCAGTATATTACTGGATCTTCACAGGATACAGAACCTGTGTCAATGATTAGTGTTGATGATGATGGTGGTGGTGGTGGTGGTGGTGGTGGTGGTGGTGGTGGTGGATGGGTGGTAGTGGCGATTTATCTATCATTAGAGTATATACAAACTGTTTCCATAATATAGTTGGTAGATTAAAACTTTCTCTGCTGGTGGTTATTGTTGTTTCTCTTATATATATATATGTCTGTGTGTGTGTGTGTTTGTGTTTGTGAGTGTGTGTGTGTGTGCGTGCGTGTGTGTATATGTGTCTGATTTTATAGTACGCAAAATAATATTGTAATTTAATTAAAACCTAAATGGGGAGATGAATTCTAACATGGATTTTAAAAATAAATTTATGAAAGCCCAAATTGGTCTTAATGAGGATTTATTTTACATGAAGTGTGACAAAGAATGCAGTCGTCTAAAAACTGAGTCCAACAATAAG
Organism: Sinotaia quadrata; assembly: GCA_028829895.1. Classification (NCBI taxonomy): domain Eukaryota; kingdom Metazoa; phylum Mollusca; class Gastropoda; order Architaenioglossa; family Viviparidae; genus Sinotaia; species Sinotaia quadrata. The sequence goes on from CM054184.1 coordinate 14,759,273, forward strand.
AGCAGACTTCGAGACTGAAAGATTTAGACATAAAATGACCTTTACTATGAACAAATGTTTGAGCTTGTCTAAAGACATTTTTTTTTTCAGAACACGCCAACGTTTAAATTCAGATTATAATGAAAACCAAAAGTAAAAGAGCTTAGTCTCTCTCTCTCTCTCTCTCTCTCTCTCTCTCTCTCTCTCTCTCTCTCTCTCTCTCTCTCTCTCTCTCTCTCATTTTTGACATGGAAATCAATCGCAGAATTTCAAACTACACTTGTATGGAAGTAATAGGGCCTTAAAAATACGACGGAACAACTCAGGTTGTGCGAAAGACATATTTACATTAATGAAAAACCCACATTGTGAATCATAAAAATAAAAGACCTTAATTAACTGGCGTAACACGGCTTTAAGAATGAAAAGTTTTTGTTTTAAATTTCAAATGAAAATGAAAATATTTGAAAGTTCAGACTAACATCCACCTGTAAACAGCAGATACAGGTAATGTTTGTCGTGAAAGTAAAGCCCGGATTTTGAAAAAGGAGGCAAAAGGCGAATAGCACCAGTTCCAATCTAAGATGGTTTTAACGCTTAGCTATGCAAGCATTTCTTCATTTCCCTTGAAAACGTCCACTTTGAAAAGTCAAACTGCTGATTTTGTCTAAAGTGATTGATTAATTCATTATAATGGGGTGTTATGGCTGTCTCTGTGTAGGATATTTTTTGGTAGTGTTTTGCATTTAAATAAGACAAAATCATGTGTAGAAATGCAATAGTTAAAACTTGAGAATACTGTCCATTTTCAAATACGAAGTATTTTCCATCCCTAAGCATACAAACACATACGCAAACCACGTATAGAAAATCTACAAAACGAAAATTAAATTTTATCAGTTTTGTTTCACTATCATTCGTTAGTAATCTTAATGCAGTCCTGATAATGAAGATGATGATTTCGATGATGTCAAAGCTGTTGTCGATGATGATAATGAATTATGTGGCGGTGATGGTAGTGACAGTGGTGTTAAGTGGGCACGGGAAGTCATGATAATAAAATTATTTGCATGTAAACTGTATGACCTGTCAAGGTATGCCCAATACTAACCTATCTTTGCTCTTACCTTTGATCTTTCAAGCAACGGGTAAAGATTCGTCAGTTTTAAAAGTGTATTAAGAAATGTTTTCCAACATTCAACAAATCAAATATTCTTCAAGTATGTCTACGTTTATAAGGAAATAAAAATGAAATCACACAAATGATCTAAAGTGTCTGTTAAAGTGCTTTACTTAAATTAGATATACTTCAACTCATGTACATAAAAAGAAATAATACTAAGTAAAATATTTTTCAAACGAAGCAGTCTAGACGATACCAATCCTTAATATCTCTAATAAAGGACTTTAAAACGTTGTTTGTAAATCGCAGCTCAAACACTGCCGCCTCGAGTGGCTGGACAATTACCGAGCACAAGTAGCAGTTAAAACAAAAATATTGGTCACACATAGATAGATAGATAGATAGATAGATAGATAGATAGATAGATAGATAGATAGATGGATGGATGGATGGATGGATGGATGGGTGGATGGATAGATAGATAGATAGATAGATAGATAGATAGATAGATAGATAGATAGATAGATAGATAGATAGATAGATAGATAGATAGATAGATAGATAGATAGATAGATAGATAGATAGGTCCATAATGCATATTCACATATATTTTATCCATTTACTAATAATGTACATCCTTGCGTAACACTTTTTTGTACATACATGAATACATGAACCTATAAACCGATACTATAATTAGCCAGAAAAAAAGGCCATTACAAACACGTTAATTTAGTCTTTCATTAACTAAGAGGAAGAAAAAATGATAATTAGTTACTTGCACATTTAATTCTTGGATACGGTCTACTCATTTACAATCATGACGGTTAAACTCAACATTCATGAGCTAAATCGTGGATGGCAGTTAATCAAGAAAAATCTTCAATGGCCAAAACAGTACTCGAACCTAAAATCTACTGTAAGCTGTTTACCTCGAAGCCTCCAGTCATCTCAGTAGACGTATCATTAATCATTAAATATAGATTATGGTCTTTAGAATGGTAACATTAAACTTCCGACTGATAATTTGCAAATGCATGAAGTTTTTGTCAATCATGATTAAGTTTGTTATTAATATTTTGACCGGTTTTGCGTACTATAGTTCGTCCAGACAACAAACAAATTTGAAAGTGGTCTCCCGTATATTTTATTATTCTGGTTTGATGCAACTATAACAAATTATTATAGAAAAGTAGATTATTTAAGTTTGGTTGGATATTTATTACAAAGGGAGAGAGAGAAAAAAAAAGTCGAGTACACAGTTCTAGTTTTAAAGCATGCAAAATATAGTGACATACTCATCTCCCTTTTCGCCCTGTCTGATGATGACGTCATCGTTTCTGCATATTCGAAATTCAGAATATTTCACTATTTCCTGAATGATTTCTGGAATACAGAACAAAAATCACTTCAGAGTGAGTGAGTGAAAATGAGTGAGTGAGTGAGTGAGTGAGTGACGACAAATGCAAACTTTCACACAAGATTGTGGACATAGTTGTGTACCCGTGCTTATTAAGTGTGTTGACTTGGATCATCCACAGGTTGAAAACATTTAATAAACTGCTTTGTTGGCAGAATCGAATGGTTTATCAGTTTGAATCTTTTCTTTACGGAGGCGAACATAAATGATGTTAATCATCCTGCTTATAAATAACCTCTCTGTTCTTAAATAATTTGATAATTTTTATGCTGTGGTGTATCCTAGTTATAAATGACGTCATACTTTTCAAAATTAATCTCAAGATGGTAAGACGTAACGTATCCCTAGTTATGAAGGTCAAGGTTAGCTATTAGCCTCTGATCGGTACCCAGTAAAAAACACAATTCACGTCTCCTACGTGACACTGGAAGCGATCGAGTAAATTAGAAATTCGTTTCCACACCCCAACTCCTGCAGGTGACTAGAGTCAAGAGGTAGCTTTAAACAATGGATTTATCCAGTAGTCTGTTGGCGGGCCGAAAATTGTGGCCACAATGTCATCCCATATTGGCGGGCCGAAAAGTGTGGCCTCAATGTCATCCTATTTTGGCAGGCAGAAAAGTGTGGCCTCGATGTCATCTCATTTTGGCAGGCCGAAAAGTGTGGCCTCAGTGTCATCAAATGTTGGCGGGCCGACAGGTGTGGCCTCAGTGTCATTCCATGTTGGCGGGCCATCAGGTGTGGCCTCAGTGTCATTCCATGTCGGCGTACCGAAAACACTCCATTTATACTATAATGCATCCATAATGTTTATATATTATTGCATGAGTGATATTATCTACTAATACTCTACTCCATTCTCAGGTCACTGAGTGCTGACCACTAAATGCCCTTTAAAGGTGCTTTCATTATATTTTATTTCACTTCTAGATATTTTCCCACGGCTTCGCTCAAGTAAATGTCGGTTTTCAGAATATGTTGCTTAAAGTAAAATTATTTTATATACTTTCATTATCACCCGTTTTTATCACCATATTACACTACACTTTAAACATTTATTTTTATTTTTGTATCTAGGTGTCATGGAAATCTTAAGTGTTAGAATGTGCCAATTATTATTTTCAAGGTTGATTGAATTTTAGTTTTAAATTTGATTTGCACATATTCCGACTTTCTTCTGAGTCACCTCTGCCAGCTTTCAATGTGGTCTGTTACTATAGCATGGGTTTTGTTTTGTTTTGTTTTTTTAAACATAAGCCAAGAGACCTGTCAGCATTTGCACCAGTGGGAGTTGGCGTGTTTGATGTAGAGAGAAAAACAAAAGAGATAACAAGATAAAGAAATAAGGAGAGGGAAAGAGACGGAGAAAGAAAGAGAATGTGAGAGAAAGTGAGAGCAAGAGAGAATAAAGAGAAAAGGAGAAAGAGATAGAATGAGCAGGAGAGATGTCGAAGAAATTGGAAAGAGGGAATGAAAGAAAAATAAAATAAAAGATAATTACGAATGAAGAGTGTTTGAGAGAAAGAGACAAAAAGAAAGAGGGAAATAAGGGAAGACATGAGAGAAAAAGTCAGACTGACAGAGAGACTGACTGACAGACAGACAGACAGGCTGACAGACAGACAGACAAACTTACTGACTGACAGACAGACAAACAGACTGACTGACTTGATTTATTGTTATTTGTTTGCCAATTGTGTTATTTTGTGTGCTTGATTGTTTGCTCTTTGGAGATAAGAATTGTATGTTTGTTTATTTGTTTACTTCTTTTCTTGCTTCTTTAAAACGTTCTTTGCTTACTTGTTTGCTCATGTGTTTTTATGTACTTGCTTGAATTTATTGTTTTGTTGCCATGTGTGTTTCTTGGAACTGTTTGATTGTTTACTTTTGTACCCGTTTGTTTGCTTGATGAGTCGTTTCGTGTAATAATGTTTGCTTGTTGAGTCATTCCGTGTAATACTGTTTGCTTGTTGAGTCGTTCCGTGTAATACTGTTTGCTTGTTGAGTCGTTCCGTGTAATACTGTTAGTTTGATAGTAATAAGAATGCTTACTGTTCTTTACGTCTTTAAACAGTTTCTCGGCCTTTTTCTTGAACCATGGCACAACATCTTCAAGTTCGTTATCCGGCCGTTCCTCTGGCGGTTTGGTAATAAGGGAGAGCACTTTTTCGTAAATGTGTGCCATGTGGAACCGCCCTTCCTCGGCTGGAAAAAACAAAACAAAATCAACTGATATTGTTATATCTATAAAAAGAACAATGTTCACCTGTCCTAACATAATTTTACCTTAGGAGTTTGTCTCTAGTGAGGAGAAAATATATGGTAAGTCCATGAATTAATAATATAATCAAAAGGTATAATATGTGGTTAAGTCCATGAATTAAGTAAAAATGTTCACAGTGAACTTAAGATTAAAATATTTCTTAGTGAACCTCAAGGTCAAAAGAATTCACAGTGAACTATAGAGTTTTTTTTTTTAAGTGCAAAACGAACGAGTAAAAATGTTCACAGTGAACTTAAGATTAAAATATTTCTTAAGAGAAATTCAAGTATAAAAGAATTCATGTGAATTATAGAGATAAAGAATGCACAGTGAACATCAATTTAAAAAAAATTCACTGGGAATTATAGAGTTAAAGAATGCACAGTGAACCAAAGAATTCTCTGTGAACTCTAGAGTAAAAGTATTCACAGTGAGCTATTGATTTAAGAATTCATAGTGAATTTCAAAGAATAAAAGAATTCAAGTGAACTTCAAGATTAAAATAATTTACAGTGAATTTAGGATTAAAATAATATTGCAGTGAACTTTAGAATATAAGAATATACAGTCTACTCTACATTTAAGCACAAATTTAGTGAACTCAATATTAACAGAATTTACAGTGAGGACTAGAGTAAAAGCATTTATAGTGAACTCTTGATTATAAGAATTACAGTGAACACTAAACAGATTTTACAGAGAACTCAATATTTAAAAATATTTATTGACACTGAACTCAGAAATGAAAGAATTTATTGACTGAATTCAAGATTAAAAGAATTTATTGACAGTGAACTCAGAAACGAAAACAATTATTGACTGAATTCAAGATTAAATGAATTTATTGACAGTGAACTCAGAAACGAAAACAATTATTGATTGAATTTAAGATTTAAAGAATTTATTGACACTGAACTCAGACGAAAGAATTTATTGACTGAATTCAATATTTTAAAAAGAAATATTGACTGAAATCAAGAATAAAAGAATTTATTTACAGTGAACTCAGGAATGAAAGAATTTACAGTATGCTCAAGAGTAAACGAATTAAAGTGAACTCAAGATTACAAGAAGTCACAATGAATTCAAGGATTAAAGGAATTACACAAATATAGATATTTCTGATAAAACAAATTGAAAGGACTCTTAGTTAATCTGTAGTTTATAAACTGGAAGTTCTACTGCCATTTAAATGCTTCAATGCAGGATATTCTAATCGAAATGATATTTCTTGTAAGCAAAGCAATAGCTCATAATGTTCTACACACGTTGGCGAGAACCATGTGTGTGATTAACTTACAGATAATTTGTAATGTGTAAATAATGTGTAAAAACCTTAGGACCGCATGGACATTTAATTCAAATAAATATCTCAGATTGTTGTATGATGCAATCTCTCAAAGATCTAATTATAGTACCGAATAGATGAAGATGACACATCTGTAGGTGAGTTTGAACAAGTGATTAATTAATGAACTGCTGTAAGTACTTTATATTAGTGTAGAAAAGGGATTCATAGGTTAACCACTGTAAGTACTTTATATTAGTGAAGAAAAATTATTCATAGGTAACGACTATAAGTACTTTATATTAGTGTAGAAAAGGGATTCATAGGTTAACGACTGTAAGTACTTTATATTAGGGTAGAAAAATGATTCATAGGTTAACGACTAAGTAATTTCTGTGTGTGTTAGTTAGAGCTTTGTAATTAATTACTGTTGTTCAGTAATTTATATTAGTGTAGAAAAGGAAATCATATTTTAATGAATGTAAGTAATTTATGAGTGTGTGTGTGTAAGTGAGATCCTTGTAATTAATTACTGTAAGGACTGTATATTAGTGTAGAAAAAAGATTAACGACTCTAAGTAACTTTCGAGCGTTTGTGAGAGTGTGTGTGTGTGTGTGTGTGTGTGTGTGTGTGTGTGTGTGTGTGTGTGTGTGTGTGTGTGTGTGTGTGTGTGTAAACGAGAGATCCTTGTAATTAATTACTGTAAGCACTGTGGGTGTGCGTAAATGAGAGATCCTTGTAATTAATTACTGTAAGCACTGTGGGTGTGCGTAAATGAGAGATCCTTGTAATTAATTACTGTAAGCACTGTGGGTGTGCGTAAATGAGAGATCCCTCTTTTTCTTTGTAACTGAGGGACTACACTTCAACTGCGTGCAAACGAGGAATTGACGAGATGATGAGAGCATACCTGGCAACCTCATTTAGCTGCGTGGCGTAAGCGATGAGTTGAGAAACAGTTACATTACTTATGTAACGACGTTACCTAAACACACTAATTATATCATATATATGCATTCAGGGACAGGTCGAAAAAAAACGTGTTATGGTCCTTACGAAGTCTACAAGGAAAATGTCTTGAAGCGATTAATGCAGTAGTCAATAGCGCAGTATACCTTTCGTAGACGAGTTGTGTACAGTTAAGAAAAGTAATATGATCTAAAGGGGTAGGGGGGGGGTTGCGTGCAGCCATACTTGAGGGATTTTAGTCACAGAGAAGCATTGTAGGTGCGAAGATCACGGGTGAATTTAATGAAAGGAGTAGGGGGGAGGGGGAGGGGTGTGTGTGTGTGAATATATGTGTTTGGGTGGGGGGTGAGTGTATACGGGTATATGTTTGGATGGGCGGGAGGGGGTGAATGACGGTCAGAACTAAGCATAATATAATGAAAAAAATAATAATGATAATAATAATGATAATTCTCTAATTGTATTTGGTACTGTCAATATGCTATCACAATGGAACATTCCTAGAACAACAGTAAAGGCTCTAGTTATTTATTTTGTGTTTAGTTATTTTTCTGTCGTCAAGCAGTTGGCATTCTGTTTTGTATTATATCTACCGTAAATCAATCGTCGTGCGTCCAACCGTCCACCCACCCACCCACACATACACACTTTGTTTAGAGGGGAGAAGCGAGAGTGGGAAAAGATAATTATTTTTTTTTTAGCTTGATTAGTGGGACTTTCTATAGTATACAAACAATACAAACAATCGCTGCCTGCGTGCAGCTATGAGTCTGCAACTATAGTGGGACTTTCTACAGTATACAAACAATACAAACAATCGCTGTCTGCCTGCAGCTATGAGTCTGCAACCATAGTGGGACTTTCTACAGTATACAAACAATTCAAACAATCGCTGCCTGCGTGCAGCTATGAGTCTGCAACCAGAGTGGAACTTTCTACACTCTACAGTATACAAACAATACAAACAATCGCTGCCTGCGTGCAGCTATGAGTCTGCAATCATAGTGGGACTTTCTACAGTATACAAACAATCGCAGTCTGCGTGCAACTATAAGTCTGCAATCATAGTGGGACTTTCTACAGTATACAAACAATGGCTGCATGCGTGCAGCTATGAGTCTGCAATCATAGTGGGACTTTCAGTATACAAACAATGGCTGCCTGCGTGCAGCTATGAGTCTGCAATCATAGTGGGACATTCAGTATACAAACAATGGCTGCCTGCGTGCAGCTATGAGTCTGCAATCATAGTGGGACTTTCTACAGTATACAAACAATGGCTTCCTGCGTGCAGCTATGAGTCTGCAATCATAGTGGGACTTTCTACAGTATACAAACAATGGCTGCCTGCGTGCAGCTATGAGTCTGCAATCATAGTGGGACTTTCTACAGTATACAAACAATGGCTGCCTGCGTGCAACTATAAGTCTGCAATCCTACTTTTAAAAAAAAATATCTGATTTGATATCGTTCGATTGACGACCACTTTTATATGTAGCTCCAATCAAGCGTAAATCCTACCGTTACGTGGCCAACTCATTGCGCACAACTTTCAAGAGGGTTTGAGTCAGGCGCGTGCAAGCAACGGGATTGGAGTGGGTTGTTGGATATTTTTTTTAAAATGTATTATCGTTTTGCCAATACTTTGACAAATTAGCTTCATTATTCTGAGTCAGACCCCGAATCGCTAAAATATGACATTGTCTCAGTTTCCACCCAAAGGTGAAACAATTACGACAGTATCAAAAATAGTGCAAACACACACACAGACACACACACACACACACACAGACACACACACACAGACACACACACGAGCAGATATATGCGATACAGACATGCACATATATACACCGCAGAGTCCTTTGAATGCTGGGGAAAACTAGCTTTAATGACTGCTACACGTGGACTGCTTTACGAAATCCGAAATAATTCGAAATGATTGATGACTGAACTCGCCATGAGACGAGAAAGTTATGAGTGCCGTACAATGACTCGCTCAAACACCGCTGATTTCTAAAATCAAGATCAGAAAAGAAACGAAACTGCAGTGAGACTCTTTCAGCTCATTACGTAACAGAGTGAACATTTACAATAGGTGGTGGTGGTGGTGGTTGGGAGTGGTTGACTTATGCAACTTTATAAAAGAAACAGGACAAAAATAGAACGCCCAGGTAGGAGTACAGTATGCAATTGGTTATTTCAGCCTGTCCTTAACAATATAATATGTCCTTTAACAATATAATCTGTCCCTAACAATATAATCTGCCCCTAACAATATAATCTGTCCCTAACAATACAATCTGTCTTTAACAATACAATCTGTCCCTAACAAATATAATATATCCCTAACAATATAATATGTCCTTAACAATACAATCTGTCCCTAACAAATATATGTCCTTAACAATACAATCTGTCCCTAACAAATATTATATGTCCCTAACAATATAATATGTCTTTAACAATACAATCTGTCCCTATCAAATATAATCTGTCCTTAACAATATAATATGTCCCTAACAATATATGTTCCTAACGATATAATCTGTCCCTAACAATATAATCTGTCCTTAACAATGCACTCTGTCCCTAACAAATATAATCTCTCCTTAACAAATATAATCTGTTCCTAACAATATAATCTGTCCTTAACAATATATTCTGTCTCTAACAACATAATTTGTCCTTAACAATATAATCTGTCCCGAACAAATATAATCTGTCCTTAACAAATATAATCTGTCCGTAACAAGTATCTGTCCTTAACAACATAATCTGCCCTAACAATATAATCTGTCCCTAACAAAATATAATTTCCCTTCTATGGAGAAATTTTCACAACAATGAAGTCAAGCGCTCACTCGCTTATTTGTTCTCATGAGAAATCAGAGCGTCTTGTAAATGTTTACAGTTTACACTTACTTACAATGCCGTCAAAGTGAGGCTTCTTCCCTGACCTTTAACCTTTTGCCACAACAAACTTGATGGCATTAGTCACTGTCCAATGGTAGAATAAATAACAGCTTGTATACAAGTACTACACATCTAGTACAAGTTGATCTGCGTCCGAAATCTGCTTTAATCGAACGGAATAAAATATTAAAACAATAAAGTCACGGTTTACCTGTGGACACAGACCGGCAGTTCTTCTACCCAATGCTTATGTCCATTTCGCCATTTTGCAGAAAATAATCTGCCAGAAGCGGGCCAGAGTTTTTGAACGTTAGAACTACTGAACCGTGTCTCTGTAGTATGTTCTCAAAAAATATCTATTGTCAGTGAGGTGTTGCACGATAGAGATTAATGTGCGATAACTCGCACAGACTATGCAGACAACTCTTCCCGCCCGAAATCGCACAAACATGGTCAAAGCAGTATTATTTCCGTCATATAACACTGAAAGTTTTGTATTTTGAAACAAAACAGCTGGCATTTAATTATATATTGGGCAGATATAGTTCAAAAATAAAAATTATTATCAACTTGTTTTTAAAGGAAAGGGGTATGCGGGCATTGTAATAATCTGGACAATATAATCGCAATCAGTACTGATGAATGTTTAGTAGTAACAATGATAAAGCATTCTTTTGAACTGCTTATTTGAGTGTGTCACTTTGCTATGATGACGACGACGATGGTGGTGACGACGATGATGATGATGATGAATTTTCTTTAGTCACAAACCAATTCCCTAGGGTTTTTTCTTTTTATTGACCCCGAGCACAGCATTAAGAACGTGACTGCTAAGCTCGTGTTTAATCAACAGCCAATCGTAGCTGTTTTTTCACTTTCACTGATGCGTACGAGGCGTTTTAGTACAGATTGATTGCAGGTGTAACAGGTTAACAGGCAACTAACCTGCAACTAAGTTATTAAGTGCAACTTTCACTAGGTGCAGCTTACACTAGGTATAAAGTCAACAGGTCTACAGGTATACACTGTCTTTAACAGGTCTATAGGCTAAACTTACATCATGCATATTTTTAATAGGCCAAGAGTGATAATTGTGTAATGTTTTAACAAGCCTGTAAAGGTCAACTTACACAGCGTGCAAAATGTTAATAGGCTTTCTCTTTCCCTCCGTCTCTCTCTCTTCGTCTTTCTCTCTCCGTGTCTCTGTGTCTTTCTTTCTGTCTCTCTTCCTGTCCCTCTGTCTTTCTGTCTTTTTCTCTCTGTCTCTCTCTCCCTCTGTGTGTCTCTCTCCATCTGTCTCTTTCTCCCCTCTGTCTGTCTTTCTCTCCTCTCTGTCTGTCTGTCTCTCCCTCTCTGCCTCACTCCCAATGTCTGTCTCCCTGTCCCTGTTTCTCTCTCAGTGACTGTCTGTTTCTCCCTCCCTCTCTGTTCTGCCTTCTGTCTGTCTGTCTGCTTGTCTCTCTCAACACTCCCCATCCACCATCATTATTTTATAAATGTTGATTGAATTTTTATCAGTGCAAAAAGTGTCCCCACAATTTTGTCTGTAACGAAGAGCAAACCATATTTGATTTGCCGTACGAATTGTCCCTAAATACACAAGACACAGATATACACTACTCAGTGTTGTGTTATAATTGTACCTAAATACACAAGACACAGATATATGCTACTCAGTGTTGTTTTAGAATTTTCTGCAATGTTTGAAACAGTAATCAGTGTGTGTGTGTGGTGAATTTGCCTATCCCTGTTTCTAAACATAAATGTTATATAAATTGTTAAATTGCCATAGTGACCCAACCTTGGGCACTTCTTCGGATGGTAATTTTGTAAGTGTCAGATTGAGTAAACAACTCGAGTTGAGAATAAGCTAGAAAATTGCTGACACAATCCAAACCAGTTCCAAGTGGATGAGTAGTTTTTCGGACTAATAGTTGTATCACTTGTACATATCAAATTCATCCAATGGGGATGGACCGGAAATTTCTTTGTTGAAGAAGTACTCCTTTCTAATCACTCTAAATTTAAACATAACTCAAGTCCGGTCATAAAGGCGATCGTTTGCTTATGTTAAGTTAACTGACTGATAAAGGAAGAATGGATTTGAATAGTTTGTATATGTTTGCTGTTGATCTATGACTTGAATTAGACAATGCTTGTGTAAATGAACTATTACTTCTATGTTCTCTAATTTCATTACATTGTACATTACACGTGTGAATTTTGATTGATGCTATATTTCTTATGCTGTGTTTATTGGGCTAATGAATATTGTTGCAGGATTTGTAAGTTGTGAATGTTTGTAAGAGAGAAATTTAGTGCTGCCTTAATTTGACTTTTGCAGAGTGAAGCAAAACTTTTTGTTTGTTACTTCATGCTACAGTGACTATTGTATATGTTGGTATGTGCATCCAGACTGTTGTCAACTTATCATTAAATCGTGTCACTGTAAGTTGATTCCCCTGAATTCTGTTCGGAAAGCCAATATGGCAGAGATTTGTGACCTGAGTTTGGTCTCAGGAATTCATGAAGATCACTGTGAAAAATCCTCATGGTGTATTGAGTAAATAATGTACACGAAACTTCAAGAACATTCCTCCTGATGTGCTTGATACCTCATGTGAAATTCAGGACGATTCTTTACAGTATGCTAGGAGGGTGCTTTGAAGATTCTGGAACAGTTGTGTAACATGCCTCTAGGAAGGATACATGGGACCTGCCTCAATATGAAAGGCAGTGACTTGTTGCAAACCGTGTAGCAGAAACACATACCGGTGACAGCCGCCATCTTTTGAACAAGTTATGTGCAGTGACTTTAACTATTTCTCTAAAACTCCACTCTCATTTCCGTGATGATATCCAATATCTCTGTTTATACATATGTCATTGACTGCTTATGCTTATGTCTATGGTAGGATAAACTGAATGTTTGTGTAGCATTAATTGAACATTGTTGTGATGTGATGTAACTGTCAACGTTCTTTGATTATATTCATATATTATATATTTTATTGTGGATTTAATAAGTTAGTATTAAATTTATTGACTTTCATACACATATTGATAGCCATATGTTGGAAAGACAGTGGGTGGATGGAGGCTCACTAAATATAAGACGGATTTGTCTTCTCATTTAATAAAAAGTTTTCCATCTACGGAAATTTTGTGTGACGGTAAAAGTATGTCTTTAATATTTTGGAAGAGAGAAAACGTTTACAGTGACCGTATATCCGCCAAGTGAGAGGGACGAGTGGTGTCTTCTGGAGAATTATTAATAATATAAATCAAGATTCTCTTCACTTGTAATTAGTTATGGATGGTTAATTAATAATAATAACCATTAACCAGGTGGCATAGGCGTAACAGATGTGTAAATATGAGAATGTGTACACACACACACACACACACACACACACACACACACACACACACACACACACACACACACACACACACACACTATTATGTATTATGTCCCAATTTCTGCTGTATATGGTTCTCCAAGATCTTCAGTTCGTTCTTTTTCTGGAAGGGTTGGGGTCGAAGTTGGGTTTGGGTTCCCTGTCCGCACAAACCCGCTCTCGGACTTTCAATTTCAGGCTTCTTTGAAGTTTGCGAGAATTTTTTTTTATTTATTGTGAATTTATTGCAGGCTTCTTGCAATCGAGTCATAAAATCAAATAACGTGCCGTTCTAGACAACATTATGAGTCAGGGAACAGATCAGCTACACAATCTGTGTGCCATAGGTGTGTTGGTGTGCGTGTGTACGATTTTCGCGTGTGTGAATGTGTGTGTCGGTGTGTGCGTACACGGGCATGCAATGTTTGCGAGTACGCGCGTGTGTCGGTGGAACACGCATAAATTAAATTTACCACCATGAAATATTCTTATAAACGAAAGTAGATAGGAATAATTATGCACACGAATCTCCCGGTGCGTCATTGTGCCTGTAGGTGTGTACGTGCCTATGCGTGCGAAAAATATATTATATCTACATTAACTGAAATTACAGTAAGGGGGGTGTAGGTGCGACACGGTCCAACTGGTGCGAGGTAAAATTTCAAGACATTAAAGGTCCTCTCGCGGGGACAAAACAAAAGAAATTTGTTTCATAACAGTCCTCAATTAAAGGTCTGGCTTTTCTCCTTTTCTATTTTAAGCGATCAAGGAAAGGCCTGTCTGCTGTGTACAGACACTGAAGTGGTGCAGTTCGCATTCAGCATGTGATAACCATCGAGAGATCGGGAATAATGAAGCCAACAAAATAAGAGCAATGAAAGGGAAGCTAGCATTGTGTTTCCTCAGTCAACCAGCTAATAATTGTCAGTCTATTTGTAGGTGCCATTACTTGCTGGATCGAAGTACTCATGAAACCTAACACTTCAATTCTAAGTACAGCCGACTTACAGCAAAGTCAATAAATACATAAATACATAGAGCCTTGTTTTCAAACTTTCACAAGTTAGCAATGTAGGAAGAAAGTGGTTTAAAAGGGAGTGATGCTAATGTTACATTTCACGAGGCAGCTTGTTTGAAATTAAGAAACTGTCAAATATCGACATGTAATTATTATTAAAATGGGTGACCAAAGTTGACCCATTGACCTGAAGACCCACAACTCTCGAACAAGCACGTCATAACACATATCGACCATTGGTTAACTACTGATCTATTATAAACCATTTACTCTCTCAGTCAGGAAGGAAGGAAGGCTGGAAGGAGAAAGAAAGAAAGAAAGAAAGAAAGAAAGAAAGAAAGAAAGAAAGAAAGAAAGAAAGAAAGAAAGAAAGAAAGAAAGAAAGGAAGGAAGGAAGGAAGGAAGGAAGGAAGGAAGGAAGAAAAAATGAATGGAAGGGAGGGAGGGAGGGAGGGAGGAAGGAAGGAAGGAAGGAAAGGAAGAAATGAAAGAACAGAAAAGAAAGAAAGAAAGAAAGAAAGAAAGAAAAAAAGAAAGAAAGACTACAAATATCCTTTTTGCGAAGTTAACATTAAGTAACCTTTACGTGTATATGTTGTAAGAAGTAATTTCTTTATAAACATTGATTTCAAAACCTTCATTATGGAAGAGACTGGAGTGAAATGTGAAATGAAAATTAAGAGCCTTATAATCATAACAAAATGGATTTACTGGGAATTTTAGGCTAAGAGGATAGGCTACCTAATTAGACTAATTAAGGCTGGCATATTTTACTTACTTTTAGAAACAAAATATATAATGCAAAAGATATGAATGTATTGACATAACCGTAAAGGTTCAATACTGCTCCAGCAAAAAGTGTGCATCTTCCGAAAGACGACAATCGATTATTAAGGTGGCACACAAGTATCAAATTCATTTTCATTAAGGAAACAGTAGCTTCAGTTACGCCGCTGTTTTCTAGCAACTGTTACCTTTACACGCTAACCATGCGATGATGGTTCCCTTGGGTACTGAGAAAAACTTCAATTTCAACGTAATTTGTTATGACATCATTCAGTACTGAGTCTGTTTCACTTGGACAAGCGGACAGCGAAAAAAAAAATTAGCAACGAGCTTAACAGCACGTTTTAGAGTACACTTATTTAATTTTAATTTTAAAGAGCATACACAGGTTTTAATTTGATTTTATGCACATTAATCGTGAGTGTGGAGAATACATAACTGCCGCTGTCTATTTCCTTTAACTGCAATTTTTATTTTATTTTTTCTTTAATTATTTGTCTTACAAGAGTCTTACCATCTAAGACTGATTCGGATGTTGACGTCATGCTGAAGGCGTGAACGTGGGCACTACACCAGCCTTCCAAGATGAAATGCAGAAAAAGTCAAAGACGTTACCAGTCTCCCACAACACTTCACGATGAAATGCAGAAAAAGTCACAAACGTTACCAGTCTTCCACAACACTTCACGATGAAATGCAGAAAGTCACAGACGTTACCAGTCTCCCACAACACTTCACGATGAATTGCAGAAAGTCACAGACGTTACCAGTCTCTCACAACATTTCACGATGAAATGCAGAAAAAGTCACAGACGTTACCAGTCTCTCACAACACTTCACGATGAAATGCAGAAAAAGTCACAACCGTGCCACACCAGTCTCCCAAAACTCTCTTAGACAAATCGATGTCATAGTAATTTAGAACTATGGATTTTTTTAAAAGTAAAAGTCAGAAGCTAATATCGACATCACTCATGAAAAACTTTCTTTCTTTCTTTCTTTCTTTGTGTAGCGCTCTTTCCAAAAGACGAAAACGCCACATTACGATATTACGACGGTCCACAAGCTGGCGGGGTCCACGACTAACTGCAATCTTCCTTCGCCCGTCTCTGCCAGTCTCTGAATCTCGATTCTAATCTCCGAAAATTCACAAGACTGAAAAACAGTGAAATACGAACGTGATCTCGCGAGATAATTATTAATATATATATATATTTTTTTTTAACATGGACAGCCAGTGCTTTTCAATCGTTACTTGACGCAAACTGCTGCCCCAGACTATCAATCGACCACAACCAATTGAATCTATCGATTCGATTGTTTTCTCTTTCTAAAGACTCCCGCCTCTTCTGTGTAAATTTCTTTCTTTTTAATCTGAAGAAGAAAGCCGATTTATGGCTGCACAGCTTAAATATTAGCTCTTGGAAGTTCCAACTGCTTGCCCTTTGTAACTGTTCTCAATCTCCGAGCCAGACAGTAAAGTTAGGGTAATGTTCTGTGGCGCTGCAGTTGATGCGAGTCGATTTGCAGTCACGCTTGATTGGAGATTTTGTCTGCCCAGTGCTCTGGCCCTCGTCGGAAAACAAACCAGTCTTTCCTGCTCTTTCTTTCCATTTTCTTGGTCCTTGTGCGGTAATGGCGACCAGCTCCTGGTTAATGGCATTGATTAGAGGGTATTTCATTTCATTCGATCTCTTTGGCAGCACCAAACTGCGCGAAGTGGGGCTGCTACAGACACCAACAGTCGGAGAGCAACTGAACAATTATCGTTTGGAATTTTGCTTTTTAAAAAAATAGCACTTTTCCTTGTTTAGGTTTTGTTGACCTTTGCACTTAGTGTATTGCACCGCGCACTTAGCGGCCGACAGGGGAATGACAGACGAAGCTATTATGGGTGAATAAAGCAAAGTTATTCTAGCCATTTTCTAATTCTCTTCCTTCTCTCTGTGTACCCTGTCTTATTCCCTTTTCTCTCTCTGCCTATTTCTGTATCCTCTATCTGCCTATTTCTGTATCTTCAATCTGTATCCTCTATCTGCCTATTTCTGTATCTTCAATCTGTATCCTCTATCTGCCTATTTCTGTATCTTCATTCTGTATCCTCTATCTGCCTATTTCTGTATCTTCAATCTGTATCCTCTATCTGCCTATTTCTGTATCTTCATTCTGTATCCTCTATCTGCCTATTTCTGTATCTTCAATCTGTATCCTCTATCTGCCTATTTCTGTATCTTCATTCTGTATCCTCTATCTGCCTATTTCTGTATCTTCTGTCTGCCGCTGTATCCATCTCAGCCTCTATCTCACCAGCGCGAAATTGGAAGCGTTCCCAATAAATTTAGTGTGCCTCTATCTCTTTCTCTTGATCCTCTCCCTCTCTCTCTCTCTTTCAAAATAGATAGATAGATAGATAGATAGATAGATAGATAGATAGATAGATGGAGAACGGACGGACAGACAGACAGACAGACAGATAGGTAGGTAGGTAGATAGATAGATAGATAGATAGATAGATAGATAGATAGATAGATAGATAGATAGATAGATAGATAACATTAATGCTCTTTGAGACTTCAAGTTCTAAGAATTATTCAGAATACATTCTGAATGTAATATTTGATACATTCTGCATGTAAACGTCTGATCATTTGATCACAGGTTGTGTATCCGTTGTATGCAGGAGAAGGTCCGATCTCTTGATCACAGGTTGTGTATCTGTTGTATGCAGGAGAAAGTCCGATGATTTTCCGATTTACAGAGCGGTAACAATGGGCAGTGAGCTATTTTCGTTAGGCACGGATGGTGTAAAGTGTTCGAACTGTCAAGATTGCATTTCATCTGACGTGCACAGTATCTGGTGTAGCCATATTTACTCGAACTGCGTGCAAGCAATTGTCATTACAATAACAGGCCTCTTATTCGGACATGCTTTCTGTTCATCACATTATTATGCAATTTCCAGTGTAAGTGGTGCATGGATACTTACAGTCACAGGTTTGTTTCCAGAATTTGGAGTCCATTCGTTCCGTACACTAGAAGAACAGCTGCATCAATTTTGGAGCATGCCACCGGTGACACGTAGTACAATTTATAGCAAATGCATTAAAGACTAGAAAATATGTTAACGGATTGGCACAGTTAGTAGTGTACAGGAAATAATCTTTTGTCCCAATTTATTTTTTAAAGCAATATCGAGAAATGTCCGAATTTTTTTTTTGGGGGGGAAGGGGCGAGTTCTGCGTGTGCTATTTTATTTTATTTTTTAAGAGGTGGTGGGTTCGATTATTGTTTATATGTCAGCTAGCTACTTGCAAACGACGTAAGTTCGCGAGAAAGATTCTACCGTCACGCTATCGCGAAATTTAAAAATAATAAACCGTGACGCCTTTAGATCACAGCGATGTCTTGAGATCACGCCCAGTGATGTCTTGAGACGACGCCTAGTGACGTATTGAGACGACGCCTAGTGACGCATTGAGACGACGCCCAGTGACGCCTTGAGAACAAGCCTAGTGACGCCTTGAGAACTAGCCTAGTGACGTATTGAGGACACCACTAGTGTTTTGTTTCGACGTCACTTTCTCTTTAAGGATGATTTCGTCAGAACGAACAACTAAAAGTAGTGCATTACACTGGGGAAGAGGAACAGAGTGTCTATGGAGATGGGGATACTTTAAATTAATAATATTAACAATTTTTTAAATTAGGAATTATTTTACTTTACAGCAATATGTCTCTTATCCATAAATCGCCCTCATGTTTAGGCAATTAATTCACGTTATTTGCTTCTATGTTTAAAAAAATAAAATGTCTTTCATATTTTAACACCATCATTTTGATGATCATGATGGTGGTGGCGGCGATAATGATATATTTGACGATGATAGTAATATAAAGGCATAATATTTCCCTCCAAAAAAAAATTCCTCTTATTTTTCCCTTCTCTAGTCACGGTCCACAGTTACAAACTCTCTCACTTCGTTATTAACCCCTTAAGAAGGCCTTAGCGTAACGTCCTTGATGCTACCGTGAGACCTATGTACTCAGTGCATTAAGCAGTTCAAATTACTCTTTGATACCGCCTTTGACAATGGTTGAATACAATTATTTCCGCATTTGTGCTGCAGTCAGTAAGGGTGGGCCCATACTCGATAAACATTTTCGATAAACCTATCTTGCATAGAGTTATGTCTATACAAGTGGTCAGTAACATTGGTCAGGAAAACCAATTTTCAACACGTTCCTTCATTTTTCAGCGGCTTTTCACTGCACGCTAGAATCCAGGGATGCAGCTTTTTGGATGTCACAGGTCACGTGACCTTTCTATTTGCCATGGTAAGCGAAATGCAATTGACGTCACAGATCAGTTCCCTCAAAAGAAAATGCTGAAGGCTGTGAAAAGCCCGGTTGAAAACAGTAACAAGTGATGAGTCTATACTTACTGGTTTAAAAGATCTGATTTAGAAATAAAATAAAATCCAACATTTTGAGGTTTTGTTCAATTTGCAGATCGCTTCCGACGGGGTGGGTAGGATAGAGAAGTAATGTCTACATCGGTAAGTTTTGAACCCTTTTAGAAGTCGATGGGCAAGTGTAGTGTCCACTTCAGAATTGCCAGCAAGCACAACTCTCGTCATGGGTCACAAATCCAAAAGTTAGCGTGAGTGATCGACTTACATGGCAGTGAAAAAACTCCTTTTGACAAAGTTTGCCCTACCGTGTGCCACAGCGCACGGTAACGCAGCAAGGTATGTAGTAGAGTAAGGTCATAAAAAGAGTAAGAATAGGCTTGTAACTTATGCATGTCAGGGGATAATGGTTTAGGCACTGGGTTTCTAGTGAATTCCAAGTGAAGCCTGTAGAGATATAAACTGACATTCCCAGACGATAAGGTGTAGTGTGTGTCTGTGCATCTGTGTGTGTGTGTGTGTGTGTGTGTCTGTGTGTGTGTGTGTGTGTCTGTGTGTGTGTGTGTGTGTCTGTGTGTGTGTGTGTGTGTGTGTGCGCGCGCGCGGTCAATTTGTTCAGTTAATAGACTAACGTGTTCGTTATTTAGTGAATTTGTCCGGCTACTCGACTCATTAATCGGTCAACTTGTCCGGTCAATTGACTAATGTGTTCGTTATTTGGTCAACTTATCCGGCTAATCGACTCATTAATCGGTTCAACTTGTCCAGTTAATCGACTAAGTTATTCGTCATTTTGGTCAACCTATCTGCCTAATCGACTAGCCTGTTCAAAAATCGGTCAACTAATTCGATTAATCGAATTAACCTGTTCGTTAACTAGTTCGATTTTGATCGGTCACCCTGTTCAGAAAATCGGCCATATCATAAAACCGGTCTATCACTATTTATTTACAGACTTCACACAGTTGAGGAGACAGCGATTCACCAGACTGCAGGTCAATCACTTTTCTTTTTTTTTTTCCTTATGAACCAATTAAACACTTCATGCTCAATCAGTTGCCCCCCTCACTCTATACTCATTTACTTTGCTCAATTCATTGCCGCGGCGAAGTACTCAGTCAAGAACCCTCATTGCTCAATCTCTTATAAACTTACTTCCTTTTTTACTGACACGCCCTTCTTCACTCGCTCAGTGATGGAACATCATTTAGCGTGAATCAGAAAATCCAAAAGTACTTATTCAAGTATTTGTGATATAAGAATACTGACTGGCTAATTTCTGCTTATACTAATTGGCTAATTTCAGCTTAATGTCCCTTTCCAATGTTTCGTTGATGTTGCTCGGGTGCCAAGGCAACTCCGAAAGGGGGGGGGGGAAGTGGGGTACGTTCTGAGAGAGAGAAAAAGAGTAGTATGAGTGAACACTGTGAAAAAATTCTCAGGCGGAACTTCTGGGTGCATTATTTCTACCCGAGCAGTGGCCACGGCCTGCTTTTTCCCATTTCGACACTTGTCAAAGGAATCTTCAGCGTTCGGCGGCCTGTAGCACGGGACCCCATTTATCGTCCCGGCCATCAGAACTAGACACTAAGCCCACCCTGGTCTAAAAAAGCAGTTAAGGATTACCAGTAGAAACTTTTCACCCCCAGCGAGAGGCGGGTTTCCTACAATGAGGCCTTGTTGTTCCTCCATTACTATTATTTTTTAAATGTGAATGGATAATAAACTCACTCAGTGGTTCGATTATGTACGTATTTACGCATCCCATAATTTGCGGGTTCGATCGTGAAGCTAATCGGTCACCAGGCGTTCACCCCCCCTCGTGTCCTTAGTGCAAAGCGGAATGCTTATTGCTCGTAAAGGGAGGTAATTTCGACAGCGGTTGAATACAACACAAGCAGCAATGCCGCCTGGCATGAGAAATCTCGACGCCCAAACCCGCACACTTTTTTTTCTTTTCAATCCTTAATTGGTATTCTTGCGAATGTTGCCCAGAAACGAATATCGATCTCTCCAAAGGTATCTTATTTGAGGACTCTTGGCAATATCTTCAATGGACCAACTGGGGTGAACGGTTTTCACAATGCTTTAAAAAGTTTATACCGGTTGGCAGTTTAAACTTTCAATAAACAGGGAGGGCTTTCAGTTGCTAGAATGTAGTTTACTACTGCAACACAAATATACTAATGTATTATTTCTATTGGGGGTGGGGTGGTCATTTAACTGCAACAGTTAATATTGATTGCTAAATCGGTAATGTCTTGAAGACAGTTACACTAAGCTCGACTCGAATCCAACAAATCGAAAACAATAAAGATCTAAAGGACGATGTTAGGGCATGAGAGATATAAAGCTGCAAATAAAGAGTTTTCAAACAAAGGATTATTATTTTTTTTAATACAAGTAATAGTAACAGCATAACATGACCCGATGCGTGTCTTTATTGTTGCAAAAGTTGATTGAGAATCCTAGTAACGTGCGGCTGTATAAACGCCTCCAGCCTAGGCTTCCAATCCTGGACTCTGGCTGAATGTGGGGAAGCGCTTCCGGCCAGTGGGCCGATAATCCTGGAAAACTCAAAGACTGAAAGTCTGGAGATTGAATAGACCCCAGGAATCGTTGTTGCTCCATAAGACTCTTGAGATTGAATGGCTTCGAGCTTTGACTCTTTGACTGTCGGGAAGAGTTGTTCGGTCCCTTAAGACTCTAATCAGAACCAATGACGTCACACTGTCAAACTTGGTTCATGATTCTGCATACAATTAGAACTTCTAGATCGCAATAACGTCACGCTAATATCTAACTCAGTTGGGGGGGGGGGGGTGAGCTGGCTCAAAAGAGGAGATAAACGTGTTCTATCGGAATGTGTTTCGAAAGTATGACGTCATCGTTTGATTTAATTCCACAAAGTGTTTACCGTATGAACTTTATTAAGTACGTAAGGGTGAAGGTGTGCGATTTGTGTGAAAAATGTTGACCTCAGGCTAAAGAATAGAAGAAATATATGCAGCGAAAATGTGTTGAACAGCTCCAACGGTACCAAGTTTGACAGCGTGACGTCATTGTAATCTGATACGTTATGTATATGCTAATTCTCAATTTGACATCAGTGAGGCATCGATGTAATCTGAGGACTTTGACTTTCTGCTGAATCATGCACCAAGTTTGACATTGTGACGTCATTGCAATGGATACGTTTGTTTTGCTGATTCTCACTTTGAAATCAGTGTGACGTCAACGCGAATTGAAAGCTTTGATTTGGTCCTGAGCGGGTTTTGAGTGATATCCAACATCAAACGCGTACAGTACGAGTGAACTCGATAAAGCACTGAGGGATTCCTCTGCTACCCGGAAATCGCGTGCGAACTTTTAACAACAAATCCGCACGTCTTTCGAATCTAATCGTCTACAATCCAAACTTGCTCTTTGCAACTTGCCATCAAGTGTCTGAAATCGTTGAAACTCCTTCGAGTGTCAGCTGTTCGGAGTAGTAACTCTACACGATGGAGATAACTCTGTTATTTACTTTAGGCATAAACATTTTGAATCTTTAGTATCTCAGAAATCAATCAGTATATGTGTATCATTGTGCTTTATGGTTCTGAGTGCGAGCAAGTTGATGTGTATATATGTGTTTGGGGTGGGTGGGGGTGGGAGAGAGAGAGACCGACCCGACATAAAGACGGATCAATCTTATGATTAAAATATATGTAATTTATCTATATCGAAGGTGCACCATACTACAGTGTGTCAGCGAGTGGATTTAATTACTACTGACCGCGCGCCTGTAGTTGTATGGAGAGAGAGAGAGAGAGAGAGAGAGAGAGAGAGAGAGAGAGAGAGAGAGAGAGAGAGAGAGAGAGTGAGTGAGGTGTGTGTGTGTGCGTGTGCGTTAAAATTCTACATTCGCAGGAAATAATTATATTTACTAGTCAAAATGCAAGCACAATGACATGAACCAGTTACAATGAAATTTATTATGACATGAACCAGTTACAATGAAATATGACACGAACCAGTTACAATGAAATACGACACGAACCAGTTAAATGAAATATGACATGAACCAGTTACAATGAAATATGACATGAACCAGTTACAATGAAATACGAGGTGAATTAGTTAAATGAAATACTAGATGAACTAGTCACACCAGTCAAAAAGAAATATGAGGTGAATTAGTTAAATGAAATACTAGATGAACTAGTCACACCAGTCAAAAAGAAATATGAGGTGAATTAGTTAAATGAAATACTAGATGAACTAGTCACACCAGTCAAAAAGAAATATGAGGTGAAACTAAAATGAGTCTTCACCGCATGGAGTCTGATAATATAATATTTGACAGCAATGGCGCGTTTTAGTTATTTTATAACGACACTGACAAAACTACGTAATAGTGTGACGCTAACGCCACCTAGTTAATGAATTATGATATTTTTAGTTAATTAATCATCCGTAACTAATTGCAAGTGATGAGAATCTTAATTTATGTTCTTAATAATTCTTCAGAAGACACCACTCGTCTCTCTCACTTGGCAGATATGAGAGGCGCTGTAAACGTTTTCTCTCTTCCACAATATTAAAGTCAAACATTTAAGTCACAGAATATTTCCGCATGTGGAAAAATTCTCAATGAAGGAGAAGACAAATCCGTCTTTAATGTATATTTAGCAAAACCCCATCCAACCACTTTCCTCTCCAAAAGAAGGTTATCAATATGTGTAAGGTCAATACATTTAACAATAAATTTATTAAATTAACAATCAAATATCCAATAACAAATACAATGAGAAAAAAATATTACTTAACATCAGTATTTCCATTAAACAATGTTTGAATAAATTTATATCTATTCAGTTCATATCCTACAACACCATTCAACAAATAGTGTCATTAAAAACCACAGGATAGTTCTTATCAGAGCAGAAAAGGATATATTAGAGATAAGAGATAATAGTTTCTATGTAATCTTGTATAAACGAAGCTGCAGTTGTTTTTCCCCTGCACTTTTTCATATCTATGTCACAAGTTTATTGTCCATGTCAATTCCATGTGTTTCCCTCTTCACGTTGTAAACACTGATTCGCTGCTATTCTCTAGAAGCTAACTTGGGTGCTAATTTGCCCTATAGCTCCCTCAAGCAGAACAATAATTGTAGTAATTTCCAGTAACATCCTTGTACCAGAAATTGTTCAATGTAGACAGCATTCCTTAGAGTGTGGTGTGTTCCTTACACTTGCACACCGAGGTAGAGGCTTCCCACATCTGCCATGGTCATAGTATTTACAGATAGCAAACCAGAAAATTTAGATAACACATGGAAAGGTTCCTTTGTCCCTGTAAAAATATAATCAGGTAACAAATGCTGTTTCCAGGTTGTTCCATTTTTAACTCCATTCTTTCTTACAGTCAAGTCTCAACTTACAGTTTCCTGCAACAGTTTTTATTAGGCCGATACATGCATACAGAATAATAAATACAGCAGATGGTTTTATGAGCGGGTTCATTAGAAACAATGTAAAGTGTTTAGCAAACTATATATACGAGCATCTTAGTTCAAACATTTGTAGAAATAATAGTCTACTCACATAATACATCTCTAAGTAAAACATATCAATAGCAAATATGCACAAAATATTTCTAAGTCCATTCTCTCTCAATTAGTCAATTATCTCACCATTAAGCTAATGGTCGCCTTTCATGACCAGACTTCTTCCTACACCAAATTCAAGTGATTTGATAACAGATTTCTCTACAGCATGTAAACTTTGATCTCAGCCCATTGGCTGGTCTCGTTCTGTAAATCTTAACCTTTGGATAATAAAACTACTCATCCAGTTGGAACTGGTTTGCATTGTATCAGCAATTTTTTAGCATATTCTCAACTCGAGTGTTTACTCCAACTCTGACACTTACAAAATTACCATCATAAGGAGTGTCCAAGGTCGGGTGACTTGGACAATTAAGTTTAGAAATAGGGATAGGCAAACTTACTCCGCCACAAATAGTAATGTTTTACATTTCACCATTGCCCACTTTAGACAAGTCTTCTTGTTTTCTTCTTCTTTTTTTTTTTTTTGGGCGCCTCAAAATGTTGTAACAGACCAAATGCCTACCCAAATTTAGCTCACTAATTTGGTTGTTCAGTTACACTGAGCAGGTGCCTACTTAAATGAAGCTCCTAATTGTTATTTTATTACAAACTGAACATACAATCCAAAACGAAGCTCATTAATTGTGCTTCAAACTGAATAGACGTCGTTAAGATTAAGCTTTTAATTAAGTGACTTTGCCATAAAATGAGCAGAAGACCAAAATTAACGTCACTCTCTAAGTTGTGTTTGTTTTGTCATAAATTGAGCAGATATACCCACTTTCTGCTTATCTAGTTCGGTTGTTTTGTTGATTTACTCACAACCCACCTTTCGAAATTAATTCTTCACATACAGTTGGGTCCTCGTTACGTGAGAGTATGTTTGTATGTAAAAATGTGTGACGTCGTGCGTAATTGCACGACTGTTGCAGCCAGTGAATGATTGCAGCTACACTGTGCAGAAAGAGTTCGTTAATTTATACTTTAACTACTGAGCGACCCCTAACAATTCCTCTTGATCTGACCAACGCTGATCATTCCTGCGGACACGTTCTAGAAACAAAGCTGGCTGTTCGTGTTTAAACAATCAGGCCTGCACCCACCCGCCATTCATTCACACTCGGTAATTATCGTTATTATCTCAAGTCACTAACACTCCAGTTCGTAAAGAAACAAAACTGTGCTGAAAAATTCGGAGGGAAAACCAAGACGAATGTCGAGACTGGTTCCTTCCGGTCGGGGACTTACCTTGTGTATGTAGGAGACAGAAAATAAGGCCGTAAACTCCTTCAGTGTTGACACTCAGACGGGTCTTCGCTCACCAGATGCCGTCCAGACGCGTTTATCATCCTCTCAGTCAGAGCCGGCCAAGAGTCATCGATGATGCTGTTGTCTCTCTTTTCCGTTATTTAATCGGGTGTCGTAGAAAGTGTCCTCATAACAAAGTCTGGGAACTTGCCACCTCAAAGACTTGTTCCCTCAAAGAAGACGTTGCGCGAAAACAGAATTTCTTTAGTGCAAAAGAAACTTTCTTGGCTGGCAGATAGGACGGACAGTCGGATGTTTTCCTCGCGGTTGGTATAATGTTGATCTGTCTTTGACGCTGTCGATTTGTATAAAAACACTCGCAAGCATTCAAACTCTTCTTTTATGCAGCAAACAATATTTCTAAGGGGAAAATAGGGGCGCGCCCCATTCAAAAGCGATCATCGTTGAGACTCCTCCAGCGAGGACTGTCGCTTAGAAATAGAATCGTTTTCAATGCAAAAAGAGCAATGGTATTTGTCGTTGCGAGAAAGAAAGTAAAAATGTTCAGGCGTAAATCACCCCCACCCACCCCAAACAACACAACAACAAAAATAAAAATATTTCTAACTAGTTTCTTGTCGTGCGTGTAGGAATGATCGTAGTATTTATTTTGAAATACATCAGATACCGATAGAGAAATGTGTTTAGATAGATAAGGGGCCACCGATACATAGTTGGAAGAAACACAGCTCAATGATATATAAACATACAGGCAGACAAGACCAAAATATGTTTAGATAACGGGCTACCAATACATACAGGGAGACAACAGACAAGATCAAAATGGAGGAAACGTGGAAAACTTAGCACTGATAGGTGAGAATGAGACTCCCGGATTCGGATCTGGATTACGGGCCTTGTGTTGCAAGACACAGCTAACTAACACGCGCGTAATGTATCGTTGAGGTCCCGCAAAAAGCAACAACAAATTCCAAAACGATTAAACAGATCGCGGCTTTTCAATTCAGTTCCACGTTCTTCTCTCTCCCTCTCCATTGTTCGCGGCCCCCACTGCATATACAGTTTCGTCACTGTTAACAAAGGCCGACAACTGACGATTCCACTTGCGCTGAAATAGTACTATAGAGAGCGGGGGTGGAAAGGGGAAGAACAACCTGAATATAGCCTGATGGGCGAGATTTGAGCGGGTATCCGCGGCAACACCCTGACAGTTCCAAAACACTCAAGTAATAGTCACTGTGCAAATCAATCAACCGTAACAAGGGTCGTCAGACTAAAGAGTGCGGGAGATTTTTTTACGAAGTGATTTTTGTCTGCTGCTTTGTATAGATAATGCCATGGTGTTATTTTATTTTATTTTATTTTTTTTTTTTTTGGGGGGGGGGGAATCATGAACTAGGAATTCCTCAGTGCCTGTTATATATATTTTTTAAAAGCATAAAAATGTTTCAGTACCTGACACCACCACCCATTTTAAATAATTTAAATAAATAAACTTTTTAAACAATTAAATAAAACTAACTTGTGTCAAAAATAGATTAATTATTGTATATTTTGGGGGGAGAGAAGGGAGGAATTGGTTTGTGGTTTTTGTTGTTGAATAATATAGCTGATACTTGCAATCATCTACCCCTCAGTTTATTTTGCCAGCAACAAGGACCTGGCCCAATCTGTATAAGATTGACATTTGTTATTTTCTTTGGGTCAAGTTAGTATGTGAATTTTAAAATCTATCGGCAGTCATAACTACTGCAGGGGATTCAATTCATGTACACAAAGAAACAGTAAATACTATAAGGTAAAAATTGAGTTAAAGTCATTTTTTCCCTCTTCAAAACCATTTGAATAAGGTTTATTTTAATTTTTATTAATTAATCTTCACTTCTGAACTCACATCCACAGATAAGGTTTGGGTGAGAAACTGATACATTACAAAATCCAAATTATAACAAAGTATAAATGCACAGATTACAAAATTCCAAAGGAACAAAAAACAAAACCATAATGATTATTAAATTTCTTTATTTCCTAGAATTTCAAAATGGGGGGGGGGGTAATTGTGGTGGGGGAAGGAGTAGATGGGGAATATATTCATAAATCATTTCCCACCAGCCTCTTTTTTTAAACCCCTATATATGAACCGAATTTGATTTTTAAAAATCACACTCATTCAAACTCTTGCGTGTACATTATTTTGGGGCAGTTTTACACAAATGCAACCAACCGAATCATTTTCAAACATAATTTTAAAATCAGTTGAAGATGGTAATAAAAAATTGTGTTTTTTTTTTTTACTTGCAAATCACTTATCAATTATTGAATTAATCTGTAGGGGAAAAAAAGTAAGATTAAAACAATCCTACTGCAATAGGCACTTAATGTAATATTAAATATGAGATTCTTTATTGGTTTCAAATGTGTGAGCAAAAATGCCTAATTTTAAGAGATAAATTAAGCTTATGAAAGCATTGCATCACAAGGAGTAAAATAAATACTAATACGATCGATCCATACATATCGATTTTTTAAAATTTGTATGACTGAAATTTTTGCATACAAAATTAGTGCACACATCCATGTGAGAGAATATAATTATTTTATTTTTAAATTGTTCTTCAAACTTCAAAAAGTGCAGTTTTTCCGATTTTTCACAAGTAATTCAAATTTCTTATAAAAATACTTTTTCAAATTATAACTTAATGAACACTTTCAGTTAAGACTGAATCAGTGAATGCAGTACTGTGTTCTTTGTTAAAATAATTTATACAATAAATTATATTATTTCATCAGTCCCCCCCCCCTCCCAAACTAATTTTATTATAAGAACACCATTTCAGATATGTGTACAACAGTCTTCATGAAAACAGTTTGTATTCAACAGCCTTTATGAAAATAGTTTATGATAAGATAAATTATATTAATTAATTATTTTTTTCATAACATCACTGTTTTTAATAACTGTCTATAAGACAGATTATATTTCATTATTTCCCTAACGTTTTATTATAATAACATCACATTAAATACATGTTAAACAGTTCTTTTCAAAACTTGAATTTGACATTAAACTTTACATAATGTAACTTTTGTAAGGCTCTAAAACAAAATCTGCCAAACACCATTAAATTATTTGGTGGAAATAAAAATAATTGAAGACCTATAAATAAATAACAAAACAACCCTAAGAATGCTGCAATTTTTTTTTTTGCCTTTTGGATAATTAACATTCTAAGGCTACGATTATTCCTATATTCTAATGAGAAAACAAAGGCACACACCTGTGGTCTCTAGCCTTGCACATTTAAGTTTGGAATAAGTACATTTGTTTAATTACTTGCATAATGATGGGCTTTTAAAGTGTGTAATTTACATTAGTGGCGGAAATTAATATTTTAAAACAGGTGAATTTATTCAAATCTTATATCTTGGAAAGTAAGAAACATACAATTTAACTGTTTCTTTTCACAAAATGAGCATTTTCTTATTTTATAAAATAAAAAAATAATCAATCTTGTAGCCGTCTCCTTTACAAGGCATGCACTAGAGACTTCAGTGTTAACCAGTATAACAAAAAAAGTAAAGAGAGAGAAACTCTTGCACTTTTTTCAAAGGAAAATAGCATTCTTTGCTTTCCTGGACAATCTATATGCAGATATTCTGTTTTTCTATCATTTTTTTTTATATATAAAAGAGCTTATTTATTTTTTCTTAAAACAATTTCTTAAAAACATATACAATGCTACATATTATATTTTTCTTGGTTTGGGGGTTGGGGTTGCTGGATTTCTTTAAAGTAAAAGAAAGATTTTACTGACACATTTCATTTTCAATGCTTCGGTAAACTATACATTTAATTTTTTCACTTAAGTTTTAAAGGAATATTTGTAGTTTGTACTACAAGAAATAAACATCATAACTTTTTCTTGCAATGCTTGTTATTTAGTTTTCTCCCCTTTATCTGTGTGTGCGCGCGTGTGAGTGCATGTGTGTGTGAGTGTGTGTGTGTTGTGCATAGTATTGTGTGTTACTTGTGCATGAAATTGTGTCCAGAGATCTGTATTCATTTTAATCTACAACAAAATATACTCTTTTTGACAGAGAAACTGCTGTCTTTGTTTAACTAATTGTTTATGAATTTATTATTATTTTGATCATTTTACTTTTGCAATATTCTAGCTGCTAACAGTGGCACATGCTGGGTCTTATTCTTAGTTTACATGCTACAGGTAGTGCCCAAGGCCATCGCTCTAGACATCGACTGTTTCCCACATGACATGTGACTTTGGAGATCAGAGGAAAGGACACAATGATGATCTGACTCCTCTAGGATGTGTAATGACAGTCAGGAGTGCAAAAATGACATCTATAGAAACTAGCAAGAATGCAGAGTAGGAATGGACTAATAAGCAAGATGCTCACAGGCTTCCACCTGGATACAGGTGAGATCAGTAAGAGACCAACAAAAAGTGGCAAGTGAGAGGTTGACTAATACTAGTACTGTAGTAGGTTTGAACCATCTGCAGGTATGCATGAAGGGTGCAAGGTGGTGAAAAGAGTGTCAGAGACAAACATGCCTATCGTTTAACATAAGGCACTTAAAGGGCAGTTAACCACACTAAAGGTTGGATTGTTCTTCATAAATTAACACTGTTAGTTTATATACTGGGTAAAATTCTTGCTAAATCACTATGAGGGAACTCTGTTCCTTGGGAAACGCCGCATGAGCTGACCATTGGTGAGTTAACTGACTAATAGAGATTCTAAACTTAGAAACATTTATTGCATTATATATCCTTCAAAGCAGAAAAGCATTTAGTATGTTAAAAATAAAATGACTTTGTTGTGATGCTGGATTTATATTTCAATTATATCTTACTGTTCCTGTATTATATTAATTTCATGTATATGGAGATAATATGTTGTTTTGCAGAGATGTAAGTTTGAGATAGTAAGAAGAGAGAGAGGACAGAAATTTAGGTAGAGATTTATGCACCATCACATTTTGTGTTGCAGTCTAGCAAATTTTTAAATGTCGATCAAAACCAGTTCTAAACCGTCAATATAGATATCCAGACCCAAGTCTCCAAGCTGATCTACATGTTATTGTTAAGACAGAGACCTTAGACAAAGGATGTTCTAAGGATCTGCATCCCTGGGTTGCCTGGAAATTTGTTCAGACAAGAAGTCTTGCAGTTGCAGAGTTGCCAGTTTTGGACTTGTGGACAATATTCGTTGTTGTGCCTGGAGGTAACAAGTTCTCCTCGCCAGAAAATAGAAAACAGAGTATTCTTATTCATGCAACCTTAAGGTTGTACTCTAATAGGACCTTGCTTGACATGTGTGGTACTACCAAGTACCAGAGCCTGCAGCATAAACGTAGGACAACAAACATCAATATGCCAATGATGTCATGACATGTGAGCAGAGATCAGGTCAATCATGTATCCTTTTCCACTCTTTCCAAATCTCTCATTCAATGATAAGAATTAGTAGCTAAAGGACTGAATTTACTTTCAGTGAATAATCTATAGATTATTTTAGATAATATCTGAATAATTTTTTTGTTTATTTCATTATTGTTATATTTAATAAATATCGATGTTTCTTGTAACTAGCTTCTTGTATATGATTAATTAAATAGTTTGGGGTTGAGGACAGGTAGGGGCTTAAATAAATTAAAGAGAGATCAAAACATATCACTTAAGAAAGAAATTCCCGTCAGTAGAATACTTTCTGACAGAAGGATGGTTATTTATGGTGTATGCGTTTAAATATTCTGAAAGTGCCAGAAAGATCCACAAGTTGGGAATTAGAGAAGAGTTGTCTAAGTAGGGCCAGCATATATACATGTGATCTGCCCACCTGTATTAATGTGATTATTAATTATTAAAGATAAATATTGATAATAATTAACAATTAGAGTGCACCATCACACTATATATTTTTTTCAAAATCTTATCACAGTTGATGCCTTTATGTGTCTAATATACTTAGTTATATCTACTACTCGTATCTTTTTTTCCCGTGTTTCTAATCTGTCAATCTGTTCATTCATTCATTCATCTATATAATTACAATTCTTTTTTCAATAATTATGTCAAATGTTCCAAACTCACTCAAGTCATTCACAAGAATGAAGAACACTTATATACGCATTTGCATACAGCCATTACTTAAAAACAATATAAATACAATATGTCTACAAACATTACTAAAATAAAAATATGTATTTAAACATACATACACAGAAATATAGAAAGATAACAATATACATATGTAGGTTTTACAGAAATGAACTTAACCTATCAAATAACAGATCTAGTCATCTACAGATAACTTAGTCTTTTTTTTTTATTACTATACTAAGTATACAAATTATTTTCCATTAAATTTCCAATCTTTCTTTGCTTACCTTGTCTTACATGTATTTGTTTAAAGTCTGAAAAAAATTACTTCCACCTTAAAAAAAAATAAATATATATATATATTTTGTCTTAAGAGCAGATGCACCTTACCATTTCTAATTGCCCTAAATCTTAATGATCAGCACAGAGTTTATAAAGCCACTGCATACAATAAAATTATTCAGAACAACTGATCTGATAAAATAATGGTGCCCTTGTCCAGTCTGATAGTACCAACAGTTCTACATTCTGCGGCACAACTATAATTAACAGTTATCAAGAACTATCACTGAAGTGGAGATGCTGACACTCATGCAAATCTTCTTCAGCTCTTCGCATAATCTCTCTTGCCACCTCACCTTTCGATTAAAGAAAAAAATTATTTTCCTTCATAATAAAGACATAAAATTAAATTGCCCCCCTCATGGGAACCTTTCTCAAATAAAATAAAATTAAAAAAAAGATAAAAACTTCACAAATGGAGAGAATTGCATAAGGAAATTTGAATGTTTCAAGGAGGGGTGGGTGGGTCTTCTTTGCTTTTGTTTTTCCTTTCCTAAGGAAAATTTTAAGTATATAAAAAGTCTTTTTTCATCCAAATTGTAGGTATGTGCTATGTAAAGTATGGTACAGCTATATGTTACTCTGCTGTCTCCTGGGTACTGAATTTATATGGGGACATTATGATGTTATAAACATATTATTCTGCAATCTCACATTACAAAATTTACAGTATGACATTATCATGTTATTAAAATATTTTGCAGCTCTCTATTACTAAATTCATACTACCACAAAATATAATTAATCAAGACAATACTTTTAACTGTCCTACTAATCGGTTAGTCACCAGTGATTTTACTTTTTCTCAACTGACATTTGTTGCACCCTATAAATGAAACAAAATGAAAGAAAAGGCATTACAGACAATGCTCCATTGTAGCTATAACTTTCAAATGCCAGAAAATGAATCAACCCAAACTAAAAAGAATATTAAATAAATAACAAAAACTTAAACTCTTGTAATAAATAATTCTGTTGCCAAGAAATTCAAGAGTCAAAATTTCAAAAACCACCAAGACCATCTTTTTTAAGTTAAAAATATTTAAAATCCATTTCATATTATCTATCACTGTAAAAGCTCCATCTAGTGAGATAATTCATCAGCCAATATGGAATATTAATATGTTATATATGCCCAATTATATAGAGGAAACACATATACACACATTTACTTACTAGCAAGAGCAGGGCTGTTCTCCTTGGCCCCTAATAGATCTCGAGCCACTCGACCCATTATTCTTCTTGCTGGAGTCGAAGATCCCTGGGGGTGTGGAAGACATGATACATGGCACTGTGTACCAGAGTGAATGATCCCATGGGTAGGCTCATGCACAGGTGTATTTGGACACTGTGTATCCAATGCATCAGCTTCAGGACTGCCTACCGAAAAAAGATACTGTTTGGCTCTTTCTAAAATATGATCATCTTTTGTTTTGCTGCCAAACTCTTTGCTACCATCTTTATTAAATAAAAAATCACTAGTAAAATGTTCATCCCAAAGCTTATAATTCTTTGTATTCCAATAATTCTGGCCGTTGACTTTCCAATCTTTGTCCAACAAAAGAATGTCTTTCGAACAAAAATCTCTGCATTTTCCTGAAGAGTTCCTATCCTTATTGAGAATGCTGCCTTCTGCCTCGGTAATAAAGCTAGGAGAGTTAGTCCCATGCAGTGTAGATTTTTGACATCCTGCTGGCATTAGCCAGCCAGAATGCATGTCTTGTGAATTATTCCCTGGAAGTACTTGCATACTGCTCTCCAAGTCAAGGCCATCAGTGCTTAATTCTGACTGAAATGGCATGGACAGAAACTGATTAGTAAGATTGGTGTGCATGGCACCACTATCCCGTGCAGGCCTCTTCCTGCCATAGGAGCAGCCAGTTGCTGGTGCCATTTGACTAGAGCCAGAGTCGTTAACTGACATGGTGTCACACTCAAAACTGCTCGAATGTGGCCTGCTTGTTAACTGGAAGCTGGTGTTAGGTGTGTCAGCGTAGATGCCAAGATTCTCACTTGTTATCCCTGGACCAGGCTCCTGAGGGGTTACATGAAAATTGCAACTACCACTGGACGTTTGGAAACCTGTGTCACTAGCTGTGTGATAGCCAGTGTCCTGGTTTGAAGAGCTGGGATTTGGCAGCGCATCAAATGCACTGCATGCTTCAGCTTCTCCCTCAAAATGTTCAGTCATGGAGGCATCTTTCAATGTCATACTGCGACCCAGGACATCAATGCCTTCTGCACCACCATGACTGTCTATTTCCATGGAAACAGATGGCTGTGCCTGAGATGCTTTGGAGAAAGGTAAAGGAAGTGGTCTGTGACTCTTGGCTGATGTGGCACAGAGATCAGCTTCTGATGGTTTAGGATTGTTCACCTTGTCACCATCTGTAAGAGAAAATATGTCAAGTGCATAGGTTATTTAATCACCACCAAAACATAGCAACTACCTAGTGCAGTCACCTGAAGATCAAAGCATTATTCAAGTCTCTTTTGATCTTCAAGTAGCACTAGCCTAAAAGATATTGAAAAGCTAAATTGAAAAATGTTATAAAAAGAAAAAGTAAAGCAAAAAGTACATCACACAATAAATAACAGGCTGGCAGAACTGAGCAACACAATGGATTAGTATTGCATAGCAGGCCCACCAGAACCGGACAAGACAATAGATTTGAGTATATAATAGACCCATCAAAACTGGACAAGACAATGGATTTGGAGTATTTAACAGACCCATCAGAGCTCGACAAAACTATGGATTTATAGTATTTAACAGACCCACCAGAGCTTGACAAAACTATGGATTTATAGTATTTAACAGACCCACCAGAGCTCGACAAAACTATGGATTTATAGTATTTAACAGGCCTATCAGCACTGGACATAGCAGCAATGGATTTGAAGTTTTTAAGAGGCCCACAAGAATTAGACAAAACAATCGAGTTGGAGTATTTAATAGTATTTTGTCCACCAAGACTGGACAAGACAATGGATTTGAAGTATATAACAGGCCCACCAAGACAATGGATTTGGAGTATATAACAGGCCCACCAAGAATGGGCAAGACAATGGATTTGGAGTATTTAATAGGCCCAATAGCAGTAAAGAAGACAATAAATAACACTGGACTGGGAACTTACAGATACGCAGTGCCCACGGGCATACCTGAAAAAGCACCCTCTATGGGAGCAAATATAAAATCAAACAAATAAGCAAACCAACAAAATTTTATTTCCCCTTTCTCTACATGACAAAGCAAACATGTTTTATTTTAATTTTCATGCCTGTTTCAAACCAAAATGCATTTTCTGCTGCAAATTTGCCCCTTCCAGATGATGACTGAAGATAATGTATTATTCATCATAAATACTCAGACAATTTGCATCACATTTATGTTTGCTCAAAGAACAAAGTAAAGTATTATCATGTGAAATATAAATCTGTATCTAAAAAGCAACCCCCAAACAACTGGTACTTGGATCAGCAGACCCCTATTCCCCCAATGTTCCCCCATCTCTGTAATGCTGCTAATGGGTAACCAATATAAAAATGATACATCAGAAAAGAAAAGCCTAAGGCTAACTGGAATATAACAAATTAGGCCATGAGAACTGGATAAGATAATAGATTATTTGTCTCTAATAGAGAGAGAGGGTAGGGAGCATGAGAACTGTAGAGGACAAATAATTGGTTAACAGATACACCACGCCTAAAGAAACCAATTGATTTCTGCTTTTAGCATGCACACAAAGAGCTACTGAAAACGAAGAACAGTGATACATAATAAACTCTCACCTCTGAAGTTCATATTTAACTAAGCTGAAAATCTCTAATTAAATAATGGTTGGTGATTAACAATATTTTGTTTCTACTATGTCAAAGCTTGCTACTAATACTGTGACAGAACTCATTAACTATGATGAAGATTAAAACAGCTATTTTTATTAAACAAACAAAATTTGAAGAATTTTAATGATGAAAAATAAAACAAACAAATAAAAATAAAATCTTGTTAACTTCTTGAGTAGGAAATGTATATCCTCTTTTTTAACCATTGCTTCCATGGAGAAGTGAAATGCTAGAGCTGTGAATGTTCACCTATAAAATCGTAGGTCATCCATGAAGAAGTGAAATGCTAAAGATGTGAATATTCACCTATAAAATCGTAGGTCAAATGAAGAGGTGAAATGCTAAAGATGTGAATATTCACCTATAAAATCGTAGGTCAAATGAACCAGGACACTGAATGCTAGTGTCATAAATAAGCCCGACAGTAATACTAAAGGTTAACAATGAAATGGAAGCAGTTTTTATTTTAAATGTTCCTCATGTAAAATATGTTTACCCATTCACAATACATTATTACTGTATGCAATACCTACTGGCTACAAGGAGAAGTAAAGAATTAGTTAACACTCTGAGTAAAAAGTTATATTGCATTTACTGTGCTTTTAAGGAGTTTAGCTAAGAGTAAAACGTTATTTTGCATTTATTGTGCTTTTAAAGAGTTTGGTGAAATACATGATTATCAGAGCTCAATCAGTTAAGATACCTACTTTTCTTACTCTGAATATTTGAATTCATTTAAAATGTGTCAGAAATGGTTACAGTTATATTGTTAGACATGATTTTGTATAAAATTGGATATAATTTGCATGAAATTAGGGGGGTATTATTTTGCATTAAATTAGGTGATTTTGCACATAAAAACAAAAATGACTGCCTAAGGATTTGGCAATAACATTGTGTGGAATTTTGCATATTACAAAATTGCATATCAATATTAATCAGAGCAGAAGATGCCAGGGAAATGAACCACCAACCATTGTAGACAAAAGAAAATTCAAATCCGAATGACTAACAAGGGATCTTGTGCAAAATCATTAATAACCTCACCAGACTTGGGAACAATAAAGAGCAACGAAAGGGCCAAATGTCAAATGCCCTTACCAGAATCAGAAAAACTAATGGGTGACATGTTCAAACTAGGAAGACAAGGTGGCGGTGTGGTCCCATCGCTTATTTCCATCTGTAGCTTTTTCTTCACAGTCAATCCAAAACAGTTCTCGTGATCTCCATCATCATCGCTACCACCTGACAAATGCATGTGAGCAGCAGCTGCTGACAAAAAGAAAAAAAAAACTATAAGACTGAAGATGAGAAAATTCACTGCAAACCCTGATATTATAGTGATAAATATACTTTCCAACTTAACTGTAGGAATAAGCTGGAGGTAAGATGAGAGTGTGAGAGTGGTAGACAGACTAATCGTGTGGTTTATCAGACTAAACATCATAACCGTGGATACTTCATTCACGAAGAACAAATATATGAACTTTACACTGAGGTAGTAATGGGATTATGTGTACTAATCAAGTAAGGAGACATTTCTGCCATTATTCAATTCAAACCCAAAGGCGGGAACTAACTTTGCTTCATCCAAGGTTAGTAGCCATTGACACTGCTTCAGAGAAGGACATCAGGTGCATCGTTGACTTAGATAATTTGAATGCACTGTTTTCATTGGTGGTTTTGCTCTGAATGCAAAAGTGTTGGAAGTTTGAGAGTGTGTTTAGGAAAGAATATGGACTATTCTGTTTGTATATGAGTTGTGATGAATGCACATATAGAGGTCATATTCTAGGCAAGGGGACGATAACATTTCTAGTGTGGGGTTCGATGTAAATAATGCTATTGTCATGTGTTTTAATGAGTTGAGGATGGGGCATGCAGCATTAAGAAAATTTTCTGCTATGCTCAACCTGCCTTCAATGCATTCCAAATCTTACACTAGGCTTTCAAAGAAAGTTTCATTAGCAAACACTGCAGTTGCTGAAACTATTCTGTCAGCATCAGCAGAAGCATATGCCGACATAAATGATGATTATGATAAGAATCCTGTTAGTGATCAAACTGATGATAGTGATTTAAACAGTACCGATGATATTAGTAATATAGAGATTGTTGTTAGTGGTGGTAAAATTAAAGATGATGAAACTGTTGCTTCTGCTGATAAAAAAAAGACAAAGCCCACCCACTTGATGTTATGGTTTCCTTTGATGAAACTTGACACAAGCGTGGATTTACTTCTAATTATGGGGTGGTGGTGGTAGTTTTGACAGGTCTAGTTCTAGATTTTGAGGTGGTGTCAAAATATTGCCATGCATGTGACTGGTGCTGAGAGGGCTGTGGGAAGAAGAGCATACCCAGCATTGCTTAATAAATCATGAAAGGTCTTCCAAAGCAATGGAGATGGAAGCTGCAGTGAAAATGTGGAAGAGGTCAGTAAATAGAAATATGCGTTACACAAAGATATTGTGTGACGGTGAGTCTGTTGCTCATAAAGCAGTTAAGTGTTATGATGTACAAGTAGGAAATTAGAATGTGTGAATCACTGTCATAAAAGAATGGGTACTGCTTTGAGAAAGGAAAAGAAGGAAGCTTGGCTTGGTGGAAAAAGGCATGGTGCTTTGACAGACAAAAAGTGTCAACAGCTGCAGAGTCACAACTGCAAAGCCATTAATGACAACTTTGGCAATACCCAAGTAATGCATGAGTACACTGATCCACATCATTTGCGATGTCCAACTGATGAAAATTCCTGGTGTTTTTACAACAGGGCCATCGCCAGAAAGCAGCAGCCTGGGCCGTATGAATCTAAAGTTGGCTTGTCACTTTCTTTTGAAGCTTCTAACGAGCTTGTGCCAATATATAGAAGAATGTCCAACCCCAATCTTCTGCAGAGAATGCAGCATGGCAGAACTAAAATGCAAATGAGCGTTTAAACTCTTTGATTTGGTCTAGGTGTCCCAAGACAGATCACACAGGAGCATAACATATCCATGCAGTGGCCTCCAGTGCAGTTTCTCATTTCAATCAAGGCTGTGCACATTTGTACCAGCCAGAGACTAAGCGATATCGCAGAGAAAAGAAAATGTCAAAGAAGCAGAAGACTTGTGCAGTGGAGACGTCAGTACCTATGGCTCAGGATTATTGGGGGACTAAATGATTGTTGGGAACTTATTGTGCTGTGGATAAGGCAAAGTTTTGTTTTTTTTAAAGTATATACTGAACACACATTCCTTGCATTACAGACTTTATTATACTTTAAATGAGTTTTTCTCAAAACTATGTTTTTCAGCCCATGCCGCTTGCTTGCAGACCTGGATCTCCAAATCTAGTAAACACATATGATGAAACTTGGCATTTAATTTTTTTTTTAAGTCTAAATATTTAACTTTTTTTAAAAACTAAGCATGATATTCCAAATCTAACAACAGATTATTCTTAGCTAAATCAAAGACAATGTGTATACTAAATTTGAAGGGTGTAGCACGAAAATATTTTTTCTTTTGTTGTTCTTTGCGTATAGTAATGTGGCCTTCACATCTGACATAAATTCAAAGAATACAGATGAAAAGTTGAACAAATCAATGTCTTCAGTGAAAGCCAGCATGAATAAAATTTACTGACAAAAATATCCACCAAATTCCAAACAAAACAAATATTTCTAAATAACAATATTGAACAGTTTTTCAATGACTATGAAATCTTGCATTAAATTATAACACAACTTCTCACTAATTAGAAATTAATATATCAGAGAACCATTATCATTAAAATGCACTCACAGAAAAGGTGGAAGATATAAAATTAATTCTGTATATGGTCACTGCAAGAAGTGAACAATACGAGCATGAACTGCAGGAAATAAGAAACAATCAACCTTAAAGACATGCAGTTACCTTTTTTCTGCTGAAAAATAGGTGAGAGCTCTGGTGAGGCAAGTGCCCCCTGCTCAGAGAACGAGCAGGTAAATTTCTTATTCCCATCACTGCCAAATGGACCACGAATTGGACTGGATGAGAATAGTATCTACAGACAAATGAAAGAATAAAGAAATCAATTTTAAAGAAATGTCACAAAATTCATTGAAATCTACTGCATATAAAAGTGATATGATGTGAGTGCCATGTCACAAATTATAAATATCAAGCCCAGTATTTTTATTTTTATAGCTTTTTATGCACAAGCGTTGTTCAGTATATTCAGTGTTATCATCGACCAAATATGTTTCAAACAATTATATATAAAATTCTGTAGCATTTTTTGTAATGAAAAATAATTTGAAAGAATTTTACGGAAGACGGGGTTTTGACAGGTGACTCCCTCTCCCACTTTGGAGTGGCTTTTTGTGAAGGTGTGTACAGTGACGGGGAGAGTAAGGCAGCAGCTAGGTGATCTGGAGACTGTTTGTCTGCCCTGTCACAAAATAACAGTTTAGTAAGAAATCACACACAAGCACACACATACAATACAACACAATGTATATATTCCTCACACTTATATACTTCTAGCTCATGTAGAGACAGCTGTTCTACCCTGTCACAAAGTAACACAGATTTAGAAAGTAAATGTGCATGCACAACCATAAATATATTTATAAATATGATGGAAGACCTATAACGAAATGTTTAAGCAAGAAATGATGGAAGACCTATAACGAAATGTTTAAATAATGAAATTCTTACGCAAGAAAAATTGTGGTGTGGAAGTATTTAAAGAACAAAAAAAAAGAAGAAGAAGAAGAAGAAAGAAAGAAAAATGAAGAGGAACGAAAGACATCTCCTACAAGGGAAACCAGAAGGAGAAGCCACTTCACTCACTCACTCACTCACTCACTCACTCACTCACACACAAAGGAGGGAGAGGCAAGTCTCTCTAGAGCAATTAAAGACCAAGAAGAACCTGAGCAAGTTCTGGAATAGAAAGAATGCAACAAAAACGACAACCAAAGCAAGTTTAAACTGATTTGTCAGTTGTCCTTGGAGTGGGGTGGGGAATGAACATAAACAAAAACAGAGCAACAAAACCGAAATGGTTATCAAGTTCTCTCATGTAACTATCAGAAGATCTGGAGAGAAGTTACTTTAAACTTTCCTAATTTTTTTTTTAATGACAGTTAACATACACTCAACCACCAGCAAATACAAGTGTACAGCGTCATTTAAAAAATTTTTTTTGTGCGTAGCACTAAACAGAAAGCACGTTAAATGTTTCCTCATGTAGGGTGTTGTCCTGGGAAAGTGAAGGTGCACCAACATGAAGTACATGAATGGAAACAGGATGAGGTGTAAATGAGTAGTGTTGTAATTAATATTAAAGTGCCATTTACCTCACAGGACTCTGTATGGAACTGGTGTCTGCATTGAAAAATAGTTTACGTCGTAAAGATGAGGTACTCATGTTCTCACCATCATCAATTTCTTGGTATGTCATGTACTCAGCTAGACAAGATAGAAGCGAACTTGCAATCTTTCAGCAATGGTGGCATAGAACATAAATATATTATTTACACATCCCTAAAGGAGCAAATTCTGAAAGAATGATGTTTTTAAGTTTTAGAACAATTCTTCAAATTACTAATGAGTATTGTTATGCAACTTTATAATTCATTTAATTATAAATAATCAAAATGCAAAACAGACTGCCAAACATTAAGTAGGAAACTATTTTAAGTTAAAAAATTAAAGTATTTATATTATAAAAATACACAAATTAATTATGTCTTAAAAAATAAAATTTAACAAAACAGAACAATACTAAGACTAAAATTAATATAAATGAATCACAGTGTTCATGATTAAATACTTCAAGCTGCTTTTTCTTTTAAAACTTGAATTATATTTTAATATATTTTCTGTAAAAATATATAAGAACAAGAAAATAATGAGGAAATGTTCATTGGTTTTTTTTTTTTCATTTTCCAAAACCAATTCTTGATGTGAGAAAAGTGAACTGCTGTAGCTAAGAAGAAATTTTGGGTTATTTATAGCAAAATGACACCCAAGTTTGCTTCAACATAAATAAACAAAAAGAAATTTTTTTTCAATGTGTATTTCAAAATGAAAAATGAAATACTGTACAAAATGTTGTTAGCAACTTTAAATCATAAGCAAACATAATTATCTTATAAAATTAATTTATATTATCTAGACAAAGCTATGAAACAAAACAATCTGATTCTCTTTAGCTTGCGCTCAGGACTCACCTAGACATTTATGAGCCTCAAAATCAACTGGAAATGTTAAAGTTGTTTGGCAGGAATCTGTACAGAAGACAAAATAAAAGATTTGACAGTTTACTGAATTTTTAATATTAAACTTCCTTCTCTCGCGCACACAAATGTGCTAATTTACATACTTGACCCATTCTGGCTTAGGAGGCAAGTGTATGAACGTGGGGCTAAGTAGAAAATGTTTTTTCCTTTTATAATAATCTATAATACAGCACTACTTTTCTGTAAACTGATTTAATTTTCCCCAGTCCACAAATTTCTTCACTGCACTTGATGTCATTCAAACACAAGGACAAAATCCCAGTATTCAAATAGGACTGGCAGGGAGAAACTGACTTTTTTTCCTTTTTTTTTATTTCACAAGACTTAAATTGACTGGCTTGATATGGAAAATGTTCATAACCATGCCATAACCTGCCTTGAATTTATTGCAATCAAATTTTTTACTCAAATGTATTATAACCTGTTCGCTGGCCCGCTACCGAATTATGTTCGCGCATGCGCACACTTTTTTAAATCGATAGCCACTTAAAAAAAATAACAATCAAGTCAAGCAGACGATATGTTTGGGTTCAGCAGCCAATCTGCTCTAATTTTATCATTGGTTAACTATTTTTAGAAAGGTTTTTTCCATTACAAAGTTCGGAAATCCCCAGTCACCTCACGTTTAACGAAGCTGAGCCGCCATTTTGAACCTAAGTTTGTACTACACATGGCTCGTTTCAAGGACCATTTTCAGTTGTTTGCTTGATCCTACCTAACGAACTTAATTGTGTAAATAAATTTAAGATATTGTAGATGAAATTCGACAGGCCTACTGAATTTTTGGATGTGACCATTTGATAATAAAAAATAAAAACCGATCGCTCTCAAACCGAACCCTCGTGGTCGTCGTTATGACGTCGTTATGATACTATTTTTATCGATGACCACTTTAAAAAAAAATACCAATCAAGGTCAAGGAGAAAGATATGTTTGTGTTCAGCAGCCAATCTGCTCTAATTTTATCATTGGCTAACTAATTTTAGAAAGGTATTTTCCATTACAAAGTTCAAAAATCCCGAGTCACCCCTCGCTTGTAAAGAAGCTGAGCCGCCATTTTGAACCGGTTTGGAATTATACATTGCACGTTTCAAACACGATTTTTAGTTGATTGCCTGATCCTACCTAAAGAACTTTATTGTGTAAATTAATTTAACATATTGTAGATGAAATTCGACAGGCCTACTGAATTTTTGGATGTGACCATTTGATAATAAAAAAAAAAAAACCGATCAGTCTCAAACCGAACCCTCGTGGTTTTCATATGCCTCTTTCGTTTTGTTCAAAATCAACCAATTTCCCCAGAATAATATTTATTTACACAAGATAAATTATTATTTATACCATATATTCAAATGGCAATCAACAAAAATCGTTTTCTTTCGGATTTTATTCAAGGAAACATCTAACAAATTGACGAAGGTCAACACAAGAAAAAGGTAAGAAAACTTTTTATTTATTTATTTATTTTTGAATTTAAAATAATAATAAGCAAACGTTAAAAAATTAAATAAATATTTTTAAAATGTCCCCCATAATATTTATTTTGAAAATCATTTTAGAATTGTACGAATTATGCTTGCTTTTAATTATTTAGTAGACTAGTAAAAAAAAAAAAACGGTGAAAATGTTCCCAAGTTCAACAAAAAGATAAGAAATCTTTGTATTATTTCTTTGTTTTTGAATTCGAAAAAAATTTAAAAAATACTTTTAAGATTCCTTAGTATGTCTATAATAGGTAGTAATTTAAATTTTTAAAATCCATTGATAATTACAGTCGCTTTAAATTTTTTAGCACACTGACCCATTCAGT
Organism: Sinotaia quadrata; assembly: GCA_028829895.1. NCBI lineage: Eukaryota > Metazoa > Mollusca > Gastropoda > Architaenioglossa > Viviparidae > Sinotaia > Sinotaia quadrata. The sequence continues at coordinate 14,804,111 of CM054184.1, forward strand.
TATCGTTAAGCGTCAAAACATGGCCGCCGGCGAACGGGATAATGGAGTTTTTATTTTTTCCAAAATGTTTCTTTCAATCATAGGATTTACATTTATAAAATCAGTTATTAAACAAACAAACATTCAATTCTGTAAATTTCTGAAAAAGGCATCTTGATGTTGCAAAAAAAAAGTAGACAACAATTCCTGTAAACAGTTACTTCCCTTAGGTAAGAAGTAGATCTGTTTACATAACAACATTTTGAACAGTTCAAGCAGTGTGCATGCTGCCATAGCTGTTATAAAAACAAATCATTGTGGTCAAATTCTAGCTTTCAATGCTCACGCTATAATCTTATAAGAGATCACTTACATTTAATATTGTTTTTTTAAGCTGTAGTGCATGGATATACAAACTGGAGAAAAGTTTTTAAAATTCAAAATCAATATTGTTTTGAACATTTTAAAATCAAACGATGTGACTGTCAATGTGAAGATACCTTTGCTTTCCATCAAATGCCTTTGGAGCCAGACCGCAAGAGACAGGGGTTGTCTGCTTGCGAATGAAAAATCCTTCCCAGAACATTTATGTATGCTGACAAATATCGCACCATTGATAACCCCAAATACCAGTTATATCTTGGTTAAAAAAACGAAAGGCAGTTAAACTGCATATAATGTACTCATACAGTATCCAGCAACAATATCTGCTACTTGTATATGCTACTTGTATATGTGTATACCAGTTGAAGTTGGAAAAAGAAAGTTAACGCAGCAATTCTAGCCCATCTAAACATATTCTAAACATATCTTCTTTATTGATCCAATCTTACTTACAAAGTATCCATGTTTATGTGAGATTCTATAAATAACTGAGTTAATGAGTGGTTCAAAGCAAAATACTTTCTCAGTAACAATTTCACAAAACTGGCAGGTGACCACAAAAGCCTTGAGGATTTACAAACATCACCGACCTTGACATATATTTAAATAAGGTAGGGAAAGTTGTGGATAGCATTTACTTACTTTCTCTGCTTTTGCGGTTTTGAGTAAGTTCTGGCTGAATTGATCCTTGAGTTTCATTTGGAGTGGACATCATATAACTCGCTAAAGTGAAAAGAACATTTAGAAAGAGCATTTTTAAAATACACATTGCAAACAAACAAGAAATAGACATTGCAAACTAGTCAAAATATACAGACATGACAAAATATCCATCACAGACGTATATATTTAAGTGGCAAATTTGTTTTAAGACATCTATAAATAAAGTTAAATAATAATTAACACTATGGTGTTAAAAATCACCAAATATTTTTAATCAGCAAATATTTTTTAAAATAAGTCAACAATGGCATATAAATAGTAATCTATTGCATACTATTTAACTGCTTCACTATTATTTAGAAAATGTCATAAAAATATATATAAAAAAATTATTAAGGCACTGTCTCCATGAAAATAGCATGTTAAGATAGCAGACAATCAAAACACTGTCTCCATGAAAATAGAATGTTAAGGTAGCAATCAAAAAAAAAAAAGGAGTATTTGCTTAAGATAATGACTACCTATTTACTTCTTAGCCTCTAGCCGAAATGATAAAGAATTGAAAAATTATAGCTGTTTTAGTATATATCCAACTGCCTGGGTGAGACAAGGTGACACATTTCTTTCTTAGATGAGCGTAAAGTGGAACTGTTTTAACATAACAAGTTCTACACTGGGTATGTGTGAAAGTGATGATGCGTGCATGAGTGCATGTGTGTGTGATTCTGTAATTATTTCTAATTGTTAAACTTATAAAAGCGAATAAACTGGACAGAGTAAAATACTGAAGTTCTATGTTGGTACATGCATATATACGTACAGCAGACACTGGATTAATTCAAAAATAAGTACAAGTGGTTCCACAGAGTCACTCATTAACTGACAATTTTGTTAATAGAATTTATCATTTCAATGGGGTAATTTTAATGTAAAGCTGTCTTTAACAGAATTTGTGCCTCAACCGAAATTGCACATGCGCGTGTCTGTATGTGTGTGTGTGTGTGTGTGTGTGTGTGCACATGTGTCTATGTCTATATATATATATATTGGTATTATAAGACTTGGTCTGCAGCTAGTCCTTTCAATGGTATGTTTAAAGTAAATTCAAATTCAAATTATATTTCTTCAGCATTCCAGAATATGTATATTTGAATAAAATTTCATGTGTAGAAGAGAGGCACGTTAATCAAATATATGTCTCTCAATGTCCATATAAATATGGAAACACCACAGTAAATAAATGTCAAAAACTAATCATTGGAGTTCTTCAGGGATTTTTTCCCCCTTCTTTCTTGCCTGGTTTTGACAAGCCTAGAAACCAATAAATAATTTCAAAATTTACTCAATACCGTCTTAAAATTGCAACATTTCTGAATGTTGATAAAAAAATGTGGGACAAACCGCGTGAGAGACCCACATATTATTTTGCAATTGGATACTATATATTCTGTCAGACAAATTTGTTTATCGATAAATATTAATTAAGTAGTCTGCAGATTATGAGCTGTGAAACTATTTCAGTCAACACTTTAAAGAATTTTATAATTACTGATTCATAAGTTATCATTGAATTTTCATTCAATTTTCTTAAAGAATACTGCAATATAAGGGTGAAGAGCATACTTGCATATTAGTGCTTATATATTTGTCAAGAAACAGCTCCATGTTGGTAATAAGGGTTAGCTGTAATAATAAAATTTAAACACTTATCAACCTTTCCCCCATGCAGGAGTGACTGGCAACACATGTGGAGGAGGGTCTTCTCCCCATGGTGATGGGGCAACCATGTGATGAGCAAAGTAGTAGTCAATGGCTCTTTGGGCTTGTTCTTCCAACTCATGGTCAGGACTGTGAGACACAATTTCACTGTTCACATCATCTCAAAAAAACCCAAAATTAGCTGAAAGAAAAGGTCTGAATAAATCAATTAACAAACTGTTTTCAAAATTTAAAAAAAATCAATTTAACCCACTCAATGCCATAAATAAAACATAAATCTTTGCCCCAAGCAGATATTTCAACAAATACCTAATCATCCCCAACGACAAACACTTCATTAGTGGGCTATATGATGTTCTGGTAAAATAAATGCTAAATATAATTTAGAAGAATTAACATCTCTAGGCTTGCCTCCCGCCACACTCTCAAGCTATATATTCTGAACACAAAATGGGGATAAGTCTTCCCATTCAGCAGCACCTATTTCTAACAATGACTTGTTTAACCCTCACCCCTTATCAAGGCCCCAGCCTGGTAAAGACAATGATACGGAAAGACAATACAATGATGATCACAACAGTTACAATTAACACTCTAGAAATTCTCAGACAACAAGTGATTTAATAATAGCAATAAATTTAATAGAAGAAAACAATAAAAGATTTTAAATTGTGATTTAAACTCATATCATCAAATGCAAACGTTTCTAAAACCTATACCTTATAAAGAGATAAATGTTACCGAGTCTTCATGGAAAAAGTGACAAGTGTGTGAAAGTTTATAATGTGTCAGTCAATGGCTATACATCATCTAGTATTCTAGGTTATAAGTTACAAATAAATCATAAATTCATCACAGAATTAATCATTCATTTGATCTTCAGACATGCAAACAAGACAACATAAAGGCTCACTACATAGCACGCAAGATTTAGAAAAACAATTAGAGCAGCCTGATTATGACTTACACACGTACACATGAACTGCCTAATATTACATATCAAGGTTTCAACTTCTTACAGAAAACCTTACTAAAGTCCACATCGGCCAATACTACATGTCACACTCAATTACATATCACAATGATACTATTCTACCTGGGCAAAATTGTATCAGCAACAGGTGGTTCTGATGAGGACATCAAAGCCAGAATCGGGAAAGCTAGATACGCCTTTATTATCCTGAGACCAGCCTGGAGGTCATCATCCCTGTCTGTCCGCAACAAACTATAAATTTTCAACAGCAACATTAAGTCTGTCCTCCTCTATGGCTCAGAGACCTGGAGAGTTACCAACACCCTAACAACAAGCTCCAAGTATCCGTCAACAGCTGCCTTCGCAATATACTGAAGATCAGGTGGACAGAAAAACTAAAGAACACCAATTTGTGGCAGCGGACAATTTCGGTCTATCTCCATTGGATGAAACTCTTATGAGCAAGTGCGAGACTATTAGTCAGAAAAAATACCCATTCGTTTGGAACTGGTTTGGATTACATCAGCAAGTTCTAGCATATTCTTTACCCGAGTTGTTATTTTAACTCTAATACTTAGAATAAATATCGTCATGCTCAGTACCCGAAGGTCATGTCACAGTGACATTTAACAAAATACATAATAATTAAGTTTAAAACTAGGGACATGCAAATGTACTCTTCCTACCTCCGTTAACATGCCCCCTGCATTTCTGAACTCAAATTATTGCAATACAGCAGGCTTTAGCCTATTTATACCTTTGTTTGGCCAGCTGACGTCTGATGTCTGTATCATCAATATGCACAGGTCGAATTTCAGCTAAATGTTCAATGTTCCAGCAGAAAGATCCACTCTACAAATCAAAAAAAAGGACATACATGGTTACTTATAACTATGAAAGATATCTTTTATATCAATCAAGTCTACCGTCTATTTACTAATGGAAAAAAAACAAACTATCTTCTATTACTATTGCAAGAGAGAATCACTGACCATATATTTAACAAACTTGTTTTTCCCATTAAGATCCATTCTATTGATTAATTTTAAAATTCTATTTAAGGAAAAGTTTTATTAATTTATATGAATAACATATGAACAAATGCATACACAAACTCACACCATTGCATTCACCCACATGACAAAATAATGGACAATCTACTAGAAATGTAAATGCTGAAAAAAGCAAGTACTTCAGGTTAAACAATGAATGTATTACTATATCTCCGTATTCCAACCACAAGTTAATTTGAACAGTTCAAATCATGTGCCAATGTTAACTAAATTTTTGCCATTATCACTTATGGATACAAGTGGTTATCTTATCTCTTTTAAAAACATAAGTCATATTTCCTGCAGTAGCCTGTTTTCTATTTAAACTAACTGTACCACCCTAATCAAGAACACCTGTCTACTATTTACACTAAATGTATTGTACTATTTAAAACACCTGTCTACTATTTAAACTAATTGTACTGCACTATATAAACATTTTTCTACTATTTACACTAACTGTACTGCACTATTCAAGAACAAGAAAATCTTCTCTCTCCTATATACTCACACAGATTAAACAAATGGACATATATATATACACACACACACACACACTGAATTTGAGACTGCACCAAATTATAATTTATATTGCAATCCAAACATATATTTGCATTAAATGATTAATTAGTTTAGAATACCAAAGTTGCAATGTGTGATTTGCTTTAGATGTTTTTAAAAAAATTTCTGTCAATTTTAAAATGAAGGAACTCTGTATTTATATTTTAAAAGTCATCCTGCCTAGTTTAAATTCATGACTGACCTCTGTACTTGCCGGTGTGGAGGTAATGTGAAACAAACCAGGACTGAAGACAGGAAAGTGTAAGCGGTCAGCTCCAAATTCAAATGGATTGTGGTTGTGGTGCTGATGGTGGTGGCTGTCCAAGCTGGTGCCAGATGATGAGGATGCTGGTGAAGACTTAATGCTCTTTGCATCTTCTGTCGTCATGTTAGGGTTAAACACTCCTGATCTAATAATAGAACAAGTTATATTTTTATTGATGCTATATGTACATTATCTGACTCTCCTTTATGCATGATGTGCTTTTCAAATTCATGTAATATAGTGTTTTATTTACTAGCAATGTTACATGTACTATCTGCTTAGAACATTAATGAAGAATAAAGTAAAACTAAAAGTATTTAACAAAAGCAATTGAATTAGTAGGATCTGAAGAGCTCCATAAAGATGCAATATTAAGAACTCCTTTACTTAATTTTGAAAATGTTTTAATGATCATGATGTTTATTACTATATTAGTAAATATTTTTATTTTATTCCCCCCCCCCAACAACAACAACAACAGCAGCAAAAAAAAAAAGCCAACCAATTCCATTCCACAAGCTGCTTACAGCAATCTCAATCTTAAAAGAATTAGCATCTCAAAGGTTTCCAATTATAAACAAAACAGATATTTGTACTGCAAAAGAAAACCAAATTACTTTTATTAATACTATATAATAGTAATTATAAATTAGCATTATTACAAGAAAAATAGTGTATCAATTTTGTTATGTGTGCATGAGAGAGAATGTGTGCATGCATGTGAATGTAGGATGAACAATAAAAACATTTAGCTTTTTCAAGATGTTCTTTTCTTGGAAACAGAAAAATACCTGTTAGGTGTCTTAAAGTCAGAGTGATGATCCATGGGAACAATGTAGCCATTGCATGGGAGGGCTTGAGGACTTGACCCTACATCTTGTTTCCTATCCATTTCACTATACGGACTATAGAGTTCTCTCCTCTGACTATTCTTATGAGGATTTGATACATAATGCCCAGTTTCTCCATTTCGCTCTGAATGCAAATTATCTCCTGCAGACACAGACTCTCCTTTCTGATGATAAGGACTTGTGAGGGCATGCCTTAAGTAGGAGTCTGAACGGAGCACTGGTCCATGATGTCCTGAACGAAAGTTCAAAGGGCTTGTGAGGAGATATGCATCACCAAGCCTGCTATGAAGTTGGACATTAAAACCATCCTTATGGCTTTGAATGTGGCCATCAGAACTTGGACATGGCTTAAAAGGACTCTTCTGGGTACAAATAGGACTGTCCGCATAATGGACCTTCTTTTTGTCTCCTATTGATGGCGATGCAGAATGCACAAGATGGAACATTGGTCGAGGAAGAGAAGCCTTAACCACTTTATGCTCATTCTTAGACTCAAGACTAAATTCTAATTTTTCCAGTGGGTCTGAACTACTACTGCTGGTTATATTGTCATTTTGATTTGGCACTGAAGCTTCGGAGGAAGGATCCCACACATTCATGTCTCTGACCATAGATTTATTACAATATTTAGCATAACCATCTACTTCACTTGAATAACTATTAGCATGATTTGCTTCTGTAAGATGTATTACAGTTCACTCATTATTGTTTATTCTATATCAGTATATGCTGTTATTTGTAAGTTACCATTATAAGTAAAAACAACTTCCAGTCCAAACGAAACTGAGACTGCTAACTTCAATGTTTAATAATATATTTTAAAAGAATAAATCTGCTTTTGTAGAAATGTTTCATCAGAGGTCATCTTAAACTGAGGAAACAAAACAAAATTTCTTCTTAAACTTGAAAAAATATAAACCTTTTGCACAAATTGCATTTAATAATAATTATAATATTATTTAAATTAATAAAGATCATATAGACAAAATAAACAAAACTTGTTTAATATAATAAAGTCTGTAAGAATCATAATCATAATGAATGATAAATACAATGAACAACTATTTTAATTATTCTCACATAATTAATATTTTTATTTGTGTGTTTTTAATTAAAGTGTTTACATTAGTTTGGATTTATCCAAAATTACATTTTGTAGATACAATAGTCCAATATAATTTAGTTTCACCAATTATCCTAGAGTCAAAATTAATTTCTTATGGACTTCTGTACTGTACCTTTATATACACATGCAAGTAAGAGAGTGGAATAATGTTTTTACCAATTATCTTAAACTGCAAAATTAATTTCTTTGGTGTCAACATCCATACTCTACTTGTATATGTCTGTGCAATTGAGGGATAAAATAGTGTTGTGTGTTAAGTATAAATTGTTGAAGGAAATCTGTACTCCATAGGTAATTAGGTGTAAAGTGTGGTGAAATTTTTTTTCAGAGTTCCTGGTAAATATGGCTCCATTTATTCATGGTTACCAATGAGCTCTACATATTGACTGAAATGACAATGTTGTAAACTTATAAACCCAATTGTATGTCATCTCACAGAGAAAACAGTATCAGCCTTATTTTTATCAATTATTAAGGTAAGAAATAAATTAAGCATCTTGTTTTTTTACAAACATTGTAACAAAATGAAATAATAGTTTCCTCTTAGTCTTATCTATAATCTAATGTGTTGTCATCTAAATACTGACAAAAGCAGTCTACTTAAAATTATATTTAAAACTTTTAAGTCATTTAATTCTTATTACCTATATGATGTAACTGTGTTTAATTCCATACTGTTCACCCTATAAATCCATTGCAAAATAATTGTATTGTGTTTACTTACAATAGTTTCAGTAATAATATATGTCACAACTTTTCAATGACAAGGTTCAAATAATAATAAAATTCTTAGGAACTATGAAAGTATACAATACACTTATTAAATTAGGGTTTGGTGGGATCTTTCAATATTATGACTGTAAAATGTGTTAAAAACTGTTATCCATTGGTCAAACATAGTTTTAATAAAATGCATTCTAATGATTAACTTTAATATTTGTTAAATATTAAATACTATGTCGTAGCTTACTATATTCATTTGAATTTGTTAGCATAAAATTATACATCCCTGTAGTCAAATTAAATTTACTAAACTAAGCTTTCCATAGTGTTTTTTTACTATAGTAAATTAAAGTAATTAGTATTAGATTTACAAAACTTTATAATACACAGGGAACCTTTTCACCATTATCAGAATGAAAATGAGGATTGCAGTATTTCAAATTTAATTCTATATAATTATAAAACTTGGCTGAGGGCTATGGATTAATTATTTGTTTATACATCTAGAAAACACTGTTCTGTATTCAATTGTTTGCAACTTGCATATGCTTAAATGCATTGCAAAACAATATACATTTTTTCTTTTATTTGGGGGTGGATGGGGTGTATTAACATCATAGATACAATTTGGCAATAAGTACCATTCAATCAGTTTGCTTTTTTGCTGTTATTTCAGACAATGAATATAAATCTGACAACCACAGTTAATCTCTCTAGTTAAAAAATGTAAATAAATATTGGCACTGCATAGTGGGCACATCTACATGACAAAAAAGATGTATTGTTTATTTAAATATAAATTTTAATGAATATATTCTTTATGTAAAGTTATACTAGGCCTATTTTAATTTATGACTCATGCATGTATATGTAACTTAAAGCTTACAATTGGTGTGAATTAGGCCTACATTGTGTACTCTGAATACTCTAGACTAGTATAATACTTATAAAAGTTATATATTAATACTTAATAGGTAATCAAAATAAGTTCCAGTCTCAGTCTAGCCTCACTTGGCCTAAACTATGTATAGCACCATAAAAAATAGCAAAAAATTTGCGTCTATAAAATGTGGTTAAGACTGACTCACTGAGTATTAAATTATTTTCTCATTTGCTATTTTTTGTTTCGAGATTTTGTATTTGTTGCGCTTTACTAACAGCCACACTTTCGTTTAACAAAAGTAAAAGCACTAAAAAGTAATGACTAGATTACAATTACTTTATTAGCAGCAACACCACTTGTAGAACAGTAGGCCTATACTATACGATAGCTTTTATATATATTAACTTAATTAAGATAGAATTTTCTTCTCGAGTATGACCACTTTTCTGAACAGTTTAAGTACTACGATTTCTAGAAATGTTATTAAATTACACACAAATTCCCTAACTCTATACAACCGGTGAAGTCAACAAATTCACAACAATGAACCAGAACACTAACGAAAGAAAATAACTTACAGGGGCTAGTTTACTTTCAATGTGTTTCAACTTGCTTTTAAATCAACAACTTCATTCGTCCATACCGCCGAATCTAAGCCAATCACAAATCACTTCTGTCCATGCCCATAATGCCCCCTTCACTTATTTCTAATTGTTATTGTTTAACTTAATGGGAGATAGTTTTTTCATACATATTTGCAAGATCGTCCTCAATGTTGAAAAAATCATATTTTTTATTTTTAAAAAAATATTAGATATTATGACCTACCATAAATTTTAAAGAGTTCTTTACAGTAGTTACCAAAATGGCCGAGACTGGAGGGAAAGCTAAACCATCGTCTACTGCAAGAGAAACTCTCGAAAGTAAGTTACAGAAAGAAAGAACTTTAACTTTTCCAGCTGAAAAACGTCCGGTCCAGTTTTACCTGTAACTAAATCAGTAAATGGTTAAACTTACATGTATGTGCCCTTTAGTTTTTATAACAGTACATCATGTATTGATTGGATTTTATATTTTATTTTTAATGTTTATTTAATGTAACCAGCTAAATTAATAGCCCTATCTTGGGAGAGATTGACACTGTCTAACCCTAACCTTTCTCTCAAATGCATGGCCTCATGTACAAAGCTGTTGGTTCTTTAGTCCACAATGGTGAGACTAATGTAACACAAAACACATATTACAATACATATAATACAGGATGTCCCCGAGTTACCTTAAGTCAGATTTTTGCCTCTGCCAATGTCTTTAGCAGCATGTAGCAGCAGTCACGCTAATAGTAATAATATCTTTCAAATATTTAACCATTCTCCGTGAGCCTGTGTACTGCCATGGCGCAAGACTATTCTTGATGTGTAGACAAAAATAATGCAGTGTGAATCTGAGCTGAACCAATCAGCATGGCACAAATATTCTTAACTACAAATTTTGCACTGTAAGGCAATTTTAAATACATGGACAGAGCACCGTAACTTCAAATCCACCATAACTTGGGGACCTCCTGTATGTAGCACCTTTCCCGTTTAAAATTGTTTTATTTTAATTGATTATAGTATTCATTTAATGACTATTCATGATATAATTCATATGGTTATTTTGTTTTCCAGCTCTAGTAGAGATATCAAAATTGTTGAATACGGGACTTGATGCAGATACCCTTGCAATTTGTATACGACTTTGTGAAAATGGCATCAACCCCGAGGCCCTTGCTCTTGTGATACAAGAACTAAGGCGTGAATCAGCATCAGTACGAGTTAGTATACATATTGACACTATTGCCAATCAGCATTACACAAATATTCTTAACTTTATAATGAACATGAATAATTTTACTTAAGCTTTCAATTTATTTCCTGTATAATTATAATTAGCTCTTAGCTTTTTGTTTATAATTGTCAGTCATTAGCTAACTATATACTTAAGAACATTTGGTTTAATTGGTAGATCTGAAAATTATTACATTCCTGTTAGGAGTGAATCCATACCCACTTGGCTTAACAGAGCTGTAGTTTACTAATGTAGGAAACAAATTTTTTGCCTTCTTCAATCTTGCATAAATAATTTATAATTAGGAGGGACTAACCCGTTCACTGGCAGGTTGCATATTTACGCTATGTGTCATACTGGCAGCTTGTTTTGCCACTCAGCAATAATTGAACGAGTGAGCTTACTAAAAATTTAAAAGTGGCTGTAATTGTTGTTAGTGGATTAAACAAAATTTAACTTTCTACCTATGCTAAACATACAAAAGTATTTTTAAAGTATTAATTTTAAAATTATTTTAAATTCAAAAGTAAATATTATAATAAAATGTTTCCTTACCTTTTCTTGATGTTGAATGATGATGCTCACAAAGTTTACTCACAGTGTTAAATGTTAATTGAGAGATCTGACCTGCCACACCCAAATAATTAATTTTATAAAATCTAAATGATTTGGGGGTGTTTTGGTGGTATTTTGGATAAATATCCAGGGTGCTGCCTCATCAGAGGTTCCCCCATAAATGTTTGAGATTTCATATTTCATACTTAATGATAATCGTGCACATTCAGATTTGATACGTAATCATGCATGTTTAGATTTTATTTACTGCCTGAAACCTAAACAACCTTTCCATATCATCAAAGACTCATCCACCAAAAATATTCTCACCAGGCACATAAACGCATGAGAACACTTATCTAAAATGATCAATAATTATAATCAATCTGATTTTCTGGATATACGGTCACCAGTTACACGCACACTGTTTGAAAAATGTAAACAGTGTAGCAACAAACGAAATATGTGCCCAACATGACTTTATGAAATAAAGGATGAGCATACACGTGTTTGAAAAATAATGATAAATACAAGATTTCCTATCTATTCCCATCAAATGAATAAGCCCTAAAAAATTGAAAATGTTCACATACCTCTGTATTAGGCCATTGTCTGATAAGTGATATAGGATGATTCATGAATGTCAGGTTGCACTAGCAGCACGGCCATAACTTGACAATTTTTTGCATGAAATTCTCAGGTAAAAATGCTTGAAAAACATAAAATACTCTAGCAGTTTGTGCAAATGGGAATTTTTAATCCAACACTTATAGCAAAACGATGGATTTTTCCTTGTGACATATTGACGATGAACACCATATTGTCAACCGGTCTCCCTGTCACCACTGTTTCCCATGAAATCACTAGAGACTGGCAAATATTCCTCCTCAGAAGAAAATTTAGATGAATCATCAGCAGGGTCATACTCTGATACAGCTGTGGGGTCACAAATAGTGTCCCCAAAATCAGAAACATTACAACTTGAAGCCATGACTTGCGTAAAAATTTCTCACAGCACAACTCTCAATGGCTGCTGGCCTAGATCAGAGCTATGTGTGTACCAGAATCTTCAATGCGCTCACAAATCACGAATCAAGAATCATCTAGAACTTCACAAATGCTATCATAGCACATCACAAAGAGGGTTATAGAATTTTCATGTGTGCTACTCAACACACTATGACTATGAGGAATGTTCAAGAAATTTATATGAATTCTCTAGACCAAACTCGAGCCTCATTTTTTGCCATAATGAATTCACAGGATCAACTTACAGCAACAATTTTACTGATAGGTTCAACGACAACACTGGATTCACACAGCATGATCCGGTAGTGTACTGTAGTCTGAAGCGGATCAGAAGCATAAAAAAAAAGATACATTCCTTTCTGCAAAAGTCAAATTAAGGCAGTGCTAAATTTCAGGCATATATCATCTCAAAACTCCTTTCTCTCTTTCCACACATTCTCAACTTTACAAATCCTGCAACAATATTCGTTAGCCCGATACACCCGCAGCATAAGAAATATAGCGTCGATCAAAATTTACATGTATAATATATAATGAAATCATATTAGTGAACATAGAAATGATAGTTCAGTTACATAAAGCATTCTCCTATTCAAATTATAAAGCAAAAGCAAACGTACGAAATATATTCTGAGTCCATTCTTTCTTTATCAGTCAGTTAACTTGCCATAAGCTAATGATCGCCTTTGTGACTGGACTCGTTTCGTAAAAATCAAAGTGATTAGAATATAGGACTTTCTTCAAGAAAATAAGTTTCAGTCCAACCCTATTGGATGAATTTGTTATGAGCAAGTGTGAGACTATTAGTCAAATAAAAAACTCATCCACTTGGAACTGTTTGGATTACATCAGCCAGTTCTAGCATATTCTTTACCTGAGTTGTTTACTCCAACTCTGATATTTACAAAAAATACTATGATAAGCAGTGTCCAACAAAATATACCATCATAAGCAGTGTCCAAGGTTGTGTCACTTTGACATTTAATAATATAATTTATATAACAATTAAGTTTAGAAATAGGGATAGGCAAATTTACTCTGCCAATGCTTCTGTTAGCAGTAAACTATTTTGTAAGCATGTATTTATAATTTTCTGTATTCATTTTGACTTGATTATCTTTTGCATTTTGTTCAGGCATCAGAGACATCTGGTTCCTGATTGTTCCATTATTTAAGTCTACAGTTTCGTAGTTCACTGGAGTCTTGAAGATGTACAGTTGTACAATTTCATCATTCAACAGATTCAGGATGTATAGTTGTACAATTTCATCATTCACTGGAGTCTTGAAGATGTATAGTTGTACATTTTCATCATTCAACTGATTCAGGATGTGTAGTTGTACAATTTCATCATTCACTGGAGTCTTGAAGATGTATAGTTGTACAGTTTCATCATTCAACTGATTCAGGATGTATAGTTGTACAATTTCATCATTCACTGGAGTCTTGAAGATGTATAGTTGTACAGTTTCATCATTCATTGGAGTGTTGAAGTTGTATAGCTCCACAGTTTCACCATTCACTGGAGTCTAGAAGATGTATTGCTCCGTTTTGTTTGAATTTTGACATGTGTATCTCCACATTCTCAACATTGACATCTTCCTGAATTTTCATTAATGTATTTTTCATCTTTTCTGGAATTGCTTTTTTCTAGTGGACATTTGACAAACTCTAGTTCTGGAATTTATATGTCTGTGTGCTCTAACTATATTTATACACCTAGATTTTGTGTCCAGAAAGCCTTAAGCTTTAGGCCAGTTATTCGTTATGATTTTTTCCTGTGCCTGATTTTTAGAAGTTACCCATTGTAATTATGATACTGATTTTAATTCTATGAGTGGTGTCCCATTTGTGTCTTCTTCTTTTTAAAAAGTATCAATAATTTGTTAACTCCCCCACTCCCCAGTTTTTAAATTAAACATAATTAATGCAGGCTGTATTAAATGTAGCACTTTGATAAATTTAAATTCTCTTCAGTTCCTCTCATTTGGTCTTGACATTATTAATAATCATCTTATAATCTACTTCAGACTGGTAGAATGTCTGCATGCTGCAACTTTCATAAAATAAATCTTTGAAGTAGTAAAATGAAGTGTTGCTCAGAGTACCAAATTGTAGTAATTGCTTGTGTCCTGTTTGATGTGCATGCCAGTGAGTGAGTGTATAGAGAAAAGAAAGAATAAAAGTTAATCTAAAGAGATTATTTGTTTTAATTTGAATTCATTAAAATGCATGTAACCTAAAACTTGTAAAAATATTTCAGCATGTTGTTGCTCTCTTACGCTGTCTTAGAGTTCTTCGATACTTCTTGGGCAGTGCTTGTGAAAGCCTTGAGCCCAGCATTCACACTGCTTGGTACAAGAAAACAGCTAGGTGGTTGGATGGATAGAAATTATTGGAATGAATGGATGGAGACACATAAATGGATAAGTCACTCAGAGTTTGTTTTATGTCCTATTTTATGCTGTATAGTAAATAAACAATAGAGGGAAACAAAAGCCTCAACGATTTCTTGTTCAGTGTTACAAATGTCATTTATAATGCTTCAAAGTAAAGGAACGATGATGCATAGAAGCTGGGCAGAACTGGAAGATTAATCCAAAGTATAGATGGCTCTGGGCACCCCACTCCTGGTTTTGCTGGTCAGCTTGGAGAAAGTGCCCACCTGAAAGGACATTGTATTTTAGACACAATGTAAGGAAGCTACTGACAGAATTAAATTTATTTTTAACTTTAGTACAATAGCAAAAATAATAGCTTTCAAACAGGGAGAGTGGGATGAACAAGATAAAGAAGAAAGACTTGTGCTTTAGATTTTTTATTATACCATTGTAGATTTTTTTATTATCAGAAATAGATTATCTAGGAGTAAAGAAAGAGGAAATTAAATTGTTTAATAAACTGATTAAATTTTTTTAATTTTATTTAAATTTCTTTCTAATCATGTCTATATTATAGAGATGTTCATCTGTATTTAAAAAAAAAAACATATTTCTACTGCAACACAAAGTAAAGTTACAAACAAGCAGTTAGGAGTCTTCAGCAAGTTTGTTTGCATCAAGTTCCTATTAGGAAAATAAAACCACCACTCTGCAGAAACATTCAGTGTTTCCTCATAAAAATAAAGCAGAGACAGGAGATGGCAAAGGGATGTTAAAAAAAGATCCATATTAAAAAAAAAAAAGATTGCTTGATGAATATTATGTCAAACATTGAAAAAAATGTAAATGCATAATTTAGTAAATGAATTTCTTTTTGCATGCATGACCTCACACACTAAATATTTATGAATATGGATATGTTTTTTATGATCTGGCATGTTGCTCAGCACTGATAAAAATAATGAAATGTGTTACTTGTTGGAAAATTGGTACCCGGTGGTCCTGCTGGCAGAAATCTGGAACTTTGAAAACATTTGGATCCTTGATCCCTTCGGTCACATTTTGGAAATTTAGCAAACTTAGATTCCAGACTGCAAAAAGTAAACAGTAAGAATGGTATTGTAATGATTAAATAATATATTCTATTTGTGTTGCTGTAAAAGCTTTAATTTTTCAATTCAGTTATTCAGTCACTGATTCAGTCATTCATATTGTCTTAAGTTAAGTAATTCACATTCATTGATTTAGTCATCAGATTGTCTTCAGTTAAGCAATTCACATTCACTGATTGACTCAGGTAGATAGTTTTCAGCTTAGTAATTCTCATTTATTGATTTAGTAATTTAGGTTGTCTTCCGATTAGTCATTTATATTCCGTCATTAATAACTGAAGGTTTGTAGATTGCGATATCTTTTTGATTTAACAAATCATCTAACACTACTGTTATTACGTACATATTAATATTATTTTAATGCAAAATAACAGAAAATAAGATTTGTTTTTAAACATGTAAAAATCATAACTGAAGAGAAAATGGGATTCTGTGAAAAATTAGGAACTGAAAGCGATGGTATGTTTCAAATTTTAATGATCATTTGAGCCAAGTATTAGCTGACCTATTAAAACTGGTGTTTGTAATTTATAACATATGAAAGAAGTAACTTTAAAAAAAAAATACCTTACAATTAATATTTTAATTATATACAATTTAATGTCTCTTAACTACAACAATTTATCCACACTGTGGTAATTTTCAGACATTACCTTAAATAATAAAATTTGTAAGTGTTAAACTGTTATCAGTTTCTTACACAGCATCAGTATTATGTCTTAAACTTTTAGTGGCAAAAAATATTAAATTAAATATACAAATATTTATAATTATTAATCAGTGTGACCTTTCCTTTTAGATTACTAACTAAAATGAAATATACTTAATGATTGTAATTAAATATTTAGTTGCTGTACTATTTGTTCCTTTGGTAGGTTCTTCATAGTGGTTGGCTAAAATGTTCCAGAATTTTTATCTTGACAACAAAAGTATAGTCACAAACTAAGATTATTTGACATGTACTGACCTTACCAGTAATAATGTTAAATACATTATTGAATTTGCGACACGAAGCCACCCTAATTATTGGTTACGATGATGGATGATTATTGTATCAATATAAACCACAAGATCATTCATCATACTAAAGAAATGGAGTTATAGAAATAAGCGATAACAGTTTGTTCATGACATTGTCTAGACGATTGCCGCAATAGTCTTTCACACGCCTTTCATAACAATGAGTTTATTGTTCACTAAAGAATTGTAATTCTCACAGGTCCCTCTAGCACACTGTAGAATACTCCATGAGATTCTGTTCTCTCGAGATTAATCTGGGCACTGCTTTGTCTTATTAGTTCCCTCAAGCAGAACAACAATGTAGCAATTTCCAGTAAATTCCTTGTACCAGAAATTCAACATTGTAGTCAAGCATACATCAACAGAGTGAAGTGTATCCTTATACACTGGGAGTAGAGACTTTTCTAATCTACCATGGTCGTAACAGTTTATAAATCAATAAAAAGGGGAAATTGTAGAATTAAAAGGGATGCTTCTTCCCTCTAAAATATAATCAGGAAACAAACACTAAGTTTTCTAGTTTATCATCCCTAACAACATTCTTACATTCAAGTCTCAACTTACAGCTCCCTGCAACAGTATGTATTAGCCCGATACATGCACACAGCGTAATAAATACAACATAGTAGTTTATGAATGTATTCATTAAAAACAATGTCATGTTTGTAACATACAAGCATCATAATTAACAAGTGTAGAAATAATAATCTATTCTCAATACATCTCTATATGAATGGAAGTATAATATAGCAAAATGCACGAAATATTTCTAATTCCATTCACTCTCAATCAATCACTTAACTCACCATTAAGCTAGGCTACCTTTCAGGACTGGACTTCTCCACACCAAATTCAAAGTAATTAGAAAATACAATACTTTTCAATAGGTACACTTGATCTCAGCCCATTGCCTGGTCTCGTTCTTTGTAAATCTTAACCATTGGATAATAAGAACTACTCACCCAACTAAAACTGGTTTAGATTGCCTTTATATTCTTTACCTGAGTTGTTTACTCAAAAAGTATCATCATAAGCAATGCCCTAGGTCGGGTCAAGTTAACATGGGCAACAAAGATATAATTATTAAGTCAGGAAATATGGATTAGCGAATTTACTCTGCCACAGAATAAAACATAAAATAATTTCCTGCGCATTATCTGTAAGTGTCAAGCACGTATGTATCCAATTAGAAATACAACTGCAACCACATTCAAACAGAGTTGCCGAACGTAAATGTCACATTTAGATCTGAATCCTATGCGTGTCATGATGTGAGCCCGGTGATTGCATATGTACTGTAAATATTGATGTGTTACTTGTGTAACAAAACAACAGTCATAATGTCAGAGGGTTTTTTAATAATAAAAAGAAGAGTGCACATCAGTAGGTTTATTATTATTAATGAGAGCACTTTTTATGATATTATAGTATACTCATTAGTACTTAACATATTGTTTTCCCAGTAGCATAATTTAATGATACTGTAATTCATTTTTTGTTTTGGTTGCTAAAGTATAAATTTAACACAGCTATACATATTTAACCATTTCACTGAGATAAATATTATTGCGTGTATTACCGTCTCCAGTATTAAGAATGCTTTGCGTTAATGGGAGACAACCATCGTCCGACACGGTTAAGCGTGAAGTTATGTTCCCTGTTTGAATACTCCAAGTGCTTCCCGCCACTCCGCCGTACACGTGACCACCGAGAAGAGTAGCGCCATCTGTGGAAATAAAATAGAAATTAATTGCTTTCTTGTTCTTCGGATTTGATACACACACACACACACACGCGCCCGGAATGTTCAACACCTCCACCCCGCCGCCGATGATGTTGATGGACATTAGTGATATTTCCTGTTCTGCTATTGTTGTTTATTTGTTAATGATTGTCTCGGCCTACGTTTGGTTCCATGGGGCTGGTTGTTGTATCTCCAAGGTGGTGGTGAGGAGGCACGTATAGGTCTAAAATGATATTATAGAGGGTTAAAAGGACCTCACTCGTAGGAGGGTTAAAAGGGCCTCACTCGCAGGAGGGTTAAAAGGGCCTCACTCGTAGGAGGGGTTAAAAGGGCCTTGTTCATAGGAGGGTTAGAAAGACCTCACTCGTAGGCCTACTCGTGGTAGTTTGTCCTTTGTTGATTGGGGAGTTTCAGAAAAGATTTTATCCTCCCTCGTGGTGGGTGCACCAACAAATACTTCCAACATAATAGCAGAAACTGGGCAAATGCCAATAAACCTAATAAAGCGATATACCTTCCATCTCAAGCTTCAAACCACGCCAGACAATCACCCAATTAAAATAAGTATTAACACACCTATATACGCTGTCAGCAATAACAGCCATCAACTATAAGTGTGGAACAAGACCAAAGCCATAAATATGCAAAATACAAACAGGTTTATATACTTAAAAGCAAAAACAGAAACAAATGATATGCTTCTCAAGACAGGCATTGAGAAAGCAGATTCACTAGCAAATAAAGGCCTTTCAGAGCAAGAAGTGGAATTCAATATCAATCCAACACAATGAACAACTAGAAGCATTGAAAAGAGCTATTTAAAAAAAAATGGGAAAGTATAATACTGCAATGAAGCAGAAAGATAATATGTGACAGATATCCAAGAGCCAAATCTAAACAAATCAGATGTCAATGTAGTATGACGCTTTTAGCTTATCCAGCCAGGGTTTTACTGCTCCATGTACAACCCAATGTAGGGAGGGACTCAGATTCGAAACGTTCACCCCAAGAGACGATTGAAGAAAGAGTAACGATAAAAATTCGCTATCACCTTTATTACTCTTGAAATCACATCTGTGTCTGTTAGACACGCCTTCGATCTGTCCAATTACTTAGAGCTAATACGATTATGACTTTCTAACAACTTCTGACCATTGCCCATCCAGTAACAATGCATCCCATTGTATATCCAAAAAGCACACTCACCACAATTAATCCGTTTATTGGCCATTGATCACGCAAATTTAAACAACAAACACTCGCTTACCTATTTGACGCAAGTACTAAAGCCCTGGTCAGTAAATCTGCCACCATGCAGACTCATTCGTTCAGGCCCTCACTTCGGAAACAAGCATGATGCAATGTGACGTCATTCAAATTACAAATAGCTTCAATTTAAATTGCAACAAGAAAATTTATATAAAACATATGGGAAAATTCCCCATCATATAACACATACCATAGTTACTAACTTAGGGCACATGATAAGTTTACTAATGTAGGGCACATGATAGTTCCTAACTTAGGGCACATGATAAGTTTACTAATGTAGGGCACATGATAGTTCCTAACTTAGGGCACATGATAAGTTTACTAATGTAGGGCACATGATAGTTCCTAACTTAGGGCACATGATAAGTTTACTAATGTAGGGCACATGATAGTTCCTAACTTAGGGCACATGATAAGTTTACTAACTTAGGGCACATTATACGTTTACTAATTTATGGGACATGATACTTAGGGCACATTATAAGTTTACTAACTTAGATCACATGATACTTAGTAAATTAGGGCACATGAAAAGTTTACTAACTTAATGAAATGTGAACTAATCGGTAAGATGAAAGAAGGCTTCAGAACAATAAACACACACATTCAACTAGATTCGAAAACATATTTCTGGCAGCAGTAACAAGACAAAGATTGTCACACACCACATGCATATCGGTATGCGTGTATGTATATATTAGTGAAGTTGACACGCATGTTTTCCTCATTTCAGCGCCCACCTGTATCGTAACTGACCTGGAACGCAGGCAGGCGACATTGCTGACGTCAGTGGTGTCTTGATACAGGTAACATCGTGTATAACCCATGTAGTTTTCTGTTCAAGAATTTAAAATGATACAGGTAACACCGTTTATAACCCATATAGTTTTGTGCTCAAGAATTTATAAAAAAGGGAAAGGAGTGTAACAATTTCAATTCCCTTCATTATCTCCCTTTTCATTAAAAAAAATCAATATTAACTATGAGAAAAATAATAATTTTAAAAATACTATAAGATTGGATTAAAAAAACAAATGCTTTACACTTTAAATGACACCGTTTCTCATTTTTTATTGGCCCGTTTATTCTAACCAGTCAAATCCACGTCATTTATTGGTTATATATTGTTTGAAAAACTAAGTTTGAACTTTTCAATCCAAGAAAAAAAAAGTTACACCAACTGTCACTGTCATTGATGTAGCGGAGATTGGGTCGAAGCTGACCGTCAGTGTACTAACAAATCAGCGTCACGTACTCATGACAATAATATTTAATTAGTAAATATTTTACATATATTGTTGGCAGAACTGAGGGACTGATTTTTTTTTTTAAATAACTGCTGCAACTGACGCACCTTACCTGATTAAAGTCTTCGATTATTTTGAAAACGTCGGTTATGCTTGAGTGGCTCATTAATTGATGTGTCAGCGCCACCTTGCGGCCTTCAGAATCGTAAGACATTTTATTCAAGGAATTTTGAAATGTTGCCTGCAAGACATAAAACTCGATCAATCCAAATTTAAAAAAAACAACAAAGAATATTGGAATTATTTTTCTGGGGTTTGTCTTTGGTAACAGTTTGTTCGGCTGACTTTTTAGTTTTGTACTACTATCAGATCACCACTATCGTTTTCTTCACGCACAGATCGCGCTATGAACAGAACTGTTTATTATACAAGTATATATTCTTCACGCACAGATCGCGCTATGAACAGAACTGTTTATTATACAAGTATATATTCTTCACGCACAGATCGCGCTATGAACAGAACTGTTTATTATACAAGTATATATTTAGCCTACTATGTTAAAATTACACTTTTTGTGTCTGCAACCCGATCTAGCCTGAAAAGTGATCATTTTATTATGTAACAACTCGCTCTTCAACCACCAAACGATGCTGCCAATCTAATGTAGCTTTCGATAATTTAACATTTTTTTTTTAATCATCTCCATCGTTTCAACTATCTGACTGTATATCAGTTTAACCAAGTAGTTCCCAAACTTTTTCAGTTTATGGCGCCCTTAGTGTATCAGGATTTTCATCACGACGCCCTGTCAGAAAACAACCATGTGTGCGTTTTTATGTTAGTGTGGTTAGGTTACAAAAAAAGATAATTACCGGTTTTGTCTCCCTTTAGATATTTAGTGAAACACAACGCTTGTTTATTTTTAGCTTCCTTTTGAAAAGGAATTCAACAGTATTATAGGGACCATTGATCAAGAACATTAAGAGATCCAACAAATAATGTCCCTTTACGCAACTGTAGTTATGTTGGACATAAAATACATTTTCTTAAACTGGTTGTCTGCCGTTGGATAAATATTTACCAAAGTGAAAGGGGCAAATTTCACCAAAGGGACGGGAAAACTGAATATAAAAAGCCATCACGTTGGTTGCTGGTTCTAGAAAAACTTATAGTACAGACCATCATAGGCATGGAAGGGGGAGGGGGGGGGGGGAGAACATTAATAGGAACTTTTTTCAAAGCGAAACATCACGTGACAGTTTACCGTATCCTTCGTGCGATCGTAGGCCCCATCCTGCTGGAAAATGACACCTTCCCACTGCTTAGGTCCACAACAGGGCTTGGGGTCCGCTGTTACCATAGCAACACTGACGAGATGCAAAGACAGACACTGAATTGCGAGCGCAATCTTCATGATCACGTGTGCTTACGTGCTCGTGGAACTGGAAAAGAAGAATTTAACGCCTCCAAGTTTGCAGGACATTGATTTAAAAAATGTATAGTTATTTATATAATTCTATTCCGCCCCCGTTTAAAGTTTTTTGTGAATGGAGTCAAGAATCAAGGTCGTAACGCTAAATTTATTTCCCCTTCAAATCACCTTCACTAAATAATTCAGTCATAATAGCAATAATTAACAATACTGATGTTGTGTATTACTAATCACGATAATAACAACAATGAGGATTTCGAAAAATAAAATTATGTAATAATCATCGATTATTTTGGTGATAACATGTTGATAATGTTAATGATGCAATACTACTAATAATTGATGATTAGGACAACGACGATTCTGACGATGAATGGTATGATATATTAATCTTTGAAATCCTTGATGATAAAAAGAAAAAATATAATGTGTTGTTAATACTAAAGTTGCAGGTGGTTACAGTGATACCATTGCTAAATATATGACAGTTGTTGATGATGATGATGATGATGATGATGATGATGATGATGACTACACATATTTCATAGTCGTTGAAGGCTTTCGTAATGATTTGATGGCGATAATGGCAAGACTGGTTATAACGATATTACTGGTGAAGAACAAATAATAACTGATGACGATGATAAAGTCATTAATTAACCTGTTGTAAAAGGATTAAACAGGATTCTTCGTACAGAAATACTTTCAGAGTAATGAACTGCTTATATGTCAAACAAAAACTATAATAAACATAACTAAAATTCACACGAAAGCATTGCGTGTATAAAATTTGGCAAAATTTTACAACATATGCAGGTGTTAAATTGAATATTGCTTTTGTTTAGCATGCTCTAGTCCTGTTCCATTGCTCCTTTTTCCACAAGTGAGTCAAACTACCAACATATATATAAAACAACAGAGTGAAAACATGGGCGCCGTTTGTACCTTTATCTCGAAGATGAAGCTGAGGGGTCGAGTATGAGCAAGCTCTTCAGTTTGTGACACTGACACTTCTCGCGAGAATGTATGTTGTTTTGCATGATGTAGGTCATGAAGGTCATGAGACATGTGAGAGCAGTGTTTCCGTTCCCACTGATACCCAGGGTGTGTAAGGATGAAGCCATTGTGATGTGAACAACGATTTCGTAAAATGGCGAACTAATTTCAGTGGTTGGAGGCAGAAATAGGGGCAATGGGTTTATTCGATTTTTTTGTACTAATGGATTTATTTATTTTATTTTTGAGAGAGGTGAAAATGTCATATTATTTTCATTTACTGTGTATCTTTATTATTTTTATTTATTTATTGTCCTAGTTATTATTACTATTGTTACTATACTGGAATTATTTCTTTCATTAATATTCTTGACATTTTGTCGAATAATAATTTTTTTCTTTACATGTCTCACCTATTGTTACTCAATTGCATTTTATCTTGACTTTATAGTGTTTCTTATTCTTAATAAAATTAATTCAATTATAATAAGTGGAATTGGTAACAGTCTCACTTCTCTTAGTTCAAAGTAAATTGATACTCAACTGCAAAACATTTTTTAAATTGGATTTTCTCCCTTTGTCTAGCAATGATTTTAATATTATAGTGTTGTGTGCAGAGGATGTGCAATTATCAACTATTTTAGTTTATTCTGACATTCATGCCAGTGCATTCTGAGGGTGGATGGGTAAATTAATCCTGATACAGTTGCTGGGCTATTGTTTTTATTTAAAAAGTTATTTCAATATTTTTGTTTCGTGTTACCCCCGGTCGCTGAAGTTCCACTGGCAGTTTGCCAAAAACATGTAGGATATTTTTCGCTGCTCGGAGCAAACTTTACCCAGAAAATCAATAATCTCCACTTTTTTCGTACTTTGCAATGTAGCTCTGTTCCTTCAATAACTAAGAATAATTCATCTCTGGAACTAATATTCTCCCCCTTCTAGAACTATGAGTCTCCCTCTTCTAGAATTACTAATCTTTCTCTTACAAAACTACCAATCTCTCCCTTCCAGAATTATCAATCTTTCCATTCTGAAACTACCAATCTCTCCCTTCCAGAACTATCAATCTCTCCATTCTGAAACTACCAATCTCTCCCTTCCAGAATTATCAATCTCTCCATTCTGAAACTACCAATCTCTCCCTTCCAGAATTATCAATCTCTCCATTCTGAAACTACCAATCTCTCCTATCTAATGCTATCTATTCCTTCTAAAACTTAATATCTCTCACTTCCTAACGATAGAAATATCTTCCTTCTAATCTCTTTTCTTTTCCTTCTAATCTCTTCCTTCTAATCTCTAATCTCTCACTTCCTAACGATAGAAATATCTTCCTTCTAATCTCTTCATTATTTATCTCTCCCTTCTAAAACTAGCAATCTCTTCATTATTTATCTCTCCCTTATAAAACTAGCAATCTCTTCATTATTTATCTCTCCCTTATAAAACTAGCAATCTCTTCATTATTTATCTCTCCCTTATAAAACTAGCAATCTCTTCATTATTTATCTATCCCTTATAAAACTACCAATTTCTCCTGTCTAAAACTAACAATCTCTCTCCCTTCTAGAACTAACAATTCCTCCCTTTTAGAACTAACAATCTCTCCCTTCTAGAACTAACAATCTCTCCCTTTTAGAACTAACAATCTCTCCCTTCTAGAACTAACAATCTCTCCCTTTTAGAACTAACAATTTCTCCCTTCTAGGACTAACAGTCTCTCCCTTTTAGAACTAACAATTTCTCCCTTCTAGGACTAACAGTCTCTCCCTTTTAGAACTAACAATTTCTCCTTTTCAGAACTGTCTCGCCTTCAAGAACTACCATTTTTTCACTTTTAGAACTACCGATTTCTCTTTTTTTTATAATTTTCTCTCCTTCTAGAGCATCCAATTTCTCCCTTGTAGAACAATCTCTCTTTTCTAGAAATAACAATCTCTCCCTTCAAGAACAATCTCATTTTAAAAATAATCTCTCCTACTAGAACTAGCAATCTCTCCCTTCAAGAACTAACAATATCTCTCTTCTAGAATTAATAATCTCTCCCTTCTAGAACTAACAATCTCTCTCTTCAAGAACTAACAATCTCTCTCTTCTAGAATTAATAATCTCTCCTAGAAATAAAAATCTCTCCCTATTAAAACGAACAACTTCTCAAGAGGCGCTTGCACCCACCATCAAATTTTTAATGCAGACATTAAATCCACAGTCAAAAATGCACACACACGCACATATACATATTTTTCTCCCTACAAATAGAAATATATTTCTCACGCATGGCATTATATCTCTCCTTAATTCTCCCTGCACATGGCAATATATTTTTTTGTGTTTAGAATCATGATTCTGTAATTTTTGCCTCATTGGAAACTGTGTGTTTAACTTCTCAGGAATTGAGGTATAGCTTTGTGTGCAATTATACGCGCGATTACGCGTTTTGTACAAACTGTCAACCACTTAACTGATAATTCAAACAACAAACGAAGACCTGTGTGAATGCGTATACATCCTACTAAGTGATAACAACAAATGAAGACCTGTGTGAATGCGTATACATACTATTAAGTGATAACAACAAATGAAGACCTGTGTGAATGCGTATACATACTACTAAGTGATAACAACAAATGAAGACCTGTGTGAATGCGTATACATACTACTAAGTGATAACATTAAATGCTGTTCGTTAGGTGCACAAAGAATAACAAGGAATGTGGCAATACATACACTTGGCATATATATTTGTAGCAAATGCAGCCGTTTCGACAAGTAAACATCTAATGCACATTTTCTATTTGAAAAATATATCATTGAAACTATTTCCCTCACCCCGGCAAACTTTCCTTCCTTTTCCATAAGGTTCCTTCAGTTCTATTTTCCCTTAACTTGGTATACATTTCGTGGAAGGACTAACTGTTTTAAGTTCTTTCAGTTCTATTTTCCCTTAACTTGGTATACATTTTGTGGACGGTGGAAGGACTAACTGGTTTAAGTTCCTTCAGTTCTATTTTCCCCTTAACTTATACATTTTGTGGACGGTGGAACGACTAACTGGATTAAGTTCCTTCACTTCTATTTTCCCCTTAACTTGGTATACATTTTGTGGAAGGACTAACTGTTTTAAGTTCCTTCAGGTCTATTTTCCCTTAACTTGGTATACATTTTATGGACGGTAGAAGGACTAACTGCTTTAAGTTCCTTCAGTTCTATTTTCCCTAACTCAGTATAGATTTGAGGACAGCAGAATATCAAACTGGTTTACATTTCCTTTCTGTTCTATTTTCCATTAACTCGAAATTGACAGTAGAAAGTAAAACTGGTCAAAATTTCCTTCTGTTCTATTTTCCACTAACTAGGTATTGACAATAGAAGGGCAAACTGGATTAAATTTTTTTGTGTCCTACTTAATGTTTGACAAATAGTGATTGTCGGTTTGTTTAAAAACGCAGCATGGATAACTTCATAATTAGGTCGCCTGTGTAAGTTTGGAGGGCTTTGTTCGAGAAAGCACTCCTGTTATGTTATCTGTGTATCATTGGAGGACTTTGTTCTAGAAAGCACTCCTGTTAGTGTGTGATTCACCGATTCAAGGAATATCTTCAGACATCTTTATACCATCTTAATACTAATTAGTGCGGACGATTTATTCTGTTCTGGAAGCACTGACTGTGACGTGGTAAGCAAAAGAGTAACGTCCCTGTCGTCAGCAAATTTGGGTCGCTCTGGTAACTAGGTCAGAATCTCTAAGCAAAATAACTGCTCCTCCCAACCTCGTTTTGATGACTTCAAAGGACCAATTCTGACATGCTACAAATTCACCTAAAGGTGTTCCCTCAAATTTCCATCTTCTGGTGATCGGTTCCATGTTTACAGGGGGACAAAATACGATTGCACCTACGAGACGTAACAATGAGTGATTCTTTTCTTTAATTTTCCTGTTAATGTGATGGGTAGTTTGGGGTTATAATAATATGTATTATGTTTGTCTTTTTTTTAAAAATTAACATGAATGCATTTGTATTCGAATATGTGTCTAATAGAACTTGTTCTGTGTTTGAATAGCAATATTTCAAACAGTCTTCATGCAATCAAATATTTAGCGAGGCCTGCTTCACTTGCATGCGTTGTCAAAGAGGTACCTTACTTGACGTTTGCAGTTTTGCCAAAGCAGCGCTTGCTTAAATGGAAAACGACACGTGTTTATGTTTTATTATTTTTAAGTTATATATGCCTTTCCGAAATTATGAATAAAGTCCGGATAAGAAAGACATATATTCGCTAATGAATTACTTTTTTGATTTCTGTATCCGGAAGTGGTGCTAAAGCTATGCATACATTGTCATGTGTGAACATAAAGATTTTGTTTATCGAAATTAGTATTAGCTAAATGTTAAAGGCAGCGCGTTACTAAATCTATTTCATTATGAAAATTATTTTTTGCTGCTTTAGATGAATTTTGAAGACTAAAAACAAAATTGGAATATTAAAACTGAGTAAGTAGGTCTATTTATTTTAAGTTAAGGGATTCATTAAACTGGGCGAAGTTATAATTAATTCATTATAACCAAGTAAGAAACACCTGTCTGCCATATCCTGTTAAATTTCGATGGCCCCCAATTGTAGGATTGTAATGTAGATTACCCATCAAAGAAATACCATCTTAACCTTCACTCAGAATTTCAATTAATACAGTTGAGATTTACATTACACTGTCTCTTAAAAGTCGGGGGTAGGGAGTGCCAAGTCGTCATCTTTCCAGCCTTTATGAAAAAAAAATTAAAGGAAATAGTTTCTTTCTATAAATACGTGGCTGCAACTTTTGTTATTTCTGGAAAAGTAGTCAATCAGTGGCTGCACATTTTGTTTCTTCTCTTATTTTCTTCGATTTATGCTTTACAGATTAAGAACAAAATTTATTGGTGTAGTTTACTTTCTCCTCGAATTAATATCTTGTCGGACTTGGTTGAGTTTTGAGCGATAACCTCAGGGCCTTCGTTATCGGCGACTGTTATCGTAGCGCACGTTTTTGCCTTAGTGCTTGTAAGTCAGGTAAGTGGATTGAGAACACATGCACCTATATAATACTTCTCATTGCACACACACTAACAGACAATGAAATTGCATAACTATATGCTAATAATAGCACATACACTCATAGACAATAAAACAAAAATCACCTGTACAACTATATACTACTTATAGCATACATATAGTAATAGACAATGACACACAAAACACCTGTATAACTATGTACTAATTACGGCGCCCCACCCACACACACACACACACACACTAATAGACGATGACACAAGAAACCTGTAAAATTATATATTCTACTTATAACACACACACACAAACACACTAATAGACAATGACACACAAAACACCTGTATAACTATGTACTAATTATAGCGCCCCCCCACACACACACACACCAATAGACGATGACCCAAAACATCTGTAAAATTATTTACTACTTATAACGCACATACAAACACACTAATAGACAATGTCACAGAAAACACCCGTAAATTTATGGTATTTCTAATTCACACACACTAATAGACAATGACATATATAAACATATAGCACACACCACACTATTATAGAATGACACACAAAACACCTGTATAACTATATACTACTCATAGAACATATACACACACCACACTATTATAGAATGACACACAAAACACCTGTATAACTATATACCTTTCATAGAACATATACACACACCACACTATTATAGAATGACACACAAAACACCTGTATAACTATATACTACTCATAGAACATATACACACACTTATACGAAAGGACACTTTTTACACTAGTAATACACTAAAAGTCTTTGCTCTGGCAATATGGATGCTCACTGGTAACGGACACAGCCCACTAATACATTGATACACACGTTCTGACCCACGTACGTTTTTACACAGATCGTGGCACAAACACTGACGTACTTACTCGGACATACACGTATCCTGAAGAAAATTCAGTCACACACAGCTACTGAGGTTTACGTGGACATTTACAGATGCACAAGAATCTGACATACTAATACACACTTCTTACAAGTACACACTTAGCAAACACTCTAACACAGATTGACTCTCCTATATTAACACAACACTAACACATTACAACCACTGAGGTTTACAGGGACTGACGCGGACATTTACGGATGCATAGAAAACTGGCATCATACTAATGCACCCATTCAGAACTTCTTACACGTACACACTAGCAAACACTCTAACACAGATTCACTTTCCTACATTAACACAACACTAACACATTCTTTCACATACACAGCATTAGCAACATATTATTATACACATTTTCTACCCACACATAATGCACTGGCATGCGTATCAATATAAAACGTACATATGTTTGGGTATACACGCATACTGTTACCTTTAACTACCACATACACTCAAATGACACAGTGACTTATTGGTACATATGTTTGGGTATACACGCATACTGTTACCTTTAACTACCATATACACTCAAATGACACATTGACTTATTGGTATATATGCAAAGTGATACACACACTCAATGACACACATCACACTGAGAAATCACGCGTGCAGATAACATAGTAACACATTGATATGTAGACACACACCCTACTGACACGCACATATAATGACATTATTTTGATGCTAGGGCGCACATACTAATACACATTAACACACCCACACACTGGAATAAATACACTGACACAGGTGAAATTATTCCCAATGACTCAAGCCTCGCGCCATCACATACAATGAACTGAAAATTATTTTAAAAAGTGAAACACGAGAAAATAAACCAAAAACAGAAATGAAGCTTCGCCGCCCTCTACCGTTGGGAAGAATTAATTTTATTATCTCATTTGAATGCCATAACCGGGATATTCCCATAACGTTCATGTACCAAAGCAAAAATTATAAAGAAAAAAATATAAAACTATAGATAGTTTCCTTTTAAAGAGTGGAGGTTTTTTAAAATTTTCTTTTAAAAAAATAGAAATGTACCACTGTGTAATAATTTGATTTCGGCATGTAATAGTATTGATGCTTATACGTCAGAATTAAATTTGGAAGTCAGTGTAGAGTAGGTGAAATAAGAGGCCAGAGTGAGCGCCCTTTCCTGATGCGTCATGGAATGCAGTAGAGTAGTGCCCTCCTGCCTCGTGGACTTTTATGCGTACTGCCGATTTTAGCCGTCAATCAACGAATGTGAGCCAGATTCGAATCATTTAACGACAGAAGTAACGACTTGAAAATAAATTGTTAGCCGCGTTACAAATTTTGTTTTCCCAGTGATTACGAGCTAATTCAGATTTCAATTATTCATTGGAATTTAGGTTTACTTTTAGGTTGAAACTGGCAAGGGTTCCTTTTCCACCAGCATTCCGAAAAAACAGGATTTCTTACCAACATTCCGAAGAGCAGAGAGGTTCTTGTTACCAACATTTTGAAGTACAGGGGTTCTTCTTACTAATATTCTAAAGAACATGGGTTCTTGTGTTAGCAACATTCTGAAGAACATGTGTTCCTGTCACCAATATTCCGAAGAACATTTTTTTTTGTGTGTTTTTTTTTTAACAAGATGGAATGTATTTGTAGTAGTACAGCAAAGTATTCCGTAAAATGGCGGCTCTTAATTCCAAAACAGAACTCGCTAACGGCACCACCACAGTCAATATAGTATGTGATTTATATTTCTTGTTCAAAAGTAGAATTTACGTCTGTAGTGCAACCAGTTATCTCCACGGTGTGTCAAGTCTTTTTTGCTATTTATAGGCTTTAGTAGTGGCATTCGCTGTAACCAGCCTTGCGGAGAACTGTTCTAGGTCAAAGTTCAGCGTTTGATTAGATCAAACCAATGCTCGTGAAAATTCTTGCTCCCCAAAGCAGTCTGTATTTGAAGTGGTTAAGTCACTCAGCATCTTGTACATCTCTACTTGTTTAAATAGTACTTTTTTTCTTGTGAACAGAACTAGCTAGAACTAGAACAATCAACGTTACACAACACAAAAGCTGAAGTAAGAACATTTGAATAGGTAAGTTATGCACAATGTTGTTTTTCATAAACGCTTAAAAATTACATGCAACTGGCTTTAGCGCAGGGAAAATATAAAAAACGGACAATCCAGTTCCAGATTAATCTTCAGGAAATCATATGAAGCTTGATTTCAGGACAATAGTTTACGCCGGAAATTATTAAAAATAAACAAGAAAACATTTACCTTACATCCTAACTTTATCGCCGTGAAGTATTAAAAATAAACAAGAAAACATTTACCTTACATCCTAACTTTATCGACGTGAAGCAATTTAATCAGAAAAACCTACAGACTTTTTAAATTAAAAAATAGTTTGGCTAAGTATTTTTAGGGACACTATAATTACTCTCCTTGATTTCTTTACAAATGGCTGTCACACCATCAAGGCAATGTTGATGTCTAAAGAAAACAAGGGGAGATAAACTTCAAAACATATACTTCTGGGCTAGTATATTTCAGCAACCTATAATGCGAGGGCTGGAAGCTTGTTGTAATGGATGGCAAAAAGAGAGACAGGGTTAATTCCACTTGTATCCTCTAGGAAACGTATTTCACTTTTCCAAATCAGCAGTGAACGTGGGAATTAACTGGCCTGCCTGAAGATTTTGCTTAAGCCTCTGGAACTGGTTGGCTCCATGGCGCGTTGAACCTGCAAATATTTACGTTGGAAAAATACTTTTTTGGGAGACTGCCGAGCGCGTAATTAATTTAATACTTATTTCAGACCTTAATAATTTAGTCAGTATCGTGAGAGAGAAAACAGGTAACGGCAGCATGGTTCATTAGTAATAATCACTTTGATGAAGTACCAACCAGTGATGAAATTGACGTACGTTATTATGAAGACGGTAAGGAGACGTGATAGTATGTTATGTCATGATGAAGTACCAACCAATGATGAAAACGACGTACGTTATTATGATGACAGTAAGGAGACGTGATAGTATGTTATGTCATGATGAAGTACCAACCAGTGATGAAAATGACGTACGTTATTATGAAGACAGTACGGAGACGTGATAGTATGTTATGTCATGGCGGTGTTGACAACAAGTCTGAACATATTTGATGAGATATTAATGATAAAGAGTCCACGAATTTCGTCTGATGAGAACTGCTATAATACATAGAATAATTATTCAGTGAACAGTTAGTACAAACAATTTATTAATTTATTATTTGGCAATGTAGTTTGACGGAACTAGAGTTCTTTGAGAAAATGCGAGCGTACTCTACAAGGATCTTCTGGAGTGCTATTTAGCGACGTGCTAAGATAATCCATTCAAAGAATTTGATGATGATATCGAATTGTGACAAATATTTCCACTCCACCCCCCCCCCTCGCCGCCACTTGTCACTTAATTATGTATATATTTTGTTTGCTGAAAATATTCTTTTTTCTCTAGCATTGATACAAGTTAGCTATATTTAAGCTAGATGTATTCTGCACGTTTAGGTGCAACAAGATATATATATATGAGAGAGAGAGAGAGAGAGAGAGAGAGAGAGAGAGAGAGAGAGAGAGAGAGAGAGAGAGAGAAAGAGAGAGAGAGAGAGAGAGAGTGTTAGCTGTGCTTAAGATGGATGTTGTGCTCTGCACGTTTAAGTGCAACATTAGTGACAGTTTAAATAAGTTGTTCTTCTAGATTTTGATTGTAAATGAATGGTTCACTAAAGTAGTATAATCGTGTAACGCCTATCGTTTAGAATTCAAGATGCAGTTGTCCTAAAATTTGGTGTACTTATTCGCCTGAGGGTTGCTGACTAAATTAGTTAAGTAAAAAGTAAGTGGCAGCTGATCAACACTAATTAGCTAACAGATAAATGTTACATCATAATTGGCCAATGGCTTAATTAGTCAACAGTCAACTAAAATTAACCATTAGAACTGGTTAAGAATAGAGAGCAAAGTCGAACTTCTAAACATATTTTTAGTTCCAAATTACTCTTCAAAATCCTGCTGACATAAAAAGATGTAATTTTTTAGGGTCCCCATTTGTAGGCATGTGGGAGAATCAATTTGGTTATTGTGAATAAAATTTTAGAGTTATAAATTTCAAACTTGTAAACTTTCATGATTTCTTTCAGCTAGTAGTTAAAATATTTTTTTCATTTGTACAAGTGGTAAATATATATCAATAATTGTGTGACATTTTATAAGCCTGAATGATTTTCTCTCATTATAATTTCTTGATTTAGTAGAGAACGCCATGTTATTTGTTATAACTGTATTTTTTGCAAGTAATGTGTGTAGCTGCTGTTGACGTTTATGTTCATGTAAATCTAGAGACTTCATAGCATAGTTTGATTTCATGCAGATTGCTAGCTATCTTTGTTTAATGATACTTAATTATATGATTCATTTCTTAATCTTCCTATGAAAATATAATCTTGTAAATAAGCACTACACTTACTGATCGTAATCGTTGATACATATGTAAATAGCACTACACTTACTGATCCTAACTATTTAGTGCATTGACGCATATGTAAATAGCACTACACTTACTGATCCTAACTATTTAGTGCATTGACGCATATGTAAATAGCACTACACTTACTGATCCTAACTATTTAGTGCATTGACGCATATGTAAATAGCACTACACTTACTGATCGTAACTATTTTGTGCATTGACACATATGTAAATAGCACTACACTTACTGATCCTAACTATTTTGTGCATTGACACGTATGTAATTTATAAGAGAAGCGTATAGTGTAGGCTTGTTGCTTTACCCACAGTAATGACGTAACACTAATCAGCCAAGGATGAGGGAGTGGGTGGGGTGCGACAATGATCGGCTCCTCAATTTCCTGTCTGGTTCGATTTGATGAGCTACAGTGGCTTCATTGCAATCTTCACTTTAATGATTGTGACATGACCTGTTAGGGCGAGTGAGAGAGGGTTCGAATTCTTGTTGTTCATGTCATTCTTACTCAGCTGCCAGCTGACATGGGCAGGAAAAGACAAAATTCTGCAAACTCAGGTCATATAACCTTAAAATATCTATCTCAATATCGTTTCTCTAGTGATGTTAAGAGGCTAATTCTTGTTGATTGTTTATGTTTGTGATAGTAGAAATATTACAAGAGTATTATTTAATGGAATGAAGTGAACTCTCCAAGAAACCAAGAACAAGACATTATTTATTTGGCTGTCAGAAACTGAACTCAAATCTTTGAGTAAGGAGAGCAGGTTGGGTATTACTGACTTTTGATTTTGTACGTGTTCTTTATGTCTATATTTTGTACTCAATTCAAGGCTATATGTTGTGTAGTGTGTTCTTTATGTCTATATTTTGTACTCAATTCAATGCTATATGTTGTGTAGTGTGTTCTTTATGTCTATATTTTGTACTTAATTCAAGGCTATATGTTGTGTATTGTGTTCTTTATGTCTATATTTTGTACTCAATTCAACGCTATATGTTGTGTAATGTGTTCTTTATGTCTATATTTTGAATCAATTCAAGGCTATATGTTGTGTATTTTTTTTTAGATGAATATGTCTATATTTTGTACTCAATTCAACGCTATATGTTGTGTAATGTGTTCTTTATGTCTATATTTTGAATCAATTCAAGGCTATATGTTGTGTATTTTTTTTTAGATGAATTTATTTTGTTAAATAAATTTATATTTCTTTTATTGTTCATCCACTCTTCATGGCTTTATATATATAAGAAAAGGTTCGTGGTGTGGTGGTAGTCGTAGTGGTGGTGGTGGGCTTAAGTAATAAAGAAGTCCGATACGAAAGGGAACCTTTAAATGTGCGTGATTCCACCACGAGTACATTTGATATGTCAAGGTCAGTATTAAATCGAAATATCCACTAGTAATACGACGATTAAAATTTTTTTTGGGGGGAGACCACCCTACCATAACCCATTTCGCAAGTGAGAAGTGTGTTATGTTATAGAGATAATATAATTCTCAAAGTTAGAAGGCACTCCTCACATCGAAAATACCTGTCACATGAACGACAATAATTCAATGATAATTCAACGAACGTGACGTCATAATTATGTGAAATAATTACCCATAATGCACCTTGTTTTCTAAGTGCTTAAAATTAAATCTTTTGTGTCTAAAGAACCTAGTGCAATATATCAGATATAACTGAAATAATTATTCATAGCTCGAACATTTTCTTTATGATTCCAATTCATTAATTGATTAATTTTTTTAACACATATGCTTGTTTAATACACATAAATGTTTCCTTACCGTTTCATTTCAGTAAATATTAACTGTCAGTTGAAAACAATAAAACGTAACCGATGTAACATAAGCATTCTATCAATTTAATAAATATAAGATTCCTTGATGCTCAAGAGTCTAGAATGTTTTCCTCGTTTTATCGCAGTTTACAGATACTTCACCTGAAATCCTAAGTGCAGCAGGCAGACAGTTTGGAAAGGCTAAGATATTTTTGGATTAATTTATTCGTTTATTCGTTCATTTGTTGTCCTGTTGTTTTTTAAAATTATTGTTGCCATTGTTCTATACATTTTATCGTCGCTGTGAAGCTGAGATGGGAAACGAAATATTTGCATACTCACAAATGCAGGACCCAGTGATTCCGTTTTCTAATTTTTTGATTAAATACAAATAATCATTCATTGTTTTATAAAAGAACACAAAAAAAAGTCCAGAACAAACAACTTCACCCTTGGTTCTTACTTCTGCAACGATCCGGCGATCCCCATGAGAGGTACGGTAGAGAGGTGATATTCTATAAATAGAAAAAAAATAAAAATCCTGTTACATGGTCTGTTCTGAGAGATATTAGGCTCGTTAAAGAAAAAATATTTACTTTTCATTGAAGTCGCAGATAGACAAATAGATAGATGGACGGACGGGTGGGTGGGTAGATAGACAGATAGATAGAGAGAGAGAGAGAGAGAGAGAGAGAGAAGGACAGATGGGTAGATAGATAGATAGATAGATAGATAGGTAGATAGATAGATAGATAGATAGACAGATGGATAGATCGAGATAGACAGATAGATAGACAGACAGATAGACAGATAGATGGATAGATCGAGAGAGAGAGAGAGAGAGAGAAGGACAGATGGGTAGATAGATGGACGGGTGGGTGGGTAGATAGATTGATGGGCAGAAGGACGGATGGGTAGATAGATAGACGGACGGGTGGATGGTCGATAGATAGATAGACAGATAGATAGATAGATAGATAGATAGATAGATAATATTATTTCTAAACAATACATGACTTCTACCTTTGCTACATTTCATGAAGCGTGCAATGCTAATTTAATAAAAAGAAATACTTACCGTAGTGTCAATGCTAACCATTTCACAATCTGAAAGGACAATACAAGAGTTCATTATTAATAGCAAAAATGTTGTTGTATATATCCACAAAATAAAAACAAATTCAAAGTGGAGATTCATGTTCATAGTAAATAAAATTATTATTTATTTATATTTTCTTTCTTTTCCTTTAAAATAAAATAATAATTTGAAATATTTGTGCAGGGAGAGGTGTTCGTGCTATGTGAAATATTGGTGATGTGCAAAGGTTGTGATATGTGACATAATTGTTCTGTGCTGTGTAAAATAAAATTGTTCTGTGGAAAGCATTTGTGATGTGTGAAACAGAGCTGTTTGAAACTTATACTGTGTGCAATGTGTTTGTAATGTTTGAAACATTAGAGAGTATGAATATTTTACAGTGTGTGATAGATTTATGATATGTGAAACACTAGTGCTTTGTGAATATATAATTTTATGCACAGTGTTAGTGATGTGTGAAACATTAGTGCTGTATAAATATTTAATTACATGTATGTGCAATATAGTTGTGTGGCAGAGTAAATTTGCCTATCCCTACTTCTAAACTTAATTGTTATATAAATTGTCGAAGTGACCCGACCTTGGACAGTCCTTATGATGATAGTTTTGTGTCAGAGTTGGAGTAAACAACTCATGTTGAGAATAAGCTAGAAATTACTGATGTAATGCAAACTAGTTCAACTGGGTGAGTAGTTTTTATTATCCAATGGTTAGGATTTACAAGAATGAACCAGCCAATAGGCTGAGATCAAAACGTTTACCTGCTGTAGAAAATTCTATTGTCTAGTCACTTGAATTTTGTATGGGAAGAAATCTGGTCCTGAAAGGTGGTCAATAGCTTAATGGTGAGTTAACTGACTGTTCAGAGAATGGACTTGAAATATTTCGTTCACTTTACTATTGATATGTTATACTTGATTTACGTAGAGATGTATTATGAGAGTAGACTATTATTTCCACGAATGTTTGAACTAAACATATGCTAAACACTTGACATTATTCTAATGAAACCACTCATAAAAACTATAAAGCTATATTTATTATGCTGTATTGTGTGTATCGGGCTAATAAATACTGTTGCAGGAAACCATAAGTTGAGATTTGAATGTAAGGAAGAATGGAGTTAAAAAGAAATAAAACTGGAAACTTAATGCTTGTTCCCTGATTATACTTTTACAAGAACAAGCAGCCTTTCACTGCGTGATATGAATCATCCCATAACTTACAAAAATAAAAATCTTTACTTACGGAAAATTATCGTGTCTACGCCGATGCAAACACACCGTGGTTCGATATAAGTTCCTGTGATTAAGGCTCTAGATATGGAGGGAGTGTTGAAGAGCAGACATGACATGTACAGTACCGCAAGGGCAGCAACTCTGCCCATCCTGGTTCTCATAGCTGTTGGGCAAGCATGTGTCATTGTCCTTTTAGTACAAGTTTAGAATAGAACAATTTTGACAAAAGGACTAGTGGTCACAGACAAGAGTAAATTGAATTTGATTTAGAAATTTTCAACAAAATAATTTAGCCACTAATCAGTTCAAGTCAATGGTTTTACTAGTATATATAGGTAGATAGGTGGATGGATGGATGGATGGATGGATGGATGGTTGTAAATATGCAATCTCCTTTTTGTTATTAAATTTTGCATGCCTTCTGTTCAATGAAAAATATCCTTTTAACTAATATATATACTTTAAAAAAAAGTAATAGTCATGCAATAATGAAATATATTAATTTCTTCAAACTTGAAAACCATTACTCATTAGTAAGAGAAACATAAAATAAATAATATAGTAATATGATTGCGTATGTATATGGTTCGAGAATGTATGTATATTGGGTATTAAATGTATGTATATTGGGTATTAAATGTGTGTATTGGGTATTAAAATGTATGTGTATTGGGTATTAAATGTATGTATATTGGGTATTAAATATAAGTATATTGGGTATTAAATGTATGTATAATGGGTATTAAATGTATGTATATTGGGTATTAAATGCATGTGTATTGGGGATTAAAGTGTAAGTGTATAGGGGATTAAATGTATGTATAGATGTATATTGGGTATTAAAATGTATGTATATTGGGTATTAGAATGTACGTATAGATGTATATTGGGTATTAAAATGTATGTATATTGGGTATTAGAATGTATGTATAGATGTATATTGGGTATTAAAATGTATGTGCCGTATTCGATAATAGATACAACTGTCGACTTACTTAAAGAGAGGTGGTCTTTAAAAATACCAATGATATATTAGTTGTAAAGAATTTTGTTCATTACGAACATAGATTTATATTGTCTGCTCATATTGATATGTTTGTTTATTATTTTATTTCTCCTTCCCCTCTTTCTAATTTCACACACACACGCACGCACACACACACACACACACACACACACACACACACACACACACACACAAACAAACATGCACACACTTTTTTTCTAAAGTTTGTAATCCGCTTTCTTTTTAAACCAAGTAATTGAAAATAAATATAAATATGCACGCATGTGTAAAATAAGTCACAAAATCACACTTTTCTTATTTCTTATTTTGTTATTGTATTGTTATTATTTGTTTTTCGTTATTATTATTATTCTGTTATTGCATTACAAAAGAAAGAACTTGAAAATTTCTCATCTACCAGCGATCTTTTATTGCTGCTGACCAAGAGAGTACTCTTGCCATACCGCTCTTTCCTGTGTATGGTTTTACTTTATCAATGAACTCTTTCCTGTCTATGGTTTTACTTTATCAATGAACTCTTTCCTGTGTATGATGTTGTCTTTATCAATGAACTCTTTCCTGTGTATGATGTTGTCTTTATCAATGAAATCTTTCCTGTGTATGGGTTTGATTTTATAAAACAACTCTTTCATGGTTTTGTCTTTATGAAAGAGTTCTTTCCTGTGTATGGTTTTGTCTTCATTAAACAGTTCTTTCTTGTATATGGTTTTGCCTTCATGAAACGGCTCTTTCCTGTGCATGTGTTGTCTTCATCATGGGCTCTTTCCTATATATGTGTTTGTCTTCATCAAATGATTTTGACTTCATCAAATAGCTATTTCCTGTGCGTTTTGTCTACATCAAACAGGTCATTCCAGTGTGTGATTTTGTCGTCATCAATCAGCTCAATACTTTCATTGCGAAAAAAATAATACTTACTTTACGAATCTGATCAATATGACACATTTTTCTAAAGCCATGCACTGCAAACCTTGTTGATCAAATTCTAAACATTTTATTCAATAATTAACTGTACGCATTAATATTCTTTGGTAAATTATACAGTTTGCTAATTGAAATCTCTGAAATTCTGTGAGGCCATAATCATGATGAAGGAAGCAATAACTGCACATCCATGGTAGTACAGGGAAATATTCAAAGACTAAGGGTAGGGGTTCTTCCATGGAAATCTCCAAAGACCAAATATAGTGGTTCTTGCAAGGAATCTCCAAAGACCAGGTTTAGTATTTCTTGCAGAGATTTCTCCAAAGATCAAGTTTAGTGGTTCTTGCAGATATTTTTCCAAAGATCAAGTTTATTGGTTCTTGCTGGAAAATCTCCAAAAAACAAATTTAGTGGTTCTTGCTGGGAATTCTCAAAGACCAATTTTAGAGGTTCTTGCAGGGAAATCTCCAAAGACCACGTATAGTGGTTCTTGCAGGGAAATCACCAAAGACCAACTTTAGGGATATCTTGCAGGGATATCTCCAAAGACTAGGTTTGCTGTTATTGTTTGAAGCATGTCTGTGCCTTTGTTGTCAATACTCTTGTTCCCGTTGTGATGTACATTAATTTTAGACACTGTAATTGTGTGATTACGATTAACATAGTCGTGTGATCTTTAATCTCTTCACGTTGTTTGACCTTTAATGTCTTCTTATTCTGTGATTGTCAACTTCTTCCTGTTGTCTGGTCCGTAATCTCTTCCTGTTGTGTATTCTTTAATCTCTTCCTGTTTGTGTAATCTATAATGACTCCTTTTTGTGTGATCTTATTAATCTCTTCCTGCTGTGTGATTTTTAAAGTGACTTTTAGGTTTTTTTGTGTGTGATCTTTAATGTTTTCTTGTTGTATGATTTGTAATGCCTTCTTGCTATGTGACTTTATTGTCATTTTGTGTGATCTTTATTATCTTCTCTTTTGTGATCATTAACGTCTAATTGCTGTGTGACTTTATTGTCTTTTTGTGTGTTGTTTATTCTTTTGTGATCATTAACGTCTAATTGCTGTGTGATCTTTAATGTCTTCTTATTGTGTTATCTTTAACGTCTCCCTCAGCTCTTACGAGAGGATGGCGAAAAATACAGCTTGACCTCCTTACACTTGCGATAACACAGTTATTCAAATGGTGATGCCTGAAATATTGCTGATTGCCTGGTATACTTCAGTATCAAGTTGTATCACTTTTAAAATTTGTATTATATTAAACTTGTACAAAGACAATAAAACCATCTCAGACTTATTGTTGAGTGGATGGCTAAAGCTTAATTTTGTTTGATGAATAGGAGACATTCATGTTTGATGAATGACATACATTTATTTGTTATGAATGACAAAGTATTTTTGTTTGATGAATGATACAAACTTATTTATGTTTGGAAGATGACAAGACCTATGTTTAATTAATGACAAGTTTTAATTTTGTTGGATGAATTCGCGGACAATGATATGTTTGATGAGTGGCACAGATTTATGTTTGTTTCAAGAATAACACAGACAATTTTTAATGAATGACAGATTTTGGTTTTCTTTGATGAATGACGCGGACTTGTGTATGCTCAATGAATGACAAACTATTGACAGACGCGTTTATGTTTGACGAATGACAGCGCTGTTTCATGTTCACAAGTAAATGGGATCATTATCTGCTGGTCGGCACAGTCAATGTCAAGGACATTTGGCTATTTTGTTGTCTATAAAATATACTTGCTACTGACGAGCGTTGTAGGGTAAACTACAGACGTACAGCAGATACTGTTTCGTACTCCTAGAGTAAAAGTTGACATTCGGATATCTTCCGGTCAAAAGGTCACAAACAATAGGCGTGCGAGATAGGGAAGAAGTATTATAAATAATCTATTTGGAAATTACTTAACCCTCCTGCCCCCCACCTCAGACGCATCGTGAGGCTGTGGGGATCCCCCAGAAGCATGCCAAGACTGAGAACATCATGAAGATGAAAGGTCTATTGCGGCTTCTGGGGCGAGTGTGAGCGAAACACAGATTACTTAATGGGATTGTTGTGAGAGAGAGAGAGAGAGAGAGAGAGAGAGAGAGAGAGAGAGAGAGAGAGAGAGAGAGAGAGAGAGAGAGAGAGAGAGAGAAAAAATGTGTGTCTGTATGAGAGAGTGTGTGTATATAAGGGAGAGTGTGTTTGAGAGTGCGTGAGATAGTGTGTGTCTGAGAGACAGTGAGTGAGAGTGTATGTGTGTGAGAGAGTTGAGTGTGTGAGTGAAAGAGAGCGTGTATGTGCGAGAGAGTGTGCGTGTGTGAGAAAGTGTGTGTGAGAGAAAGTGTATGAGAGAGTGTGTGAAAGTGCGTGTGTGTGTATGTGTGCGTGAGAAAGTGTGTGTGTGTGTGAGAGTGAGTGAGTGAGAGAATGTATGTGTTGAGAGAGAGTGTGTGAGAGAGAAAGTATGTGTGTGAGAAAAAGTGTGTGCGAGACAGTCTAAGAGAGTGTGTGAGCGAGAATGTGTGAGTGCGTGTATGTGAGAGAGAGTAAAATCTAGGTAATTTTTCACTTAACCAACCCTAACCCTAATCCATTACCAATACCAGCCCCATCCTAAAATTCACACACACACACACACACACACTTGTTTTCTCATTCGTCACTACTGATTACAATCTGTCCTCACAATTTCCTGACAGAATTATGTTTAACTGAAAGCATTGCAAAATAATACGTTCTATACTCAGTGACTGTGCGCGCAATAAATACAAGTTGGGCCCAACTAAAATGTACTCCATACTTTTCAGATTAAA
The DNA here is from genome assembly GCA_028829895.1 of Sinotaia quadrata. Classification (NCBI taxonomy): domain Eukaryota; kingdom Metazoa; phylum Mollusca; class Gastropoda; order Architaenioglossa; family Viviparidae; genus Sinotaia; species Sinotaia quadrata. The sequence continues at coordinate 14,847,311 of CM054184.1, forward strand.
TTCTTGCATATACTTTAGCTTGTCTTGTTAATATTTTGACTTATCAGGTCATTTCAGTGCATCGAACTTGATTCGTAACCCAGAATTTTATAACCTACTTTTTCTGTCTTGAACATCTACAAATTGGGAAATACATTTTAGCCACATTTGGAGTGTCAACAAGATGGAACTTGAAAACGACAGTTATTTTTTTAAAATTATGTCATTAAGAAATAAATCAAAGTGAAGTAGTGATATTCATCCAATTCGTAGACTTAATTGGAGTTTATTACTAATAAAGTCATAAAATGACAGCAGCAAAAGAAACAAAATTTTAAACAACCGGAACCTGCTGCTTACAGCTTTACTGATTTATGATTCACGCCCAGGGAAGGAACACCTACACTGCTCCTGTTCTCGGAAACCCATGTGTTGGAGTCGAGGCTTGAGTGGCTGTATTAGCTGGAAAGTAGTGACTCCAATATAAACTATTCGAGATCTTTGTGATTCGAGCAAAGTCAAGATACTCCTACCATATTTCCACTCAATTTCTTTGCAAATTATAAAAGGTTGTGAAAATTGACTTCGTTTGAACCTTGCTGCTACTGCTTGTAAAACAAAATAAAGTTTCTTTGTGAATAAACTTCAAACAATAGACAGTTTCTTTGTGAATAAACTTCAAACAATAGAAAGTTTCTTTGCGAATAAACTTCAAACAATAGAAAGTTTCTTTGCGAATAAACTTCAAACAATAGAAAGTTTCTTTGTGAATAAACTTCAAACAATACAAAGTTTCTTTGTGAATAAACTTCAAACAATAGAAAGTTTCTTTGTGAATAAACTTCAAACAATAGAAAGTTTCTTTGCGAATTAACTTCAAACAATAGAAAGTTTCTTTGCGAATAAACTTCAAACAATAGAAAGTTTCTTTGCGATTTAACTTCAAACAATACAAAGTTTCTTTGCGAATTAACTTCAAACAATACAAAGTTTCTTTGCGAATTAACTTCAAACAATACAAAGTTTCCTTGCGAATTAACTTCAAACAATACATATGTAAACAAAAATGAACGAAAGCAACAAATGCCATTTAGCTTTAGTTCTCAAGCATGCAATTATATTAAGCAGGTCTTCAACTGGATTAATTGTTTCTTGACAAGGAAGAGCAAGATCAAGCGAAGAATCGTGGGCAATACTGATAAGGAGTTACTGTTCTTGTCTCTTTAGATTTTAGAAATTACGACTGCTGTAGCTGCAGCGCCACTTACATACAATGTCTCCTCTTCTAACCGGGGCTAAAATTGCTGTAAGGTGCTTGGGTCAGTCTCACTTTCTAACGAGAGCAAGAGAAAATTATGCTACTTTTGTTTTGTTTTTTTTAAAAATGGCAATCTGTCAATATGTCGCTCTTTATTTCACAAAAAACAGTAATAGGTACTATTATTTAATACCGGTTGTAGTATATTAAAAGACCAATAAAGTGTAGTAATATTTAGACTTAGTTGTTAATTTTTCAAGAAGAAGAAAAACCATTTAATGTTTAATATTAGCCTTTATTTTATAAATGAGAAATTTTTGTAATGCTTAAAACTGGTTCTTATTTTACAAGAGAGAGAATTTTGTAATAATAAGATAAAATATATTATTTTTCAAAGAACAATAATATTTATAATAATACATATTTTTACAAGTGATCATTATAATTATTTTTCAAGAACAGCAGACTATAATATTATTTAAAATTGGTCGATACCATTGAAGAAAAGCAGTCTGTGATAATGTTAAAGTTGGTTATTTTTCAAGAACAATAATGTGCGATGTTTAATCTTAGTTATTACAGTTAATTTAGTTAAGCTATAAATAAGTATCAATAATACAATGTATATACGTCTGTACGAGGCAGCAGACACTGAAATGTAATTATAATATTAATTATTATATTATAATGTTCAATGCATGTTACAGATATATATATATATATGCAATTTAGTAAATATCCAACTAACCGTTAAGTAAAACTGACTCTCTCTCTCTCTCTCTCTCCCTCTCTCTCAAGAAAGGACTGAAAGTTGCATTGCAAGATATCAAACATCAAACTTCTTACCTCTTGTAAAACAGACCTCTTTCTCCACTTTGTCTCGGGTACAGCTTGTTTCGGTAATCCTTTACAAAATCAGATTTTATTTTCTTTGATTGAAGTTGTCTGCATTTTCATCAAAGCTTTGAATTTTTTAAATTAAATAATTTCACCCAACTGAGCTCAGTACGTTGCTGTGGTCGAACGCCTTTACGTAGACAGTGTCCATAGCAACATGAGAGAAAACGCAGGTGTGACATGTCAAGATTTCCCATTTGAATGATGGCAATTCATCTGATTAGATCTTCACAGATTAAAAAAAAAAACTTACACAATTCCCGTCCTTGACCTTTTCTGCTTCATTTCTTTAATTTTTATTGTTTCGCGGCAGCACAATTGCCCATGACATACAGAAGAGGGACAATTTGAACTGATTAGTGAATACGCTACCAGGTAAGGGGAAAGAACATCAGCTGTTGTTGTTTTTATTAATAGAACCTATAGTAGTACTAGTTTAAAACAAAAATTAAAAGTCACAACTAAAACAAGCACAAATAGTCAGAACTGCACTAAAATATCAGAATTGGAAACTGAATCATTGGAGCAGTTAAGGAAAATACAACATAAAAGGCAAATACAAGAAGGCAATAAACAAAAGTGAAAAAAATAGCAGGAAAGAAATAAAATAAAAATGATAAAAACAATAGCAGAAAAAACAGGACTAAGGCTTAAATAAATACAAACAAACAAACAAACACACACACACACACACACACACACACACACACACACACCACTAAACATACCTAAATAAAAACCCCAGACATCAACACAATATAACACACATACAAATGCGCGCACGCACTCATACATACACACTATATCTTTCTTTTTCACGTCACACAAACCAGTAAGCCAAGCAACAAAACAACAAAATAGCAATAGATAACAAGAAAAAGGAAAAAACGAGAAAATACGATAAATATGGAAGCGCGAACAAAGTTTTATTATAAAAATACTGATTGCACACTGAGTGCCAGTATGCACGTGTGTGTGTGTGTGTGTGTGTGTGTGTGTGTGTGTGTGTGTGTGTGTGTGTGTGTGTGCGTGACAATATTTTATAAGTGCAATATAAAATGCAGAGGACTCCAGTTGGCAAAAAACACCAACATAAAACAACAAAAACAAAAAGTAACCCCTTAAATGAGTCAACACATTAGTTGCCTCACAAAGTCCTGCTTCGATTATTAAAAAAAAAAATGGAAAAGTTGAGGCACAACAAACTGGACATAGACACTGGCCGACTTTTTTCTGAACTGACCTTTGAAGCCGCAATAAACTCATCTGCACATTGTTACAAAGTTGACATATGGTCTCGCATTGTCACGATTTTGTACCGAAAGCCGAATTATCGTGACAAAATAAAGCGGACCAAATGACGTTTCCCACACATGTCAAGGTCAATTCAAGGCAGAACTATAGGAACATTATTTTTCCAAATCTAACGCAATACATGTACATCAATCACATATATTATTTACAAATCTGTTATAATATTTTTCAGAAAGAAAAATCCAGCACACTGACCACAGTGTTATTACGTCCCTTACTGAACTTTAATGTACTATCTATCAATACAAATCAAAAGGTCAAGGCTTGACCTTTTCATCGGGTCTTCATGCATCAAATGCATCACCCAATCAACAACAACAACAACAAATATAGAAGTTGAACAAAAATATGCCTGACTATTGTAACTATAGAAATGTTTTAAAATACTGAGTTTTGAATTATCATATGTTAATCATTGGATCCTTATAATATCTGCTTAATATCTAGTGCATATATTACCTATCCACTGACCATTAGATAACATTAATATAATCTCTGTCTTGCTCACTATCTTCAAAATACACAGTTAACAGTTCAAAGCTAAAACAAACAGTTTTCTCTCTCTTCTTTGCTTTTCAGATTCACACTAAAGAATCAGAGTAATAAAAAAAGAAATCCAAATGAAAACCATAACAGAAAGAAAAAATTATCACCTGTAATGTTTTCTTTATTTTATTTTGGATACAGTTGCTTGGTCGATTTGGAACTATTGAGGAATGTGGATTAGTGTGTCTGTTCCTAGAAGCAGACATTTCAGTATCTGGAGGAGCTGAGCTTAACTAAGGCAACAAAAATATGCGAACAAAAGACAACCCCTTTGCTTGAATATGTATCTGGTAATATTTTTCAACAATTGGTCAAATTTTAATAAAAATATTTGAGTGATATTGCTAAGAAGTTATTTCTATTATGAAATGTTTTTTATACGCAACTAAAAATTCACAAAACAAATTTACTTCCCATTTCTGAGTGGTAAATTTTGAGTAAACTCTTGTTTATCTGACTCTCTATATAACACCATTGTTTTCTAGTATCATAGAAAATAAATCCAATAGCAAAAGGAAACAAAGTTTATGTAAATGTGGTTGTTGCATAAGTTTTCTTCTTCCCCATCTATACATATGTAAATAAAATTAATAATAATTATGTGATTGTCCACCTAGTACTTTTTAGCCCATTTCAATAAAATTACTCAATGTTTTATTTGAAGTTTCCCTAACTGGTACAAACTGATAAAACACACTTGATCCTCCATTCAGAATCTTAAAAATCACTCATAAAAGTGGATCATTAGTTTAGTATTTTTATCTTCCATGCTGCTAAAAATGTGAATGAGGGATAAAAACATTTTAGAAATAAGGAAAGTAACAACAAAATTAATTCATATTCCAATGCAATATCTAGTAATTATGTTTTTGTTTATATTTTAAAAGCATACATTTTTATTTTGTGAAAACATCAGGATTTTTATATATAAGCTACATTGAACTTTTTTAACATTTAATGTACATTTAATTTTAAAACATAATTTACGTAGTGAAATTACAACCGTGACTACATTTGCAACATATAACTATCCAAAGTCAAGCTTATATTTCCCTACAATTGTTTTTTTTAAAAACAAGACAAAATGTGTATTCATGAGTAAACACAATACAGATTTGTTCATCACATTTTGTAAGTTTGAAGGTATTTTATTTCAACAGAAAATTGTTTCTTCTTCAGATATAACACTTAGTGTTAGGTGCTGATAAAGCATTTGCTCAGGTGCAGCTCCTAAATCTGTATATTTGTCCTTGTATATGTTTGGGTGTTGGTTCTGTATATATCTTAACTCACAAATTCTTAAACATTTGTCTTTTTTTTTTTTGGCTGGGATCATTTGGATAATTTATAAATTATTACCATGTGCTAAATATTAAAATATTTTAGTCTTGATATACAATGTTAATTATGTTTTAGTCTTTATAGTCATAATAATCATGTAAAATTGTAATATTAGAAACATGCATTAATTGAAGTTTGCATTATATTTTATCTAATAAAACAACAAGGGAACTCATTCATATTATCTTTGATTACGTGTTTATTTACTTTAAAAATAGACATTTAAAAATAAATTATTATGTATAATTGACATAATATATCTATAATTTACATTTACTTATTTTTTAAAAGTTAAAAAAGATCACATGTATAAATTAACAGTATCAAAACACCCTATCATAAATAAAAACTACTATCTTTTTTAAATTGCAGTATTTATGCAAAATACAACTTTTTAATTATATAATTAAAGTTCTTTTGAAGTCGATAAAGTGCATATTAACATATTTTAAACAGAAATATAAAAACCCATTGTGAATGATAAAATGACATCAAATGCTTAATACAGATACTCAGCACAAGTTAGTTTTATTGATGTTTGTGTTTCGAACAGTGGTGAAAAGGAGTTGTTAAAATTGTTTGTAAAAGTGATAAGAGTTAAAACTGAGTCAATGGAGTTTACTTTGGTATTATCTGAGACAATAAATGTGCACAGAGATGTCATTTGCCAGACATCTTGTTGAAGCGTTGCCTTAATTTATTCGCTCCATTAGAAAGGAAGGCAATCTCTCTGTTTAGTGCTCGGATAGCTATTTGTTGTTGTTGTACAATGTCCATGAGTTCTTCCATATCCTTTATGGCTCTAGGATCAGGACCTGAACTCATGCTCACATTCTTTGATTTGATCTGAGCATCAAGCACATTCCCTAGTACTGTGTGGCGTTCACGTAGACTGGCTGATGCCATGGCATACTGAGTGTCTTCTCTGAAGTTACAGAGATAAAAGACAGTAACACACACACACACACACGAAACAAATATTAATAAATGATCAGAATCAACCCCCTAACAAAAAAATTGGTAAAATCTCTACATATTTAACACTTGACATTTACATAGCCACAATTTACAGTACAATATGCAATCATTTTGCTTAGGGGAGGGGGGTAAGGGAGATTTCATTGTAAAGAAACAGTACTAGAGTGTTGACTACTGCAATGAAAATCTTTAATTAAAAAACATATTTTACTGTACCAGTTATTGTTACTTTTTGGCAAGAGGAGGGAATGCAAGTGTGCAGACATGCACAAGGCAATTTGGGTTTTATATCAGAATCCATGTTCTGCTCGTAAACATCTAAGCTTAATAGCTTAATGGAAAACTGACAATGTGGGTTTTATATCAAGATCCATGTTCTCTTTGAATATATCTACATTTTGGACTGCAGTTGAGGATGCTTGGGGATTTCTATATTTCTTTCATATGTTTATTACTAATTTTTCTCAAAAATCTTTTAACTTAAGTTCTGACTGTCTTGAAGCTGTAAACTCTTTCATGTTTTTCTCCTCTAACTTTTCTTGTGTCTCACTTTTCTAACTCTTCCCTCTCTTACCCACATGTTTTATTTCCTGTCAACTTGTAATTTTTCTACCTTTTTCCATTCTCCCACTCTCACTTTTCCTGTAGTCTTACAAGGTACCCGAAGATTTGAAGATAATTGTAGTTTTAAGGTAACAAGATTTAGCAAGATGGCAGTTACAAAAAGTAGCAGCAAGAAGTTGCTGTAGTAATTGAAGTAATTTTCTTGCAAATGTCAGTCTATTCAGCCCAACCCCGCCCCCACCCCCCACCACCACACACACACATGTGTACTGAAGTCACACACAATAGAAACATTATGCAGCTACAGTAGCACATAGTAGACCAGGCTTAATTCATCAAGATCGGATCATCTGGACTGCAGCTTTCAAGGCTTGTTGAGAAATTTGAACTGGTGCACATAAAAGACTAATATATATATATATAGTATAGTTGAATACAACAAGCCACAGACCCTTTTCTCTTGCATGCACACTTTAAGGATACTGTTGAAAGAAGCGAGTCTGAGTGCTATTTTTGTGGGCTTGGACTCAAATGTGTCCAGATATGGCTGTCCCAGAAATGTTCTAGCCAATTAAGGAACTATGCTCATAGATGTCCGTTTGGTATGATGGAATAGAATGAATGATGCTTCCCCAAGCCGTTGCCATGAAATTTAGAGAGCCACTCAAAAGAAACATGGAAGTAGAGAGTTATCAGTCAATATTCATCACAGAACAATAAGTAGATTGAATTTTGTTTATTTGATCTGTAGGTGTCTGTGAAGAAACTATAATGATTAACATATATGAGAAAGTAGTAAGGCTAATCTATATGAATTAAGACTTACCTAAATCATGTCCTGAACTACCTTGTTTAAGAAGACCATGTCCATGAAGAAAACAGTACCTAACACTACACTATTATTGGAATTAGTCTAATGAAATGGCGGTGCCAGTTCACATACAGGTTATGAATTGTTTGTTGGTTTTTTTGAGTAGCTATGAAAGAGTTATGCTGCTTAGTCAGACATTAGGTGTTTTGAGTATAAGACCGATGATAGCATAATAGAGATTTTGGCATCCCTAGAGATAGCCAGTTTATATTTGTCAAGGATGAAATATTTTTTTAAAAGCTTGTTTTTGTGACACAACGTATATCAAGTTTTATAGCAAGTGGATGAACTGGGTGGCTGTTATGTCATATCAAAGGCTGGGTGTAATCTCAGGTGACAAAACTTTTGTAATCTGGGGGTTTAATGAAGCAGCTTTTGTTATGATTTCAAAGCATGAGAGGCAAATTTAACAATAAGTGAAAGGAGCTATGTTTTTGTGATAAACATAAATAGTTTTCATGTTCCCTGCACATGTACTCTGTTGAAGTGAGTTATCCTATATAAAAAAAAAACACCTCAATTTTAATACAGGGACAGTGTAGTTTATCAAAGTTGTTATGTTTTGTAGGAATCTGCAACTAATCAACAGGATATTTTCTTAACTGAATTAGTAAACCTCCATATAGGAAAGACTATAGTCCTTGTGGCAGCCATAGACCCTAAATCTAGTAGCCAAAGGAGTATTTATTGTTCTATCTGAGAAAAAGGGGTTGTGTGCATTACTAGGATCATCAGGAACGTGTAAGAAATGGACCTCAGATTCAGATTCACACACTCACAATATGCTTCAATAAAATCTTAACCTAAATATAAAAAAACAAACAAATGAAAATAATATCTCAAATCAAGTGAGTCATCAGTGTGACCTAATCACATACCACACACTCAACAAAGACTGTAATGTCTATGTACTCAGGCATATTCACACACTCCTTACATACAATCTGTAAACTAGAATGATCAAATCATACACTATTCAAATAATCAAGAGCATCATCAGAAGTAAATATTTAAGGTAATGTATCATACATATTCATTAACATTTGCTGAACTTCAAAATATCAATATCAGCTACCAAAGAACTAATAATTAATGCACCATTACCATGAATATACACATTTCAAGAAATTATAGCTGACTGAAGAAAATATCAAAATGATGCCTAAATAAGGAAAGGACTTTGACTAATTACATACTGAAATTAACAAAACTGTCTTGATTCTAAGAAAAAGCTTGCAGACTTGAATCCTGAACTGTTCATTCATTGTAAATACAACAGTTTCCATGATGAGCTATATAAAGTCAATGGCCATCTTCCTAAACTACACTTGTGAAAGTACAAAATATGTGCTAAACAATTTATAGAAAATGTTGTTCACATAGCTACTTATATGTAAGGCCCATGGCTTGATCACACCAAGACATCGGCAGATACAATAGTTATATCCTATAGTAGTGTTGCAGCAGTCAGAGACAGGAGCAAGTAGATGAACATGCAGACAATTAATGAAATATACAGACAGTGGATTGGCAGTGAGTGAGAAAATTTACTGGTGACAATGGCATTTAGTTAGCATTTACACAAATGCTGAGTCGCTGGTGAGCATAAGATAAACAGTTGATATTGGGCATAGTTGAGCAATCATATAAATACATAGGAATGAATAGCACACTCATTAATCTGTTTCGAGTTAGCAGTTTGCCTGCATATGACAGCATGGCTGAGAGTCAAAACAGTGGGTTAAAAATATAATTTATTTCACAGCATAATAAATGGTGAGAAAGTTGACACATCAGTATTTGAGTACACTCTAAATGAGGCATAGTGCTAATTGACAGTTGACCTCAGCAAATGTACAACCCACTATACTCCACACACACCAAAAGAGTATTAGGTAAATTGCACTTTAGAAAAACTTTTCCTTTAAAGAAAAGAAATCAAATGAGTGTTTAAAGTTCATTTAATTTAAAGCTTACCAATAAAGGAACCCCTTGCTCTTTAGAAAAACTTTTCTTTTAAAGAAAAGAAATCAAATGAGTGTTTAAAGTTCATTTAATTTAAAGCTTACCAATAAAGGAACCCCTTGCTCTTTAGAAAAACTTTTCTTTTAAAGAAAAGAAATCAAATGAATGTTTAAAAGTTCTTTTAATTTAAGGCTTACCAAAAAAGGAACCCCTATTCAAGAATAAAAATAAATAACATAAAATAAAATTTAATTGAAAAGTATTTCTTTTGTCAGCAAGAATACACAAATTGAGTGATTAAATTTTAGAATCATATTCTTGAAATATATTTTAATTTCCAAATGGATAAACTGATCTAAAGTTACCTACCTTTAAATCATTATGTTCATTTATGAAATATTCAGACATAAATTATACTTGAACACTGATGTTATATACTTTTAATTCAATATTACTGGAAATGATTGGGATGGCTAAGTTACAGATCATCAACACAGCAATTTTGAAAGAAAAGAAAATGTAATATCCAGTTGCCTTTATAATGCCACATTATATATGAAGTTGATAATTTGAAATAATTTCAGCCTAGTGATCAGTGGAAAAAAAAGTACTTATTGATATAAGCTTCAATAATATTTTTTGTGTCCATCATATTAGACTGGTAATCTAGGTAACTTAAGAGTATTGTGTTGAATGCTGGCCTAAATATATTACCAAACAATTAATGCTCCTTAGACATATGTCATTTTGTCTCATGTTACCAAACAGTTAATGCTCCTTTGACAGACATATGTCACTTGTCTCATGCTATCAAACAGTTAATGCTCTTTTGAGAGACATATCTCACTTTGTCTCATGTTACCAATCAGTTAATGCTCATTTGAAAAAGAAATATGTCTCTTTGGTCTCAACCTAGTCATTTTGCACATCAGTGTAGAGGAAAACAAATGTTAAACTTTGAATAGTGACAGATTACAAAAGGAAAAATAAGTAATCAGTAATAATCACAAAGAAGTACTGTTTTCCTGTTAATATACTATTTTAATATATTAATTTATTGGAGACAATTTCTTGAAAAGCTGGGATGAGTCTAGGGAGCATAAGGCTTTAATGCTTCACTATTATCTCTAGAATTTGAGACCACAATAACCTCTTCAATACATTGAAGCTCTTGCTTTTAATGCTTGTAAAGAATACTAGTATTCACTCTTTAAAAAGCATTGTCAGAACCTAGTATTTTTTACCTTTTCTACAGGATTACTTTGTATCCGAGTTCAGCTGACATTATAAATATTATATATATATATATATAAATAGAGAGAAAGAGAGAGAGAGAGAGAGAGAGAGAGAGAGAGAGAGAGAGAGAGAAAGAAAAGAGAGAGAGAGAGAAAGAAAAGAGAGAGAGCATATAATTATATACTTGTAAAGTGAGGGGTTAAGTTACCTTATGTCATCAATGTATTTGTTGATCATTTTTTTCATCTTCCTGTCAAGTTCAGCTATCTCTGTATCACATTCTCTCTGACATTTGGCCAATCTTCTCTTTACATCCTCTAGCTCTGGAATAGCTATTATGGCATCTAAAATTTCCATGTCTGCCAACCGACCCAATTTGGCTACCATAGCAGCATCACATTCCTTAAGAGAATAAAGAGAAAGAAGAAAATCTGCCAAGAAAACTTCACTTGAACAATTAAAATATCCATTATAGATTGGGTGCTTTTATTATATCTTCTCTCATAAAGCACTTCTAACTTATTTAACATTTAATTTAATTATCTTTTATTATTAATATCAATCATTAGCTAGGTATTGATATGATTATATTGGATTACATATTTCAATGTAACTCAGGTAAGAGATTATGATGATTATAAAACCTAATTTATTTGACTACTCATTTGGTAAAGGAGAAGTTTGATTGTGTAGGAATTCTGAGTGGATGTGTTGTAAATATAATTGACTTAAATGAAAGTATGGTGATGAATGTGTATTGTCATCTCATATCTGACTTTGTTGAGGTTAAATATTTATCATTTCATATCTGACTTTGTTGAGGTTAACTATTTATCATTTCATATCTGACTTTCCTGAGGTTAACTATTTATTGAGGTTAACTATTTATCATTTCATGTCTGACTTTATTGAGGTTAACTATTTATCATTTAATATCTGACTTTATTGAGGTTCCTATTGTTGACTTTGACTAAGCAATACAGTATGTAACAATCTTTTCTCTCCTAACATCTTTTTTTTAAAAGAAAACTGCTCATTATAGCAGCTCATTATAGTTTTCCTCTTGTCAAAAAAGGTATTATTATTAGGTTAGAATTAAATCTTTTTTTTATCTAATCTCCTCCAAGATGGTTTTCAAATTTTATTTATTGTTATGTTCTGTTACTTCTGTTAACATTCTGATAGCATATATCAGTTAAAACATACATAACAGTCACTTTGACAAGTGTGCTTGCTTTCTGAAGTATCTTGGTACTAAGTTCTGAAAATTCCATCATTAATTCTGAAATTTAAGAACTAATGACAAGTTCCTTCTAAACTCAGTCAAAGCATTTCAGGAATATTTCATAATGAATCTAACATAGCAGTAGTTGTTTAGGATAAGAATGAAGCAGCTTGTGTCATAATTTTCTGATGATATACTACAGCAGAAAATGCTTACTTTTGAAGCAACACCCTTTTCAGTGAAATATTGCATTGAATTATACATCAAGTGTTACATATTTATTTATAATTCTGAATAATTTTTCAGTGAAATATTGCATTGAATTATACATCAAATGCTACATATTTATTTATAATTCTGAACAATTTTTCACTGTTGATTCAATATATTATTTACAACTTTAATTTTGAAGTTATGTATGCTTATTTGCATTATAAACATACATGCATTCACATGTGTGCATGTGTGTTCTGTGGAAGGTTTCAATATCTCTTTTAAATTTTAAAGAAAACTAAAATACTAAGAAAATAGACCATTTAGCCAAATGAAAAGCACAAGTGATGAATAGCCTAAATAAATAGTACTTTATACTTTTTCCTTCTCTTTGAGTCGTTGTTGAAAGGCTTTACGTTCATGGATTAGATGGACATGATGCTTGCGGTTTGCAAGTGTTTTCTTTTTTTCTTGACTTTTTTCCTTTTGCAGTTCTTTGATTCTCTCCTAAGTAGAAGAACAGGTAAATTATTCTTAAAAATAATTATATGCATGACTATTAAAATATAGATTTATATTAGCTTAATTAAAAAAGAAATCATCTTTAGAATTGTGTCTTGAGGCTATGAACATTTTTACTTGATTTCAACAAAGAGTTAGCACTCTCTCTCTCTCTCACTTGCACACACACACACACACACACACACACACACACACACATGGCAATGGAGAGAAGTGAGCAGTAAATCCAAATTGTCAAATCAACAAATGTTTTGAAGGAAACAGTCACTAACACTCAGTGATATGAACTTACATGAAGATGTGCTAGAGCGCAGTTGTTGAACACAAGTGCTTCTTTCAGGTCATTTGGTAATTCATTTCGACGAATAAAATAAAGTTGATGGAGCTGAAGCAATACTAATACATCAAGAGCATTTACTCGACGCTGCTTATCCATCTGCCAAAGGAATAAATACATTGTACATAGCATAATGTCCAAGATGATGGAATGCATGCATTGTCCATATACTTACAATGACATATTATCTGCACTTCTAGAATAAATACCATTTAACATCTGTCTATATCCAGAATGCAGGAATGAATACATTGTACATAAGCTTACAATGTCTTAATGTTACAAGACTGGAACAAAATATAAAAAATATAATAATTATGATTCTGAATATTTTTGTTGCTCATGCAAACAAGTGCTGGTACATACAGGCACAAACCCCCTCTATTAAACACAGTCAAAATTACAAACATAATATGTTGAAATTGGAATTAAAATGAAAAATGGAGTGTGGGACATTTTGAGTTAAAGGCCATGTAGTAAAGTAGGAGGGGAAATTTTATCAGCATTAGGGAGATATTCAAATCTGACCCTTAAGGGAACAATTTAGTGACCCAATATGTATCCTAGGGAGTGCCTTGAAATCCAAAAATATCTATTGGGAATTTATTTTTTATGGACTGAAAGATCCTATGTGGGAAATTTCTAGATGGGGGAACAATAACTGAACATTCCATTTTGTACTGAGCATTTAGATGTGATTTGTCCCAGTGAAGATATCTTGTCTGAATAATGGGTCCATGCCATGGAGAGGGACAGTTTTAACCAATTTATATTTGAAAATATATTTTATTGCTGTGATGAAAGCATTCAGTAGTTTCCTGTCAGCTGCAGAAAATTTGTTAAGAGTTATTGATGGAAGGGTAAAATCTTACCTGGAAACCCATTAAGTCTTGCTTTGCTTTGTCTAGTGTTGTGTTTGCAGCTTGGGCCTTTTTATTGTTCACTTCAATTTCTTTAAGTAACCCATCACGTGATTTCTTAATTTCTGCTGTTAGATCATCATTATCCAGTCGAGTCTCACGTAGCATTATGACCTGAATATATAATTTCACCATGCATTAACTGAAATAATTTGAAAATGTGTGACCATATATTATCTTATGTGACTATATGTGACTTGGTTGGCTTTGTACCCAAACACGAACCTGACCAAATTTATCAATGAAAGCACACTATTGCCACTAATTTATTTCTTGTGTTAATGTGCATGCTGCAGACCTAACATGTATTATGCAAATGTGATTGTGATACTTGTACACATCATGCAGTAGGCCACAAGTCATGTATTAAATATGTTTGATGTACACATCATGCTGTAGGCCACATGTCATGTATTAATATGTTTGATGTACTCATCATGCTGTAGGCCACATGTCATGTATTAATATGTTTGATGTACACATCATGCTGTAGGCCACATGTCATGTATTTATATGTTTGATGTACACATCATGCAGTAGGCCACAAGTCATGTATTAATATGTTTGATGTACACATTATGCAATCGGCCACATGTCATGTATTGATATATTTGATGTACTTGCTTGGTATATATGATGTGTGATAACATGCTTACTATATGTATTGTGTGAAAGCATACTTGCTATAAATGATGTATGATAACATGCGTGCTATATATATAATGTAATGAAATGCTTGCTGTCTATATTTCATAACATTCTTGCTATATATGATTTGATAACATGCTTCCTGTATCTGATTTGTGATAACATACTAGCTTACTTGTGTGATGTTTGCATTTGCTATATGATGTTTCATAACATGCTTGATATATATAAAACATGTGTCCGAAGTGTGATAACAAATGCTATCTTACCTGTGTTTGCTAATTGTGATTGATAACATGCTGGCTAAACATGTATGATAATTGCTGTATACAATACTTAGTAACATAATAATTTGTGATAACATGGATAATAATGTGATAACATGCTTACTGTACAAGATGTGTGACAGCAATGCTGAATGAAAATGATATGTGATGATATGCTTATTGTACAGGCTGATGACTGATTTGCTTTAAAATGCCTCCTTACAGTATGAATATGCTCTATATATCAGTGTCCATTATAGCAATCCCACCCTAATCTTGCAGCCTAGAAATGAATCACTCATAGAGTTCTATTTATATTAGCATTCACTTTGAAAGAAAGAAATTCATTCTACTAATTTAAAAAATGCATCTAAAACTTGGAAATTTATTTACCCACAGTTCTTTGGCCATAAATGTACCCATCATTATGTAATAACATAAATCATACGACCATTCAAGGATGTCTTTTACAAAATATAGATACTCTTCTCATGATCAAGAATTAACAATTGAATTTATTGTAATAGATAATGTTATTTAGCAGTATTCACTAACACAAGTTAATTCAATATTAAAGATACATAATACTTCCATTAAAAATATACAATATTCTGTTACCAAATTGTGTTTTATGATTGTGATTCTCTTAAGTAATAGATTAATTTTTTTGCCATCATTTAGTAAATTATTTATTTTATTTTTGATTTATTTTGTGAATCAGTTTTAGCAGTTATAAGAATTTTGTCTAAGTATTTTAAAAGTGTCAATCACCAGCACAATATAAATGTCCATTGATGGGAATTTCAGTGCAGTGTGCATTAAATCCTAGAATTACTCACTCGTACTTGTTATTCATAAAAGATTATCCATAAGCAAACATGGGTTTATGTTCAGAGAATTAATTATAAGCATTTAAAAACTGATCTAGTACACATGCACTATTTATGATGTGAAAACCACAGTACTTTAAGTCTGAATACACAGTAGTCACAAGATGTACAAAGTCTGAGTATAGTAGTAAGTAGATGTACTAAATCTGAATACAATAGTAACAAGCTGTATTACACATTTAAGTCTGAGTATACAGTAGTATCAAGGAGTACTAAGTCTGAGCACAGTAGTAACAAGATGCAATAACATAGAAATGATTAATAATTAATTTGAAGTTTTGAAGGAGAATAAATATTTATGGATAAAGAAAATGTATATTTAGCATAAACATTATAGACTAAACTTTAATGTTTTTTCATGCATGGAAATGTTATAATTTTTAATGTATAACTGCATAAATCAAATCTGATCTAAAGCAATTATATCATTTTACCATTAGTATAAACATTTTTCAGTAACTAAGATCTTAATTTATCTCTTTTGTGTGTGTATGTGTGTGTATGTGTGTGTGTGTGTGTGTTTATGATTGTGTTTGTTTATGTGTGCATGTATGTTGTAATTTCATTATGCCAATATTTGTTTTTATCTTTTTTTAACCATCATAAAGAGGAGGCAACTTTTAAAGAAATATCCACAAGTTCTTACAAACTGAAATATATGCACTATTATCAAAAAAAGCTACATCTAACCTTCACTTTCTTGAAAAATTACTAATAATGTGTTACATGATAAAAAAATACCCTGTCCCACCCCAACCCACACCTTGTAGTTTTTAATACTTTATATTTTACATGATGCATTTAATTCAATGTTCTTGTCTGAGGTCAAAGTTTCATGATTAATGATACTATTATGGCTACACTTCTTTCATTGTTGGCTTAGTCTATGCTAGTGCAATCATGCCTGCGACCTGCAACTTGCTTACATCAGTCACTGAATTAAGAACTTTACTAATTCTTTCTCTAGAATTTCTCTAAGCTGTAGTGACCTGGTTGTATAAGGGATCCTTCTCTTTTCCACACCTTCACACACACATGCATAGCAAATACACTAATTATTACCTTGTCATATATATCATTATCACAGCCTTTTGGACAGACATTAAGATCTAAAGCAGTCTCATCTTCATTACTGCCTTCTTCATCCACTTCATCATCCGAATCTTCAGAAGACTCAGAACTTGATTCCTCTTCCTCTTCCTCCTCACCCTCAACATTTTCTTTTTTTGTCTGGAATAAAATCCTGGTTCAGAAAATGTCTGGTATAGAATGACTAGAGAAAAATAATGTATACAACAACTTTTTATTCCTGTTAATGATTTCAATGAGTTCTGTCATTACAAATTATGACCTCTTGTTTCCTGAAATTTATATTATTTACCTTATGATCACTTTAAATGAAATCCACTGGTCTATCCATAGACTAGCTCTCTTGCATGAGAGATGGCCCCATTTTCATCTCTAACTCTCTTGCATGAGAGATGGCCCCATTTTCATCTCTAACTCTCTTGCATGAGTGATGGCCCCATTTCCATCTCTAACTCTATCGCACAACAGATGTTTCATTTCCACCTGTAATTCTACTGCACAAGAGATATTCCATTTCCACATCTAATTCTATTGCACAAGAACTGCTCCATTCCATGTCTAACTCTTTTGCATGAGAGAGGCTCAATTTCAATCTTACTGCAAGAGAGAGGCTCAATTTCAATCTTACTGCGCGAGAGAGGCTCAATATCAATCTTACTGCGAGAGAGAGGCTCAATTTCAATCTTACTGCAAGAGAGAGGCTCAATTTCAATCTTACTGCAAGAGAGAGGGTCAATTTCAATCTTACTGCAAGAGAGAGGGTCAATTTCCACCCCTACTGCATGAGAGATTAGTTCAATACTATGGATCAAATTCGACAGTCTACTAACTAATACATGTCACACACATAACGATATGATAAACTTTAAACAAGTAAATGAAAGAACTCTACATTTACATTACCTTTCGCTTGATTTTTTTTCTATACACTTTGATCAGATAGTCACGAAAGCGGTTTTTATCTCCGATAAGTTGTTCCAGATCATTGAAGAGAATCTTTTCTTGCTTGGCGCACTAACAAAGTCAAAT
This sequence comes from Sinotaia quadrata, assembly GCA_028829895.1. NCBI lineage: Eukaryota > Metazoa > Mollusca > Gastropoda > Architaenioglossa > Viviparidae > Sinotaia > Sinotaia quadrata. The sequence continues at coordinate 14,865,399 of CM054184.1, forward strand.
AAAATGAAGTGTTTTTCAATATGCAAAAGAGTAAATCAGTTCTCTCTCTCTCTCTCTCTCTCTCACACACACACACACACATTGTGTGTGTATAATGTTGGAATCTGCCTGCCTGTGGTACTCACGTTCCAGTCTGGGTAATGGTGGAAGTGGCTGTCATGTGTACCCGTCCTCTGTATAAAGTTGCACAGTGACTGTCAATTGTACCCGACTTCTGTCTGTTATGTTAGACAGTGACTGTCAATTGTACCCTACCTGTCTGTGTTATGTTAGACAGTGACTGTCAATTGTACCCGACTTCAGTCTGTGTTATGTTAGACAGTGACTGTCAATTGTCCCCGACTTCGGTCTGTGTTATGTTAGACAGTGACTGTCAATTGTCCCCGACTTCTGTCTGTATTATGTTAGTGACTGTCAATTGTCCCCGACTTCGGTCTGTGTTATGTTAGACAGTAACTGTCAATTGTCCCCGACTTCTGTCTGTGTTATGTTAGACAGTAACTGTCAATTGTACCCTACCTGTCTGTGTTATGTTAGACAGTGACCCGACTTCTGTCTGTTATGTTAGACAGTGACTGTCAATTGTACCCGACTTCAGTCTGTGTTATGTTAGACAGTGACTGTCAATTGTACCCGACTTCAGTCTGTGTTATGTTAGACAGTGACTATCAATTGTACCCTTCCTCCAGTCTGTTTAATGGTGGACAGTGCCTCTCAGTTGTACCCGTCCTCCAGACATTATAATGTTGGACATGTCATTTTCGAGTTAGTGTAATGTTGGACAGAAACTATAAATTGTATCCGTCCTTTGTGTAATGTAGGACAGTGGCTGTCAATTTCTACCCGTCGTCCAGTTTGTGTAATGATTTACAGTGACTGTCAATTGTACCCATCCTTTGTGTAATGATTTACAGTGACTGTCAATTGTACCCATCCTTTGTGTAATGATTTACAGTGACTGTCAATTGTACCCATCCTTTGTGTAATGATTTACAGTGACTGTCAATTGTACCCATCCTTTGTGTAATGATTTACAGTGACTGTCAATTGTACCCATCCTTTGTGTAATGATTTACAGTGACTGTCAATTGTACCCATCCTTTGTGTAATGATTTACAGTGACTGTCAATTGTACCCGTCCTCTTCTAGTGTTTGTAATGTTGCACAGTGGTTGTCTATATGTACCCATATAAAAACATGATACAAATGGTTCATACCTTTTCTAATTCTTTTGTTTTCTTATCTACATTGTCTTTTAGCAACTTTAGTGAGTATTCAAATTCTTCTTTCTGCTCTTGGCACTTGTCTATGCGAAGCTGATATGCATATTCCATGGATTCACACTCTTTTAGTACCAGCTTTTCCTCCAAAAGAGTGTTGACTTGGAGCTGGCCCATCTTGACCAATAAGTCAATGACGAACTTCTCGTGACGCAACTGACGATGTTTGATGTCGAAACGCTGTTGCCTGTCCTGGATACTTTTCAACACGGCGTCTTGTTTATAGGAAAGGCGAGTTTGCTCAATCTGAATCATTTCTTGTTCCAGTTTTGATGGCTCTTCACTTTCCTTTGACTGTTCAGAGTCAGAGTAGAGAGGTTTCACAAAAAGAGTCATGACCCGTTTAAAAATATTTGTCCTAGCCCACATGTTCTTTTGTTCCGGTACCTGAATTTGGGCGGCGATGGACGGTCTTCTTGAAGAATTCGTGCTCCAGCCTCCAAACACAGAACTGGAATCGGTAAGCAAAACCATGCCAACTGACTGTCGCCTACCCGCCGCCTCGTCCAGTTTTCTTTTCATTTTAAGGATATCATATTTTGTGTATTTAAAATGATTCTCTGGTTGTTCTTCATCTTGAAGCTCTAGGCAATGGGGAATGGGTTTTCTCTACAAATATTATAAATAAAAAGAAAAACATTTTATTCAAGATAAATCTAGAACCCGCTTCATTATTACTACATACAAGGCAGTTTTGATGTCTTCATTTCGTGCACGTGACCTAATTAACTAATGTATGATAAGAAACTAAAAGTACAGAGCGTAATAATAAAAATGGTTGATTTTTTATTTTAAAATCTTTAGATACATTGGCTCGGCAAGAAATGATTTTTATAATTTAAATATAAATTGAATAAGATTTTATATTTGAATCGTAATGTATCATTAAAATGCTTTGAAACACTAAATAAACAGACTGTACCACTCGATAATAATCAAATCTTTCATAATAAGTGCAGTAGCATAAAATAATAACCACATAAAGTGACTCAAAATAAATAGGTTAAGTAACACTTCTAAAATGAACACACAAGGCGAATATTTATAGCCCACATATGTGAAGAAATTTATAATATTAATAATAATTAAATTGAACCCCTTCATGTGTAGTTAAAATGACCCCTTTAGTCACTATTAAGTAACACGATTATAGAACACTGCTCGTTTCAAAATTATGAAACTGAGTAGCAAATTTAGTACTCAGCTTAGCGGACTTGTTTATTTCATTTCTAACTTACTAAATTGAGTAGCAGATTTAGTAATCAGCTTAGCGGACTTGTTTATTTCAGAGTGATGAATTGCTGACACTAACGTACGTAAATTGTGTAAATGCATTAGACTAACGAGCACACGTTTCTTAATTGAAATTTAGCATTTCTAGAGCATTTAGGCCTGGTGATAAAATTAAAGAGGCATTTGACTTCATAAGAAGGATGTTATTTGCCTGCATGAACTTCCTTAATACTAGTGGACTATTATGACCATTCAAGAACATTAAGAACAAATATATAAAATTATAATCCTCTCAGACTGCACTGGGAACCAGTAAGAACATCATTCAGGCCTTACACATTATTAAAAGGACTAGACTTATGAAATAAATATAGTTATAACCAGTAAAAAGACTAGACTTATAGTTATTCCTAGTAAAAGGACTAGACATAAAACAAATATAGTTATTCTTGGTAAAAGGACCAGACTTACGAAACGAATACAGCAGTTCCTGGTCGATAAGTCTATCATATAAATGAAATCAAATGATTTAGCCAAACTAAAACGAAACATAACAAAACATTTCTAAATTTAGACAGTGTTTCGTAAGAAACTACACGGACTCACAAAGATATACAAACTACAAAAGCCACAAAGATAATATGTATGAAGCTCGGTTACTGCACTCCAGAAAATATTTAAAAAATACAAAATAGAGAACACCCCACTAATGAAATGAAACACATTCTTGCTTTGAACAACCCAAGATATACGAGCAACCGTACACATTTTACGAATTTGTGCAGAAAACTTAAAAATATTACTGGGAAATAAAATGTTTATGAAGAGCCTATGAAAAATAATTATATCAATACAGAAACATACCAGACATGCGAAGGAAAATTAAGGTCTTTGTGCAAACGATGAGACTAAACATAAATCTTTTACGAGATGCATAAAGTCATACATGATATCAATAACAGCGCCCACCTTAAATATAAACATGGCATAATACGTGGAGACCCACCAATGGAAACAGAGATTCTAAACGATAACTATGCCTATAAACTTTGATCCTCAGGTGGTTTCATGGGTCTCATGAAGCATGCAACAGACATAGTGTTGTGAAATGATATTACGTCACAAATTTGACTGAACGTAGACAGTGACATTAATACCATCACCAAAGACGTTGCCCTATTTTCGGGGTACCTAAACAGACGGTTTAGTACACAGCCAATGAACATAAACTTGGTATTACTATAGAAAAAGGCCACGTTGCCTTGTTTTCGGGGTATATAAACCGAGCGGTTTAGTACACAGGCACAGCAGCCAATGAACATAAATTAGGTATTACTACAGAAAAGGCCACTTTGCTGAACTCTGACCACAGTCAAGGACAAAATGGCTGTCATCTCTATCAACATTGACAGATTGAGGGTGTTGTGGAGTAGTGAAAAAACTATCCCATTAATTCAACGACAATAGGCGACCAAGTTCGGGATGCAGGAGTCTTAGTCCGTGTTCATTTTAGAGACAAACCTATGTCCGATAAGAAGCACCAACGCTCATATGAGGACCGTTGTTTTAAGGCGGAGTGGTGTTTCTAAGATTACGTCTATGGGAAAAGATTAAGAATGCAGGAAGGGTATTTATATCTCTACGTAGCAAGACAGGAGTCAATAACCTTGGACGATATTTTAGATAATTTTAGACCTACTTTTATCTTTGTGTAAACCTTGCCTTCTTAGAGGAAACAATAAATAGTAAACTACCATTAAACCTTATTGGAGCATACTGACCTAGGAAATATCTTTTTTTTTTCTCAGAGAGAGACCACAACTCTCTAGACTTTTGTAAAGTATAGACTCGGGATAACATCTTGTTTGAAAATGAAGAAAGTAATGGACTTGTTCAACCCTCCTTTTCAAGAAGCTGTCCATTGACATTATGCGCAAAGGTTTTGACAGATCATACTTATCATATATATAAGATGGTTATTTTATTTTTAGGACAAGCAGATCATCTCACACAAATCTGCCGTTTGCATCTCGGAAAAGAATATTTCAGTTCATGCCTTTCTAAAAGTATTTGTTTATTAGTATTAGCTTATGGAACATTCAGTTCATGATCCTTTGGCGTACTTGAGTTTTAACTAGCATCATGGTTGGGGAGATGTCTTGAGATGTTAATATGTCCAATGAGGGGCTGCTTTACTTTTCAAAACCGAAATCTATCAGTGTGTTTGTCAATGTGACTGAGTATCCAGGAAATAACTTGATTCATGTCAAGCAATATAGTGTATTTAATTTCACTTAAACTCCCTATTCTTATATGATGAATTGGACAACATGAATATTTGCTCCCTTCTTTACAGATCTATTATTTTCTGTACTTAGACCATACATCTGAAGCAAAAATTATTATTGTATTTAGAAACATATTTTACTGTCAGAAATACAAAGGTCTCAAATAGATAGATAGTAGTAAACGACGAATTAGAATTATTTCACCATCAGTGTATGCATGCAGATAACAGAAGATTGACAACTTTAGGCATGACTCTAGCTTTATATTCTCTACAATAAGTGCACATGACTCTAGCTTTATATTCTCTACAATAAGTGCACATGACCCTAGCTTTATATTCTCTACAATAAGTGCACATGACCCTAGCTTTATATTCTCTACAATAAGTGCACATGACCCTAGCTTTATATTCTCTACAATAAGTGCACATGACCCTAGCTTTATATTCTCTACAATAAGTGCACATGACCCTAGCTTTATATTCTCTACAATAAGTGCACATGACCCTAGCTTTATATTCTCTACAATAAGTGCACATGACCCTAGCTTTATATTCTCTACAATAAGTGCACATGACCCTAGCTTTATATTCTCTACAATAAGTGCACATGACCCTAGCTTTATATTCTCTACAATAAGTGCACATGACTCCAGCTTCTATATTCCCTACAATAAGTGCACATGACTCCAGCTTCTATATTCTATACAATTAGTACACATACAGCAAACAAACATGTGTGTCTCTTGTCTCACTCTCTTACACATGGTTCTACCAAGCTAAAAGTATGTTAAATTAAATATTTTAACCTGTCTTTTTGACTCTTCTTTTATTATAAATGGTTCTACCACGCTGAAAGTATGTTAAATGAAATATTTCTAACCTGATTTTGTACTTTCTTCTCTAAATGGCTCTACCAAGCTGAAAGTAGTCATTTTGTGTAAAGATCATTATTGGTAATACAATACCAAACAAACCATGTTGGGAGGTAAACACTCTTGGATTTCTCGGAGACGTTCTTGCATTTCCTGGAGCTCATGAACTACTTCAGCCTTTTCGTCTCTCAAAGCCCACAGTCGCTGGTTAAATCTGATTAAAAGTAAATTGTAAAAAAAAAAAAGAAAAAGGAAAAGGTGTTGAAAATCTTTCTCTCTAATTTTACCTACGTATCTATCTATCTATCTATCTATCTATCTATCTATCTATCTATCTATCTATCTATCTATCTATCTATCTATCTATCTATCTATCTATCTATCTATCTATCTATCTATCTATCTATCTATCTATCCATCCATCCATCCATCCATCCATCTATCTATCTATCTATCTATCTAAACCCATCCATCCATGCATTCATTCATCCATCCATCTATTAGCTTTTCGTATTACTATTTATACTATTTCCTGCTGATTTACTATCATCGTCGTGTACCTTTGTGCTCTGCTGACAAGAAGTGTGAGAGGTACTGAATTAAACTGAGAACCTGGCTGACAAGAAGTGTGAGAGGTACTGAATTAAACTGAGAACCTGGCTAACACGAGGTCTGAGAGGTACTGAATTAAACTGAGAACCTGGCTGACAAGAAGTCTGAGAGGTACTGAATTAAACTGAGAACCTGGCTGACAAGAAGTCTGAGAGGTACTGAATTAAACTGAGAACCTGGCTGACAAGAAGTCTGAGAGGTACTGAATTAAACTGAGAACCTGGCTGACACGAGGTCTGAGAGTTACTGAATTAGACTTAGGAACCCGGCTGACTGCTTTTACTAAACAAAATCTCCGCAAACAATTGTGAACAAATACATTTAAAAAAATAAACACATTTGTAAACTTGGTGCATTTAATTTTAAGAGAACTGAAGTTAGTAAAACCTAATATAACAGTATTGCTTCCAGAAAATAATACATAATTAACTAAGATCTCCAGTGTTAGGCTATTCCAATACATGTATCACGGGTCGTTGTGATGTTTTGCGTCTACCTTCTCACGATTTTATTAAAAAAATATTAATGATCGATATATCTTAAAATCATAATAGCACTCTAATTCAGTAATAGTAATATTGTAAACCTTAATACTAATTTAGGAAGTAATAATACTTTGATTGCCTTGTGTGGCAGAGCGGAGTTGTCTGTGTATTTTTAATTAAATATTATATTACCTGCTAATGTCAGCGTGACATGACCTGTTGTTGTAAGGAATATTAATTAAATTAAGATTTGCCTCTTTGCTCGTCTTTCTCTCCTTCAACAATTCACGCGCACATGCAACAGTCGCATACAATCGATAACAAAACTCTGATAAAACTCGATAACAAATCACAACTCGATAACAAATTTGTGATACAACTCCATAACAAATCACAACTCGATAACAAATTTCTGATACAACTCGATAACAAATCACAACTCGATGACACATCACTGATACAACTCGATAACAAATCACAACTCGATGACAAATGACTGATAAAACTCGATAACAAATCACAACTCGATGAAACATCTTTGATACAACTCGATAACAAATCACAACTCGATGACAAATCTCTGATAAAACTCGATAACAAATCATAACTCGATGACACATCTTTGATACAACTCGATAACAAATCACAACTCGATGACAAATCTCTGATAAAACTCGATACCAAATCACAACTCGATGAAACATCTTTGATACAACTCGATAACAAATCACAACTCGATGACAAATCTCTGATAAAACTCGATAACAAATCACAACTCGATGACACATCTTTGATACAGATCGATAACATATCACAACTCGATGACAAATCTCTGATAAAAATCGATACCAAATCACAACTCGATGACAAATCATTGATACAACTCGATAACAAAATCACAACTCGATGACAAATCACTGATAAAACTCGATAACAAATCCCAACTCGATGAAACAACTTTGATACAACTCGATAACAAATCTCTGATAAAACTCGATAACAAATCACAACTCGATGACAATTCACTGATACAACTCGATAACAAATCTCTGATAAAACTTGATAACAAATCACAACTCGATGACAAATCACTGATACAACTCGATAACAAATCTCTGATAAAACCTGATAACAAATCACAAATCGATGACAAATCACTGATACAACTCGATAACACATCTCTGATAAAACTCGATAACAAATCTCAGGATACAACTCGATGACAAATCACTCACATAACTCGATAACAAATCTCTGAAACAACTCGATGACAAATCCCTGTAAAGTGTATACATTCCAAAGAAAAAATATTTATTTTTTAAACAAGAATGTAAAGATAATTACGTGGATTTTATCCTCATCAGATTGTCATTACATGTATTCAGGCGTCTAATGCCGGCTTGGAGTGTGAGTCTGTAGTTGTTTGGTACCACGTAACCAGCTCCTGACTTCAGGTTAAAATAGCCCATTGTCTCGTACGCCTGTTCAGTAAGGTCAAAATAGTTATCATCACCTTTTTACATAATTCAGCCTTTAGCCTTTCACCGAATTACTTCACCAAAGTGCAAACGATAATACTGCGATTGTTCTAATGAGCATAACAATGTAACAGTGAAAATAATCAAGCTTCACATGCAGAGATTTAAAATAAAGGTAGACAAGCAAGAAAAGAGGTTAAGTTCTGCACAAAAGTTTTAAATGAACATTACATGTTTTATGGCCTCCACAGCAATACTGTCCTCAGAATCATCAGCAGGCTTTAAATCAAGAAAGTCTTTCCATTCCAGTCGTCGTTTTGCTCGTTTCTGGTTCTTTTCTTCTAACTGAAGACATGATAAATTATGTAAAAATATAGTGATCTCTCTACGACCTGCAATTCCAACCAGATTACTTACTAACGGGTAATTTTCTCTGCATAAAATGGTGCATATTTATAGTTGTATTTTTTCCGAACAGAAAACATGATAAATTATGTAAAAATATAGTAATCTCTCTACGACCTGCAATTCCTATCAAATTACTCATTAACGGGTAAGTTTCTCTACACAAAATGGTGCATATTTACAATATAAGAAGTTGTACTTTTTGTTTAGCTGAAGACATGATAAATTATATAAAAAATATAGTGATCTCTCTATGACCTGCAATTCCAACCCAAATACTCACCAATGGGTAAATTTTCTCTGCATAAAACAATGCATATTTACAGTATAACCAGTTGTTCTCCTTTCTTCTCAAAAGTACAATATGTACATAATTATTGAGTCGATGCTGTTTTTTTTTTTTTTTGTCTCATGACAACTGGAATGGCAAAAAGTACGGTCACGAAAGGTGGCCGTTAGCTTAATGGTCAGTTAACTGACTGATTGAGAAAGAATGGATTTAGAAATATTTCATGCATTTTTGCTATTGATATGTTATACTTGAGTTTTTTGTAGAGATGTATTATGTGGATAGACAATTATTTCTACAAATTGTGAACTATAATGTTTATATGGAGTATGCTATAACACTTGACATTGTTTCTAGAGCACCTTTTCATAAGCTATTATGCTGTATTTATTATGTTTACAATAAACAATATTTAACAATAGATTTATTACATCAACAATCAAACATACATAGATACAATGAAAAAGATGACATCAATATTTCTAGGAAACCATGTTCAAATAATTTTTATACTACACAATCTTATATCCAAAATAATACAATTCAACAAGTGAATACAAATCCCAGGATAGTTTTTATCAGAGAACAGACATGGAGTTATTAGAGAAAATCGATAATAGTTTCTAAGTAACTGGACTTACGCCCTGTCTAACCAGTATTTCCCGCGTGTTTGTAAGAAAGATACAAGTTTATTGTCCCGCTGTTGTTACGTCAGTTCCTCGCGTTTCTCTCACACGTTTGTAGGACACTGATTCACTGCTATTCTCTCAAGGTTAACTTGGATGCCTTCACCATATTTGGCCCCTTCTATCAGAACACCAATTGTAGCAATTTCCATTAACTTCCTTATGCCAGAAATTGCTCGATGTAGTCAGCATACTTTGTCACCATACATCAACGGAGTGTAGTGTTTTCTTACATTTACACACTGCTTCCTGCCCTACCATAGAGGGTCGTAGCGGTTTATAATCAGTAAACAGGAGATTCAAATTCATTCAGGTTTCAATTTACAGTTTCCTGCAACAGTATTTATTAGCCCAATACACACATACAGCGTAATACATGTAAAACGACGAGTTTGTTTCATTTGCACATTTGTAAATTACATTTTTGTGTGTTTTAAGTTTATCTTTGTAGGCAGAATTTTATCATGTCCCTATGTACCCCCTTATCGCACAGCACTGATAGCTTTCAAAATTAGTAGTAGTAGTCGTGGTAGTAGTGGAGCAGCAGCATTTGGTAGCAGAAATGTAAAAATAGCAGAAAAAATAGAAATAACAAAATTAGTAAAAAGTATAATACTAGTGTGCATAATCATATGAACCTGTTTTCTATTGCCAATTATTTACCTGTAAACGGCTTATAGTTACAGATTTGTTATTAACGTCATCCGTTAAAGTTATCACCTTTTGAAGGAGATAAAGGATACGTTGGTTTGTTCCTTCCCATTTGCTCCAGCTTACAGCCTTTACAGGTTGTAAAGTGTTTCCTTCATGGTCTGCGATTTCTGCCGTCGAGAGGGGACGCGACCGCCTAACATGAGAGGAAATACTACAGATGAATGTATTTCTCACTTCTCCACCTGTACCTATATTATCTGTATACACCTGTATCTATATTATCTTTATACACCTGTATCTATATTATCTTTATACACCTGTACTAAGAGTTGGTGAAAAAGAAAGTGTCCGAATAACTAATGAAATATTCGTACAAATGATTTTTTTTTCCTTTTGAAAATAGAATCACATTTATAAATTGATGAATAAAACAAGCCGAGTAGAAATATAATGAAACTGACATCAAGAATAAAACCTCACACAAAGGAAATATATAAATATAAACAATAAAACTTTCACTCAAAACAAAGAAGTAAATAAACTAGAAAAACTCCATAGAAACAAAGGAATAAACATAAGTCTAAAAATCTCTATTTAAAAAAGAATAAATTCAAAGTAGATAAAACTCCACACAAAACAAAGAAGTAAACCTAAACTAGATAAAACTCCACACAAAACAAAGAAGTAAACCTAAACTAGATAAAACTCCACACAAAACAAAGAAGTAAACCTAAACTAGATAAAACTCCACACAAAACAAAGAAGTAAATCTAAACTAGATAAAACTCCACACAAAACAAAGAAGTAAACCTAAACTAGATAAAACTCCACACAAAACAAAGAAGTAAACCTAAACTAGATAAAACTCCACACAAAACAAAGAAGTAAACCTAAACTAGATAAAACTCCACACAAAACAAAGAAGTAAACCTAAACTAGATAAAACTCCACACAAAACAAAGAAGTAAACCTAAACTAGATAAAACTCCACGCAAACAAAGAAATAAATAGAAAAAACTCCATGAAATAAATGGAAAACCCTAGAAAAACTCAAAATAAACAACAATAATTTTTGAAAACTATATAAACCACACAGAAAGAAAAACAGGGATATAGAATATAAAAGTCTGGATACACAGAAGATGCATTTCGGGGACCAGCCTAGGATTATGTGGAACCCAAGCCAGTGTTTCACAAGAAAATGTCACAAATAATTTGGATCGAAGAAAACTTTCTCAAGGTAAATAAATCTCGATCATTACTTATTCACAAATAATAAGTTATTATGAGAACATGATTCCAAATGCTAGCAGAAAGACATTTTCTACTGAAATTGGGATTTGGGGCAAGTAATTTATTTGAATTTTTTTTTTATCATCTCTCCATATTTTATTAAGCACTGTGCCTATAATAAAATCCACCATTCGTAGATCCACTAGGAAAGTAAAATATTCAATATATAACAATGTTAAGAAACATAAATGAATAATATAATAATGAATAATCACAATTTGATCAGTTGATCGGCTTGCTCAGTTTCCTGTGGTATTATTACTGGAATCTCTTTCGGTTCCTCTAGAATCCTGTAGCTGTAGATAACGTGGTCGGAAAGGAAGGCTAGCAGTGCCAGGCGGTCCTGCTGGAGATGTTTCCGATAATGGTCAAATAGTTTTTGAAAACTAAGGCGTGCCTTCTCCACTTCCCAAGCAAACTGATGTCGTACATCTTCAATCTGAAACATTAAGAGCTAAAGTGACCTCGTCGTGCTCATAAGTCATTAGGGAGCATGGAGAGATAACGTGAAGTCATGCTCACAAGTCATTAGGGAGCATGGAGAGCTAAAGTGACTCGTCATGCTCACAAGTCATTAGGGAGCATGGAGAGTTAACGTGAAGTCATGCTCACAAGTCATTAGGGAGCATGGAGAGCTAAAGTGACCTCGTCATGCTCACAAGTCATTAGGGAGCATGGAGAGTTAACGTGAAGTCATGCTCACAAGTCATTAGGGAGCATGGAGAGCTAAAGTGACCTCGTCATGCTCACAAGTCATTAGGGAGCATGGAGAGTTAACGTGAAGTCATGCTCACAAGTCATTAGGGAGCATGGAGAACTAAAGTGACCTCGTCATGCTCACAAGTCATTAGGGAACATGGATAGCTAAAGTGACCTCGTCATGCTCACAAGTCTTTAGGGAGCATGGAGAGATAAAGTGAACTCGTCATGCTCACAAGTCATTCACACACAAAGATATTCAAATACACTCACACACTTCACATTTCCATCCATCCTTCTATAATGTATCATATATCTCCTACCTTTGCTTGGGCTTCTTTTTGTAGCTCGTGAGATCTCGTTTCATCCATTACAAATTCATCTCTGTGCAGCCTGTGTTTTTGAGGCAACTCTTTGTTCTCAGTGACAAGCTGCTTGAAGCGCTTGCGTAACAGACCAATTATAAGGCGACGTTCTTCTTTGTGACGCTCAGCGTCCAGCAACATGTGGTCACGGTCTGTCTCTTGCTTGGCCTGCTCGATAGTGTACTGACCAGGTTCCAGGTCTTTCACCACTTTTTTCACCACTTCGGCATCTCCCACAACTGAAGTAAGCCATATGTTAATCAAAGTGTTCACGCCCCTTTAAAGTGCAAGTACAAGCTGCAGGCTAAATAATAGTATACTATCCAATGGACAGCCAGTTAGCTAAATAATAGTATACTAACCAATGGACAGCCAGTTAGCTAAATAATAATATACTAATCAATGGACAGCCAATTAGATAGACAGACGTTGTAGATACAGTGCGTGTTATCATTTCATTCTTTAAAAAATATATATATTTTGGAGAATTATATATATTGAATGAATGTAGAGTAATTCACGCATGAGTGATGACGAGTATTTATGACTTGGATAGTCAACGCACATTAAAATCGCCAATAGTGAGCGTGGCGCACACAGATAAAATGCATGCCTCTACATCAGGGGTCTCAAACATGCGGCCCGCGGGCCATTTGCGGCCCGCAAGACGATATTTTGTGGCCTCCACTTGATATCTAAGTTTAATGATAGTGCGGCCCGCACGTTTTTCTCACACACCTTGGGAGTTTTATAGTTTTTGTCACTTGTGGGCTACCATACCTCAGGATAACAACCAGCGCGTTGTGTTGAAACTTGGGGACTTTCTTTCCCCAAGCCTGTTACATATTGCTACTGTTTAGCAAAGTTCAAAACATCCAGTTCTAGCAAGCTGATTCTATATAGATTATAGACTCTAAAGGCCTACACACAAATGAGTGGTTTAGAAAAGAGAATTTTCATGTCGAAAAAACAGGTGAATGGTTTAGCAAAGAAGAAAAAATAGTAGACTGATAGAACAGTAAAGGAAGAACAGAAAAATAAATAAATAAAGGAATACAGCAATCTAAATAAATAAATATGTTTAAACAAATAAGAAATATTAAAGTAAATAAGCAATATACCAACTAAAGGAAAGATTATATAAAAATAATTACCAAAAAAAAGTACTTGAAACACTGACGTGATTCCTAATTGAGTGAATGTGTTTTATCATATGCCTATGTAATGGAGTCAAGGCAAATTATACTTGACCTCCTAACCCATAATCAGTTTGCATTGTATGTTTAGCTTTTTGTGGACACAGTCTTATTCGTAACCAATATTTTTAGATACCTGTTTTCACTATGTATTCACTATGCTCTGGTGCATGCGCTGTATTCACAGTCGGAAGGGAACTCACTCCTATTACGTAATATTTCGAACAGCCGATAGTAGGTCATGTCCAAAGCCTATGCTTGACTGATAGATTTCCCGCCATAAATTCATATGCACCTTTATATACCCTGTGCTGGGCTGAGAGAGTTAGACTGCTACACGCGGCAAAGTAGGAAAACGTGCTGAAAGTTAGTCACTTGAAACGTGATTGCCATCGAGTGGAGAGAAAATACATCCTGTCACCCAGTGCAAATACGTTTCTTTGTTTTTGTTTTATTTTGTAACCCATCCCCAGTCATGTCTTACTCAAAATCTGCTGTGAAGAGAAAGGTTGGCGATGAGCACAGACAATTTCAAGAGAAGTGGGAGATGGACTACTTTTTTGTTGAGCACAGGGACATCCCGACGTGTCTTATATGCACAGAGAAAGTTGCGGTGCACAAGGAGTACAACATCAGACGTCATTACTCAACTAGACATGCTGAGGAGTATGCAAAATACCAGGGAGATGAGAGAGAGGACCGAGTCGCCAAACTTAAAACATGTTTACTGAGGCAACAAGATTTTTTCAAGAAAGCAAGCAAAGAGAGTGGTGCGGCAGTCAAAGCTAGCTATGTGGTAACTGAGATGATTGCTAAAGCAGGTAAACCATTTAAAGATGGCGAGTTCATCAAAACGTGCATGTTACAGGTTGCAAGTATAGTCTGTCCAGAAAAGAACAGTCAGTTTAGCAACATAAGCCTTTCAGCCAACACAGTAGCAGAGCGCATTTCTGACCTGTCAGGTAACATTTACGATCAACTTTGTGAGAAAGCTAAACATTTCCATGCATACTCAGTCGCTCTTGATGAGAGCACCGATGTCACCGACACTGCACAGCTCGCAATATATGTCCGTGGTGTTGACGACAATTTTGAAGTGATGGAGGAGTTGCTCACAGTGATTCCAATGCATGGCCAGACCACTGCTGCGGAGATATTCCACCGGCTGTGTGATGCCATTGCAGATGCCGGCTTACTATGGAAGAGTTTTGCTGGAATAATAACTGATGGAGCGCCATCAATGACAGGGAAGAGAAATGGAGTTGTGGCACTTGTTCAAAGAAAATTGAAAGAAGAAGGTGTAGAAGAGGCCATTGCTCTGCACTGCATTATACATCAGCAGGCCCTTTGCAGCAAATGCCTGAAGTTTGACAATGTGATGTCTGACGTTGTGAAATGCATCAACCATATCAGATCCAGGGGCTTAAAGCACCGGCAGTTCCGTGCCTTTTTAGAAGAAATAGAGTCAGCATATGAGGATGTGCTCTACTACACCGAGGTACGTTGGCTTAGCAGGGGACAGGTCTTGAAGAGGTTTTATGAGTTGAGAACAGAAGTGAAAACCTTCATGGAGAAGGATGGGATGGCTGTTCCTGTACTAAGTGATCCCAAATGGCTCATGGACTTAGCTTTTCTTGTTGATATCATACAAGAGCTGAATGTACTGAACAAGAAATTACAAGGCCAGGGGCAGCTTGTCAGCGCAGCTTATGACAATGTCAGAGCATTTTCCACAAAACTCATGTTATGGAAAGCCCAGCTTTCTCAGACAAACCTCTGCCATTTTCCAGCATGTAAGGCACTCATGGATTCTGGCACACCATTCAGTGGTGAGAAGTATGTTGATGCCATTGTAAAGCTGCAGGAAGAATTTGATCACAGGTTTGCAGATTTCAAGAAACACAGAACCACCTTTCAAATATTTGCTGACCCCTTCTCCTTCGATGTGGAAGATGCCCCTCCTGTGCTTCAAATGGAGTTAATTGACATACAGTGTAATTCTGAACTCAAAGCCAAGTTCAGGGAGGTGAGTGGAAAAGCAGACAAGCTTGGACAGTTTTTGAGAGAATTGCCACTTATTTTCCCTGAACTTTCCAGGATGTTCAAGCGGACCATGTGCCTTTTTGGGAGCACCTATTTGTGTGAAAAGCTCTTCTCCACCATGAATTTTAATAAGTCAAAATTCAGGTCCAAACTTACTAATGAGCATCTTCAAGCCATACTGAGGGTCTCAGTGGCTTCCTCCCTGAAGCCAAATGTGTCTGAGCTGTGTAAGAGGAAGCGTTGCCAGGTCTCTGGCAGCAGGGAATAATGATGCGGCCCAGCTTCACCCAGACTCTACTTCCAGCGGCCCCCAGGTAAAATGAGTTTGAGACCCCTGCTCTACATGTTATGGCACAAGACATGAAAGTTCTAGAAGCCTTTGAGGACTCTTAGTAAAACTATGTAAGAGAGGAAGAGAGACTTATACTCTCATGCTGAAAACGTGGATTTATGTGAAGACATCTTACTTCATTTTGTGTGGAATTTCGTATACAGAGATTTCATTAAGGAAAGTTGGGAATATCTCTTTCCACCTATAGTCAACATATCTTGCCACCATACATCAAATGGAGTGTATAGTATCTCCACACTTACAAACTCCTCTCTGCCTCTGTCACGGTCAGTTGTAGCTGTTTACAATCAGCAAACCAGGAGGTTCAAATCATGCATACGGAAAATGAAAAGGCTGCTTCACCTGAAAAACGCCATCAGGGAGCAGTACTAAGTTTCCAGCCTATCGCTTTAGCATAAGTCCATTCTTTCTTACATTCCAGTTTCATACAACAGTATTTATTAGCCTAATACACGCACACAGCATAATAAATACAGCATATCAAAACAATGTCAAATGATTGCACACTACATACGAGCAGCTTAGTTCAAACATTTATAGTCTACTATAATAATAATAGTCTACTCACATAATACATCTCTATATAAATCACAAGTATAACACAACAATAGCAAAAATGCATGAAATATTTCTAAGTCCATTTTCTCTCAACCAGTCACTTAACATTAAACTAACGGCTGCCGTTCAAGACTGGACTTCTTTGCCCCTTAAAATTCAAGTAATCAAGAGAATAACATTTCTACAGCAGGTAAAGGTTTTTCTCAGCCCATTGGTTGGTCTCGTTCTCGTAAATCATAACCATTGGATAATAAACACTGCTCACCCAGTTGGAACTGGCTTTCATCACATCAGGAATTTCTAGCATAATTACAACTCGAGTGTTTACATCAACTCAGACAATTTAAAAAAAAATACCATTGTAAGGAGTGCCCAAGGTCGGGTTACTCTGACAATTTAACAATTTTAAATTTTAAAATAGGGAGAGGCAAATTTACTCCGCCACATATAGATATACATAGAAGATCGTAGCTATAGAGAAATCACGAGATGAATACATTAAAGAAGAGAAGATAGAAGATAGCAGGCATAGTGAAATCACGAGATGAATACATTAAAGAAGAGAAGATAGAAGATAGCAGGCATAGTGAAATCACGAGATGAATACATTAAAGAAGAGAAGATAGAAGGTAGTAGCTATAGAGAAATCACGAGATGATACATTTAAGAAGAGAAGATAGAAGATAGCAGGCATAGTGAAATCACGAGATGAATACATTTAAGAAGAGAAGATAGAAGATAGCAGGCATAGTGAAATCACGAGATGAATACATTTAAGAAGAGAAGATAGAAGATAGCAGGCATAGTGAAATCACGAGATGAATACATTAAAGAAGAGAAGATAGAAGATAGCAGGCATAGTGAAATCACGAGATGAATACATTAAAGAAGAGAAGATAGAAGATAGCAGGCATAGTGAAAGCACGAGATGAATACATTAAAGAAGAGAAGATAGAAGATAGCAGGCATAGTGAAATCACGAGATGAATACATTAAAGAAGAGAAGATAGAAGATAGCAGGCATAGTGAAATCACGAGATGAATACATTAAAGAAGAGAAGATAGGAGGTAGTAATTATAATGAAATCACGAGAGTACGAATGATCAAATTTGATGTTTCTAATATATCAGTTGTGACAAGACTGATACACATGGCTATACTGATTTAATTTAAACTGAAGTGTCAACACGCGTTGTTGAATGCTATCAAACCAAGACACATGGCTTGTGTGTTTTTTTTTATGTATTGTACAATGACTACAATTTATTCTTGTAATAATAATATAATACCTATAGTGAAACCAAGAGAAGAACATAAGATGTCTTAATAACGCCAAATTCGGACTGACCTGGGGGCAACTTGGCTTGCCTGTCTTGGACTTCCTCCCATAACTGCTTGAGTGGGAGAAGGCTAAAAACAAAAAAGTTGCCGTCGGCTCCGATTGTTAAGAGAAACCCTTCATCGTGGCTCAACTCAATCCCAGTTACGGCTCCACATTGGCTATCGTGGACCGATATTGTCCAATGGAAACGCTGGTTAGAAAGGTCAAAGTCTTTCTCTAAGAACACGAGTCGTATTCTGCCATCCTGTGAGCAAACAATATCTTAAGTGAGTTATAAATATTTGTTTTCCAAAATTCTTGTCACCCCAAATAGGATTCATATTTGAGAGGGCGTGGTTACGAAATATATAGGGAAGTGACTTTAAACGAAGAATAGAATAGAATGTTATCTATAAACAGGTTTGCTAATTGAAACCTACAAGATAATTTACTTTTAGTAGTAAAGCTAACAAAACTACCTTTCATAAAAAAAATTCAAACAACAACAAAGTTAACACAATCTCTATCATTTCTCTTACAATGACATTTTGTAATTCAGTATATTTAAAAAGATCATGTGCATAAGCATATTTTTAAAATCAGGTTTTTTAAGTTGAAAATTGTTTATCGAAATGTTAAATTTTTCTATTACTGCAATGCCTTTAAAACGTTACATCTTAAAACAGTTTATGATTCTGTTAAATGATGTTTGACTTTTGAAAAGTATCTCGACATTACGTTTGTAACTGATAAAGTATTTACCAATTCTTATACTATATGACTAGAAGAGTTTTAAACATTAGTAACAGTACAAATAGTAAACAGTATGAAATAATAAGTTTTAAACATGTGTAACAGTACGAATAGTTACAGTATGAAATAATAAGTTTTAAACATGTTTAACAGTACGAATAGTTACAGTATGAAATAATAAGAGTTTGCCCAGGAACCTATAAGATCTATTCATACTTGCAAGCGCTCCAAGTACCAGTGAAGCTACTTTGAAAGCGGAACTCAACTGTGCGAAAACGGCAGCATAGTTTTAAGGATTTATCATTGATCGATGTTCAGAGCACAAACAAAAATATACAACTCATACCAAAAAATCCCAAGTCTCGCTACATCAGTCTCAAGACACCATACCCCACTCTTATAAACAGACTGAGTCACGCTTTACTAATATATAAACTTTACACTAAAGCATACATACAGTTCAAAATGACTTCAAGACACCATACCCCACTGTTATAAACAGACTGAGTCACGCTTTACTAATATATAAACTTTGACACTAAAGCATGCATACAGTTCAAAATGACTTCAAGACACCATACCCCACTGTTATAAACAAACTGAGTCACGCTTTACTAATATATAAGCTTTGACACTAAAGCATGCATACAGTTCAAAATGACTTCAAGACACCATACCCCACTGTTATAAACAGACTAATACTTTACTAATATATAAACGTTGACACTAAAACATGTTGTGTGAATTCGGCAACACTTGAGCTACTATAAGTTACAATATTGCTCATTAATTAGGTACTGAGGCTTATTGGACAGAGATTTATCGTCCGCACTTATAAAGTCCATTACGGAGTGAGGTTAGGGGGGTTAATTAGTTGAATTATTAATTTGCTAAACCTGCTTACCATACAATTGATTTACAAGTTATCATGACAAATGATGAAATTTGGAAATAATTTTACAACTCAACTGTACAATGTCAAAATCTGGGTAAAAAATTACAAGCAAATACTGAAAGTGGTGAAATTTGGGATAATTTACACGTTAAGTGATAAAAAAACCCAGTTAAACACAATTTACTACCCTACAGATCACCCAACAAAACGAGAGAGTTGTCACACAGTAACAATGTGTAACCCTTCCCCAAGAAAGACATAAATAAAATGTTTGAAATTTTCTTCTTTGCAAGATATGAAAGAATGCAAACCGAATATTCCGAAGTGGCATACCAAAGTTTAATGTCCAACATTCTCAAAACTCTGTCTAAATGACATTTTGACAAAAGCAGAGCAATGCTTTGTGCATCACAACAAAAATCTGTCTAAACATTTTGACAGGAATGGAGCAAGTATTTTGTGCACCACAACAAAAATTTGTCTAAATGCTATTTTGACAAGAATGGAGCAAGTATTTTGTGCACCACAACAAAAATTTGTCTAAATGCTATTTTGACAAGAATGGAGCAAGTATTTTGTGCACCACAACAAAAATTTGTCTAAATGCTATTTTGTGCATCACACTAATGTACAATCATGGCTGTACATGTCTAGTGTTCACCGTTGTACAATGAAGAGTCTGTACATGTCTAGTGTTCACCGTTGTACAATGAAGAGTGTACATGTCTAGTGTTCACCGTTGTACAATGAAGAGTCTGTACATGTCTAGTGCTCACCGTTGTACAATGAAGAGTCTGTACATGTCTAGTGCTCACCGTTGTACAATGAAGAGTCTGTACATGTCTAGTGCTCACCGTTGTACAATGAAGAGTCTGTACATGTCTAGTGCTAAAATATATCCAACTGTCATCAAACATTTGTCTTGTATTCATGGGTGGCAAACAAAATCAATTGTATTTCAAATGCATTTTGCTTTATATAAACATGTGTATAAAATATTAGAGACAAATAATAGACTTCAAACAATGACCTGAAAGCCAATAAAGGCACAGGCGCCATCACTGTTGAAGCGAATGACAGTAATTGGGACATCGTCGGAGCTATCGACAGGAATCGCTCGCAGTGGTTCACTTGGTGCCACAGGACTCTTCCAATTTGTCCACTTCGAGGAGAACTCGCATTCGTATAAATAGCCAGCATCGTAATCTCCCATGGACAGCCACAGTTTAGCATTAATGTCAAAGGAAACAGCCTAGGACAGCCACAGTTTAGCATTAATGTCAAAGGAAACAGCCTAGGACAGCCACAGTTTAGCATTAATGTCAAAGGAAACAGCCTAGGACAGCCACAGTTTAGCATTAATGTCAAAGGAAACAGCCTAGGACAGCCACAGTTTAGCATTAATGTCAAAGGAAACAGCCTAGGACAGCCACAGTTTAGCATTAATGTCAAAGGAAACAGCCTAGGACAGCCACAGTTTAGCATTAATGTCAAAGGAAACAGCCTAGGACAGCCACAGTTTAGCATTAATGTCAAAGGAAACAGCCTAGGACAGCCACAGTTTAGCATTAATGTCAAAGGAAACAGCCTAGGACAGCCACAGTTTAGCATTAATGTCAAAGGAAACAGCCTAGGACAGCCACAGTTTAGCATTAATGTCAAAGGAAACAGCCTAGGACAGCCACAGTTTAGCATTAATGTCAAAGGAAACAGCCTAGGACAGCCACAATTTAGCATTAATGTCAAAGGAAACAGCCTAGGACAGCCACACAGTTTAGCATTAATATCAAAGGAAACAGCCTAGGACAGCCACAGTTTAGCATTAATGTCAAAGGAAACAGCCTAGGACAGCCACACAGTTTAGCATTAATATCAAAGGAAACAGCCTAGGACAAATCACATTTTAAGAGATTTAAACCGAGTCTTCAAAAAAAAATGTAGACAAAAAATAAATCAATTTAACATCCAGAATTTGCATTAACGTCAAGGGAAACAGCCTAGGACAAATCACATTAGAAGGAATTTCAACCGACAGTAATATAGAAGAAATGAGTAAATGAAATGGTACTCAGCGTTAGCGATTAGGTATACGATTTGTAGTGTTAAGAATGAGAACACCGATAAAAAGAATATAGGACTAAAGTGTCTGTGTGAATGATAATCATGATAAAACAAAATTTAAAATGTAAATGATCCAGCTGTAAAAACAACATAGTATAGGACGAATACAATATGGAAATTGGCGTTCTGCCAAATGTTTTTGGGTACAGGAGGAGTTAACAGTTTAAACTGACTTGTTACAGGCTAGGACTTGAATACGAGAGGAACAAAAATGTTTAAATTAATTACCTGCAGAATAGGACTTGGTTTGGGAGGAATATATGGCTTAAATTCTTGTTTAACTTCTGTTTGTTTCTGCTCATCTTTCTCTTCCAACTCCTTCAGGTCAAGTTCCCGTTGCTTCCTCACTTCTTGTTGCGAGGGTGTCTCAAGGCCCATTCTAATCTTTCTCATGTCCTCCTCTTCCTCTGCCTCCCTCCTCTTTTCTTCTTCTATTCGCAACCTCTCCATTTCCTCCTCATGTCGAAGTCTCGATTTAATGCTCATGAATTTAAAATGTCTCATTTTCGTGTCTTCATACTTTAAAGTAAACGTAGAATCGACCTGTCACATAGATGAGTTGTTAAGATAATTGAAAACGCTTATAATACAAAAGGTATGAGGAAACAGATGTTATATACTCATGTATGCACACATACATCATGATTGTATATATGTGTGCGAAATGCTAAAACCATTTTTTATATTTTATACAAATATAACGTCTTTTAACTTCACAAGTACAGGAACCATACCAAGGATAGCCTATCAATAGTGATTCAAACTTGCAGATGCAGTTAGAAAAACAGCCAGCTTATAATTTTCTTCCCCCCTCGGCCCCTCCCCCTACTGGATAAAGAAGAGCACATTGACGAAGAATTATTATTAATACAAGCCTAACCTATGATTATATTCTCTAACTATTTATCAGTTACTTTTATTTGTAGGCTTAAGGTTTCTGATCACAAACATGTTGTTTTTAAATCTCTGAGCGATGATTAACTCAAATCATTCTGTCTCTTCTTATACATGTATATAACATAAGTTTGGCAACGGCTGACGTCTTACCACATTCCTATCAATGTTTATTTAATTGTGTATACTACTACAATCGTAATCAATAACAATAAAAAGAGTAGAACAATCAAATGATACAAACATTTAGACTGTCGTCTAGAGATTACAATTGTCACAAAATACAGTAAATTATAAAACCTATTCCTGGGTTACATCCAGCAGTAAATTATAAAACCTATTCCTGGGTTACATCCAGCAGCAAATTATAAAACAATAGGCCCTCGACACTTGAGACTGCATAATTATGACTAGTTTTTAATTTGCACATTTTTATGTTTGTGTTTATTTTTCCTTGCTTACGTACAAGGACCTTATTGAGATTGCATTAATTGCTGTGTAAATGAGAGAATATAGTACATAGAAATAGAATGCACAATTGAGTCAATATTTAGCTAAGTCAATACTGAGTCAACATAGAAATAGAATGCACAATTGAGTCAATATTTAGCTCAGTCAATACTGGGTCAACATAGAAATAGAATGTACAATTGAGTCAATATTTAGCTCAGTCAATACTGAGTCAACATAGAAATAGAATGCGCAATTGAGTCAATATTTAGCTCAGTCAATACTGGGTCAACATAGAAATAGAATGCGCAGTTGAGTCAATATTTAGCTCAGTCAATACTGAGTCAACATAGAAATAAAGTGCACAATTGTGTCAATATTTAGCTCAGTCAATACTGAGTCAACACAGAAATAAAATGCACAATTGAGTCAATATTTAGCTCAGTCAATACTGAGTCAACATAGAAATAAAATGCAGAATTGCGTCAAATATTTAGGTCATTCAATACTGTGTCAACATAGAAATAGAATAGCACAAAGAACAATTGAGTCAATATTTAGCTCAGTCAATACTGAGTCAACATAGAAATAGAATAGCACAGTTGGATCAATATTTAATGAAGTCGCTCTTGACTCAAAATGAAATAGCACAATTGTGTCAACATTATAATAAGTCAATACTGAGTTAACATTTAAACAGAATAGCGCAGCTAAGTCAATAATTAGTTAAGAGTGAGTCAACATTTAAATAGAATAACAGCTAAGTCAACGGTTAGTTAAGTCAAAACTACTTCAACATTTAAACAGAATTGTAGTCAAGACTTCCATTTGAAAGTCCCATACTGAACAGCGAACAATATGGCTTCTAATATAGGCTACCGCTTTTATCACTGCTTTGGCAGTTTTAAATGAACTGTAGTTGTGTGACTTTGTTCAGCACTGCACACTACATTTGACCATTAGAAATACAGTAAAATAACAATGGTACTCACGTCGTCCAGTTTAGGAGATTCCATGTCCACCACGTGACCACCGTCACATACAATTAAAAGTCGCATGAAGGTCGTTTCGTCCTGGGACCACTTCATTTGCCGGGGGATGTTGGAGAGAGGAACAAAACACATAGGGCTGTAACCATCGTGCCTCACCCAAAAGAAAAAAATAGTTTTATCTTCGGAACACGTTGCCAGATACTCACCAGTCCTACTGTAAGCTAATGACGTCACTGGTAGAGAATGAGGCTAGAGAGAAAAGAACGGATCTTCAGAAATGAAACAATAGAAAACAGAATAGTTGTATTTAAAAGTTAAAAACCTACGCATGTAAATCGTGGTCATAAGAATTTAGTAAAATTATTCCAGTTTTTGAAACAGTAAAGAAATAAAAACATTACATTACCTTACTTTGTTAAATGATAAAACATTCTAAAATGATCTGTATACAGAAGTAGTTATACCAGAATCGTAGGATAAATCCATAAACTGATTGGGGTGTTTTTACAAAAGTCTCTCAAAGCGACTTCATAAGAATATTTTTTCTCAATTTTCTTTCTCCCTTTGATCCCTAAGCTGTGTATCATAAAAAACCGTTATTTAGCCATTCTAAACTAACAAATCTTTAATTTCAATAGATGTTAGCAAATCTAATATACACTCATAATTTGCTTTTTTTAATTTCTACACTGGAGTCACATTGAAGTATAAGGCTAACAATGAGCACCAAGGCCCTCAAATAAATAAATAAATATGATAAGAAAGAAGAGCATGGCCAAAGAATTAATAAAACCACCAGCAAGGCCCTCAAATAAATAAATAAATAAATATGATAAGAAAGAAGAGCATGACCAAAGAATTAATAAAACCACCAGCAAGGCCCTCAAATAAATAAATAAATAAATATGATAAGAAAGACGAGAATGACCAAAGAATTAATAAAACCACCAGCAAGGCCCTCAAATAAATAAATAAATAAATATGATAAGAAAGACGAGAATGACCAAAGAATTAATAAAACCACCAGCAAGGCCCTCAAATATAAATATGATAGGAAAGAAGAGCATGACCACAGAATTAATAAAACGACCACCAAGGCCCTCAAATAAATAAATAAATAAATATGATAAGAAAGACGAGAATGACCAAAGAATTAATAAAACGAACAAACTGAGAAACTGACGGTGACGGCACTCTGTCTATTATTATTATTATTAATATTCATCTGTAATAATTAATAACCATATTAATATACAGATGAGCGGATCACGTGTTAACCCTAATTTGACGACCCTTCTTCAATTCCATCTGGCAGACCTGTCAGGCGCTTTCAGAATACTATTCTAAGTGCATAAATAATTATAATCCTTCTTTTACCACACACATTTTCTACTTCTTTATAAGGGATAGGTTTTGATTTGCCTTTAATTACTTTAGCCCCCCACCCGTCCTCTACCCACAACTAATTTAGTATAAGCAAGTAGTTGATTACAAGAAATAACAATATTCATTAAATAAAACAATCATAAAATAAGCAATTAAATACAGTTAGTTACAAGCGGAACAATAGATCCCAAATAATTACGTAACAGAATATTCCGATAAAAAGTCAGCGTTCACTAATGAATAATTACAGTTCTTTAAGAAAAACATTGAGAGTTTGAGAGAAGAAACTTATATTTAACTCTATAAATATTTCTACACAATTATACTTAATATCTAACACTATAAATATTTCTGAAATGCGTATTTATAAACATTTCTAGAACGTGTTATACTAAAGTCATAATAGGAAGTTAAACATGAAAATAAGAATTAAGCAAGTTCTCTTATATGTTCCACAAATAATAATGACCGTTTTTTTTAGAAAAGCCAAAAACTGATTAATTTTCTATTTATAAACATACAAAAATAAAATGAAAGCTCTAAGGTACCTAACATAAATAATTAATCTGGAGTCAAAACAATAAAATTATTTGGAAACTTTGTTGAGCACACATGTCGTGTCGTTTGTAAGTGTATAACATGGCAAAAGTAACATATTAGTTTTGGCAAATGTAACATATTCGTTTTGGCAAATGTAACATATTAGTTTTGCTTTCAAACATTTATATTTAAGATCTAATTTTGGTCAAGGTATATTCCATAATTCGTTGTCTTCTTTAAAAAAAAAATTGCAGTGAATCACTTTAGTCTAATATGAATTTTGCATAGTAATATTTTAAAATGCATGTTTAATGTCTTACTGTTCTATAGGTTTTGGTACTTTTAATGCCTGCAAATAAAGCATGTTTAATGTCTTATTGTTCTAGAGGTTTTCGTACTTTTAATGCCTGCAAATAAAGCATGTTTAATGTCTTATTGTTCTAGAGGTTTTCGTACTTTTAATGCCTGCAAAAGTCTCAGTTCGCAGAACACGGTGTCTTTCCCCAAAACAGCTTTGTTTACCGTCGAGATTCCAACCCGCCTTATGCCGCCATCTGAAAATCCGGCCATAATGGAAGCACACTTGTTGTCCACACATATTGGAATCCAGGCCAGTGACGTTCCGTTTGTCTACAAAGACGATAGAAAAACGAAATTTAAACTGTAACCTATGAATGTAATAAGCACAAATTAGACAGGGAACTGGCAGACGTAGGTATTGTCCATAGATAGAGGAAGTGAGGACTTAACAATCGATCCAAACTAGTAATTAAGGACACTTGATAGAGATTATTAGATAGGGAAATTGCTGAATTAGGTACACGATTCCAGACAGAAGAATTGGAAATTTCAGAATTATTAGATAGAGGAATGACTGCAATTATGAATATATGCACAGAATAGTGGACAGAAGAATTATCGACATAAGCACAGAATAGTGGACAGAAGAAGTGCATTTTAAAAAAAATAACTGATCGAAGTGACAACTCGGTGTAATCTTCAGTTTTAGAAAAACTCAGTCCCCTGTATCACCGAGACTGAAGATAGAAAGGCAAAAATACTCGAGTCACTCCCAAGGGTGGGATAAACACGATGATGTACTGTACATCATGGGACTGAAGCAATACTAGAAAATCTAAACTGCCAAACGCTACACTGTCACAAACAGCCCCAAAAGAGCCAGGCTGAACACAGGAAAATTAAATTGGATAAAGCATTCAAAGATATGCTCACAGCAATCATGGAATTCACAGAAGATGAAGCATTACTGTAAGCCACTGGTTTAAAGTTCTCCATTCTCCACCAAAAAACGAAAGTCACTTCCACTCAGAAGTAAAAGAGCCGAAAGAATCCTTTTCACAGAAACCAACAATAACAGCAGAATTGAGATCCCAGCAACCCAGAAAACGGAAACTAAATTCACCCACATGGAAAGGAATAACGCTGCAAATCGCCAACACCCAAACCAGCAAGAAAGACTACCACCAAAGAGAAAGCAAACCAGACAGTAGTCAACAGCTACAACATCACCTCTAAAGAAAACCAAAAGGAATCAGAGATAGACAATACGCCCAGCTAAGGAAGGAACAGCAGAGGTGATGGACAGATATTTAGATAGTCTTTTAACTGGCCCAATACTGTCGCACATCTCCCCTATCACCACAATTTTAACCAGCAGCAAGAATGCAGGGAGAAAAGAAAAGACAGTGTCCACCACCACCAGTTCGAAAATAACAGCATCAACAACAGCAACCAACACAACAACCGCCTCAACAAAATCACCACTACAACAGATGCAGTAACCCAAAATAAATGCCCCCCCCCTCCTTTCAAGGGCACGAGCTTCAGACAGCAACAATGGAACAATAACAAGTACTACTGCCAACATCAGCAGGGGCACTACAACCACCAAGTCAGTGACATATTATTTTTCATGTTGGAGGTTCTATACGTATCCAATTTGCCACTAGCATGGAACCGAAACAGAACAATAACCAGAAGCAGGAGATGAACAAATTAAACCAGTGAAAAGGGGTTGAACATTCCGAGCATCTGTACTAGGTACAGATCTGGTGTGATACTAGCCTGCACTCTGTATACGTCCCACCCTCTCCTCCGCAGTGACCAACGGTTTCCGAGCACTGTCAAGAAAGGTAAAATAAAACTATAATACAGGCAAGCACAAACATCACGAACCTACTTGAATCCAGAACAGGATGTAAAAGTCAAAAACCAAACGAAAGTAGATTTAACCTATCCCCTCCCCAGAGCGAAATCGGCCTTTACCGGAAGCGCTCCCCATATGTAAGAAAGAAATGGAGAGAATTAGCGAAGTAGGTGCCTGGCAGTAATGTTGAGTATTTAGACAGTTAGTATTAGCCAAAGGCTAATTAGTAGGCTTATGCACCTTGTGTTAGATATGAGAACCCTGGACTAAGAAATAAATATTGAACAGACATAAGGTACTTGAGCGTTGCCGTTTTAGAAGACATCACAAATAGAAAAATGACTACTTTAGAGAGAGGAATTGTAAACAAGGCACTAAAATATTTCTTTGATGTAAGCAACATTTCAGCATAAACATTCCGTGTTGTTTCATGCAACAGTTCATATCAATACAATGATACCAAGAGCTAAAAGGAAATATGACAAAAAAAAAGGAAATCAACAACAAACCCCCAGTAGTCTGTGTGAGGGTGTGTGTGTGTGTGTGTGTGTGTGTGTGTGTGTGTGTGTGTGTGTGTAAATACACTGAATAATAATAAAATTAAAACAATTACACACATAATACAGTCCACACATGTATCTTTTGTGCACTTTATAATTCTAAATCTTTTAAAACAGAAATAAATAAAATTATTTACTTGAACCTGAAAACAATCCGTTTTACACTTAAACTGACCTGGAACTCTTTTACTGCTAGCACCTTCTTTTGCAAAAAATCGTGTAGGCGGAGAGTTCCATCTGCTCCTAACGTGACGGCCAGGTAAGTGATGGGCGACACGGCACACGCTACGATACAACCTGCGTGGAACCCTAAAAGCTTTTTGGGCGCCATTGCCGTGTTACAGAAAGAGAGATCAGCTTTCCATATTGCACCGTGGCCATCTTGCACATACCAAAGATGCTTGTCATCGGTTTCTCCCTCCATGTTGGAGTCTGTCACAATCTGCTCCAACTCGTTACTCTCCATCCCATCAAATTCTTCTACTCGCTCCACGGCATCAGGCTGAAGTGAATTGAGGAAGAAAGAAAGTGATGCACTGGGAGAGGCAAAGTTAAAATTACGTATATAAATCTGAGTCGGTGTGTGCATATACACCCACGTTTAGAATAATTAAGTAAAACAGTTTTTAAAAAAAACAAATTACAAAATATTAAATACTTGCTCTTAATTAAATGAATATGGCATTAAATAAATAACAGTGGTAAGGTAAGTCAGTTCAATTTGAAATTCCTTAAAATAAATGATAAAATCACCACTCTAAATAAATATGAAAGAAAATATATATGGATTGTAAGTATAATCTCCTCTGATTCAACCCCCACCCACCCCCGACACAGACGAAAATGATATTAAATATATCAGTAATATCTAAACCATGATTAATTTTGTCAGCAAAACCTACAAACCTTAAACACATGCACAGTAGCCCAAACATATACATTAGTAAATCACTTACATCGAAGGGTTTTGTGAAGTAGTATATTTGTACATCTGGGCCGATTAGGACCTCGTTCATAGGTTCTACCTCTACCAATCCAGACTGTTCTGCTGGTTCTGCCGAGTCAATTGTCTCCACACTCCAAGAACGGACGTAGCCGTCTATTCCTGCCGTCAAGATTTCCCCTTCCACGTAGCGTATAACGAAGATCTGTCCAATGTGACATGTTTTTCCACCAACTCTGCCGAACTGCCCACAAAGAGAGCAAGAAGTATCTCGTATCCTGTTGTAAAGTATCCTGTTGTAAAGTATCCATCAGTTCTGCTCTTCTAGTTAGAGAAAGGAGCGCTGAAAGTAAACGCTTTAAGGGATGGAGGGACCCAGAATTCATATTTTATTTCACTTAAATCACGTAGGTACCGCGAACGCAAAACACGAACTAAGGGAGATAATTCGCGGTCAAGGACACAATTTTTGTGGCGCCTCACACCCTAACGCGTAGATAACTTTTAATTTCTAAACACAAGTTCATTCACTAATCTCATCTAGATAGACAGACTGTAATGTAGACATAATATGTGCATATCACCTCATGGATATATATGTTTAAGAAGGGTTTTGTATTTACATATATGTATTTGTATGAATGCAGTTACATTAATATATGAGTGTATATGCATCATTGTACTTGTTTACGAGTATTAGCTAAATGCGCATTAGATTTTGCCTAGCTAGTCATGCTGCACACTTTTTAAAAGCATGCAATTTGTGAGAAATCAGTCACAAGACTAAAACCTTCTAGAAGGTACTACAGTTCTCTAAATACTATAAATATGGAGGATTGAAGGCTAAATCAGAGAGAGAATTTTACCATCAGAGAACATTATTTTAACAACTATGGGAACACTTTTAGACACCTGCCCACTGTATGACCTCATGTCATGTGGTGTGGCTTTCAACTGGATGACAAAGAAGCATTTTTCTCCATGTAACATCAAGCTTTTGTAACAGCAACTTTGTCCAAGAATGCAGTCTTTTTGCTAGAAGGAAGAAGAAGATTCTATTTGTTCAATGGACAAGGGAAACATATATTCTAAGCTATTATCTTCAATTATGGAGTAAATTCTCGTATACAGAGATTTACTGAGGAGAGTTGGAGAAATCTCTCTCCACCCGTCTTTCATCTCGACAACCATCTTGTATTAAGCATCAAGGTAACTTGCTTAAGTACTACCTAGTGGGGTGATCAGTTCGTTTTCAAGACAGCTTATGCATGCAACATTACGTCTCCTTATGGACATGAGGATTTCTGCACTCTATAGGATGCGATGACACACTTCACTAGACGAATCATCCAGTAAAAGTCATTCAGTTTTCCATCATCATGGCAACCAAGCGGTAACGACAATTACCAAGTTGGCATCAGCCAAAGCACAGATCTACCTACCTATGGAAATCTAAGACAGTGCCTTGATCGTCAGTGATCGCTGTAAGGATGCTACGAGGCATCTACATCTTCTAAAAGCATCCAAACATGCGATGCATCAACTTCTCTTTGAAGCACCTCTGTGAGTGACTCAACAGAGAGTGTCACCCCTCTTCAGAGCATTCTTATGAACGACTCTATAAGGCGCCATGTTCCATCTCTCCTCAAGCAACCCTTATGAGTGACGTGACAGATTACCTCACCTCTCATTGAAGCATCTTATGAGCCAGGTTATGACGCATCATCATCTCTTCAAAACATCCCTTATGAGTGACACGTGAGATTACATCACTGACCTTCGAACTTTGACAGTACTGTGAGTAGTTATAAAAATAGAAGGCAAAAAACGCACCTAGAATTTTAAAATCATACTTTTTTGATCGATCAGAATTTATTATTGTTATTATTTTTGTGGATAGAAATTCACTATTGTTATTGTAATATCATTTTCATGTAATATGAATCTCAACATGATGGCTAATGTAGGCCTATATTGTATACGAATTGTTGATGATAGCAGCGGCATTTACTGCGGACTATCTTCTTAATAATACTAATTCTAATAAAATACATTCAAACTATCTTCTTAATAGTACTAATCCTTTTTACTATCTAATTCTAATAAAATACATTCAAACTATCTTCTTAATAGTACTAATCCTTTTCACTATCTAATTCTAATAAAATACATTCAAACTACTTTCTTAATAATATTAGTCCTGTCTACTAACACAACACATTCAAATTACATTTGTAAATGTACTAGTCCTGTCTACTGCCTAAGAACACATTCTAATTACATTTGTAATACTAGTCCTGTCTACTAACACAACACATTCAAATTACATTTGTAACAATACTAGTCTTGTCTACTGACACAACAGATTCAAATTAATTCTTAATAAAACTAGTCTTTATTGTCTAACAAAAATACATTCAATCTAAGAATACCTGAACTTTAATCAGGTTCTCCTCCCAAAGGAGCATATTTCCTGATTCTGAGCCTGACAGAACCTTGCCATCCGCAAACTCTACATATCCTTCAATGTCTGAGATTTCTGTTTTACCAAACCGACCTACAGCTCCTTGCAGTTTCAGCCCCGTAAACGTGCGTGCCATCTTCCAAAACCTAGAAAATACCCAAATCAATCATCAACATTCTTCAAATATCAATAACAATTAAACATTTTTACTGAAAAAATGAAGTGAAAATACTTTAAATGTCGACAAACAGTTAAAATGAATTTTACATATGTCCAGAACTTCTGGCCCACTGAATGTTTCCATAAATTAAAACATGTCCTTTCTTAATCTCAGGGAAAATAAATAAATAAATGAAAGAAGGAATATACTTTCTTATTTCTTGGCTGTTTCCAATTGGTAGGTATGTTTCAACGTTTTATTATGGAGCTTAGTGGCAGCTTGAAAAGTTTTATTTTTAAACACTTGCATTTACATTTCTTCTAAATCAGCCCTCCCACTTTAGAATGGGAAAATACATAACATAAATTACAATAACTACGACAACAATAATGCAACAACTATTACTAAACTTACATAAGAGCTCTTAATCTTACTTTTAAAAGAGCTTTAAGTGCTTTACTAAAAATAGTAAATAATTGTACCTTGACAATTGCTAATACATTTCCTTTCCGTCACGAATGACTTGAATCAAATTAGCCGTGCTATAAAGTCAAAACACACGGTGAAAATGATGTACTATCATGCATTATCAACAGCGTTATAAATTTTAGAGAGAGCAAGAATTGAAATATGCCATCACCCGTAGAGCACAGATCATTAAACAACTTTTTCCATGTGCAGTCCTACCATTTGGCGAGGTCGAGAAGGGTTACTTTGGGGATTGTGCTTTTTAAATGGGATAACATTAATAACAATACAATTTTCTCTAACGCTTTCAGCAACATTTGAAGTAGGACGATAGTTTCTTTATTAAAAAATCATTAGTCACAGAAAAGGAGACGAGGTTTAACAATTAGTATGAATTAAAGAGCACTGGTAACTGATGACAGAAATGCTTTAATCATTTCTGTAGGTGTGGTTGGCATTGCACCAAAGCACACCTGTGTTAACCATTTCAGTAGGTGTGGTTGGCATTGCATCAAAACAGACTGAATCAAGGTCACATAATTCACATCAAACTTCTTGATCTTAGAAAAATTCGGAATGAATAGCTCAGAAGGAAAGTTATGCTGCTTATGCTCATTGTCTGGTTATTATCTTTTTCATGTTGCGGTATTCAGTTGTTTTGTGCAGCTTTTCATTTTATTCTTTAAAAAATTGTAAGTAAATCAAAAAGGTCACCTTCTGGACAAGATATATGATTGTGGATTAGTTTCATACCAGTAATTTATCGGCAATGGTCAAAAGCTGTCTTACTTATTTATTAAATTTATAAAGTTTAAAAAGGTCATCCTCTGGGCAAGATATATGATAGTGGATTCGTTTCATACCAGTAATTTATCGGCACTGGTCAATAGCTGTCTTATTTATTTATTAAATTTATAAAGTTCATAAAGGTCATCTTCTGGGCAAGATATATGATAGTGGATTAGTTTCATACCAGTAATTTATCGGCAATGGCCAATAGCTGTCTTATTTATTATATTTATAAAGTTCAAAAAGAGTAGGGTATGCACAGCAGCCCGAACATCAGAAAGACATGTGTGACATCAACGCCACTTAGTTAATGGACATTATTATTATTATTCATAATTAACCATCCCAAACTAATTACAAGTGATGAGAATATTAATTTATTTTATTAATGATCCTCCAGCAGAAACCACTCGTCTCTCTCACTTTGCGCTGTAAACATTTTCTCTTTTCCATAACATAAAGCAACATTTACGGTTATACAATGTTTTCGTGAGTGGAAAACTTCTTATTAAAGGAGAAGACAAATCCGTCTTTAATCTATATTTAATGGGCTCCCATCCACCCACTTTCTTCTCCAGCGTAAAACTGGCTAGATAACATAATGCAAGACTGGTTAGATAAGATACCGTAAAACTGGCTAGATAAGATAGCATAAGACTGGCTAGATAAGATAGCATAAGACTGGTTAGATAAGATACCGTAAAACTGGTTAGATAAGATAGCATAAGACTGGCTAGATAAGATAGCATAAGACTGGCTAGATAAGATAGCATAAGACTGGCTAGATAAGATAGCATAAGACTGGCTAGATAAGATAGCATAAGACTGGTTAGATAAGATACCGTAAAACTGGTTAGATAAGATAGCATAAGACTGGCTAGATAAGATAGCATAAGACTGGCTAGATAAGATAGCATAAGACTGGCTAGTATCTACTCCCAGCTTTAGATGGTCAGAGTAAACAATGTCTCCATTTCCTCATCTCGAACAGGGAGGTTTTGAGGTCTTTGACAGCAATGTTTATCTTCTTTCACTTTCACATCTAGGTTTAGTTTATGACTATATATGTTTTGAACTAGTTAAATACACTCTAACATTTCAAAACATGTCAATCAAGTACTTTTACCTTATCACCTTCCAACTCTACTTAACAATAAATTAATTGGTTCTCTATTCCCAAAACCATTTCCTGCAATTAACCAGTGGTTGCTTGATGATACTGGGAAATTTAAATTCTTACTTCTATCATCCAAATGACCCACATTCTTTTTTGTAATCTTTAATCTCTTCGCACTTTCAACCTAAGATTTTAGGGTTATTCTTAATTAAGAAAAATATTTCGAAGCAAACTAAAATTAGTGCAACTGATTCTAAATGACAGAAAAGAAACTGACTTTATGTGCCCTGTCCCAGCAGTAGTCAACAGTCCTGGTTGGTGCTTATTGAACGACACGTGACCTACTTCTTGCGCAAAAGCTTTACTGCGCAATAAAACTGTTTCCTGTTTCCAGTTCCAAACTGTTAGCATAAAGTCTGGTTCACCACCTGTCATAGAAAAAAAACACAAATAATAAATACCTTAATTTAAATTAATTTCAACTATAAAATCTACGCACAAAACTATTATAAATATATACAAATTATGATTTACATAAATGAATTGCGTGGCTGAATTGCAATATTAATATTGTTTTATTCAGTTGTGTCATCATTCGTCCACCTCAGTCATCGGTTTAACCGCAAACTGTCGGTATAAAAATAGACAAAATGTTGGTTTGTTTGCCTGAATGTCAGCTTCCTTGTGTTTCTATGTGTCAAATTTATGTATATGCATACTGTCTTACTTTTAATATGTATGTTACAATACCAAATAAATGAATTTCTCCAAATTTTGGGCTTTATTGATTGGGATAATTAATATGCAAAATAAGCCGTTTTAGTTAATAAGGCAAAATAAAAGCTGTTTTAATTAATTAATATGCATAATATAAAATGATTAAACATACTAGTATTAACAAAATGTTTGGTGTAATAATTTCTGATTTTGTTGATATATATGTAACTATGCTTTACAGAATTAAAGTGAACATCTCAGTAGAATATTTAATTCCTTTCTCGAGCTAGCAACTAATCTTGAGGAGCAACTAATCTTGAGAAGCAACTAATCTTGAGGAGCAACTAATCTTGAGAAGCAACTAATCTTGAGAAGCAACTAAGCTGCCTGCAAAACCGAAACAGACCTTGAGAAACAAGTAAATTGCCTTCAAAACTGAAACCTATCTTGAGATGCAAGTAAACATTGTGCAAAACTGAAATCTATCTTGAGATGCAATTAAATTGCTCGCACAACTGAAATAAAAACTTGAGAAGCAAATACATTACCTGCAAAATTGAAACATACATTGAGAAGTAAGTAAATTGCCTGCACTATTGAAATTTGAGAGGCAAGTAAATTGCCTGCAGAATTGAAACCTACCTTGAGAAGCAAGTACATTGTCTGCAAAATTGAAACCTACCTTGAGAAGCAAGTACATTGTCTGCAAAATTGAAACCTACCTTGAGAAGCAAGTAAATTGCCTGCAGAATTGAAACCTACCTTGAGAAGCAAGTAAATTGCCTGCAGAATTGAAACCTACCTTGAGAAGCAAATAAATTGCCTGCAGAATTGAAACACAGAGCAGAGTACGCTTTAGTTGTTCCGCCTCGCAAAATACGGTATAGGCGGAAATTCTCCACAGTGAAAATGTTGACTGGTGGTTGGCGACCCTTTTCACCCACCGCAAACAGTTGTCCTTCTGGGTGCATAGCTATAGGTCCCATTGATCCACCCCCCGTCGTTCGAATGTAACTGCAATGAACATGCATAAACTGAGTTGTCTCTTCTTGTCTAAATCTGTTTATTTCATTAATTTTCAGTTACCATTTATCTTTCTGAGCATTTGCGCTCTCTATCTTTATCGATCTATCTAACAAACTTCAGTTTATTCATCTGCTCATTCATCTTTGCATAAATCTAGACAGTAGTTTACTCAGAATGTTAATTTTCTACTGTCTACTGGTTTTCATTGATTTCCAAATTAGTATTTTGTCAGTAGGTGTTTTCTTGGGTTTTATTTTGGAAAATACGATTCAGTGCATATCCTTTAGAACTATTCTTTACAGTAACATTTGTAACTTTGAAACTATTATTTACAGTAACGTTTGTAACTTTAGAATTATTATTTACAGTAACATTTGTAAGTAAAGTACAGTAGTTGCTATAACTG
The DNA here is from genome assembly GCA_028829895.1 of Sinotaia quadrata. NCBI lineage: Eukaryota > Metazoa > Mollusca > Gastropoda > Architaenioglossa > Viviparidae > Sinotaia > Sinotaia quadrata. Next base: position 14,902,359 of record CM054184.1, read on the forward strand.
TTTTCAAAAAAGTTTAAGCGTATATAAATTATAGAACAGAAAAGCACTATTCAACATTTCTATTAATAATTTACTGAATTCTGAGACGTGAGACAGTGAAACTTGCATTAACAAAATGTTGACAAAAAATGTCGCTCTGACAGTGTGTTAAGCTGCCTATTGGGTCACTCGTGCAGACACTCTCATTATTGTCACTTCCTAATGTTTTCTATCTTTATATTTCACTTCAGTTGTAGCTAATATGGTTCGTATTTTGCATATAAAAAATTAATATTATCTGGTGGAATATACCTTTTATTATAGCGAATGTTTATTATTGACACACCTTCCATCACTGAACTGGTTTTGTTAGTCATTGGTAAGACTAGAAAAAATATAATTACTGGATTACAAAAACAGATACTCCAATATAATTAACTTCATATAACCACTAGCATAATGTTGATTTAGTTAGTCATTGGTAAGACTAGAAAATAATACAGCTTCTTCAACAACAGACACTCCAATGTAATTAACTTCAAATAACCACTAGCTTAATGTTGGTTTCGTTAGTCACTGGGTAAGATTAGTGTGATGGCTATGCCACATACTTAATGAAAATTATTATTATTATTATTATTATTATTATTTAATCTTTCATAACTAATTACAAGAGATGTGAATCTCAATTAATTTTATTAATGATCCTCCAGCAGACACTACTCGTCTCTCTCACTTGGCGGATATACAGGCGCTATACATGTTGGTCTCTTTCACAACAAATATTTATTGTCAAATAAGAGAAATAAAGTAAGTACTCGGTAATAAATCTGATTACATAAAATCATTACATTTTGATTTAATTATTAAATAGTGCCTTATAAAAGAAAAGCTTTTTTTAAAGCAAACAACAAACAACATGGAATATATTAAAGCAGCTTATAGAGATAAAAACGCTCCAGTTGCAATCGAAATGTTCCATGTTTTCTTAGTGCTGTAATATCAAAATCAAAGATGGACATGACATACTCGCCTCTTGAAATCCTTGTTTACCTGTATTCAAAAGTCGAGAGATTCACTATTTGCAGATAACCGCCAGCCGAGAAGACAAGTCGATTCTTGTCTAGGGCTTGCAGGTTGCAGCGCTCGCGACAGTTGTATCCGAATGAGTGAAACAGATTCAAGATGTCGTTAGGCAATGCAGAGTTAGCAGACTTGACTGGCAAGCTGAGAAGTGAATCGAGGTCGTAGAAGAAATCGTCGGGAATAATATTCTCTGCGACTGATTGAATGATTATTATTATTACTTTTAACAATAGTACTAGTAGTAAAAGCAGCAGCTGCAATAGGTTTGCTTTTGCATTACAACGACTATAAGTTTTTGAAACATAATTTAATTAATAGCAATTCTAATTAGGCCTACATCCCTCAAGTTTAATACTTACAGCTGTGTGTGTGGATAAGTCACAAGTCATGATAGACAGGCACAGGAAGATGATATTTCCCATGTAGAAGTGTGGCTAGCCTCTAAGTCGGGGATCTTAGATATCGTTATTAATAATAACAATTACTTATTTTATCGTTATTAATAATAACAATTACTTATTTTATCGTAAATTCCTTAAGAACCAACACGCCGGTCAGGGCTAACGATTACCACCAGATTAAGGCTTACAAAATGAGTAACTGGGCTATAGAAGAACTGCAAGTTGGGAATATAATGATAATTATGATATTGATAAAAATAATATGAAGGTGCTTACATACATAAGATCCCTGACAAACCATAACACAGCACAACCGAAATAATGGAGACACTATAAATCATGATGACAGGCATTACCAAAATAATGAAGACACTATAAATCATGATGACAAGCATTACTGAAATAATGGAGACACTATAAATCATGATGACAGGCATTACCAAAATAATGAAGACACTATAAATCATGATGACAAGCATTACTGAAATAATGGAGACACTATAAATCATGATGACAGGCATTACCAAAATAATGAAGACACTATAAATCATGATGACAGGCATTACTGAAATAATATTGAAATAATAAAGACACTATAAATACTGATGAGCAGGCATTTGCTTTCTAAACGTTATTTAACCAAATAATAATTAAAATGCAAGATTCAGTTACAACCGCTTCTCCTCATTATTTGTTCTTTTACTTTAATAAAAGTTTTGAACCACTGTGAGAACGAATTATCTGATTATTTTTGTTATAGTGGAAAACACGATACAGAGCTTTAAAGAAGAGTACTTAAATTACTTATCATAATCATACATTATACCAATAATTCACTTATATGCTCTTCAAATAATATAACAATAATCTGACAAAACGCAACGATAAGATCCACAATAGAAACATTTTCTACATTGACTAATCAAAGTAGCAAGGTCAAATAATCTATTCTATTAAACAATGCAACAATATTCTACCATCTATACAGGGTCATGCAGAAAACGTCCACACTAACAAAATAAAATATATCTACATTAAACAGATAAAGTATGATATAACTATTTACAGAACAAATCAGTAATACTCTATGCCAACAAGACAAAGGAGCAATAGTCTATATTGAGAAAACAATATACCAATAGACTACACTGACACAATAAAGCATATATAGTCTTTTAATAGTATACAAGTTTTATATTACATGGACAATACTATGACAAGAAAATAAAGTCATCGTCTGTAAGATGTACAGTCGTACCATTTGCAATAGTGACATTAGAAAAAAACACTGCTAAAACAGTCAACACTGCCAAGACAAAGCAGTGACCTAATAGTATACAATGACACGGACAAGTAGAACTAGTCCCCTTACAACTCTATACAACATGGAAGCTATGGCACTAGTTTCTTTACATATCTGTGCAACACGGAAGCAGCATTAATAGTCTCCTTATATGTCTGTAACATGAACGATATAGAACTAGTCCCCCCTTACAACCCTATACAACATGAAAGATATGGAACTAGTCCCTTTACAACATGAAAGATATAGAACTAGTCCCCTTACAACCCTATACAACATGAAAGTTATAGAACTAGTCCCATTACAACTCTATACAACATGAAATATATGAAACTAGTCCCTTTACAACATGAAAGATATAGAACTAGTCCCCTTAAAACCATATATACAACTTGAAAAATAGAACTAGTCCCCTTACAACCCTATACAACATGAAAGATATAGAACTAGTCCCCCTTACAACCCTATACAACATGAAAGATATAGAACTAGTCCTTTTATATATGTCCGTGCAACATCATGCCTGACATCGAAGAAGTAGCACTAGTCCACACTGATAACAGAAGAGGACATTGACAAGAAAATAAAACAATAGCCATCATCGAGAGTGTAACAACACATTGGTAAGATAAGTACGCACTGACAGTGCAAGACTAGCATTTACTTTTAAGTGTGTTGAGACTACAATATGGCTTCATTCTCTAGACCAAGGTTTCTCAACCGGGGTTCCGCGAGAGGTCGCTAGGGATTTTCTAAGAGATCGTGATTGAAAAAAAAACATAAGCATCGAAGACAGAGTGATTTTTGTGCAAAGGTTCCCTGAGTCCTAAAACTTATTTCAGGGTTCCTCCAGGGTAAACTTATTTCAAAAAAGACTGCTCTAGATACACAGTGGGAAAGAAATACTACACACTTATAGTGTTGTGAAGGTAAACTAAAATATGTAAGTAAGAGAAAGGAAAGGAACATTTTTTCTGTACCACCTTTTACTTTCCTTGCGATTTCTTCTTCAGTGACAATGTTTACAATTTCATTTTTACTTTCTGTATAGTCGTCAGTATTTTCCTGCGGCGAGGTTCCTCCATCTTCCACGTTTGTTACTTCGAGTTGCTCTCCAACATTTGGACCTGCTGTGATACTTTGGTCTAAAGATTGTTGCTCACTACTTTCTTGTTGAGAATTTTCCATTGACATAGAGGGCTGGGAAATATTTTCTGCCATGTCTCCTACCGGTTAAATCTGTATTTATTAATTTTTAATTTGACGTCATGACGAGTTGTCATCAGCTGCATTCTCCTACAAGTATGACGTCATAATGAGTTGTCGATTGCGTACTTACTTGTACATATATCCTTGCCAATTGGATGCGAATGTCAACCCACCGACAGAAGGTGGTTGAAGGTGTGCGCCAAACTGGTGCTACCTGTTTCACCCCCTTCCGCCAGCCCTCCTGCCCTCCACCTCAGACGCACCGTGAGGCTTTGGGGATCTCCCAGAAGCAGCCCAAGACTGAGAACATCGTGAAGATGAAAGGTCTAATGCGGCTTCTGGGGAAAGATAGCAAGACAAAAAAAAAGAAAAAGATGCGAATGTATATGCCTGTATCTGTGCCACCTAAGTATTGTAGAAATATAAACATTTTGGCATATACTTCATTATTCATTTCTGAGTCGCCCTACACATCTGCCATTTTACTACTCCCACCTGAAAGGTCTACCTTGCTGAATTAGTTTTGAAGTTGAATCATTTTCTGCAACAGTACTACTGACTTATAAGCTAATATCTTCTAAAAAAAAACAAAAATAAAAAACACGTAATTTTCATGAGTTATTAAAATATTAACTGTGATGAGCTTTGTGATATACATGTATAAACAGAGAAGTTCCCATCTGGGAATTCTTTTAGAGTATAGTTCATTAAACTTAATCACTAGATTGTTTGTAAATGCTAGCAAAAGAGCACTTATCACTGACATTTTGATTGGCTAACAAATATATTCTTAAAAGGGTGTTCAGTTTTGTGCTAATAATGAACATCTGTTGCACACCATTTGTAGAAGAGGAGTTGGAATAGCATACATGTTTCAGTAGAGTGTTGAGTTATTTATTTATGTGAGTGTTTACACGTGAGTTATAATAATAATGTTATTAATCTTCCTTTACATTCTGCTAAGACCTTTTAGCTTTCATTTATTCCTGGATATTTCCAGATTGAAAGGCATGATGGTTTTCCTAATTATCAGTGTTTGAAACAGAATATACATTGAAATACAATAATATACATCAGGTAGAAAATTTTGTTCTGTTTCAGTACGTGGAAACAAACCTGAATGGCAAATACTGTTTAGTGCATGTTTTTATTACATAGGTTTGGGGTTTTCACTTGAGAAATTCATTCATAAAATGTTCTAGCAAAATATATATAAAAACAGGTCCCAGTGTATGTTTTTAATGTCTTGATGACCTAGTGTTGCTATATCCTTCCAGGACTTTTTATTGGCAACCAAGAATACTGCATGCTGCTTGAATTTCTAAGTGTGTAATGTAAAAGTATAAGTTTTCAAATAAAATATTTCATTTAACTCTTGCGTTTGTAACTTGATTGGTTCCTAGAGTGCCATCTTTATAAAAAAAAAATTGTCACAAAAAAACGTGCACTGCGCCAAAATATTTTAAAAAAAATTCTTTATGTGACCGCCACGGTCTAAGGAAAGCAACCCCCTACCAGATAGGCATGTTTTGTAAAATTTCTTATCGAATAGATCGCCAGAATATATATATATATATATATATATATATATATATATATATATATATATAAAAGAATACATTTATTATTGAAGGTACACCCGGTCTCAGTAAACCTAGAAAACTGACGTCTCATGTCGACAAATAGGCTATAGCATATATATAATGAAACATATCATATATTTGTGTATCGTGAAATTGAGATTGATTTAGGCCTATGCATTTTTTATTCGCTATGGGGTGTGTAGGAGTATTATTGAACTAATAATTGACACCCTTTTGTGGTAAATCAATGGTTAGCAAACATGGTAGATATTTCATGCACTGTACTAAGTTTAGAAATACCTGAGATCTGTGTGACGCCTGGAGAGCGTGCAAAATTACGTGTAGCTGAAATGCCTGCATCATAAAAAGTGGACAGTGATGCATGAAACAAGGGCCCAAAAGTTGCCATCCATCAACGTCAAGAATTCAGAGGCAACGTATTCTGGATATTATTTTTTGACGAGAAGTGATAAAGTGGGTTGGATCTTATTTATGTGTTGTTTAATTTTCCTTTAAAGAATGCCTTTCACTGAGACAGAGAGATGGGACATTCATTCCTCCATATCTTGGATTATATTTCCAATTTTCATATTCCGTGGGTGAAAGGAGTACTACCTCCAGTGCCAGAATTTGTTGGTGGGGTATTCATTTCATCGCTATGATGACACTTTCACTTGATGCCAGCATATAGACAACACATTGTCTCAACATTAAAGGCAGTGTGAAAGCCATTAGATCCAGCTTAATTCATTGGACAGTCACAGAAAATAGATGACAGTAATCATCAGGCAGTACAGATTTGTGTCCCTTCTGAACATTCTTGACTGTTTTCAGCACACGTAGAACATTCATAATTATTGAAGATATTTTGAATTGACATTGAAAAGAACCTATTTTTTTTGTCTGTCTTGCTTACTATTTGAACTTTCAGTGAGTGGTTGAATCACAAACTTATAGAATTGTTGTCGTCATATTAGTGAAAGTATTGCTTGTAATGAAAAGCTATTTTTGGGGTTATTTCATTTTCATCATTTGCAATTTCCCCACTCCCATGGGTGTATGTTTTGAAAGACTTGTATGCTTGATCTAAACACTGCACGAATGCCCAATTAGGTTAATAAACCCAAGTCATATATTTTTTCAAAATTTTTTGACTATTGTTTTGAAAGGGCAAAAGTTGGATTTTGTTTGTTTAGCCGTCTTGTCACGTTTGTCTGTCTAGTATCATCCACCAAATTTTCACCACCATTTACACTCCACTCTCAGACAAACACATCAGTAGAACATCCCCTTGCATTACAGAATAAAATCGACCTCCCTGTCAAACATCATTGGTGTCTCTGTATAGTGGACTTTTGTGACAACATCTACACAGTCCGACGTGCTGCTGACAGGTTATTGACTACCTCCCCTCTCGCAAGAGATTGAGCAGAGGGGTTTGTGACAACAGTCAATAGTGTTCAGCGGATATAAAGGGAAACTACTAGATAATAATAAATGTAGCGAGTTCTCTGTTTACGCAATGCCTGAAAAATCGCACAAATGGAGAAGAATTTTCCTTTGAAATGTGTATAAGGTGATATTTAAGAAACAATATTGTGATATTTTTTAAATCTACCTTTTAAGAAAATAATTTAATTACTGGCAATCATTTTCACTAACATTTCAGCTTAGACGCGATTGCCAAGAACATAGTATTAGAAAGCATGCCATGAGTGGGCTGGAGGCCCCTTTTGACATTTCATCAACTGCACATCTATACTGCAGTAACTCACATTATTCAGATCAGTTCAGATTTAGACGCAGGGCTGTGGAGTCGATTTTTTTAAAAATTGAAGTTCTAGCTGGTAAACATGTCCCGACTCTAGACTTCAAATTTTACAAGACTTGAGGCTAATACAAATCCACGTTTGAACACGAGAGGGTGAAAAGGGACTTTAAAATAAAAAATGAAATCATATCTCAAGATATTTATTTATTTATTATTAATTTAGTACATTTCAAGCAATGAAAATAAAAAGTAGTTCGTGAAGTTATTGAAAAAGCGAGATAAAACAAAAAAATCTGTTTCTATATAAATTAGAATTTTGTATGAAAGGTAAACAAGAGGAAGATGATAGCTACGACGCTACATAACAGTATTCAATCACCTTTCATTAACAAGTAACCACAAAGATGAAGATTTTGAGAAATATCTAGACATACAGTACTGACTAAAATGTCGGTGCTCAAATTAGAAAAAATTTTGAAGGTATAGAAACTCCACCATTTCTAACTAAATTCAATTCAAACTATATTTTTACCAAGAAGTGAAAGCGGTTGAGAAATGTGACCATACTTCCTATCACATCATTACCATCAAGTCACCAAGAAACGTTTGTTGTCTCCCCTCAGAATCGTCAAATCCTTTTTGAGAGCAGCAACGAAGCCGGACCTATTAGAAGTGATTTTTTTTCCCCCCAGAACCAATTTAATTTAGATAAACATTATCATATTAAATATATTTTGAGATTTTTGTATTATATTATTGTACGACTGAAAAATAGTTTTAAAATGAAAACTATTAAATACACATAAACCATATAGCTCCATATAAATAAATAACAGGAGTCTGACTTCTAAACTTACTGGAGTCTGGCGTTGGACATTTTTTGACCGACTCAACAACCCTGTTGAAAAGAGTCAATTGCATCAGCACTAAGTACCAGTCCCTGTTAGACATCACGTAACTGATACGAGTATCACATGTTGTGTTAGTTTCATCCCATGGGCTTTGTTTTCGGTTCATTCTTTTTCATTTTGTGTTTATTTAAACCTTCAGTCTTTTATTTGCCACACACTTCTGTAGCAGGTTAACAAAATCTAAATAATTAAAACCTTCAACATAATCAGTGGCAATGAAGCAATCAAATACATTTTCGTTCGTTTTAAAATCAATTGTGTGAAACAATCACGCCCAGCACATCACAGCAATTTAGTGAATCTGTAGGAGCGGACAAATTTTTTGTTGCCAGGGGTGGAGTAGAGGCGTGTTGTGCATAAATTAACTCTTTGAAAGGAAATAAAAAATAAAAATGGTGGTAGTGGCCGATTTATAGGTTAGGTAAAAAGTTTTCATAAAGACTGCAATTATCATGTTAAAAAAAGAAGTAATAAAACTTAAATATTTCATGGCTACAATATTTTTTGGGGGTTGTGAGTCAGTACTTGCAAATTGTAGCAATGCTTTAGGAAGATAAAGAGATATTTTACTTCGAGAAAAAAACAAATTGTTAATGCAGGCAACCCTAAGTCACCTGCACGTTGCAAGATGTGTATATAATTGGAAACAAAATTAAAATTTTTACTAATTACACAGTAATAAACATATTTATTTATATTAAAACAAGTCACTATTTATCAGAAATTTTTTAATTTAATTTAATCAAATTATTTCTCTTTACAAACAGAAACAGATTTATGATTACACGAAGGGAAAATTAATTTGAAAATCAACAAAATAAAACCACTCCACTAATAGTAAAAGTCCGCAGTTCATATTGTTAAAAATGCTTTAAGATTAAATCACATATCTTGCTTGCTCAGCACTTTTAACATACAAGTTAACGTGTGGTAATTGCAGCATTTCAAATTTAAAAATTTGAGAAATTTCCAATCATAAAATTCCAAAATTAAAGAGAAACTGAAAACTTTCCAAGTCAGTGACAAATAAACTTCAATTAACTTCAACTTCAAATAAACTTCAATTATCCAATCATACAATATCATAGTTAACTGAAAAGTTAAATTATCCAATCAGACAATATTTTAGTAACTGAAAAGTTCAATTATTCAATCAGACATTTATATAAACCATCCAATCATGCAATTCGATAGTCAAATAAAATTGTGATCTGTCCAATCAAGACAGACAGTTCCATCGTCTGAAAGGATAAATAAACATCTCCATAGTACGTCTCCATCTGTTATACTCAAAATTGCATATTTTTCCTTATGTAAATTTCATTCAAATAATATCTTTAAAGTCTTAAAAGAAATCCTTTCCTAAATTCTTTTCAGACATATTATGAAATCAGCAATGTTCAAGTCTGGCAAAGTTGCCATTTATACATGAATCACTAACATTTCTCACATCTGATGTAATGCACATCACATATAAGGGCAATACTAAATTTTGGCAATTTGCACGCATCAGAAGCTGATGCTCTTGGTTATGACACAATGGTAAAAAAAAAACATAGGCAAGAAAAATAATTAATATAACTAAATGTGCATTTGGATGCCTTGTTTCCAACATACAAGCACACACCAGACACATCCTGAAATTCGCTCACCTTTTGATCATATCAAATTTTAAAATTCACTCTATCAAGCATATATTCCTATTTGCTCATAGGCTGCACTCATTCACTTTTAAACTACTAAAATATAAAAAATGAATAAGAACTGTTATTTAAAATTAAGGAAAATAGCAGCAAATCCCCAAAAAATCATTTTTGCATGAAGAAATGAAATATTTACAATGCATGTCTGCATTAAGTTTAAAACTATTTTAATTTTATATTTCCCCAATATTTTATTCTTGATTTTTCAACCATTAGTAATATTTGCTCAAAACCACACTGAGAATGCATATGGTAATATTTTTTTTAAAAAATGAATGATACTGAACAAGTTTGGCTGAGATATCTCTTACCTCTTAATGAATGTAATTTCTATTTACTGATATGCTAGTATGTAATTTCTCAGGGTTATTTCCTGAAATACCACAATGTAATTTCTGAGGGCTATTTACTGGCAAACTGTTAGGTCATTTATGAGGGCTATGTCTGCTGTAGGGAGCCATGGGTGAGGTTTTATATTTTAGATCTGAGGATGACCATAATCTACGTCTTTGAGGAGGAATCTCGAGCAGTTTCAAAATTTGAGAAAGGAATGTGGTTCAGTCCAGTTCCAGTGACTATGTGGACCAAATGTAGAAGTAGACCTTTTGCCACTGAGGTATATACTCCATCAGAGGGCCTGAAATCAAACAGCAGAAAAACTGCAAAAATTGGAATTGAGCATCCCAAATGCTTGTTAAAGAAAACTGAATAAGAACTTGATACCCTGGCAAAGATTAACTGGTTATTATAGAGAGTAAAACAATTCAACAATGCATGCTTTGGATACACCTGATAAAAAAAGAAAAAAGATGAAAGTTACAGCTTCTTTTGTTTTAAAAAATATAAAAACATGAAATTTAAAAATGAATATGTAAAGGACTGCATAAATCAAATTAGTTAAAAAAATATGTTCATTAAAATACAACTTGACAATGAGCTATATACACTAACCTATAATGACACTATTATTCATTTTCTTTCTGCTACAAATATGATCCAGTGAATGAAATATTTTACATTTCTGCAAACATTAATATATTATTCTAGGATACAAATTTTAATGCACAAGAATATTTATGTATACCAAGCAATTGATTTCAGTGCAATGTTTTAGAGTCAGTAAAAATCAGTCCTGACCAATTAACACATGGTTTATAATTTTCTTATGTATTTATGTTTCAATATTAGAATATTTTATTTAGCACCTTCCTCTTTACTTGTGTATTAATATACTACAGCTAAAACTGATCAAACACATTTTCTGGTTGCTGTCAAAAATAATAAATTTAGTTGCCTACAACAGACATTATTATTCAAAGTTTTACAACAGCTTAATATGTCACCTTTGAAGAAAAGGCAAAGCATATGGATTGACAGAAAAATAATTAGAGCATTTAAAAATAATACAAATGAAATATTCAGTTGCATAAATATTTGAATGAATTTTATTTTACGTTCTACCAGTTATTTATGAAACTTTTGTTGAAGTTCCATTATATAAAACGCAAAAGTATAATGTCTTTATGAAAATATATATTTTTACGTAGATCAAGTTACTGCTTATGCACCTGATTAGGCCATAATAATTTTTAAATAGTTGTAAGAATGAAAGGTTTAACTATACCATCCTGAGTTTGAAATTAATATAACATAAAAACTTATCTTTAGAAAAGTGAAAATAAAGATATATAGCGAGATAATTTGGTTAAAATTACTTTTAAAGGTTATTTAAATAAAATAATATTAAATGATGAAATGTGAAAATCATATCTGGTGAATACTGAGTTTATAACCAACCCGTGTACCTTAGTAAATGCATATTTGATTTTATAACAGTGTGAAAATTATAATTTGTGTGCCAAAATGTACAGAATGTAATTGTTGTTTTTATCAAAGATAACAGCATTTTACATTCATTTGCGAGTATGAATCTTGTGTACAACATAGAGGCATGGCAGACAACATGAAAGACTAATTTAAATTATTAAGACAACCTGTTAAAAAAAATATCAAAATGTGCAAACTTTTGTTTGAGGAACACATTTTCTGAAATACATCACAAACAGATATACTTTAAAAAAAAAAACCTCTTAACATAAAGTGCTGAAAATGAGAAATTTGCATTTATAAATGTTATAAATGTGTATATGATGCAAGGGGGAAGACCACTGAATCTGTAAAATGACAAACAATAGAATCTTCCCATAGTTACAAAAATAAATATTACATGAATATATTCTAATATTCAAAACTCCATTACTCAATAAAACAATGTACTTGTAAGACTTATTTAACAATAAATTAGGATTGGAAATAACAGCACTAAATGGTATCTTTTCTTATTACTGAAATGAACAATATTTGAAGATTCTCACTGTCCACAGAGTGAAATCCATAGATTTCATTATACAATCCTCAGGACTGCGAACTGCTTTAAGTTCTGATCAGTTCAGAAGAGATATCAAACTGTCACCTTTGTGATAATAACTTGTGACTGATTCCTCTCAATATGGCACTTTGCTTCTTCAAATATCTGCTTTTATAAATTCTCCTATTTAATCTTTTCGCAACAAGAACAACAAATTAATTTCCGTATCAAATGATCAGCATCCATTGTGTGTGTGTGTGTGTTTAACAAACAAATTATTTCTGATCTCAAAATAGAATTCAAAATAATTATGATCCATAAGGTTCCATTTCAGAACAGGGTAGAGTTGTTTTAAGTTAGTTATATCCAAAATTCTTAGCGCCTGAAATGGGAATTCTAGTTACTTAATTTTGGAAAATGGTTTCACGGTCTGCTAAGGTTAAATAATTCCTATATGCAAACTAATTAACTAAACGATGAAAACATGGTGAACCACTGACACCAAATGAGTTTCTTTGCGCACTCTCTACAGGATTAATCTTTGCATCTTTCAGGGTGGCCTCCCTTTGTTTCATACTTACGCAAAAAGAGAGACATTCCAGGCACATTGTCAGCCATCACTCGTAGCAACATGATGACTCTTGCCCTTGAAATGAGATAAAGATATTAAAAATAAAAATTTAGGTTAAGTAGTTGTTGACTTATTAAGTTTGTTTCTTTCAAATTTTTTCTGCTGACAAAGAAAATGGGAAGGAATAAGTCTTAAAAAAGAAAAAAATTGAGGTTGAAAACTATTAATAGGAAAGTGATGTGCAAAAGGTGTCCAAATTTAATTTCACTTTAAGAAACATTTCTAGATCTCTCTATCATTATCAATGGCCTATTTTATTCTGTGCATATCAGATTCTCTGCAAAACTTCTCAAATCAGCATTCAAGAAAAATTCTCTATTTTACAAAGAAAATTCATCCAACAAACATTTTGGAATCATGGACGAAAAAAAATCAGACCGCATATATAAAATATTTAAATCTCTATTGATGATTAATTTGATATAACTGTTCAGATCCAAAATTTTAATTAAAAAATGAGGCATTTTTTGCTCAATTAACATTTTATAAAAAGTATGAGGACTAACTAGGTTGATCCAGGTTTCCAGTTAAATAATAATCCTGTACAAAACAAGTAATTAGGGACAGAGGAAGTAAAAGTTGAAGATATAAAAAAATTCACTCTCCTTCCCTTCCCACCTTCAGTCTCTGAACATCCTTCTTTGGAACTAAAGTCATACATTTGTTTCACAGATCATCACTCAGAAAATGAGAAATCACCTGATATCAAATGAAATTAAATCTTATTACAAATAAATTATCTTAAAACAAGGCGAGAAAACTAAATGGGATAACAATCTACTTACTGAGAATACTTGTCGTAGAAAGGTGAGCGCAGCAAGTACAACAAAAGCATAAGACATCGCCGCCTGATTTCAGCCTGTTCATTTTGGTTCAGATCTTTCGGATCTCCCATCATGCATAAGCTAATGCACAGAACCAAGCAACAGTAGTGAAACAAGGATTCAGTTTTTCAAACATATTAGACAGCCCTAACGCAAAACACCAAAAAAAAATATAAAATTTTCAGATAGATAAAATGGCAAGAAAAATTTGGAGCAAACTATAAATACTGTCTAAAAATAAGAAATGCTGTACGAAAATTTATAATGTACAAAACACGTAGTAAACATTTATGCTTTTTACCTGATTTAAAAACTATAAATGATGGACACACATGCCCTGATCAGATTAAGCTCAGGAAATTAACGAGTTAACTTTGTCAATAATTGTTTAATAATTCTGCTGGGTGACACCCACCCCCATCTTAATCATGTTAAAAACTGATTAATTTATAAGTGACAATTTACTAGAACTTTATATTCATTGTCTCAACAACTTTCAACTTTTACAAACAGGGATTTACTATAAAACTTCTGAACGATTAGTTCAAAGAAGAAATGAGGCAGTTCGAGGATTAAAATCTAACATGATCCTGTGCCATTAGAAATGATAGCTTGTGCTTTCAAAAACTGCCACAAATAAATAAGAGAATTATCATGACAACATTCTAAAACTCATTCCAAAAATATAGCTATTCGGGACAATTTGTTAAGCTACTAAAAGCACAGTACATAAAATGTCTTTCCTGATCCTCAATCATGCATTTAGCATGAGATCAAAATTTTTTCTGTGAATCACATCCACTTTTAATTTTAGGCATTCTTTCAAACCATCAACATTTGTTCACTTTCTGTGTAATTAAAATCAAAAATGATTTATGCAAAATCAAAAGTTTAAAAAAAAAAAATCACAGGAAATGTATTATCTCCATTAATAACAAGGGAACTAATGCATCTTATCAAATAAAAATTCACAATATCTTTGAAGAGAGGCAAAACTACAAATTAGAAATGGAAAAAATTACAAAAGCTAAAATTAACATCTCTATTTTGTTTTGATATTTAAAAGTATATAAAATTGCATCTACAAAAAAAAAATCTCTGGCAAATGGCTATTTAAATTTTGATACAGAGAAATAAATCCCTTGTATGGTTCAATAAAGACTTGATAAACCTTGAGTGATGAGAAAATAAAACCATCTGTGAAATAATACACACACAAATTAATAATAATTTATACTTGCAATAAATGACAGTAAACAAATTGTACTGTAAATGCACACATTCAGTAAATGCTAAACCTTACTTATGCGCAGCTACACCCATTCAGAAACTGTGAGTATGAGATCAAGACAAATGACTGAAGTGACCCGACCAGGTTTCAGTCAGTGAGAGCAGCACTGTCTGCTTTGTCCGAACTTTACATTTGCACGTTAGTAAATTTATTATGGTTACGTTTATAACAATTATTCTTTAACAAGCGTATGTGAGTTGGCTTACATTACCCACCATATTTTGAGAATCAAAGGAACATCAACCACTAATAAAGGTGATCTTTATGCTAAACCAAACTATTATTATAAAGAGAATATCATACCTGGTGAAATCCAAACTGCCTGACAACAGCCATGGTTTCCATGATGATAAGCCAAACAGATATAGGCTACACAATGAGACAAAGTCAAGGCCATACATCCGTTGAAATATTTGCGAATTGTAGACAAGTGATGGATATTAACTAGTACATTTATACATGTGGCATTTAAGAGAAGTAGAGACATTTCTCAGATTTTGTAAGAAAGACATTGGTACAATCCACACTTCTGAACATTACATGTATACAGTGACACCTTAAATCATGTTTCACAACAGAATTTAGACTTTCATACATCAGTACAAAGACAAATGAACATTTCCAGCAATCGCATGATGGTACTGTCATTCACTCAACAGTTTCAGCAGGAATGCTGAGATTAATTTTTAAAATAATTTTAACTGTCTATATTTTATGTTAAATCAGTGTTTCAAATATTCATGCATACAATATATAATACTCAGGGGCAAAACATTAAAAATAAATGTAAACATATATAAAATTTTAAGCTATACCAAAGGGATGCAATCAAGTAGCAAACAATCTGGCAGTGTCATCTTTCTACCTACACCTGCCTGTATTTCATACTGAAAACAGATATACAACCCTTGACAATCCCACTCACAATTTGCATGCAGAAAAATTGTTATTTGCAAGCACACAAAATAACAAGCAGACCACCATAAAGCGATATTTGTTCCCATGAAAATTTAATTACTGTCAATCAATTTGACTAGCGTTTCAGGTTAGATGTGAATCATGATTGCTGAGAATAAGGAATAATAATAACAACAGTAATAATGTACTATGTGTCTTGAATGTGTGCTGTGTGCAGGAGAGAGGCATACACTTTTAGAGGCATATTTGATGCATAGATGTCCACCCTTTTTGGCATATTGTCCATTATTCAGCTGTACCGAAGAAACTAAGCAATATTTGGATCTGCTTGGATTCAGAAGAGTTGACTGTAACATGACTGATGTGGGTATCACATGCTGTGTGTTAGTTTTTGTGGGTTTTGTTTTAGGTTAATATTCTTTTTCATTTGGGAGTTTCTATTTACGCAACTGTATTTGTTTTGCCTGTTTTTAGAGATAGATTAAGATTAGTTTTATTCTTGTTGTTTTTATTTTTAGATAAAGGCTAGATTAAGGTTAGGATTAGCTGCAAATAAAAAACAGAAAATAAATGTATATACTAAACTGTCTTTTAGTTAGAGTTATCTTTACACTAACTTTTCTTTCCACATTTAGTTTTTTATATCTAATTTTTGTGTGTAAATAGTGCAGTAAAAATAGCATTGACTGACACTTTATATGCGCATATAAATTTAGTCCATTGATATTATGTATAAACAGCCCATCCCCAAGCCAGCATTATTTTAAAAATGACAGTCATATATACTGAGATGCTGGGACTTCTGTTTGTACATGGGGAGCCTGTCTTTTCATTTGTTGTTCCTTTAAATCTCCAATGTCTTTTACTCGTCACCCACTTTCTATGGCTAGTTAATAAAAATGTAAATAATTAAAACCTTCAATAAATGATAATAAAGCAGTAAAATATATTTTTAAAAAAAAGTTATATGAAACCAACTGTGTGGAATCAATGCCCAGCAAACTGGTGAATCTGAGCGGGCAAATCTATTGTTGTTGAGAGTGGAATCAAGGTGAGTTGTGCAGAAATTAACTCTTCAAATGCATATTAAAAAATAAACAGCAAGGTGGCAATGGCTGATTTATAGGTTGGGCAAAATGTTTTTATAAAAACTGCAATTGTTATGTTAAAAAAGAAGTAAATAAACCGAAGTATTTCTTATTATTACCACAAAGACAGATATATAGTCAGTTTTTTTGATTACCTGAACCTATTATTATAATAATATTTTATGTTAGCAGTTGTCATCGTCTCCTCTTCATTGCTGGCATTCTTTCACTAGTGAACTGTCATAACAAACTGCAAGTTACTCATGGCTACAATTTCAGAGGTTGCAGATGTACATTGCATTATTCAGGGTAAAAAGAAACACAAATCAATTCGAATTAGGGATTTTATAATTTCAAAGTGCTTTGGGAATGGAACCACATTATATCATGTGAGTTTATTTTTAGATTCTCATACATTTGTGCATTTAGGAATGCATTAATTACAAAAAATAAAAGACTGACTGCTTGTAAGAAAAACAATAATAATAAAATAAATATATTCCCACATATTGGAGCATAACATAATTCAAATTCAACAACTCAAACTAAAGAAAATAATTAAGATAACATTCTAGCTGCAAAGGAAAATTTACATGCTAGTCTCTCTCTACGTGGAATAATTAGGCAAAATAAAATTAAATAAAAACAATGCCTCAAGGCCATCAAAGGAAAGGATACAGTGAGCAATTGGTTTAATAATGTGAATTGTCTCCCCCCATTTACGTAAGCTGTTGAGAGGGGTAGGTGTCAGGTTTTCCCGGGTAATCTTTGGGTCTGAACTAACAATATTCTCCAACTTCCAGTCTCGCGTACTCAGTTGTGGTGCTTAAAAAAATAAAAAAATATGAGTGTAAGTGTGTGTGTTTATGTATTATCATAATTTAAAGAGATATTGTGCATTTAAACAGCCTGTCTGTTGACAATATATTATTATGCTGAGTCTATAGTGATTCTAGGCATCTTTTTAATTAGTATCTCTTAAAAATCTGTCAGTTATATCGATACTAGCATTACCATACATATATTCTAATACTAAAAGTGAATGATAGATAAACATAAAGAAAAGCAGATAGAGAGATAAAAAAAGAAAAAAATCTGAAAATATCTAACTCAGATTAAGCAGACATACATATTTAAAAATTAATGAAAAGAAAAGAAGCATCTAATAAAATGTTTCTCAGAGTAAATATATACTATCAGTATTTCTTTATCACACACGAACACTGTTTACCACAAGTTACAATCTGTTAAAAAAATAAACGGTTTACCTATTACAAATGATACATTCACAAATATAGGCCAGATAAATATAATGCAGTGATATTGATATTACTTGAGAACTACTGTCAACATGCAATAAACGACATACACATGTTGAACAAAATTCTACAAACACTCACTTGCTGATAATGTCCTCATTGTTTTGCCTGATCTTTTCAAAGTAAGTGTCACTGGAATGGTGAAACCATTTCTTTGTTCACTAACTTTTGGCTCTGTTTCCTGGAATATAACATATATACATTAATCAGCTAGAACTTAAACATAACATTAATTTTTAAAAGATTTATTTTTAGTTCCTCTTCATTATTTCAAAAACATTTTCAGCTCATTAACAATAAGAAGGATTTTTAAAAAGTCTTTAATGCATACACTTCACAGAACATATATTTCAAAGAATAAAATACATTTTTTTCACATAGCAATCAAAAGTTTAAAAAAGTATGTTTTTACTTTGATTTGATCCATGAAACTTAGGAATATAAAAATAAAAACAAATATTTTTTCTAAGAATTTGTTAGTATACAGAATAGCAATACATATACTTCAAATGTGATGTTTTTTTAACAGCAACTATAATTTATGACTGTTTGAGATTACCTTCCTTGATTTAACAACAGGTTTACTGAATAACTTCTCTCACAAAGCTCAGAGCAAAATGTGCATAATAAATTGTATTTAATCAATGCTGTACACAGCTGTTCTTACAAGAAGACAACTAAATTATAAAAGTAAATACATGGACAATGCAAAGAATGTTATATGTTGCAATTATTTTCTATTAAAAATTTTATTATAAATAAAATATAAATAAGTTAATCAATATTCTTTTTTGTAAACTTCCAAATGGTGGTAGTGATGATTATAGTTTATAACAAATATTTAAAATATTTCACTGTAAGTTATTGGAATGTTACTGTTAGATATTCTAGTGTCATAATAGTGATAGTAGAAATACTATTTACTAAATTGCAAGACATTTAACTATAAAACATACAAAATTAATTTAAGAATCAACTACTATTTTCTTAGAAATTATTAAATTTTTAATAAATTATTAATTATTAATTAACAAAATATTTATCTACTATTAGATTCCTGCCAATTAACATACCCCCCCAAAAAAATAAATAAATAAATACCACCAATTCAGGAATTGTTCAATTAGCATCAAATGCAAATATACATGCTTTTTATTTAAAATCAATACTGAATGAACAAAATTCAATTAGCCAAACTTTCCATGCAGTGGATTCTTGTTCTTGTTAATACGGTTACAATACATTTCCTTCAGTTTTCCAATTATTTCAAAGCAAACCCATTTTGCAAAATAATTCTGATCTGTTAATAAATTAGTCTATTTCAAACACTCAACAAGTTAAGCCTAATTTATTTATAACTTTAGGTAACATTACCTTTGCACATTCTTCTTGTTCTTGAGGTGCACTTAAAAACTGCTGTCGATTCAAGGGAATAATGGGTGGTACTGGCTGAATGCCTGCATTGTAATGATTCAGCAGAATAAATCTGGCTACCGCTCTGTAATGAAGCAAAAAGTATGGTTTGACTTTGAGATTATAGTTTGCTGAGATGGTTCTAGAACATATGTTACAAAAACAATAATACATATCAATGAGCACACTTCATATTTAAATTAGGTTTCTAAAAAACTGCCATGCACCAAACAAACAAAAGAAAAAAAGATGAGAGTACTAACTGAATAATAATGAAACCAGCTCTCTTGAATTTTATAAATACTACTTACTAGCATTTCTCAATACAGTCTGTGACAATGTGTGCAACAATTTTATCTGAAAGCAACAGCCAGTTTGCTCTAACTGTTAAATAAGCAGAAAGGGCTTTAAATCTTACAGCAACAGTCCCTGCCTTTGGCTGAATAAAAGAAGACAATATAATTGTGTTTAAAATTATTGACTTATGCTATAATTAAATAATGTTGTAACTTAAGCAACATCTTATTATCATTACTTTTCTTTTTGTAGGCAAATGCAATACACTGCTCTGAAAAAAAGAGGGCACATGTGTGTCTGTGTTGTGAACTTGTATAGTCTGCCCATGCATATTTGGATATAAAATGGAAGTCTGGGGAGAGAAAGGGAGTTGTGAAGATTATTTGACCATCTCACTTAGCCACTTGTATAGCAGTGATGCAGACCCAGCGCCCAGTTTGACCCCAAATGCGCTGTGCTGTCATTTCCACAAATACCTCAACATATTCCAGCACAGTTATGATCCTCATCAGACGTTTCTGGCTCATCTCCTAGAGAACATATGTTTATTTTTAAAAGTCAGTCGTAAAAAACAACGCATACCTAATATTACTACATGATTTAAAGAATGTTAAGAAAATATTAAATCAGTATTCCAAGGCTATAGGATTAAATATAACAGGTAGAGAATATACTGGTGATTTATAATATTTTATATTTTATTTTATATGAAATGAGATGAGAGCTGAACAATTATTACATTTTATTTACATATTTATTTTGCACTGAACAGAAGATGAAATAAGACAATTAAGGGTCTAAGATTAAAAAAAGCCAAATAAAAGTGTTGTCTGAAAAACAAATGAAAAAATTACCAAATTAGGGATAAAACTTGAGCTCTTGCGAAGAATTGCATCATTAAGCATTACAATAAGGTTCGAAGTTGTGTAGAACATCTCAGACAGTATCTGTGAATCCTGGAAACGGCCTGAATGCGGGTCATCAGCACAGAATTTATAAGCAGTTGTAATCAATTAAACAATTATTTACTTACATATTCAACAGCATAATTAATAGTTTTACTGTAAATTTGTAATGTAGTATTACAGTACCAAGGATTTAAAAAAATGTTTATTTTTACTTTAGTGTTAGTGTACCAAGGATTTTAAAAAATATTATCTTTCAAGTTTTAAATATTTTGTAATTAGTGGAAGAGTAACAGAATGAAATGTTCAAAAGATGGGGTGTAGAGAAAATGGGAGCATAGAAATATGTGTTATAAAGGGAAATGATTTGAATATTCCAATAATTAAGATATTAATAATATTGTAAAGTGTGTTATAAAGGGAAAGTGATTTGAATATTCCAATAATTAAGTCATTAATAATATTGTAATATATATTATAAGTAGGCCTATTTGTTAATTATTTGGCTTAGTCGCACATTAAGCAATTTATAAATTGCTAAATACAGGCGAAAAGAGATGTGCAAAAATAGTTTAGCATTTTATATCTTTAAAAAATGCACTTTGCTAATATAAATAAATCTGCCTAATCGAAAAAAAATGAGTTAAGCCACTTTTCATCAGCCTTAATATAGGCCTATATATTTTTAACTAGCGTTGGGATTCGACATGGTAATATAATCTTTTATTATTTCCACTTATTATTACGATTTTAGATATAAATTTAAATAATTTATATATAAAAATAAACAAAAGAGTCAATACACAATTTTGTCTAATTTGTGTCAAAGGTCATGTCTAGTTTCACTATTCTGCACATGCGATGTTATTAATTTTATTATTATGCATTAATGAGCTGAATTCCAACCTGCAACAAGATAAGACGCAACTCTAAATCCAGACTCCAGCTGACTAACGAGTTGTGGGTTCTTGAGTACTGCATGTTTATAGTCATCAAAAATATTTCGAAGGTACTGAGTGGCCATCGTGCTTGTTTCCCTTCAACCAAAAACGCTCGTACACAATTTTGTATTGGACTGTGCGATCATGTGTTGTAACAATTATGAATACAAATCGTGCAAAACAACGGGGGCAAGAAGACAGAAGTGCGATCCAAACCAGATTAACTGCTGCAGTTTAGAATACCATTATGTGTCTGATATGATGTTGATCAAAACTGCATTTTTTTTTTCGGAGGACAAGTAATTAATAACTTGAAAACATGAGACTTACCTTCGGTGTAAATGCAGCACAATGATTTTCAAAAATGACACAACTGATTTCGCAGAAGCGTTAATTTCATTACTAAAAACGTATTATTTCAATGAAAAAGTAAATTGGGAAAACTGTATCTATGAAACAAATATACTAAAAATTGCATGTGTTATTTAAAATAAATCTGAACATTTAATTATATAATTTTATCTTTGTTCTGCATGCAACGGATATTAGCCTGGAATAGCAAAATCCCTTTTAGTTTTACGTTTTAAATGTTTACAATTTGTATTTAGTACACATATTATATTAAGTACTCCACCGAGTAATCGTTTCTGAAAGAAATAATTATATTTTCAGAAGAACCAAATTTCTATTAGACATTATATTTCATATTATATTTTACTTGAAAAACAAACATATATTATAATTATTTTGGGTAATCATATCTAGACGTGCTTTGGTCGCACTTGTTCGCTCCTTATTGCACTGTATAGTTGGATAAAAGAAATATTTGAACGAATCGTGTGCCTCGTTATAGAGATATAAGGATAAGATAACTCTGTTCATAAACCAAAGAATAAGCAGAAAAGATGTACGTATATTTTCGGCTTAATCTACTCTAAATGCTTTAGTGCAGTGGTTTTCAACCTTTTACACCTGCGGACCGCTAAGGCAGAAATAAAACCATTATTTATATAGTATTTTGTGCATTAGTTTTTAAATATAATAATATAAAATAAAAATTCTATAGGCCCTAGGCCTAGTTATTTAAAATAATCACAATCCGAGCAGTAAAGAAAAATGCTAATAACAGTAATAGTAATAATAGAACATCTTGAACTTTTGAGAAAGCAATAATTAATTCAAATAAAGTTAGTGTGAAATCTGCTGCTGTTTCTTTGCTAGAATATTTGATAACCATTGTTTCTGAGAGACGAAGCTCTGCGTTGACAATGACATCCGTTCGGTTTCTCTCAATCACTGTTTGGTTTTTATGACTGACAGGGCTGAAAAAGTCTTCTCACACAAAAAGGTAGGCCTAATAAAAAATACGACCAACAATTTAATAGCTCTGTAACTGAGAGATATATATTCTTTCTCCAGTGATATCCAGAATTGAGACAATGATCGCATTTTATGTTTGGAGTTGACGACCCAAAAGAAATACTACACAAATACTGTCAGTATACATAGATGCTTTTATTTATTTTTACAAATTCTCATTATCTCACATATATTTTTTGCCAAAGATTCTTATAAATTTGAAGGTAAATTTTAAAACTGAAAATATTTTTATTTGAATGACTGAAAATAAGAAATCACACACACACACACACACACACACACACACACACACACACACACACACACACACACACACACACACACATATATATATATAAAGTATTGACATGCATCAAAATATCAAAATTGTAAACTGTCATTCTTTTTAACCGTACAGAATGTAGATCACTAGATGCATAACTTTTTTTTTTTATGACTGGCCATGTGAGCCATTGTGCTTTATGCTATAGATGCAGAGAAATTTTCTGAAATCATTGAACAGTTTGTTGCTGATTGGCAAATATCTGGCTTAAAACTGAGATAAACTACTCCAATAATTATAACTAGTTTTGATGTTGATTTATTTTTGTTTTTTTAATACATTGCATCAGAATCCAGTGACTGACTTAGAATTTAGGTTGCTTAGTCGACATAGCGAGTTATCACTGTTAAATTATTATATTCTTTATTGGCTATTAATATTAGAGTAATTACTAATGATTATGTATATTTTTGTTTGTTTCAGTTAATAGTGGAGGGGGGAAGCTATATCCTTGAAATTCTTTACACTATCTTGTCCATGGAACGATGACTCTAATGCAGCGGTCTCGTTTGAATGGTAACCTGCTTATTCTTTTGTATAAGTAATTTATTGATTTCCATTTAAATACTATAAATTTTAATATAGAATTAAATTATTTATGTGATTTATATTATTTGCTATTTTTGTTGATTGATAATTATATGAATATATGTAAACACCTTTTGATTTTTACCATGACCCAATTTTTAAAAATAAAACGACCAATCAAAAATACACAAACATACTTAAAAAATATCCTAAGACACAAATCAGCAGTAATATACAGATAATCCACTACCTTTCTCTCTCTCTCTCTCTCTCTCTCTCTCTCTCTCTCTCTCTCTCTCTCTCTCTCTCTCTCTCACACATACACACACACACACACACACACACACACACACACACTCTCTCTCTAGCATACAAAGCAAAAAAAAAGTGAATGGCATTTGATTTTAATCACTTTCAAAACTACTATTTATACCATTTGATCACATGTGACTAGATAATTCATTTTTATTTTTACTTTGTTTTTTTCTTGTCTGACTCAGTGACAGGCATGCAATGACCTAAACAATACTGCATACAAGAAAATTTCTACCGCAAAGCTCTGGAAAAGTAAAATATGGCTAGACATGATTGTGTGATCATAATCCCCACCCACCCCACCTCCAGAATTAAATTACATTTGACTGCAAAATTTTATAATTAACCGATGGCAGTTTGATCTGTAAAATAATGTAAGCTTCAAATTTACTATTTTTTGATTTTCCACTCCCTATATTGCTTTTAAAAGTTTCTCACAGACAGACCCCATATTATATGTGTGGTTACAAAATCATACATATAAGCTATATTCCCACTAAAATAATATTATTAAATTTTGTAAAGACCATTAATATAATATTTTATTAATTGAAGTAGTTTTGTAAATATAGTATTAACATTATTATGATTCCAAGAAATGTGTAAAAGCACCCTGTTAAGGGACAGTAATAAAATGTTTAAAAAATAAGAATTCTATAAAAGAACACTGTTGAGGGACAGTAGACTTATGAGGTACAGTAGCAAGATTAAAAAAAAAAGAAATAAATATTTAAATAAATACCCTTTACAATACTTTGTTCCTTAACCCCATCAAATAGTACTTTTATATAAAATCATTTTGAGATTCCAGTAAAATATAGAAAGATTATTAAATTTGAATACAGTTTGGAGAAAACTATTGTTGACAGTATAATTAGATACACTACAGTAAATTGAATTACACAACAAAAAACATATTATTTCATGTTGGATGACTTAAAGCAAAATACTGAATTTCTAATAATATTTAAAAGGGTGCTGCTGACTTTTTTGTCTTCTACAAAAATGCATGTGCCACAAATGTGCATTATGCCCAGTGAATAACAATGAAGTAACAATTGCAGCTTTTTTCCTGCAGACACTGTGCTTGTGTAAAGAGAATTTAACAAATTCATTGGCAGTAAAAGTTCTGCTTTGTTTTACAAGCACAAATTGGAGTTGTTATTATAATATTTTCAAGGTGAATTTGACAGATGTGCTACAGTATACCTATTGTTTTGTATTATTTTCCTTTGTTCTTTGTTTCAGATGCTTGTACGCATACGGACGAAAGCCCTGGGAATCTTGTTGGTCATAGGAGCTGTTCCTGTTATCTGCATGTTACATTATATTTTAACTTCTGAAGGTTAGTATAGGGTCTTTGTTTTGATCATTGGCCAACTTTTACACTAGTCTGTTTGTCTGTACATACATGCATGTGTGCATGTGCTTGAATGCAAGTGTGTGTCTGTGCATGCATGTGTGTGCATGGACAGATGGTTCTTTAAAAACATTTATAAGTTCTTAATAAGTGAGAGTTATCTTTGTTGAAATGAAGGCTTAATAATGGAAGTGTTCAACATGTTTAGGCAAAGGACCAACACCTTTTATTCTGGGCTAGTTTGTGTGGGATGCATATATAAAATCCACAATCACTGGTACATCTAACCTAGCCCGTTACCTGAGTTAAAAATTTATACATACAGTTAGTTTAATATAAAAATGCAATATTATTATATCTCATGTGGGTTCATTTTAACTAAAGACATTGCTATTGTTTTTACGGTATATGTAGGATGTGGCTTGGAAGGAGGTGGGGGACTCATAACACAACTTGGTTGGCCACAATATATATTTGAATGTTGTTTTTATGTGTTTTATCATAATGATTAAACTCCTTGTGTCTGCCCAAAATAGATTATAAAATGAAAGTGAAGAAATTGGTGGTGTACTAAGAGAGATAACTCTGAAACCCTGGGGTTTTTTTTGTTTGTTAATAATCACTTGTTCCATTCTCTATTCTCTATCACCATTTCATCTTTAATATGAGTAAACATTAGTGATATAAACAAAATGACAAAGTTAAACATATTAAAAACTGGCCAGTAAGGTTAAAGCTATCGCATATTCACACACAAAAACATAAGCAGTCATGCAAAATTATTTTAATAAATAGACTGCTTACAAAGATGAAAAAGTTAATCCAATAAAAATAGTTTTCATATTAGTATATGGCAGTATTGTGGTCACAGTATATCCTAAATATGGCTGCTTCTTTTAATCTGAAAGAAGAAACAATTTAACCTTAATAACAACTGACCAACTTTTCAATATTCAAGCTTAATCTTTTCTCTATTAGCTACAGAATGAAATAATGATGCCATTTCTTGTACTTTTTCAGCATAGGATAATGATTGTGTATCTACATATTCACAAATATATAGTAATTTACTAAACATATCTTGGAGCAGAAAATTAAATCTATTTATATTATTATAGTACACATAATGATAAAATTAAAAGGGATAGTTAATTATAGATAACAGACTGATAAAAGTTATTATAGATAATAGACTAATAAAATGGCCATTACTGGTGGAACTAGTCTTTAAAAAAAAGGAAATCATCTGATAAAAGAATATTATGAAAGTTGTTGTGTTATCAAACTTTCCACTTGAAATGGCAGTCATAAATATAAATATACAATTCACAATACCCCCCCAATTATTGAGTGCAAAATTATTTGTTTTTTGTCTTTAACACATATTTTTTGCTTTATTGCCATTTAAAATAAATCAATTCCATTAAATTGCCAGGCTTCCTGTTTGTGAAATTTCTTTTTCCATGGTTTTGTTTTCCTCACTTCTACAGATTCATTTATTACAAATGGCAGTAGCAGACTTGAGGTTAGTCTTTTGGAGGCGCGCCTTGTGCAGAGAGTACGGGAGACTGAGAATCACAACTTGGCACTTAGGAAACAACTCAGGTACTGTAGATATGTTATATGTTCAATTCATTATTGATCACTCTTAGGTTTTTTAAATTAATTCATTTCTGTCATTGCTTGAAGTTATTATTTATTGTCTTATTGATTACTTTAATTTGTTTCTGTCTTTGATTTAAGTTAAGTGTTTATTGCCTTATTGATGACCTTCCTTCATTTCTGTCTTTTCCAGAAGTTAGTATTTATTGCCTTATTGTTGGCCTTCATTCATTCATGTCATTGCCTGAAATCAGCATTTATTGCCTTATTGATGACCCTCATTCATTTCTGTCTTTGCCAGAAGTTAATTTTTATTGCCTTATTGATGACTTCATTCACTTCTGTCTTTGCCTGAAGTTATTTATTGCCTCATTGATGACTTCATTCATTTCTGTCCTTGCCTGACATTGGTTTCTGTTACTGACTCAGAATTAAAAATCATGGGATATCTTTAAGATTTTAAAAATAATTAAAAATAAAATACCAATAATAAACAGTTACTATTATTATTCAGTCTTTTCATGACTGTCGATTGTGAACCAAGGACTTGGAATCTTACCTAGAATCCTCAAGGTTTTACAGAGAATGTAGGCACTTCAAAGGAGTGTTGCTTTTAGTAATGGGGAAAGTCTATGGTTTCCAGGTAGTTTCTTAATAGCCTTCTATCTCAGATGTTATGTTCCAGAAGATTCCTTTCACTACATGTATCATTTCTGCATTTACATTTCAGTGCCTCTGATTTCTAATCAGAGATCCTGTTTTTAGAAGTGTATAAATTAAAGTTAAAAGTAATAATTTATGTTTGTTTCTCTTCATATCTCATCATATTTAATGTTTTAATATTAGCATATGTACTAACAAAAACACACACACAAAGTTCTTTAATTCTATGATGGTCTTCAGATAGTCTGGAATTTGGAGATGCAATCTGTTTCTCTCTCCCTCTACCTCCTCCCCCCACCACCCTTATTTTTAATTGAAAACTTACCTTTCACTCCTGAATATTGTAGAAACTTGTCTTAGATTAAAGAAAATAGCAGAATTGTACTTCCAGTTTAAATAATATTTTTATAAAATGTTTTTTATTTTTTAGTTAATTTTTGACTATTCAATTCAGTGTATATAATTGGCCAGAAGTACATCTACCTCTGCTTATTTCAGCCCCAATTCAACATTGAAAAGTACTTGAATATAATAATGTTGATGTTACTCCTGTAACAGAAAGTGTTCACATTAAAATAGGAATTGAATCCCTATTTAGTACCCCTATGAAACACGTTAAAATTTAGGGATAAAAGGTATGTCAGACTCAAGTAATACTTTTTTATTACACTTTTTCTTGTTGTTCCACTCCTATTGAGTACTGAACACAGGTTCATTTTATTTATGAATTTATGATCTTGTGAAAATATTGTAAATAACAGTGTCATAAATTAATTATTCATCCTCAGATTGAAAGTGATTCCACTTAGCTTCAGTAAACACGACAGTCATCGCATTGTGACATCTAAAAATGGGCTTTTAACTTTTCTGTGATAATTTTGTGGATAACATTAATTTATTTCTTAATTATTGTTAAAATATTGGTATCTTATGACTGGTAATGAATGAATGTCATTGCAACAATGGGGAAAAAGGTGTGCAAGTAAGCCATTCTTTTATCTCCCCTTTCATCCTTATTTACTATTTGTTTATTTCTGCTAACCAGTCAGGCTCAGAACCAGTTGCTGCGACTTCAGATGACTTTGGCAGCAGCAAATGATTCTGCAAGTTATGGTAATGGTACCCGGATCAAATGTATGAATGCTGAGCCTGATGTTCCCAAATGTGAGGTATTGCCGGAGATATTTTAAATTATTGTTTTCACTCTTTCACACATAATTTTCTCTCTCTCTCTCTCTCTCTCTCTCTCTCTCTATATATATATATCCAGTTTTCCTTTCCTTATTGATGGCTGAAAAATGGAAAGTTATAATTTGTGTTTTGACTGACAATGATCCTGTTTAACCAGTAGTGAGATTGTATGTAATAGTTTTATATATTCTGTATAAATATGCTTTGCTTTTATGTGAATAGTGCATTAATTGTGCATATTATTATTTTGAATTGATGATGTGGTTGGCAAATGGCTTTTTAGTCCTCTATAAGTAAGTATGTGTCATGTATTAACTAGGTTATCTATGTGACTATGGTATGTGTTATGTCTTGACTAGGTCATGTGTCTATTGTATGTGTTATGTTATGACTGGGTCATTTGGCTATTTTATGTGTTATATCTTGACTAGGTCTTGGCTGTTGTATTTGTTATGTCTTGACTAGGTCCTATGGCTATACAATGTGTCATGTCTTGACTAGGTCCTATGGCTATAGTATGTGTCATGTCTTGACTAGGTCATGTGTCTATAGTATGTGTTATATCTTGACTAGGTCATATGGCTATAGTATGTGTCATGTCTTGACTAGGTCATATGGCTATAGTATGTGTCCTGTCTTGACTAAGTCATGTGTCTATAGTATGTGTCATGTCGTGACTAGGCCATCATTGGGTATAGTATGTTTTATTTCTTAACTAAGTCATTCAGCTCTAGTATGTGTTATGTCTTGCTTAGGTCATTCATGTGGCTATAGTATGTGCTGGGCACAACTCTACCCGGGACGTTGTGACGCTGATCAAGAGTGTTTTGTTCTATCGTCGGAACCCTCTCCACTTCCATTTTATTTCTGATTCTGTGGCACAGGTTATACTCACCAAATTGTTTGAAACATGGAGTGTGGCTGAAGGTATGCTTCCTTCAGTATTTATATTTAGTTATTTGTTTTTCTGATATCTCATGCACTGCATCTAGTTGTGTGTTTACATTTAGTGCATTTTGAATCAATGTTTTTGTCACTATTTCTCTTGCATGAAATCTCTGGATGCTCGTAAGGACTGTAACATTCAGAATTGAGTAGAATTATATTTATTTCATGTCTTTGTTGTTCCTGACATTGTTCATGATGCTGTAATTTAGATTTAAGTAATTTTTTTAATAGTTGTTATAAAGACATGAATATTTGAAAAACATTTTCTCGTGTTATAAGAGATTTCCTTTATTTACACAATGTCAGTATTGTCACCACACTTTCATTACCATAGTCAGAGGGTGTCACCATCATTGTTGTCATCATTATTAACATCATTGTTTATTTTTGGAATGGGTATTATATCCATCCATCCATCTGTTCCTCCCTCCCTCCCTCCCTCCCTCCAATTTTGCGTATTTTCAGTTTTAAATACTTATTCATTTTCTGCTTACTTTGCAATTAATCTGTTACAGTTCAGGCCAGCTTTTATCATGCTGATTCTATTAAGGTAAGATTTAAAAGATTGCTAAGGGAGTAAGGGGAGTGAACTTTCATTAACATAACTGTTATTGAAGGAGTGAGAAGCGTTTGTTAGGTCAATAAGTTTTCTTTTCCTTACTCTGGCTGTATTTCTATTTCATGTTCACACTGCCAGAAAGCTGTTTGAAAATAAAAACATATTCACCTTGAATGTTATCAGAAACATTTTTCAAGTCATCAACTGTACTGAGATTTTATGTGTTGGTTTGGTACTCTTTTGGTCATCAATTACAAGTTTTCCAGATTTTGATTTTGATTTTTTTTTTTTTTGTCGGGGAGGAACACTTCCAATCATGACACGATGATTTAGAAAGAAGAGTGTAATATTTTAAATAGAACTCATTTATAAAAGTAACACACATTTTTTTAGATCTAGACCTTGTTATTCATTGTAGGTTTATAATCTTATTTATGCTCCTAACTTAATAGGTCTTTTTATTTTAATAGCCTGATGTAACATGGATACCTAATCGCCATTATTCTGGGGTTTATGGATTGATGAAACTAACCTTGCCCAAAACACTGCCTTCTGAATTAGAAAAGGTCAGTAAAAAATTCAAGAATTATTAAATTTTTTAAAAACTTTTAAATGAGTCAGTGTTTGACTGACAAGAGGAGATAAGTGGATGAAGATTCTATTTTATGCCTGATAGGCATGAAAGTTATATTTCTTGCTCCGCCATTATTCGTATGAAATATTATTATACTTTCCCCTTTTTCTTACTACTATGCAACACCTGTTTATATATGCATATTCTTGTATGCAAGCACACATACACACACACACACAAATTAAAATGATCTTCTATATATATAAGTATTTCATTGTGTTGATTTTGTATATAGGTTATTGTACTTGACACAGATGTCACATTTGCAACAGACATTGCGGAACTTTGGAAGATTTTTCGTGTTTTGAAAGGAAAGCAGGTAAGAAATATAATAATGTGCACTTTATTCAAAATTAATTATGGCACAGTAGTGCTCATGTCAATAAAAGGCGAAAACATTTATCTTACCTTTTGCTAATATTTTGTTGTTTGTTGCTGATTTTTTTTTGTTTTTCACACGACAGGAATGTGTTCATACATTGTAAGTGAGATGTTTGGTGTAAGTTATGATTAGATGTGATATAAAACACCTTTTAATTCCAATATTATGGCTACCGTATATTTTTATTTTTAATAGGAATGCTAATACTGCCACTGTTATATACATTTGCACACAGGTCTGGATGTCAGAATATTATGAATTTGAACATTTTTATTTTACTTTTTTTTGTTGTACATTTGCAAACACCAGTAAAAATCATGTACTATGTTTTGATTGCAAATTTACTTGATACTTTGCTGTACATGTGAGCCCAATGGACTTGCCATCACTGTGGGCTGCATTCTTGGGAAAGATTGAACAACAGCTAATGCTTCAAGACCATAGAGATAAAAATATATAGCTTACCTGACACTTGCAATAGCTTGAGCCTTGCAGTAGGCAAATATGCTCAGGAAAACAACAAAAGTATTGACAGTGGATTAAATCAGATGTTGCACGTGTGTACACAACTAACACTATTAGTGTATTTTGAATATAAATATACTTTGTTCTTCCTTCAGTAGGCTGGAAAATGGTTCATTTCACAGTATTGCTTCATATCACTGTGTCATATCATATATCTGTGAAATGAAACATTTTCCAGTATTGCTTCATATCACTGTCATATAACTGTGTCATATCATATCACTGTATCTGTATCATCACACTGCATGCTCCAATACAAAAATTACACTAAGCTATTGATGTTATAGAAAATCAGAATGAAAATGTCAGTGTTTTGTGAATGTAAACACATTATTGTACATTTGCATTAGGCTATTGGTCTGGTGGAAAATCAAAGTGACTGGTACCTTGGAAAATTGTGGAAAAACCATCAGCCATGGCCTGCACTTGTGAGTTTTAATATTTTAATAGTCAATCTTAGAAAAAGATAAAGAGAGAAAAAGAAATTTGTAATAAAATATTTTTCACATACAAGCTAGAGTCTCCAGGGGAGATAAACATTTAAGAACTTACCCAATAGCTTACCCCCCCCCCTTAATGTAAGTGATGTCCCATAATATCCCAAAAGCATTTCATTATTTCTCACTACAGGGTCGCGGTTTTAACACTGGTGTCATACTCTTGGATTTAAAGATGTTAAGAGAGCTTAGTTGGATGCAGACATGGCGATTAATTGCTGAAAAAGAACTTATGAACATGCTGGCTACTTCCCTTGCGGATCAGGTGAATATTTTTATGTATTAGTTGATGGAAGTCAAAATAAAAATAAATTAGTAATCTAGTCACTTTACTCAGTTGAAGACTGCAAATCTAGGAAAAAACTGCTTAGTTTGCAGATCTGGAATATATTAGTTTATGATGTTAAAATAAGAATGAAGCATACACAAACAAACCTGATTACCAAAATTCATACATCACACTCATCTCTACAGAATCCACTTACAAGATATATCCACCCCATCTCCATAGAGGTCATATACTAAGATATATCCACCTATCTCATCAGTCTTAATGAGATATATCTTCCCCATTTGCATGATATCCACACTCAAAGAGGTGATATCTCAGTCAACCATACAATTCTTTTGTTA
Organism: Sinotaia quadrata; assembly: GCA_028829895.1. NCBI lineage: Eukaryota > Metazoa > Mollusca > Gastropoda > Architaenioglossa > Viviparidae > Sinotaia > Sinotaia quadrata. Next base: position 14,935,839 of record CM054184.1, read on the forward strand.
GTTTGCTGTCAGATCCAGCCATACCTATAATTATAATATATTTATTTGCCCAGTATAATATCTACCCCATCTACCCCTCTAATTATTTGCCAGTATAATGAGATATCTTCCTCACTCATCCCTCTTTATTAGCTGCCATTATAATGAGGTATCAACCCAACCCGCTCTTTTTACCATTGTAATAAGATATCAGACCCTAGACATTCCAATAAAATCTGCATATTAAGACATGCTTTGTTGTAGAAAACTAGATATTAAAATGAAGTTTTTCTTGAAATATTAACATAGCTTTAAAGATTAATGGTTGGTTTCAAGATAAAATGTTCTTCATTTTTTTAATTTTTTTTTATAGGACATTTTCAATGCAGTATTAAAACAGTTTCCATACTTAGTGTATCATTTGCCCTGTCAATGGAATGTTCAGCTTAGTATGCATACACGCAGCGAACAGTGCTACAGTGAGATGTCTGATCTCAAGGTAAGAATTTAGTCCACCTTAAAATCTTGTGTTTCCCAATTATTTTGTCTGAATGTATAAATCTGCTAACAAAAAAAAATATGTGTGTTTAAAAACTTCCCTCAGCTAATTTGTTTTTGTGTCTCCATTTTGCCCTGCTGATAACGCTTTGTTAGTCTTTGGAAGTTAGATCTGTCAGCATTTAACAGTCTCATAAGAGAATTTTATGATGTTTTGTGTTCCCGTACTCTTCAGATCATACACTGGAATTCACCCATGAAGCTGAAGGTGAAAAACAAACATGTTGAATTTTTTCGTAACATGTACCTCACATTCCTGGAGTATGATGGAAATTTGCTGCGCCGTGAGTTGTTTGGGTGTGCCAGTAGCAGTGCAGGAGATGCACGCAGCAACCAGGACCCTCTTGCTGATCTTACTGAAGATGATGACTGTTATGATTTCCGTCGGGAGCGTGAACTGGTGCACAGGACACACTTGTATTATATGGATTACAATTTTGAGGTAAAAAAAAAAATCCTCTTTGAAGTAAGGTAATCATGTCTGACACATATTCAAGGTTATACATTTTAAAAGATATTTTTTAAAGTGATAATTAAGTTAAAATTATCCATGTCTGACAAAGGTAATAAGTTATAGTGGTAATTTTCTGAGTGATGATTAAGTTCTCATTGCATTATCCATGTCTGACACATACTGAGTGATTATTAAGTTCTCACTGTACATTATACATGTCTCACACATATAAGGTAATAAGTTATAGTGGTAATTTTCTGAGTGATAAGTTCTCACTACATTATCCATGTCTGACACATATCAAAGTTATAAATTTTACAAGATAATTTTTTAAGTGATAATTAAGTTATCACTTTGTAAAAATTATCCCTGTCTGACACATATATAAGGTAATAAGTCATAGTGGTAATTTTCTGAGTGATTATTAATTTCTCACTGTACATTATACATGTCTCACACATATAAGGTAATAAGTTATAGTGGTAATTTTCTGAGTGATAATTAAGTTCTCACTGCATTATCCATGACTGACACATATAAGGTAATAAGTTCTAAGTAATATTTAAGTGAAAACTACATGAGCCTAATGCCACATTTCTTAATGTAGGTACAGAAGATAGTGAAAAAGATGATTTAGTTATATCCCCAGTAAGCAATAACAAATAATTTCAAGCACAATGACTAGCAAGTTCATTTGCTAGTCATTATATAATGAAAGAAACCAATAATACAACAGCCTGCTACAGTTCACTGGTTCAGATTGTGTCATAACTACTACGCTTGTCCACATTGACTTTAAAGTAACATCAATTCTTAACAGTCTTATTGCTTATCCATCTCTTGAGTGTCAGATTCCTTAAGGTCACTTGCATTGTCTTATCTTCTATTTTAATTTTCTCCCTTGATAGAGCAATTTATGATCATTTCAAGTCTACAGTAATGAGTGGAGTTAGTATTTTGATCACTAATTAACCTAGTCATAAATATAAAGCTTTACTATCAGAAATAAGCTTAGCATCGTTTTATATTAAATTTCTGCACTTTTATTTTCATCCACATTCTCAAGATTCCATTGTGTTCAATTGTATAATGTGAGGTGATTTACATAGACAGTAAATTAAAAGAAAGAAAAATATGAAAATGGAACATACACAGAAAAATAATTAGCTTTTTCTGCCCTGTTACTGTCTATGGTATTTTTAATTTTATCACATTCTCATTATATTGAAGTTCAAGGGACTGTGATAAAAGTTTGAGAATTTGCAAGGTTCGTTCTATCTAAAAACAAGGATTAGACATTTCAGATCTCTCACCTTTAACAAATGAGGTTCTTGTATAATGTCACTAGAGGCTCACATATAATGTCACTAAGCACAGTAAATAAAATCAGAACTTTGATAGAGGGTTTTGATAACACCAAGTGTTTTTTAAACATATTTTAGTAGAGTGGTTGTTGGAACCAAGGAATAATGTTTGATAAAGCCAGATGTTTGATAACTCTGAGTTTGATAAAATCCAGATTGCTCAGCATTTGAAGACTTAAAAAAAAAAAAATTAAAGTTCAGTTGTAAGCATGTCTGTAAACAAATATATTTATTTTTTATCATATTTAAAAACATACTTTATAAAAATATTTTTACTTTTTTCAGTTCAACAACACTTTAATTAATCAGATATACATTTATCAGAATTAATAGAAGGAACAATATAACAGAATTCATTTAGGGGACGATAACTTTGTCAGACTTGATCTGTATAATTTTGTTCACTTATATCTATCCTAGCATTCATGTCTGATTCTAAGCAGTTTTATATATAATACATAATGTCTGAAAAATTCTCTGATAATAAAAAAATGCTTTAAAAGTCTGGTAGTTAATAATAACTTTATCATTCCGTAACAAAAGCAGTTTTAAAGTTAACTAAATTTATGAATTAAATCAAAACTTTTGCTTTAAAAGTTAAACATTTTCAGCATTTTTCACATGTAATTTGAAAAGGTATATGTTTTTTTTTACCCTTCACTTCCAGCCAAGCACTGATGATGTGACACTGGTAGCTCAGCTTTCGATGGATCGACTTCAGATGCTGGAAATGATATGCCGGCACTGGGAGGGACCAATCAGCATTGCGCTCTATATGTCCGATGCAGAAGCTCAGCAGTTCTTGCGGTATGCTCTGGGATCAGACACACTCATGGCACGAAAAAACATCGGCTATCATATTGTTTATAGAGATGGAGTAAGTGGCATCAAGCCTAATTGCCTCTTCTGGACTTTCTCTTATGTCATTTTTATAGTGCACTTCAGCACATGGATATCTTTCATGCTATTTTAAACTCCAGAGTAGTAGTAAAATATATATATATAAAAAAAATTTCAAATTCATTTAAGTGCTATTGTTTTCTGTTTTAACCTGTGTTATATCTAACCTGTTAGGAAGACAATAAAATTCTGATAGTGAAAAGGAAAAATGCAGACATTTAATTCAGTAAAATTTAATTTGTATCATTCATCGTCTGATTGCAATAAATTTGCCTTTACCAAAATTATGTACAGTACATGCTTACACTTGATTACTAGACCAGTTGTTGACTGAGTCTCTATTCTTACAGTCTCTTGTTGATTTGTTAATGCAGTGTTTAACATAACTGCTGATATTAAAAGCAAATGAAAATTAAAAAAAATATTAGTCATCAAGCTTTTCTTGTCACAGCAATTTTACCCAGTGAACTACCTACGTAATGTGGCACTGCAGCAGGTGAAAACGTCTTACGTCTTTCTCTCAGACATTGACTTTTTGCCCATGTATGGGCTCTATGAGTACCTCAAGAAGACAGCCTCCATTATGAACATCAGTAACGAGAAAAAAGTAAGTGCTGCACAGTTTGGTCAAAGCAAAAATCATTTAAAAGAAAAACATCATGTCATGTTAATAAAGCCAGTAAAACTTATTTTTATTATTTATAGTTTACTATTTTGCACTTTTATTTTGTTTAGATATATCCATTTTCCTCAGAGATATGAATAATTTTGTATGCATCCCTCGAAACGTATCAGCCATTTTAATTTTTCTAGCTAAAGCAGGAAGTCGAGAAATTGTCATGCTATGCCAAGAAATGATTTATAGAAGTTTGTTGAATTATGGCCAAAGCATTTTCTTTTGTCATTTTTAAAACGTAAATTATGAAAGTAATTAAATTTATCACTTTTTCACGAGTGGGAAACTGTTTAAATGAATCATTTAGCCTGAGAACATAATTGATTATTGAATCAGTCTACAAGAGACAATAGTTTTCCAGTAATTAAATTTCCTACTATTTACTTAACAGGTAGCTGATATTGTCACATATTGGCTTATGTAGCCCACACCCACCCCTCCTCTAAAAATAGATTACATTTAAACCTACCTTCTAGAAAGGTTGACCCTTATCCCTGGGCTGGAAACATATCTGAATGTTCCAGACAGCTCACTAAACTAACCAATCAAAGTGCAGCTCAGCCACACAAATGAATGTACCAGGAACTCACCTGTAAATCGTCAGTTGAATGCAGCTGACTGCGGAGGCAACACATATTTTGGCTCTCAGTGTTAACAAAGTAAAATCATGCTACTAACCTTATCACCAGTTAACAGTGCAGCAAGAAATCAACCTTTGTATATATTACTGCCGAAGGTTTTGCTTGCCTAAACTAATATTGTATTCGTGTTTATCTCTTGACAGTAACTATTTTTTATATTATTATGTTTTGCTTATGATATTAAAATGTGTGATGACCATGTAAGTAAGAGTGTTCTGTCAGAGAACACATGAGGACAAATTCTTAGCCCCTGAATTTTTTACTGGAAGATTGACACTTTATCTGAAACCTTATCTGAGACATTGATCAATGAGCATCGATCCAATCGAATGTAAGAATGAATGGAGTTTAAAAGGGATAAACTGGAAACATAAACGATTGCTCCCTGGTTATATTTTCAGGGACAAAGCATCCTTTCCATGTATTATTTGAATCTCCTGGTTTACTGAGCATAAACCGCTTTGACCATGGTAGATGTGGGGATCCTTTACTGCAGTGTGTAAGTGTAAGGAATACACTACACTTCATTGATATAAGTTGGCAAGGTATGCTGACTGCATCGAGCAGTTTCTGGTAGAGGGAAATTACTAAAAAATGCTACAATTGTTCTGATTGAAGGAGCTAACACTGCACAAAAAGCGCCCAGGTTAGCTTTGAGAGAATAACAGTTCCTCAGTGTTTTCAATGTGAGGAGAGAGACTCGTGGAGTTGATGTGGACAATAACTTGTGACATTGTTGCAAAATCATGCGAAAGACTATTGAGACAGTGCTTGAAGGAGGTTGTGTAGAAACTATTATCGCTTATCTCTAATAACTCCATTTCTGTTCTCTTATAAGAACTATTCTGTGATTTGTATTCACACTATTGTTGAATTGTATTTTAGGATATAAGATTGTGTAGATATAAAAATTATTCAAATGTGGTTTCATGGAAATATTAGTGTAATGTAATCTTTTAGATTGTATTTGTTATATGTATATTTGATTGTTGATTTAATAAATTTATTAAATTAAATTTTTTGACCTACTTACACATATTGATAACCTTACATTGGAGAAGAAAGTGGGTGGTTGAGGGCTCACTAAATATAGTTAAAGATGGATTTGTCTTCTCCTTTAGTAAGAAGTTTTCCAACTACAGAAATATTGTGTGACGGTAAATGTTTGTCTTTAATGTTGTGGAAGAGAGAAAACGTTTACAGCTACTACATATCTGCCAAGTGAGAGAGGTAAGTGGTGTCTTCTGGACACTTATTAATAACATAAGTTTAGATTCTCATCACTTGTAATTAGTTATGGATAATTAATTAAATTAATAATAATAATCATAACCATTAACAAAGTGGCATTGGCATCACAATTACATTTATTGTTGATACATAGAACACTTATCTTATTGTGACTCACTTACATGCTACATGTTGTAGCTTGTCACCTATATTTAATTACTCTCCTGGCTGTATGTATCAGGGAGCTCGAGCTGTCTTTTAGAACTATCACTCTTCTATTCTACATTGTCTATTTTCCATCTTTCTAACAGAATGTATGTTTTGAGGGATTAGCCTAAGATTACAGGTGGCCCAGGGTGGTGGAGAATTAACATCTTGCCCATCTCTCAGTAAAAACATCACTGATATAAACAAAAATGAGACAATTCTGCTTTTTAACTTTTACTTTTGTTACTTGACGAGAAAGTTAGCATAATCTTATAGAAAGTGAACTTTGAACTCTTTGTGTCTGGTTCTTAGGCTTTGGTGGTGCCAGCATTCGAGACACAGCGTTACAGACTTCAGTTCCCAAAGTCCAAAGCAGAACTTCTTTCTATGCTTGATATGGGTACACTCTTCACGTTCAGGTGTGCGTTATGTGAATATGTGTGTGTGAGTGTAATATGTGTATGATAATGTATATGAGTGTGTATGTGAATGTGTGTGTGTGTGTGTGTGTGTGAGAGAGAGAGAGAGAGAGAGAATGTTTGTGAGTTTGTTTGTGAAAATGTGTGTAAGTGTTTACCTGAATGTTGTTTATAAGTGTGTACATGAATCATGTTCTTTTTCTGTCATGTTTAAATATTAATTATGTAAATTAATTAATTAATGTTTTACATTAATTACACCAAGTATAATCCAGAAACAATGTCACAAACATAATGTAATGTAAAAATTGTTATATAATAACAGTATGCAAAAATTAGTATAGATAATAAAATAATTATTTCACATATATTGTATACAAATTCTTCATTCTGTTAATATTTCAGCCATATCTGTAAGATATATAGTTACAATATGTGTCTCAACGTTTTTTTCATCTTTAGTCTAAATGTATTTAAACTTGCTTGTTTGATGATGTTTGAGACATTATACTTCATTGGCTTTTAGATCAATGTCTCTGGGAAAAAATGGGCTAAAACACCTTGGTATTTTATTGTTTTAAATACAGAAAGAATACATTTTAAGTCACTTTTTGGAATGTTAATTGTTATGGTGTGTGAGTATGCACTTTATAATATATTACAACCATGTTTTTGTATTGAAGAGCTATGTTTGTGCACAGTTTGTAAAATATAATACAAACTCTGAAAAGAACTTATGCATTTTTTATCAATTAGAATATATACTTTTGTTATAATTTTAACTTTGCCATTTCATAACTGAAGATTTTTAATTTTTACAGTGTACCAAAAATGAGCATTTGTTCATATCATAAAGTGATGACGACTAATTTGTATATTCAAATGTTAATATTTCATAAACTGTTTAAGGTTTTCTCGTAGAGTTATGCATGCAACCTTATATCATCTAATACTATTATGTAAACACATTTATTTTATCCTGAATCAAATTTGAAAAATTGGTTGGGACTACCAAATAGAAGTCTTAACAATTTTTTTTCTGAATCATAGTGATGATCTTTAGTTTATCCCACTAGTTAAAGTAAATGAAATTAAGTGTAACTGGTCATTGACTATGACTTATTTTATTAATTCATTAAATTGCTTCAGTATTTTGCCAGATATCATATCTGGGCAAAAGGACATTGAATTGATTTATAGAATTACATTAAATAGTATAAATATTTTGTGAGGTTTCATATCTGAGTAGAAGGACATTAACATGCATAAATATTTTGTCAAGTGCCATATTCGAATAGAAAGACACTAAGTTGCATAAATATTTTGCCAGGTATCATGTCTAGGCAAAAAAGACATTAAATTTCATAAATATTTTGCCAGATGTCTTGTCTGAGTAGAAGACCATTAAATCACATAAATATTTGCCAAGATCATATCAGGACAAAAGGATATTAAATTGCATAAATATTTTGCTAGGTATCATGTCTGGGCAAAAGGACATGCTCCAACCAATTTTGCCAAGTGGAGAACTGCTACTACCCCATATCCTGTGAGTACATGGAAAACAGTAAAGAACTTTTCCCATCATTTCCACAAAGAAACCAGTCAGTCTGCCTACTCTTGCTAAAATTTCTTGGACTGGATGCTGTAACTCCTCATCTTTTTAATTTGGAGTGTGTTATTGTTTTAAATTTTTAAAATTGTTACATTCTTTGTTTCTTTTAACTTGAGTAAAACTTTTCACTGGGTTCAGCCAACCATTTATGACCTTTGTGAAAAATCATAATTGGGAGCAATAATTATTTAATTTGGTTGGTCTTGCTTCATGATTAACAGTAAATTGTTTATTTATTGTTAGTAAATATAGGTAAATACTTCATAGACATCTACACTTGCACCGAATGCTTCTTTAGACACCCACACCCACTTGCATGAAATGCTTTCATAGACATCCAAACTGCACTTGGATGAAATGTTTGATTAGACACTCATAATGCACTTGCACAAAATGCTTTTTGGGACACTGACATTATAATTGCATGAATACTTGCTTAAATACTCACACTGTGCTTTCATGGAATGCTTAACATTATATTTTCATGGAATGCTGGATAGAACACCTACAGCATACTTCCCTGAAATTCTTCCTTAGACACCCACACTAAACTTGAAATGTATTCATAGACAACCAAACTGAACTTGCTTGAAATGCATTCACAGACACCCAAACTGAACTTGCTTGAAATGCTTTCATAGACACCCACACTGAACTTGCTTGAAATGCCTTCATAGTCAACCAAACTGAACTTGCTTGAAATGTATTCATAGACACCCACACTGAACTTGCTTGAAATGCTTTCATAGACACCCACACTGAACTTGCTTGAAATGCTTTCATTGACACCCACACTGAACTTGCTTGAAATGCTTTCATTGACACCCACACTAAACTTATTTGAAATGCTTCTTTAGATATCCACATTAAACTTCTTGAAATGCTTTCTCAGACCCCCCTTCCCCCCCCCCCCTTAAATTTGCTTGAAATGCTTCTTTTGACACCCACACTTTCTTGAAATGCATTCATAGATTCTCATAATGTATTTGCCACAAATGTTTTCTTAGACATTCACACTGTACTGGTATTAAAATATTGTCTTGGAACACTCACCTACACCTGTCCTGAAGAGGTGATTAATTTCTGTTTGTCAGGTGAGTTGGGAGCAAGACTTTGAGCCTTATATTGTTGTACGCAGGGACATTCCTAGTTTTGATCAGCGCTTCCTTGGCTTTGGCTGGAACAAAGTGTCACATATCATGGAACTTGATGCTCAAGGGTTTGTATTTTCAGAGACATATTTGCCATTCTATAATATTATGAAATCTGTTGCTTTTGTGTAAATACTTGAATTTATAAGTACTGGCCTTGACAATTCAGTATTTGATTTGTGAACACAGGTTCCCACTTGCATGTACACACAGGCTGTTGCACAGTTTGATACACACACAATTGCATGCTTGCTTCCTACATATTTTAAGGGGTTTCAATCAGTATTAAATTGATTTTTATATAAATCTCTTATTTGCTTTGCTAAATGCTATGCTTTACAGGTATGAGTTTGTTGTCCTGCCCAATGCCTTCATCATCCATATGCCACATGCACCAAGTTTTGACATTGCCAAGTTCAGGTCCAGCTCTAACTATCGAAAGTAAGTTTATTCACATACCACATGCACCAAAGTTTTGACATGGCTAAGTTCAGGTGCAGCCCTAACTATTAAAATTAAGTTACTAAAAACAAAAGAAACAGTATGAGAAAATCCATTTCATGTGAGGAGATACCGTTAACCTAAAAGTTCAATTGTAATTTTTAGTGCAATTATAAATGTTTGTGTCTACAAGACAGGTGGTAACAGCAATAACAAAATTATATTTTGCAGGTGTTTAAAAGTGCTTAAAGGTGAATTTCAACGAGATCTCACGAAGAAATATGGCATCAAGGCTTTGAAATACCTGTCTGTTGATTAAAATGAATGAACTGTGACATATCTAGTCAAGATTTGCCTTTGGTTAACATATGGAATCTTTCATACATTGATATTTGGCTGCCTGGTTTAAAGTTGTTAAATAACATTTTTTATATATATTATACCTGTTTATAGCTATTTCTTCATCAGGGTTTATGTAAGGGCTTGCTTATCTGTTTAAAAAAGAAAATCCAATGTTTTGGAATGTTACTTAAAACTATATTATGTTGCAATAAACATAATTTTATTATAAAATTACTTATTTATAGCTCTGCTGGGGAAAAGGGTGAATCTAAAAACTATTCATTTTCTTGTTTGTTTTGCTACTTGTTTATTTATTCTCTTAACGTACAGCTGAATTTGTTTTCTAATGATGTTAAAGATGTTGACTAGATGGTTAAAAATATCTGCTTGCAAAATATTTGTGCATAATATGTAAACACTTTCATTGACTTTATTTTCCCCCCTCTTGTCAGTTTATCCTTTTGGAAACATTTTACCTGTTGGCTTGACTGATTTTTATTGTATCAAATATCATTTCATTATTTTTTAATGAAAGGTGCTAGACTCTGTAAATAATTAAGGTCGGGTCATATATCATTCAGTTCTTTGAAGCTGGTACATTGGTGTCTGGATTTTTTGTGGCTCTCAAATCAAAGACTAAAGCCTCAGAGCAAAAGAAATGTTTCTCACAGCAAACGGGATTGCTTTACTCAAATGTACTCTTAAATTCAGAGGCAAGTGCTGTTTGGTGAAACCCGTGGGCTGCAGGAATCTCCAGCTATCTGCATGCATTTTAAATTATCGGTTACTTTAGTAGTACTTTATAGACAGTGTCAAAATATTTAGTGATAATGTTTCCTTGTGAAAAAATTGCCCGACAGCATTTTCACACTTTACACTCCACAATCTTCGGCCATTAAATTTAAATGCATTTAACCTGAGTGAATAACTGATCAACTTCATGTGGATAAGAAATAAATTTTGTCATCACCCAAATCACTTCCATACATGATAAGACAGTGAAAATTCAATTCTCACAGAAAGTGGATAAATGGAGCCAAAATAATTATCTGCTCCACTTATTTCTGCTGTTGATGTGCATCATACTGTAAACGCTACTAGAATCTTAAAGGTGCATCAGAACTTACCTAACCAGAATAAGAACATATTCACCAGAACTGGTGTATTGAAATGCAAATTAGATGATTAAACTTTTAAATCAGGTTCTCAAAATATCCTCTTATTTCCAAATGGATACAATAACCATGAGTTGCATACCTTAGATCAGTGCTGTCCAACTTTTTTCAGGCTGTGGGACACTTAAAAAATGTCATGAGGCCAGGGGCCGCAGTGTTGCCGTGTGGATGAACGAGTGTCCCAAAGGCACCCGGGCAAGAAGCCCTTTATGACAGAGGGGCTGGGGAGCTTCATAAGCTCCACAGCAGGTTTTGGGCGGAGCCCTAGCCATCAACACTTTTGGGAGCATTTGGAATAAAATGTAGTGTGGTTTTAGCTGTCTGTTGGATACAGTTGCTAAATAAATTAATAAAATGAAAGACCTGAAATTACTACTTTCCCCCTCTCACTTTTAGCCTTTTAAAAAAATGTCATAACAATGTAAATGTTTGTAACATTTTATGTATGAAAAACTGTACAATATGTATGACATGTAGAGTAAATTATTTAAATGCTTTTGTATCATCCGATGTTTTTAAAATTCCAATAGTTTTTAGCTAATTGATATATCATATGAATTATCTGATGTTAATCTAAAGTTGTTTATTATCACTAATAATATAATTTGTATATATTTCGAAACCAGTATTCCAACTTATCAATTTATTTAGCCTCAATTTACATCTTCAGTGCAAAATCTGACTCTGAATTAAATTAGTAATTTTTGTTATTTGTGGCTGGTACTGAGTTACAGTTGCCCTCATCAAACTTTCTAAATTTTCGTCAGTCATAGAATTTTGTTTCAGTGTTGGTCATTGCAGAAAATCCTGCTTCACAAACGTAAGTGCTTCCAAACATGGTCAACAGTTTTTTTGTAGCATTTAGATATGTGTGGAAACTCATCAGAAGACACATATTTCATCGTATCCTTGCGTTTGTCCAGAGGAGCTGTGTTATGCTGAATATCAATTATTTTGAGTTGCACTGCACTTTCATCTCCTCCCAGTGTCTGCATATTTGCACCCATGATACTGACAGAGGCATCACTTGTGAAGGGATTATCAACAAACAGTACAAGTAGTCAAAGAACATATATCTTCAAAGCAAGCAGAGAAATCAGATTTCCATTTTTGTAATGATGCATCGGTTTGATTCACTTTTAATTAAATCAAGATTTTCTTGTGCAAACTTTAGAAAGTGCTGGAAAGTGTGTAAAACAAGATTTTTGTAACTGACTGATAAATAAATCTACCTTTGCTTCAAAGACACTAATTTCCTTAATTAATATGGGTATGATTTGGTGACGCCTAGTAATTTCAAGTTCAGCATTCTGAGGTGTTGAATAATGTCAATCAAAAAATGCAAGTCTGCAGATGAAAACTGGATTCTGAAGATGAATTAATAGTTCTTCCTTACTTTTCTCCCCAAGGAAGAGTTTGACCTCTTAAATCAGATCCCAGAATCTTGCCAAAACCTTACCTCTGCTTAGCCAACGAACATCGGTATGTAGAACTGGATCACCTTAATTGGTTTTGTACTCTTCATCAAGTGTCTTTAACTGCCTGTGGTTTAAAGATTTAGCCTGAATGAAGTTCAAAATTTTTACAATGATATTATCCATGATATTTTTCAGTTCATTCATTTTTAAGCAAAGTGCCTGCTGGTTATTTTATGCAGTGGTAGGCATGAAAATCTGGAAAATTGTTATCTTTCTTCAACAAGCCAATCAATCCAATCCTCTTTCCTACCATTGCTGAGGCACCATCCGTGGTAACTGAAATTAGCTTCTTAATGTCAATGTCATTTTTTAACAAGCATTCTTTGAGTGCTCTATAAAGGTCTTCCCCTCGGGTCATATCTTTGAGCGGCATCAGTGCCAAAAGTTCTTTTTAACTGCATTCCCTTCATTGAATCTAACCCAAATTATTAGTTGTTCTGTATCAGTAACAACATATGATTCATCCAAGTCTAAACTAAAACCAGAGGCATTCTTCAAATCAAACTGCATCTGATCAAATATTTTACTGGATAGCATTGAAACTTTCTTGCCATGTCTGGGGACGAGATAACTGAAGATCTGAAATTTGCTTTTTGATTTCATCTTTGTTCTTTAACTCAGCAAACAAAAAAATGGCACATTCTTTAAAACACTCTTTAAAAGTTTTGCTATCTGAATATGGTTTCTGTATTTTGCTAAACCCAGCTAATTTTCAAGGATTCCTCGGAAACACAGTCACTTGCACTCATCTGTCGTTGAAAACTATTTTGCTCAATATGTAGATTTTATTTTAGAGAATTTACTTTGTCTTCCTTCACTTTAGAACCAACTGGATAAATTTTCTCAAAATTGTTATGCATGGAAGTGAAGTGTTTCTGCAGATTTGCTTTTTACAAAACAGCTGTGGAATTCTGGCAGAGTAAGCACACATTGTGACAAAAATTCAAGTTCCTATGACGATTTTCTTCTTTCTTTCTGCTTTCTGTTGACTGGTTCAGATGGTCCATAGGCTGGGGCCACTGTGTTGTCCATTTTATATGATATGCTTGTCATTTTTAGAGACAGAATAAAATTAAAAATTACAAAATCATTACTTTTTTAAAACTTGTTAACTGAACTCAATAACAATGACGTCTGCACAGTGCATTGATAACAGAACATCTGCTTCTGGTAGTGACTCCTAGCAAGTAAGCAAGGTCACTAAAATACTTTTAAAATTAAAATGTTTGGGATTTTTAGAAGCTATTATTTTGTGCATTATTTAAAATTAATAATACATTTTCAAATAAACTTAGAATTAGTCCAATGATTATTGAAAAAATTGAAGAAATAAAATGTTTAAGTTTTATGACAAGATTATACGTAATTTAAATTTTAAAAAAGTAGTGTGAGAACTCCGGTGGGCCACTTTGGCATCACTGCCTTACGAAATCTTATTAAAATGTAAATTATTCTTGGAATGCTGTAAATATATTTTTCATTCAAATTTAGTATATACTGCGTGATGTGGCTAACTTTAGACCAAGATTCATCAAATAAAGTTCAGAAATAAAAATGCATGCAGTATTGCATCATCGCAGAGATATATGATGTTGATTGAACGTGTAATTTAATGTGGCCTACTCAAAGGAAATCATAATCTAATCAGTACAGCAGAATTTAGACTTAAATTTTGTGATGTAAGACTGGCATTGGTTAACTGACATATATGTGTATAAAGATCAGTATCATTTATACATAAAGCTGATGTGGGCTTAATTATATTACCATAATTACAATTAATGTTTCTTGGAGAAGGAAATATGAGGAACTCTCTTTCAAACAGTCATTTGGGCACTCTGGTGAAGAGGGTGACAAATTTGTAATATTTTGGACATTGAAAGATTAGCAAAGGGTTAATAAAATGAAAAATGTAAATAGGCATTATTTACCTCAAGGAAATACTCTTTCAAATTTTCCTGATATTTTAACATTAATTTAGTGCCTTTAAATAACGATAATCATTAACAATTGTTGAACTGATAAACTCTGAAGGCACTGATTCTCAATGCAAGGTATCATCCACATTGCAGCCAAAAAGGATGCAAACATTCTTGCTATTTTGTATCAATAACCATTCAGAGAGCAGAAATTTCACTCAAACATTCTTTCACTATTAGAAAGTATAATTTTATTAAATTTATCTAGTATGTGCTTAAATATTTAATGTTTGTTGAGTGCAGCAGGTGTGAAGATGGTTCATTGGTCATTAATATCATTATTTTTTTCTTTCTGTAAAATCATTTGTCTTTAAAAAAAATAATTTAATTTCCCAGGCTATCATGAAACAATCAATGAACTCTGTTAATTAAGTCATCATAGTAAATGAAAAGATAATAAAGTTAATGTAATCTTAAAGAACAATATCTCACTCCAACTAATCATTCATTAATCAAATTACATATAGTGTTTTATAACTGGCAGAATAAAATAATAATATATATATATATATATATACAGTTGCAAGAAATATCTTGATTTTTAAAATATTTTATTTAGTAATTTACAACTGTACTTGATAAGTAAATACATTTTTTAAAAAAATAGTTTGTGTGTTGCTTGTTTTGGTTTCAAGTGTGTCTACATATTAACAAACATACATCTAAGTGCAAAAGAAAAGTCACATTTGTAGAGCTCCAAAATAACAATTCTCATTGCTGATGGTCTTCTCATGTAGTGAAGTACTTCATCTTTTTTCAACCATACATGGAAAAATCTCTAAGAGGAGTATTAGAATTCATCAAATGGAAAAGCATGTTCACAAATAAGAACAGTGATATTAAAATCGTCCTTATATAAAAGGGCCCAATCTTAGGCTGTGACCTAATTCCACTTGTGTAAATGTAGGATACTGATTACCTCCCTTCATATTTTTTTTTTTTTTGGGGGGGGGGGAAGTGCACAAAACATACCCATGTAAATACAAAAATAAGTTAAATAACAATGCTTAGGATAAATCAACTTATGGCTATAAGAATAGATAAGCTCTTTGTAAGTGTTGTGGAACAAATAATATTCACTATATACATTTTCTCTTAAATGCATTTCTTCTTTTAGGCTAATAAATTTCTTAAATCAAGTGATGTCATATCATAAAGTAAATAATAAAAAAAATCAGTCCTTTGCATCAAATAATAATAATAATGATAGTGGTGATTAATAAACATGCTTAATCTTTCTGACTAAGCCCTAAACACTTTACTACTAAATAAATACATACTATCATAACATAATTACCCAACAAAACACTTCACTACTAAATAAATAAACATCATTCATAACACATATAGCCAATAAAGCACTTTACTACTAAATAAATATAAACTATTGTAATACATAAACTCAACAAAGCACGTTACTACTGAATAAATATACACTATTGTAACATATACCAAAACAAAGCACGTTACTACTGAATAAATATACATTATCATAACACATATACCCAACACACTATCAAAGTAAAACACTGAATTTGTCTTTTAAATTCAAAATAAACAATTTTATTTTTCATTTTAAAAAGTATTCAGTAATATACAATATATGATTGTTTTAATCAAGTAAGTTTTTCAGTAGCCAATATATTTACTGCAATGGTCAAGCGCGAAACCACAAATATTTTGCTCTTCAACCTGCAATGTCAATATACACACACGTGTGCTTTATTATAAAGCAAAATCATAATATAATCAAATTAACCTAATCAAAATGGACCCATGTCAATAGTGCGAGTCTAAAAATGCATAAAACAAAAATTATTATCAATACAGTTGAACTGTACATACCCCCAAAGATCCCTATATTAAATATCTTATTAAACATAAATTTTAAGGGCTATTTTTGAATGTTTTGCATTTAGTTTATAATTGGAAATTCTTTAGGGCATACCATAATAGTCGTACTCTAATATTTTTACCAGGTATTACATGTCCATGTAATGTCGTTAATACAATTGTTGCATGTTTGTGTGCATGTTAATAAAAGCATAATGCCTTGTTGTAAATCTAATCTGACCCTGGATAAGGTCTTCATAATAAAGCCAACTAGTTTGAAGATTTTCTTATGCATGTATCCATGAGAATTAATAACATAGTTTATTATTAAAGATGAGTTGGGTTTTTTATGCATGTGCACATTTTATTTATCAGAATATGTGTGCAAGATATTTTTAGAAAAAAATATTTGAGTGTGATATTTTAATGATGAAAGATAGTTAAATCAACTATCCTTTAACATTTTTTTTACAACCAGTAAATCTATTATTGTTTTAAGGGTTGATTGAAAGCAAATATTTAAGAAATTGTTAGGACAGGGAAGAAAAATATTAATAGTAAGTTCTCAACCAACTGGCAAAATTTATTTCATATGATTATGAACCAAACCATAAATAATGTACAGTATTTTCCCCTTATAGCTCTTTCCATTACACTTATAGTATTTCCCCCTTATAGCACTTTCCATTACACTTACAGCATTTCCCCCCTATAGCACTTTTTATTACACTTGCAGTATTTCCCCCTTATAACACTTTCCATTACACGTGCCTACTGTTAAAAGTGCTGCTCTGGCACATAGTGATATTGCTTATACTACAGATTTTGAATATGCTGCAGGTGTAACTATACTCTAACCCAGGGGTCTTAAACTCGCGGCCTGCGGGCCAATTGCAGCCCGCCAGACGATATTTTGTGGCCCCCACTTGATATTAAAGTTAAGTGATAGTGCGGCCCGCACGTTTTTCTCATGCACCCTGGGAGTTTTATAGTTTTTGTCACCTGTGGGCTACCATACCTCAGGATCTGCCATTTCCCAGCATGTAAGGCGCTCATGGATTCTGGCACACCATTCAGTGGTGAGAAGTATGTTGCAGGAAAGAATTTGATCACAGGTTTGCAGATTTCAAGAAACACAGAACCACCTTTCAAATATTTGCTGACCCTTTCTTCAATGTGGAAGATGTCCCTCCTGTGCTTCAAATGGATCTAATTGACAAAAGTGTAATTCTGAACTCAAAGCCAAGTTCAGGGAGGTGAGTGGAAAAGCAGACAAGCTTGGACAGTTTTTGAGAGAATTGCCCCTTACCTTCCCTGAGCTTTCTAGGATGTTCAAGCGGACCAAGTGCCTTTTGGGGAGCACCTATCTGTGTCAATAGCTCTTCTCCACCATGAACTTGAATAAGTCAAAATTCAAGGACAAACTTACTGATGAACATCTTCAAGCCATACTGAGGGTCACAGTGGCTTCCTCCCTGAAGCCAAATGTGTCTGAGCTGTGTAAGAGGAAGTGTTGCCAGGTCTCTGGCAGCAGGGAATAATGATGCGGCCCAGCTTCACCCAGATTCTACTTCCATTGGCCCCCAGGCAAAATGAGTTTGAGACCCCTGCTCTAACCCTTATACATTGCCTGTGAATTAAACCTAACAACTGAATCAATTCTGATTTGTCAATTTTACTGTAATTAATATACAACTTTAAAATTCTGCTCTTTTTTGCAGTAGATTCTGTTGTGTTTATAATTAAAGTAACATTTCAAGAATTAATGAATCATTCATCTGCATCATTCAGAAAAAGGAATATTGAAAAATAAATGGTATGACAATCACTAAATTTAAGTCCAAAAATAGTGAATATTTAGAAAGAGAGAGTTAAATAAAAATTGAAAATTTATTTACACAGCATGTTATGTACAAGGCTTTGATCATACAACTGTATAACACAGATCATTATGCCCTCCCTGGCATCTATAACTGAGGATCATAATTACAGACAACCATCACTAGATTTGAAACATACAAATAATTCAAGATTGATAACATGTGAATACCTGAAACTGCACTAGAATAAGCACACACAAAAAAGGCATGTGAAACTTCCCCCCTCCCCTCCTCTCCTGCCTCTTTTTTTTTTGTTGAGAAAAATGCCCACACAGAAGGAAATAACACAGAAGTAAACTCACTATGCAATATCAAATCTGAATGTAATGTTATGATGTGAACATAAATGACTGACTACTTATAGGTATTGTTTGACTTGCATTCTGGCTTTAACAGAAATCAACATAAAGTTAAAGGAAAAAGTTTTGAATAGGACATTTTAAAATTAATGAAGTTTCTTTGCAAAACAAATCTCGACTTGTCAGGTAATGTTTATTTATGCACAGTTTTCAAGGCCGTTTATGAGCACCTTGAGAATCACAGCCAGGGGCACAAGTGATGTCTCTGAAATAAACAAACTATTTTTTCCCCCTGATATTATTAATGGTGTTAAAATGAAAACCTATAAATTAAATTGGTTTAAATCAAACAAGACCTATAATTTGATCAGACAGGGAGCTAGACTTGAGGCGTGACACTAAAACAGATGGGAGTTCAAACAGATTGACGTCTATTTACTTACACACAAAGTTTTACAACCTTCTGTAACAATCATAAGCAAATTTACTATGCATTTTGCAACATGTCAACATACTGAAATCAATATGTAGGATATTTACTTTTAATTATTTTGCGTGAGCAAACATTATAACTCACTTTCACACAGAAACTGACAATTTAAACTGATATATGCATGTAAAAGACTATAGGACTTGTTCTACTAGTGTCAGTAACACAAACTATCAGACACTGCCATGATTTTTTTGTTACAGGTCTGATGAACTATTTTGATATAATGAACCTGGGTTGATTGATTGCTATGTTCTGTTGGCATCTATCATGTTCTAATGAAATAAATCAGATAAAAATTCCTATTTTGTTGGTAAGATGAATCACAACTCACATAAACTGCAAAATTCTAATGCTTTCAGTGTGAAGAGTTTTTTTGTACATGGATGTTAGGGGTAATGAAAGCAATTTCTAAACTGTGAAATCCCAGCAAAGTAATTATTCTAGAAATTGCTTCAAATCCTTTTTTTGCTTAAATAATAGTGAAACAGATAATGTTCAGCATAAATACAATTATCATGTTCTGATTGATTGTCATGGAAAATGAAATGTTATGCTTAAATAATGACATTGTCTAACATGATAAGCAATACAAATGTGTATAAAGCAGTATACAAGAAATTAACACAACATGAAAATTCAAAATCTTTACAGATATGCAAATAAATACAATTACAACTGAGCTTTCACTTGAATGGCCTTAATCAGTACAACATATCTATGATGAATAATAAATATATATAAATAGAACAAATGCTTTGTTCTGATAAAGAATTCTTAGATAAAACATCTCTTGTGTGTACATATATGTGTATTTATATGAGAAAGAGGGAGAGATTTAAATACATTCTTAGAGTATACAAGCAAAACATAAACCACCAACATATTAAAATATATTTAATGTACACATTAATAACCTGTAAAAAATGGTTAATATTTACTATTAAACAAAGATGCATTTCATTAACTCTAATGATAAACTACAGCAAATTAGTATAATGACTGATAAAATGTATCTTCTACAAATCTAAATACTTCTGTTCGATGATTTGTCAAGCAAATTACTAATGAGGATATAAAATGGGTGCCTACTATTTTAATTTAGGAAAGGCTGCTCTTGTTTGTATTGCACTTATGAATTTCTCAAGCATACAAAAAAAAGTAACAATACCAACTTTTGTTTATATAATAAATAACAATCACACTTTCAAAACTTTCCAATTTTATACATCATTAATTTAGGTGATATATATATATATATATAATAAACATACACATAATGAAATTATGCATTAAGGAGAATAAGATGATAGTGACCTATTTTACTAAGGCAACTTGTGCAACAATGTACAATCCATTGTAATGAATGGATATAATCCACATATGCAACTTGCACCATGAAAATGTGAAAATCACAGATAGAAAAAATAATTAAAAAGTACAATTTTCAAGAAATTTTACAGCAACATTTCTTGTGTTCAGCCATTTCTCAGATTTACTGGGGTGGAGTGAAGTGCATGTACACACAATCACTCAATGCTAACACTTGCATATTTTGTGCAAAGAAAAGTCACAAATGAGTGAAATTGGATACAATTTTGGCATTGAGGTAAGTACTTTGGAATAAATTTCAAAACAATAACTTCCCAAATTAGGTAAAGATACTATTTAAACTGTTGAATATTAAGTAAAAGGTGATAAAATTTAGTAGACAAACATCAGCAAAGTTTTAATTAATTACAAACAGTGATGAGAAAAACAATTTTTAAGTTTGTCTAAATCTATCAGAGCATAACTTCAAAAAAAGATTGAATTTGTTTGGAAAATATTACCATATAAGTTAATGCACAACCACATTAATCTAACTAAATACAAGGAAATGTTCCCTTAAAAAGAAAGCAGGTTTTATATGCAATTAAAAAAAAATCAAAAGTGTCTGAATTAAAACAACATCTAATTGGCTTGATATGAACAAGAGAACTCACAAAATCCTGAATAAGACTTAAGTCCAAGCAAAGGACATTTCAATTTGGATAATGGACATAACCTTACATGTGAACTGACAAGTAAAAAATTAATACAGTGGACACAATCACTACTACTGATTTAAATGTGACCCAAATCACTAGACACATTTGATGGAGGGCTTGGAGACTGACCTGGTTGTCCAAGGACTAACACAGTGGGCATACTTGGTCTGGACAGCATGATTTGTGGAACATGTGACCTGAAAAGGGTTTGCACAGAATAAAAGTAAGAGTTACTTTTCTTTAAATTGTAGTGAATATAGTAAAGCCAACCTTTTATAAGCTAAAAGAAAATTTTTCAGAAAAAGAAATGAGAGTTGTATATGAATCTTTTTGTATTATACAAATCTGATTTCTACAAGTGAAGCTTAACTGCTGTTTAAATACATTTACTCAAAAGCCAATGCCACAGATGACTCATAGAGCTGATTTTAGCTTATTTTCTATTTATCAAACCAATCAGCAAATTCCATATTCTTATCTGTAAATAAAATATTTTGAAAGAGGATTATTTACTCGATGAGTTATGTTTTACTAATCAGCTGACCTGAATGGGTGAAAAAAAATGTTCCAACTTTTTAGGATTTCGAGTACAACTTTATGATTCATCTAATGTGTGGTGTATATTTGTAAGATTAACTCCAATTACACTTGAGAGAAACACAACAGCAATCTTTTTTAAAAATGAAAGGAAGCATCAGACATAAATGTTTGTACATAGATAGATTGCCATCATCAGCTACTTAAGGACTGTTTATAGAAAGAATGGCAACAACAGCCGCTAAAGGTCTGTTTATAGAAAGAATGGCAACAACAGCCGCTAAAGGTCTGCTTATAGAAAGAATGGCAACAACAGCCGCTAAAGGTCTGCTTATAGAAAGAATGGCAACAACAGCCGCTAAAGGTCTGCTTATAGAAAGAATGGCAACAACAGCCACTAAAGGTCTGTTATAGAAAGAATGGCAACAACAGCCACTAAAGGTCTGTTATAGAAAGAATGGCAACAACAGCCGCTAAAGGTCTGTTTACAGAAGAATGGCAACAACAGCTGCTAAAGGTCTGTTTACCAGAAAGAATGGCAACAACAGCTGCTAAAGGTCTGTTTACAGAAAGAATGGCAACAACAGCTGCTAAAGGTCTGTTTACAGAAAAGAATCCTGATCAGCTCTAAAAGTCTGAATTGCAGAAAGAATGTCAACAACAGCTGATAAGGTTCTGTCATAGAAAGAATAACAATATTAGTTGTTTAAAATTTGTTCAAAGAAAAAAAACCGGCAACATCAACTCTTAAAGATTTATTTACAGGAAAAAATAGCAGAATCAGTGGATACAGGTTTTGTAAAGAAAAGCTGCACCAGCTTCTAAAGGTCTTTTTACTTCAGAACACTAATATCAATTAGTAAAGGT
This sequence comes from Sinotaia quadrata, assembly GCA_028829895.1. Taxonomy (NCBI): domain Eukaryota; kingdom Metazoa; phylum Mollusca; class Gastropoda; order Architaenioglossa; family Viviparidae; genus Sinotaia; species Sinotaia quadrata. The sequence goes on from CM054184.1 coordinate 14,958,384, forward strand.
ATGTTTACAGAGAGAAAGTTAACATCTCCTAATGGTTTGTTGAAGGAAAGAATGACAATATCAAAAAAAAAATCTCCTCATCACCCCATCCACAAAATCTACTCTTAAAGGTTTGTTCATTGAAAGAATGGCAACATTAGCTGCTAAAGGTTTGTTCCCAGAAAGAATGGTAGCATCAGCTGTTAAAGGTTTAAGTAGGGCAACATCTCCTGTTTTTAGCACCCACTAAAGGTTTGTTTACAGAAAGAATGACAATATGAGTTACTAAAGGTCTGTTAACAGATAGAAAGGCTGCATCAGCTTTTAAAGAGGTTTGTTTAATGAAAGAATTGCAACATCAAATATTAAGTTTGTTGACAGAAAGAAAAACAGCATCAGCTCCTAAAGGTGTGTTCATAAAATGAAAAGCAACATCTTCTGTGTATGTATAACTAATATCTCACAAAAGAACTAACCACAGATGAAAATGTATATGCCCGGCTCTGAAAGTGACACTGGCTCTGTGACGGGCAAAGTGCAAACTTCACACATCCTGAAACACAAACAGAATTATTTTCTTTACTATTGTTTTCTATTGTAAAATGAAACTGACAACTTAAAAATATGCATAATTTTAGAAAACATTATTTTCTGAATACTCATCACTAACAATAAACACTGTGGATAACTGAAACATTCAAAACATCTCATAAGCTGTTACCAAATTCAGTATTAAAAAAATAAAATAAAAATGCTTTCTTGACAACTATATTTAATTAAATGGCAAAAGCTTCATAAAATATGATTTTAAAGCAGATTTGATATGTCCAAAGTTTCTTCCCTTTAACCATAACATACATTGTCAAAATGTTGTAAAAATGAGTAATGTGCTTTAAAAGAAAATCTGAAGCAATGTTTTAGGTATATCATAATATTAATAGCCAGGTACTAAGAGCCGAAGTGGATAACACAACTTATTCAGTACAAAATCACTGTAATGTGTTTTTCCTTGTCTTTAATTATAACATTTTATAAACAGATACGTTTTCAAGCCAATATTCATCTGTCATAATCAAGATATTACTACATAACTGTTTAAGTTGACCTTGCACAAACCTGTATAAGTTAACCTCATATATACCTGTTTAAGCCAAACTCACATGTACTTGTTCAAGTCAACATTGCATATACTTGCTTAAGTGAACTTCACATTTACTGTTTAAGTCAACCTCACAGACACCTATTAAAGTTAATCTTGCATTTATCATTTTAAGTCAATCTTGCATATACCTATTTAAGTCAACTTCATTTGTAGCTTGGTAAGTCAACCTCACGTATACCTGTGTAAGTCAATCTCACACACCTATTAAGCCAACCTCATACACACCTGTTTGTTTGTTTCACACATATCTATTTAAGCTAATCTCACACTTACCTATTTATGCTAACCTCACACTTACCTATTTAAATCAGTTTTTATACCCCAATGACAATCAGGGTCTTCTGCCAGTTGTGTCTGTTGGACATGAGTACCTGAGAGGCGGCGAAACTAAATAAATAGAGATTTGTTCAAATTATTAATTTTTAAAAAAATGATGTTGCTATTCAAAACATGTCTATCTTTAAATTAAATAATACACAATTACACAGTTGACTCTTGATTATTAAGTGTAATGGAGGAGTTAAAAGGAGGAAAAAAGCAATGACAGTCCTTAACTGGATAATGCAAAGTGTACAGAAAAATGTAATGTGGCCCATAATTGATATAAACTTAAGATAAAAAAGGTTATTCCCCCCCACCCCGCCCCAATTCTTTAAAAGTTTAAATAACAAAAGGTGTCCTTATTTCAGTCCCATTATCTGTGAAAAAAAATCAATTTGATTTTTAAGTTTAAAAAAAAGCAAGAATGTCAAATGGCAATGACATTTGCCAAATAAAAACAATTCTGCTTTTCAAGTATGAGGTGTGTCTAAATAGAACTATTCTCTGTTATGAAATAAATGCTGTTAACAGAGAATAGTTCTGTCTAGACACACACTATACTTTAAAAGCAGCAGTGTCCCCCCAAAAAAACAAAACAACATTTTGTTATTTTTTAATAACAAGTGCTTCTGCTATTGGCACAGTTCATTTACATTTTAAATTTTGCTTCCATTCCTTGATAAATGTGTTAACATTTCCTGGTAAACTTTTATAAACTATGACACATGCAGCACTGTCAGTCATTAATGTTAATTTCATTCCCTGGTAAAGTTTTATAAACCATGACACATGCAGCACTGACAGTGATTAATGTTAATTCCATTCCCTGGTTTTATTTGCAGCTCTGAGACACGAAATCCTACAGGTGCAATGTGAAAAACTTAACAAATAATTAATCAGAATGTGTATAAATTAATGCATGATATCAGAATCTAATGAAATAAACACAAGTACTTTAATAGCTCTACCAGTAGAGTGTTTTTTTTAAATTTTAGAAAAATCCCTTAAGACTCAGTCAAACTTTACAGTCAACTACATTGATCTCTTAAGTTCAACATTTGGTAACATCAAGCCTTGAGGTCACCTGGCAAATCCTAAATTTAACTCAAAAGATAACATCCAAAAAGACTGTTAATGAATGAGAAACTAAATAAATTTACAAGTTGCTTCATTACTCATGGCAAATGAGACAGAAACATCAGCACAGTCATTTAGCTTGGAATTGATATTCTAAATCAGTGATATATAATATCCAAATGAAAATGAAAAAGTACACAGTACATATACGTGATAGAGTGTAAGTCTAATTCAGATTGAATTAAAACCATAATAAGAAAATAAAACATTTGTTAGAATTAAAGTTTGTAGTGTTTAATACATCCTAAAATTAACAATAATTGGAAATAATAGATATACATGTATGTGGGTCAGAGAGTGTTGTCTCCTTCGAAAAAACTGGAATTCCATAAAAACTTTCTACAGTTCTTAATCATTGATACTAGTGATAGACTACATAAAACACAGGCAGTCTTTAGATAATAGTGTGGCCTTAGTGCTCTCTAGGACAATGATTAATTCTTACTTCAGATACATCTGATAACACACATGATAATACAAAGGGAGCAGAAAATACTAACAGAAGCATTCTAACATGATAACTGTATCAGCAAATAACAATTATAATCATAATAATGAATAGAAAGAATGAGAAAAGAAAATACCAGATGCTGATAGCTTTGGCCATCAATGTTATCACCACAAGCAGCCTTTTCTTGCACAACTGCATACAGCAACTGAAATATAAACCATTTGTATGACAAAAGTTTTGACCAAAGGGAAATAATAATTTAATTCATTAATTTTACAGGTAAAGTAACAATGGGTGCTGGAGAAGGGACATTTGAAAATATAATTTTGAATTTTTAAAACTAAATAACGATATTATTTCATTTTTTATTAGTCACATCAATTTTGTGATTTCTGGCAATAACTAGGTTTCATCAAAAAGGGAGCAAATTATTTGGGCCTGAGCAGATAGTTATGCAAAGAAAAACAGAGTTTTTCTACATAAAAAATTATTTGCCTGAATACTTACCACATAAAAGTAGAGTATGGAACTATTTACATCAAACAAGCCAAACTACAAGCCCACCCCTCCAAAATAGGGGAGAGAAATAAGAAAGATAAGACCATGTATTGATTTCTCTCAGGAGACAAGACAGATTTCTCTCAGGAGACAAGATATTGATTTCTCTCAGGAGACAAGACATAGATTTATCTCAGGAGACAAGACATAGATTTCTCTCAGGAGACAAGACATAGATTTATCTCAGGAGATCAGGCATTAATTTCTCTCAAGACACAGATTTATCTCAGGAGATCAGGCATTAATTTCTCTCAAGAGACAAGACATTGATTTATCTCAGGAGACATTGATTTCTGGAGACCAGAACTGGCTTCTCTCAGATCAGACATTTGATCACCAATCAAAAAATATACATGTTCTTTCATTTTTACATTTAGAATATAAATGAAAATGAGAGGGGGCTAAAAGGTGACAAGAAAAACATAAGCAGTACTATTAAAGTAAAAAAACAGCCCATGTGCCAGTTAGCAAAAAAGGAATGAAAATATGCCTCATCAAATCTCGGAGACAGACAAAGGGATGACAGGAATGAAAATATGCCTTATCAAATCTCGCAGCCAACAAAATAATGTGTGTGAGAGTGAACCTCTTCTGAACTTTACCTTGCAAAAATGGTCTTTCCTTGCTGAAGCTAAAAACTGATACTAGAAAGATCGAAAAGAATAATATAATTTTGGAACTGACTGCTGTGAGCTCTTTCATTTTGTTATCTTTCATTTAAAAAATTTTTTTAAAATATTTTTTGGGAAAATGTAAATAACTGCTCCTATTTTGTACTTATCTTGTTATATAATAGAGAAATGATCTCTGCCAACAAAGAAAACTGAATATAAAAATAAATTATAACTCAATAATATACCATCCATCACATAATATATCATTACAATTAAAAAATATAATATTGCAGTGATTTTTTTTTTTTACAATAATTACTCAACTAAAAATGAACACAATATTGATTAAAAATACCACAAGAACATACAAAATGGTGTCACCTGCCTAAATGTAATTCAGCACCAACAAAAGATTACCTGAGGTGATAAGCAGTTTGGCTTCTTTGCCCAAAGGTAGTTGTCTATTTTCTCTAGCATGTTGTGAATGATTAGTCTAATAAAATAAAAGAAACAAAAAAAAAACATATTGTAAACATTATTTGTCATCATATAAAAGCAGTTAATAAGTTAATTATAAGGAATTTAAAGTTGATAAGCATTGCGATTCCCAACCTTCATAGATCTAAGGACCACTTTTCTAACTACATATAAGTTGCAGACTACCAGTTTATATGTATAAGGAGGTTCAAAGCAAAATCAAAGCACTTAATGCTAAATTGATAACGCAGCCAGGGCCCACCTGATAATGTACTACAGACCAAAGGCTGGGGACCAATGCTTTAGATAACAAAGATTGAACTTCAAAAAAGAAAGTTCAAGAACAATAAATCATACTTATGGCTACTTTTCAACTTCTCATTTAAGCTGTTTTACCTTTTAAAAAAACCCAAGAAATTCAATTTCAAGTTTACAGCACACACATATCCATCAAGTGAGAGAGACGAGTGGTGTCTTCTGGAGAATTATTAATAACATAAATTAAGATTCTCATCACTTGTAATTAGTTATGGATGATTAAATAATAATAATCATCATAACCAATAACTAGGGTGGTGTTGCATCTAACATACTAAAACTGACAGCATACCAAAACACAAGAGTTGATTACATCTTAAATGCTAAAGTATAATTCATATCTTAAGAAAGTGTAATTCACATCATAAACATGAAAATGTCATTCACAATTTAAGCATAAAGCATAGTTCATACTTCAAGTATGATAACATAGCTCAAAACTTAAGAATGAATGCATAATTTACCCCTTAAAGCAAGAAACACTCTTACCTTTGCTGGTATCTTATTGCTGAGAGTTGCATGCACTTGCGATAGAACTCTTCACCAAGGCAACTGGCACCGATTTTCTGACCATCTTTGTCTGTAAAGCATTCCTGTATGAGACTGATGGCTGCCTTTGGCCCAACATGGACTGCAACTAAAACACCCAGAGCTGTCCAACTTAATCCCTGGTGGTCTGGGTCATTAAGTGAAAAGAAATCAATGCCTCTTTGAGAATCTACAGAAAGTGTTTGTGATGTGTTTGAAAAATCTGGTGCAGTGCTCTGATGAAATAGTGTAGTGGTTTGTAAATCTGAATGCTGCAGGACAATGGTCTCTGTTAAATTCTGATTGCTGTTCAGGGTCCATTGCTGGGATTCAACAGGTTCTACAAAAGCAGTGGTCAAACATTGCCTCTCACTCTCCATTTTGCTTGTGCTTGATAATGAATTTATTTCATCATTCATTTTCAACAGACCTTGACTCTGCAAGGTTTGTTCTGGTAGGTCAGTTTGTTTACAATGAGATTTCAATTTATAATTCAAATGTTCATCAGCCATATACGGTGTAGTTCTCATTTGGTCTGAGCTTGATGCAGATTGGCTCTCCAGTACTTCAGCTGCATATTTCACTTCCAGCGATTTAGCACTTAATTGTGAATGAAGGAGATTTGCATTATTGTCAAGGATTACTGCATCAGAATTTTCTTGTCCTTTAATCTGCTCAGGAAGAATTGGTGAGCCATTTTCACTTGTCCTGGGACTGAAGTCTGGCATGAAGTCTGGCACTAGAGACATTTCTCTGTTCCCTAAAAGTGCAGTTCCTTGGATCTCTTCTGCATCAGTGCCAAAACTCTTGAAGGAAGGTAAATGCTTCATTTGCTTTTGTTTATAGAGGAGCAGAAGAAATCTCCATTCATCTAAGTTCCGTGGGGTAAAACCTAGGAATAGAAGAAAAAGAAGCAAAATTATGAAACTTCATATACAAAGAGATTATTTAGAAGCCTGATAATTTCATTAATAATATTTCACTTTTATTTTCACTGTTGTCAAAATACATAATAAAGTATCTTTTGCAAATGATATTTTATTTCTGCTATGCAAGAAAAAACACCAAATGACAAAAGTATAAGCAAATAACTAAATGGCCAAGAAAAGAAATAAAAGATACAGAACAGAATTATAATTTTCTCACCATAACTCTTGGTTCCATTCAATAAATTTAAATCATCAAGTTCAACTTCAGTATGTAAGGCTTTTTTCCATTGGTTAGTCTGCACCAGCAGTTTTAAATAGCCTGGCCAGTATCTAAATATGCATAAGAATATGGTACATGTTAATATTTTCACTTTTGATACAGTATGTTTTACACTAAACATTATATATTTTAAATTCTCAGTCAAATCACTGAATTATATTGGTCTTTGGAAATATGAGTGAACTGATGATTGGGTGAATGGAGAGTGATTTTTTTGTGTTTAATTTGTCCAACTGCAGTTTTTTTTAAAAACTGTATTGACATATTCCTCATGTTTTGACCAATGACAGCCAACTCAAGGATACTCTAAACAAATAATAAAATACTACTGAAACAAAAACTATTCAAAACAAATCATCCAGTTACGCTGATCTTTGTAATCTTACCAGTACTTGAGAAATAAAACTAAAACTTTTTTCATCTGTTACCTGTGTACCTGTGCTCAGATTCTGAGAATGCTCATGGATCAAGAATACAATGACTTAATCTAATGAGCCTATCTAGCAAGCTTAACTTACATGTGTAATCACACAATTCTGATTAGCAAATCTACTTTACCTGTGTTCAGGTTCTCAGACTGCTCTTTGGACCAAGCATACAATGACCTACACTAGCAATTCTACTTGAAAGTGTACTTTACCTGTGCACCCAGCAAAGGGGAAGGAAATCTGACACTTCAGGGTCTTTCACAAGAGACAGAACTATGTTGAGTCCATCACTGATAATATCAGCAGACAGTTTCAGGTTATCTAAATTCCCCTTTTGCTCAGGTGAGCTGAAGCTTGCAGACTTGAGGTTTAACAGGCATTCCAAGACTGTCATTCTGCCTTCCTTTGAAGAGCAAAGGTGCTGTAACACTGTGGACCTGCAAGAAGTTTACAAATAGTAGAGAATCATTTTCCTCTAGATATTCTCTTTTGTGCCAGTTTAAAACAAAACAAAAAAACAACAAAGCAACTGGCCTGAGACCCATGAATATTATTACACTAAAGGTATTATATGATCCAAACCAGGATGGAATAAAAGAAAAGGAACACTTGAACAAAGTGGTATTCTGCAAGCTTGGGAGTGTAACCTTCCTTGTAAATATCCATTTTTTTTTTCTTAAACTGGATGTTTAACACATATGCACATCAACTTCCCTTATATATAACAATTTCCTTTGGATTACTCTGGGTGTAACTATGTGTGCACAATAACTACTTGTATATACCCATTACCCATTTTCTTTGGATTACCATAAAAATATAAGGACATATGCCCAGTAACCTCCATGGTATATAACCATTTCTCTTTGAATTACCCTGGATGTAAATATGTATGCCCAGTCATCTCCCTTGTATATATCCATTTTCTTTGGATTACCTGGGATGTAATTATAAATATGTATGCAAAAAACCTTCCTTGTGTATATATATACTCATTTTTTTCTTTTGATTACCCTGGTTGTAAATATGTTATAATCACTTGCCATAATAAACAATGGCTGGGCACTTTACTTGTTCTTTGTACATTTTATTATGGTTTTTCGTGTTCACAAACATTTACTGAGATAAAATGTAAAATATTTCCAGATGTTCATTTTAGTATTAACTTGTTCATGACTATTAAGAAGACTATTATTATTAAGTTGTCAACTTCTGACACTTTTATAAAACTAGAAAATGTAAAGCTATTAAACAGTTTACAACCAGCTCTATTAATAATTTTTAATGCAATACAATAATTAAAATATTAAAATGAAAAATATAATAAAAATAAGTTATTATGAGATAAAGATTTAAACAATGAATGAACTAAATGCTACCTAGAAAACATTATCACCTTTAGCATTAATCCTAAAGTACATATTATGGTGGGAGGAATATGAGATGGGATGGGGGTGTAGTTTGCATATTTTGTTAATGATACTGTGTTAATATGTGCAATATTTAGTTTTAAGTATAACTAATTTAGTACTGTAAAATGTTTAGTACTTTTTTAATTAAGGGCTATAAATGCCTGTGTTCATCATCATCATCATTGTCATCATCATCATCATCAACAACATCAATAAATGTGTGTTATAAAATGTTTGGTATCTAGTTTCAGCAAAATATGATTATAACAGTATAACTATAAGATGTCAGTCCATAACACATACATTTAACCATGACACTTTTTCTTATCTGAAAACTACATGGATTTTAAGATCTTGTATGTTCATGGTTACATTCTCCAACAACAGTTTACAATGATGAAAGAGACATTCTATTTATCCATACATTTTAATGGCGCAATCAAGCCCTACAAAAGAAATGCATGTGTGCACGCACATACACACTCTTTTTTAAATTCTTGTATTTTTTCTGCCACTTAAAATATTTTGAGATGTTTCAACATTTAGACAAATTTTATGATCTCTATTTCTGAGGAAGTCAATCAGTACTAACCTTGTAGTTCCTGTTGTTGATGCCAACAGCTGTGCTAGATACTTCATGACAACTTGCATGCTTAACTTGCTTGAGCTGTGGTGAAGGTGACACAGATACAACAAATCCCTAATGTTCACTTGTCGCCGCACCTCAACCAAGAAATCCACAGTTCTCATAGGAGTGAGTGCAAATAAGCTGGACAAAAGATGGTAAACACTGAGAAATATAACAAAGATATGCAAATCTGGAAAAAGATGGTAAACATTGAGAAATATAATAAAAATATGCAAAATCTGGGAAAAGATGGTAAACACTGAGAAATATAACAAAAATATGCAAAATCTGGGAAAAGATGGTAAACATTGAGAAATATAACCAAAATTATGCAAAAGCTTAAAAGAAAATCATATTATCACAAAAATTAGTCATATCTGGATTAAACTAATAAAATCAAGTTTGCAATAAATTACCATTAATATTAAAATGTTTTCTTGTTACTCAAGAAATTACTCCTGGGCACTGGGTACAGTCATCATCCTAAATGTAGAACTCTGGTGTAAGTTAATAAGGCATAAACTTGCATGAAATTATAATATAAATAAAATAAGACTTAAGGCTTTGAAGAAGATTTATTTAAGATTTAAAGAAGAGTTATTCATTTTATAAAGTTTCATCATCTATTTATTAAATAAACAAACAAACCAACAATAACAAAATTCCATTGTGTATGATAAAAACTTGCAATAAAATGAAAACAGTTAGTTACTTCAACCTTTTGCTACCCAATTAAAAAAATTCATTAATTCTTTTTAATTTGCTAGGAGGTATTTCTTTAATTAATTTTCTTCTTTTCAGGATGAGTTGGGTATCAAAGGTCTGAACCAGTTCTGTCAGTAAGGACCGAGCAAAAATCAACAACAAAATTAGCTCACGGACACCTTTCTTCTGCGACAGTTCCAAAATCCAAAATCTCTAGCTCATGGACACCTGTCTTTGGCGACTGTTCCAAGATGTAGCTCATGGAGGCCTGTCTACAGCAACAGTTCCAAGACGTAGCTCACGGAGGCCTGTCCTCAGCAACAGTTCCAAAATGTGAGTGGCGCAGGATACCCTTCTCTCGACACAATCCTGTTCCCCTCAGATCTTTGCTGATGGACAGCTATTGTTCAAGGTTCGAACCCACGCAGAGTAATAAGGACAAGCTATTAGGTTGCCACGACGAATTGAGTGCGACAAAACACACATCTAACTCTATACTCTGCATGGAGGATATTCAGTTCTTTCCTCTCCGGTCATGACAAAGATGGAAAGAGTGTCCAGACTCAGTGTAGGCACCAGTCAGGGCCCATTACACCTCTCTGTAGTCCAGACGGCGCACACTGGTTTGAAGTAGTTCTTCTCTATTCTTTTATACATACACAGTTTTCACAAACAAGACTCGTGTGTATTCCTATGCTACAGACGCTAAGAAAGGTGCATTACTCTAAAGAGGTGCAAAACTCTAAAATATAGTCCCTAATGAAGCTTGTAATAAAAATACTAATAAAACTAAGTACGTTTTCCCTAATAAAATTTGTAATAAAAATTATTAGTAAAAACTAGATACATTTTCCATACATTGTAAATATAGTTATCAAACAACTAATACTTTACCAAATATATTTTTATAAAAATGTTGGAAAACGAACTTAGCAAACTTGCTAGGTGTACCTAAACAAAGCAAACAAGCGTCCTGACATTAATTGGAAAACGGACTGCTTTCAGCGCCCTTAATTTAACCTTTCACCCTACCCGCAGATGAGCCCTGCGACGTCCGACGTCCGCGTTTGGGTCGCGCATTGGGGGCAAGGGGAGACAATCAAGGGAGAAAAATAAATTTTCTGATCACCCCATCACACCCCCTCCCATGACAACACCTTTTCCTTTCTCTTCAAAAATGTTTTGTTTTGTGCATTAAATTGGTGAAGATATACATTTATTTCATATATGTCTATATTAGCATGTCCAGTTTCATTGATAATCATTATAAAAAAATAAATTCTCTGCAGAAAACTAGATATAAAACTCTAATGAAAATCTAATGCATGCATTTACACTCTGGTGCTGGACTTTTAAAGCTAATAAAAATTGAAAGGGGCTTCACCCACCTAGCAATATGTCCCAAAAAGGCAGCTTTGTTTGGCAATATTCCTGAGCGAAGATAATCAAATGCACCATTCACATCTTTTTCACTAATCTTCAACCAAACGATGTCACCTGCTCCAAGAGCTGTTGAAATTTAATAACAAACCTCTATAAACTGCATCCATAGTCTTTAAAATGAATGTGATTGACATTAATCTAATCTAAATGTATCTATAGTCTTTAAAATGAATGTGATTCACATTAATCTAATCTAAATGTATCTATAGTCTTTAAAATGAATGTGATTCACATTAATCTAATCTAAATGTATCATAAAAACTATCAGCAAAACTTGAAGAGGATTTAAATCTATGTATGGATGCTGAAAGCAAATAATTATTAGATTTGTATGTAAAGAAATGTGGGTTCTGAAAATGCCTTTTAAAAAAAAGAATGCTGTGAGTAAGAAAACAAAAATAAAATTAATTTTTATTAATCTATACCCTATCATGAACTCTGAAATGCATAATTTGCAAAGCAGGTTATTTAAGTCCTAACATATTAACAAGAACACAGAAGTTTTGTAAAGTCCTAAATGATGAAATTAAGTGGTATTTAAAGTCCAAACCTTTGGTGCTAAACGAATAATACTTTTACATTTAATATTAGATTTATATTGTGATTACATATTTTATTTGGTTTATGTACTACTCTCTTGCTTGAACTGCAAGTTTATGTGCCATAAAACTGTTTCCAGAGTGAAAACAAAGTCTAATATCTGGGCTTTGCTGGAACAAATTAATCATTCAAAATGTATATCCCACACTTGAATAATTATTTACAATTAACAAAAATTATTTCTGAAGAATGAATTCTCACACTTTATCAAGGATCTATTGCATGTTCTTGATGCTATCAGATATAAAGGACAAAAATTCAATGCAAGAATATAAGTGAAGATGCCAGAACTACAGAACTGGAAGCTTTATCCTCCTCTGCAGACCTTGTATGCTTTCAGCAGAGATGTCAACATAAATTACTGAAAGCATCTGCTAATATGATATGATAACCTACTATTTGTAATAAGTAAGAAGTTAAACTAGTTTGTAAATTTAAGAAATAAATTAAACTAACTTACCTTAAAACTGTTTTAATCTAATCTTCACTATTTTCAGGCAGATAAGTCGGGTGAGAGGATAGGGTGACTGGGTAGTAGTTGTTTTAGTTTTTGGTGCCAGTGTGTAAACACTTTTATTGGGAAACAAAAGAGATGAAACAAACTTACCTTGGCAACATGTAACCAAAGCACACCAAGTTTTGAAACAATTTTTCTCTTGCAAAGTATCAAAAATAAGACGCCTAATCCGCCAATGCGGTATAAGATGATAATGGAGAAGTAAAAACTGTGCTCTTTCTTCATCCTTTTTCACTTCTTTCAATTTAGCCTGTATTTCTAGCTGCTCTGCAGATACTTCTTCTATTCCAGAATTGGACTTCGGGTTTACATCTGTCCTAGTGAATTCAACAGACAAATGTAAATCCCCAGAAACATTTTCACAACATCCTTTGTCTTTCACCCCTTTGATCTCACTGGAATTATTTTCAACATCAGTAGAAGGAATGGAAGAAAATATGGCTTGAGACTTCTTTTTTCCTGCAGGATCTATCTCATGTAAACTTGAATCCAAAGTCTTGCCCTGGAAGACTTTTCTGTACACTTTCCCATCATGCAACTGCATATGTGCTTCCTCTTCATCCCATGAGGCAAGTGAGGGTAATGAGGCGAGGTGCCTGTATTTGGTGCTGACAATCAAGGGTTGTCCTGCAGGACTTTTACTAGCAGGAGAGGAGAAAATTTCTAACACACTGCCAAAATAACCACACTCAAAGCAGTGAGTCGCCAGAGCGGACAATGACAAATGCTGCTGTGGGGTGAGTTGGAATGGGTCTCGGGTATGACATATTTGTGACCAATCAACTGGGTCAGTGGAAGAGATGCCAGATTCATTCAAAATGTCACTGCTTTCTAAATTACTGTTATCATCTTTAGAAGCAATTGTCACCGTTGCAGTTTCACTGGAATCAGAATGGCAAGATATTTTTACTTGTGTTGGTGCCTGTGAAACAACATTCAAAGAGGTTTCAATATTGTGTTCTTTTTCACTCAAATGTTTTTTCTCTCCCACATTTAATTCTGGGAGATCATTGTCTTTAGCAACTGACTCTGTTTCCTTATCAGAGGTGTTCTGCTGGGTGTTGATGACATGACTGATATCCCCTTTGCTTTCTGACTCCAAGTCTGTGATTCTTGAAGTTAATTCTCTTTCCTGATTACGTTTAACTTCATTCAGTTGCTCATGAAGTTGAAAGAGAGTTTGGTTAAGGTGTTTCGCCCAGGAGTTTAAAGTTTGCTTTAACTTAATTTTATTCAAAAGAACAAAAGGATCCTTTAGTTCTGTTTCTGCTTCCTCAGTTTTCTTCAAAAGGGATGTAAGATCTACCTTCACGGGAGACTCTAAAGGTTGAGGACCTTTTACTGGCATATGTTTTTCATTTGCTGCTTCCTGGGATTTACTTTCTACACTCACCTCAGATTGGGATATTTGATGGTGTGGCAACTGAAAGTAAAAAACAACAGTTCAGTTTAATGCCCAACATATTTTAATACAACTTCCAAACAAAAGATTTTAACAAATACATTTTTTTTTAAAGTAATGAATTTAATTTAATAAAATTTACTACAACAATCAGAGAGCTGTTTCTAACTTTTGAGGATGTTGACATGATTGTAAATATAAACTTTATTATTAATTTTGATAAAGAAATATTTACACTTCGATATTGTGACACTCATGCTTTAAAGAGTGCTAAATTTTAATTTATTTTTACAAATAATTATCTCATCTCATATGTGCCTTTCTATTTTTAAATAATTAATTTTGTGCTTTGTCTGTTTTTCTAGACAATTAACTTTTGTAATCTTAAATGTTTCACCCATCTTTTTCCCTTTTTAGCCAGGTTAAACTTGGTGATCGAGTATTATAATGGCCACTGACCAATGTCTCCCTTTTAAGTGTCATGAAACAGAAGATTTGGCCATGTACCTTGTTTTATTAATGGTCTATAGCTTAACAGACAAGACTGATTTAGATATTGTTAATATCCCTTGAAACTCAGTGATCCACAAACATTAGGTTAGCATACCTCATCACCACCACCATCCCTCTTTGTAAGGAAGAAACACTGGATATAGTTCAATGAAGATGACTGAATTATGAATGAATGAGCTGGAAGGATGGATGAAAGGGCCAGATTATGAATGAGTTATTAGATTCAAAGTAAGGTACCGCGTTATGTAGATTTGTCATGTCAAAGGGCAGTCAGCTGCTGCTCAGTAAATCTAAGCAGCAAGATGAGGACTCCCTTACTAGGAGCTTAGTACATATTCTTCATGTATATAAATATCCTACTACACTGGGTATAATTACATAAAAGCTTCACAAATAAATCTGCTTATGGATAATAAACTCTCTACACCATATTTTATGAGGCTGACTATAGTCGTATTTATAGAACATTTACAGAAAAGGAAGGAAATTATTTACTCTGTACTTAAAATAAAACAAAAGTAAAATAAGATACACTTTCATGCTGTGCAAATAATCACTTGATGTACATAGATCACTCTCTTTAAGAGATGTTTTGAACTATTAATATTGTATCTTTATCATTCTTCATGTTTTAAAAAAATATAGATATAGTTGAATCTAGAACTAGTATTTACAGAAGAGTTACAGAATAAAAACAATTTATTTCAGAAAGTAAAATAAAATTTAAATTAAATTAAATTAAAAATAAAATAAAATAAAAATGAAAATAAACAAAAATAAAAATAAAATAAATAAAATAAAATAAATATTTGTGCTAAACTCTTACCATGGGAGCTGATGGTGGGCTGCTAGTGGTTGACCTAGATACCAGCAGGCTTTTGTCCTTCACTCGCTTAATGAGAGATCGTGTCGTACTGCTGATTTTAAAAGAAACCCTGGCGAAGAAAAATGCAAACAAAAATGTCAACTGGAAAAGGTTGGCTTCTGTAATATACTATTATTTATCAAGCTATCAAATAAGTGAATCTTAAGTCAGCAAGCTGAAATACAGACCCTAAAGAAATTGTAGATTTTTATTATCCCTATCACCTTAAGTTATTACCTTATGTTGTCACCTTATGTTACAAAATTACTAAAAATTTCCCATTACCAAAGCAAAGTGAATTCATTCTGAAACATTACCACAGCAAAGTAAATAATTTTAAAATTCAACTAACCCATTATCAGTTATACAATATTATGTTCCCAAAAATATCAAAGATTGCTACTGATAAATGGGCAGTGTTATGTCATTAAAAACTTCACCAAATATATCCTTCAGTCTTTAGTCATAAAACAGTTATCTTTCACTACTGTCTTAATGTGTGAGGGTGAGTTGAGAAGTTTCCAGAACGTGGATAGTTTTAGTGTGACAGTGAAAGAGTTAACATGGCCAGTTCTAGTGTGACATTGAAAGAGTTAACATGACCAGTTCTAGTCTTACAGTAAATGTCTAACATAGCCATTTTTTCAGTGTCAAAATAAAAGAGTTAACATGGTTGCTCTGCTTATTTGCGCACAGGTAAAAACAGAATCATTCCATGATTGTGGAGTTGTGGAGTTCTTTCGAACCTGACTGGCCAGTTGTAGTGTCACCATAAAAGAATTTTATTGTAACATGGCTGCTCTGCTTTCTGTATGCATCAAACACAGAGCAGCATGCAGTAATATGATTTCTGTCAGATGAGGGTGTTCCAGACACAGAACTCCATGACAGGCTTTCAGCACAATATTGAAACAGTGTTTTCACAGCTGCAGAGTGTACAAATGGATAATTGTGTTCCAAAACATTCAAACAAGTGTCACTGATAAAGAAAGATGTGGATGCCCATCTACATGCACTGAAGAAGGAAGTGTTGAACGAGCCCCTGCCATGACTCCTCCTAATCAACAGGTGATTGCATCCCAAGGTCATGCTCATGAAATCATCAACAAATGACTTGGTTTTCATAAACCTGTGAAACTCTTTGAGAGGCCACCATTTTGCCAGTGACTATACTACTCACCCAAATACATTTTTTTTCCCCCCTGAAGCATACACAAGCTTGTGGACTGGTGGACAAAAATGTTGAAAAGAACTGGGGATTATAGAGAACAATTATGCTAATTTGTACACACTCATTGTAAGTGCATAAATTGGTAAATAAACAAATGCAGATAACTTTGGTATGGTCATGATGTCAGAATTAAAATATTATCTCACAATACAAAGTTATTGCAATACCTTATGTTGTAGTCAGTATAGTATATTAGACTTGTGCATGCATATGTGTGTATGTATGTGTGTGTGTGTGTGTATGCATGTGCGTGTGTGTGTGTGTGCATGTGTGTGTTGTGGCATATGAAAGAGAAAGACAATACATTAAAATATTTTAAATCTATGCATACATTTGAGACCCTTTATGTTATTTGAGAACTATAATTATTGACAACACAGTTTAGTATTCCAATTTTCTTTTACAAATTTCCACACACAAAAAAAATGTTACTTTACCTCTTTGACAAATAGCTGGTACTTACTTGTCCTTCACAGACTGGATGTTTTTTAAGCGAGATGCACCAGTCAGAAGTCCTCTCATAGATGAGGAATCCAGCACATCCCTGCTGACTTCATTGATGCTTGTTGGTGATGTGGAGACTCCAAGGGCTGAGAGACGCTGGATAAGAGTTGGAATGACCTCATTGTCACCCCCCATCACACTGGTCAGTATGGCATCACTGTCACTCTCCATCACACTGGTCTGTATGACATCACTGTCACTTCCCATCAAACTGGTCTGTGACTTTTCATAGGAGCCAGCGAGGCTTCCATCACTGTGAGACAACTCTTCTGCATCTGTGGTAGAACCAATGATCGGATCTTCGACTTCTGCTGCAAAGGTAGTGATTAAGCCAGTTGGATTGGATGAGAGAATACTTTCATCATAAGAAGAGTCATCGCTTTCAGGATCGACTGTTTCTGCAGGCAAGTGAGTCATGTGATCAGAGGCTGATAAGGCATCAGTAGTGAAATTACCTGCATCCAACATTTTCTGCAAATTATCTCCACTTGGGCTAGCTATGGTTAACGATGCATCACCAGGCACCATCCCTCCTCCTTTCTCATTTACTTGAGGTGAGGATTCTAGTTCACTTCTATCCGGTGAAACTGTTTGCAAAATATTTGAATGCTTCAATAAGTCATCTTTTCCCAGTTGATTTGCACTCCTATCAGTAGCTAGACACTCTAATGTTGAATGTGAGTCACTGACGATAGTTACCAACAATGATTCGTCTAAGTGCTCATCAAAATTGCTGCCTTCCTCTTCAATACTATCAACAGTTGCTAAGGAAACTGTTTCAGGATCAGTTTCTATCTGTATATAAAGGTTTTCATTTTGTGCCCTCTCTGATGCTGAATCTGATGATAGTTCACGACGCACTTCTGCCAGTGAAAGAAATATCAAATTTATGATAAAGAAAGATAAACCTTTACTAATACAGTTTTATTTAAATTTAACAGCCATCCATATATTTTATACCTATGTACACATCAAATAATTTAAACCTTGATTTAAATAAATTTAGCAGGACCATTTTTGAGGAGAAAAAGCAAAATATACATTTCCAAACGTTAACTGAATCATGATTAAACTAGCTTAAAATTTTAACTTAAATAGTTAAAAGCTTTTTTATTTGATCATTGGTTTAATTATAATAAAAGGGATTAAAAAGGAATAAAGGATTAATAAAGTTCTGTGGATACAAAAAAAATTGCATTTATGTTATTTCAAAAAGAATAGGCTTATTTCAAACTCTCACCCTTCTTTTTCTTTTGTTTCAGAGCACCTGTACTAAGTGATCTCTTAAACCCATCTGTACAATGCAACAGACAAAAAAACAACTAAATGAGTCAAAAAGAGCATGCAGTACCATCAATTTAAGAAAAAATGTAGACATGAAAAATAAAATGAATCTTGAAGTTTAGGATTAGCAAAAGTATATTATTACACAGAAAATGACAGGAAATACTTAAGATGAGAAAAACATGCTGATGAGGATGAGAGAAACATTGATAAGGATAAAAAAGCATGCTGATGAGGATGTGAAGACACTGTTGTAGATAGAAACATGCTGATGAAGATGAGAGATACATGTTTATAAGACTGACAGAAACATACTGATTAGATGACAGAAGAGTGTTGATTAGGATGACAGAAGAGTGTTGATTAGGATGACAGAAGAGTGTTGATTAGGATGACAGAAGAATGTTGATTAGGATGACAGAAGAATGTTGATTAGGATGACAGAAGAGTGTTGATTAGGATGACAGAAGAGTGTTGATTAGGATGACAGAAGAGTGTTGATTAGGATGACAGAAGAGTGTTGATTAGGATGACAGAAGAATGTTGATTAGGATGACAGAAGAGTGTTGATGAAGATGATAGAATGATGAATCATGCTGATGAGGACAGCCCCAAACGTGACAAAACTGTCATGCAATGAAAATAACTGTTCTAGATATTACCTGCAGTGAGAGGAAACTCAACATCATTTACATGATGGCGCTTTTTCTTCTTTGTCAGGTGTTCTACTAAATCAGCATCAGATCCTGTTTGAAAAATCCTAATCTAAATTACTGAAAAAAATAATCCATTTTTAAGTTATAACATTAGACTCTAAGCCAGAGGTGGGCAAACTTTCCAGTGCAAGGGCTGCATATACAAACTTACACCTTGTCGTGGGCCACATAGTTCATTAAGTAAAATAATTAATATTAGAGATAGCAAAAACAAAAGTTTTCATCAATTCCTGAGATAAAAATAACCTACTCTGCAGTATCATGAAGATCAGTACTATCATCCAATGCAATAGAAAACCACTGAAAACTATCACTGGCCTTTAACACTTGTTCTTGAAGATTCACTGCAACTGCATCTATGCGATGAAGACTAGTTCTCTGTGATAATGGTATGCCTTCTACTTTTAACCTGGCTTTGAGACACATCACATGGTTACACTTCTCACAAAATAAGAAAGAAATGTTACACTTGAGAAATTTAAATAGCATGAACATAGGACTTGTTCCTAGACCACATGAAAACCCTTGGTGGGCCACATGAAAGCTCTTAGCCTGCTGCATAAAGGCCCATGGGCTATAGTTTGCCCACCCCTGCTGCCTAATGTAAAAAAGCATTACTTAAAATTAAATTTTTTTAAGTTAAGTGACTATTTATCTGTACAAGAAATTAAAATGCTGATAAAATGCTTGTACATAATAACATTGTTAAACCAGACATGCTTTGTGCTAAGTAGAAATTAAAATGCTGATAAAATGCTTGTATATAATAACATTATTAAACCAGACATGCTCTGTGCTAAGTACTTTTTTTTTTTTAATTTCAATTGGCATATGTAGTTCTGGATAAAGTTAAAAATAAAATAATGTACAACTAAATTTCCTCAGCAGAGACATTAAAATAAATGTAGTTAAATGGCAAGGGATATTTTTCCATCATACAACCAGATATGAATATCACAGCATTAGGGAATGCATTCACTTTAATACAAGCTTTCTGGGCCAAAGAATTACATGTATGCCCTTATTAAGATAACAAATCAATAGTACTCATCCATTTATCCACCCTTAATCAAGAGCCACATACTCTAATACTACTGCTATTTCTGTACACTCCTAACAAGGGTTGCCAGGTTGTGCGATTTTGCAAAATTCTTGAAGATTGTCAGCTTTTTTCCTTGTTGAACTGTGTTGTTGCTGGTTTTGTTTGAACCTAGCATCCTCTTGTCTGTAATTAAGTTACAACAAGAAGAATGTTTTCTTATCTTTGGCTAGCTGGTGACCTTGCTGTTTTTCTTCCTATCTTGACTTGCCAAGGTCATGGTTGACTGGATATGACAAGAAATATATTTACTTCCATCCCACTTGTGCGATGTGTACTGATTGCAAATGACAGGTTATTAGTAGAGTAAGCGACTGGACACTTAGACTCTGCAATTGCTTGTGTTTCAGGGTGTTTGGTTTCATCTTGATCTTTATCTTTGATTTCAATGTAGGATTTGGAATCTGTTCCTGATGTGATGTCATGTCCTATTGAGAGTCTACCAGTGTGATGCATGTCACACCAGCACATCGAGATAAGTTGTGATCGCAAATGTGACTACAGTGAGACTTGAACTTGCTCTGTTTGGCATTATGATGAAAACTAGGACATAATGTATATTACTTTTTTTCTAAGTACTGTTAACTTTTCTTTTATTAAAATTCTTGCTATTAACTGTTAAATCTCGCATATTTGTTAGTGAAATGTAATTTCTATCATTTGTTATCATAGTCTGAAGTGATAATCTAATGATTACATCTTGTTCTCCGTTCATCTATCTATAATTGTTGTACATGTACACCCATTTCATAAAATCGATTCTCAGCTTATAACTGAGTGGGGGCCTTGAATCAACTTGGCGGCGTACCAGTATATCGGCATAACAGTTGCAGATATACATATATAATCTGCATCGGCCCTCGTAGATGTCTTGTATCATAACTAATTACCAATATTTGATATAATTCATTATTACAAAGTCACCCCAGGGTACAGCGGCAACACAGCACACCATGAGGAATGTTCAAAACAATCTTCTTGAATTCTCAAAGCCACTCAAGCCACCATTTTCACTGTATTGGCTCTCGAACAGAATTCACGGGAATCAATTTACAGCAACACATTACTGATTAGTTTGATGATAACGTTGGATACACACACCAACGTGATCTGGTAGAGTACAGTAGTCACTGCAATTTGAAGCAGATCAAAGCATCAAACAAAAAAAAGGACACACTTCTCTCTGCAAAAGTCAAAGGAAGGCAGCGGTAAATTTCAGGCATATTTCATTTCAAAAACTCCTTTCTCTCTTACAAACATTCTCAACTTACAAAGCCTGCGACAATATTCATTAGCCTGATACACACCGCAGCATGAGAAATATAGCATCCTTAAGTAAGAAGTTCCACCTGTGAATAGAACTTATGTGCGGGTAGTGCGTAAGCTTATAGTGGTGTGTGAGTGGGGAATTCATGTTAGGAAATAATCCTAAATTCAACCAATGATAAGTGATTATGGTTATTAATGATAAAAGAATTCATAAATAATAACGCATAATAGAGATTAATGCACTAGCCGGGTCAAAGTAATGATGAAGTTTCATTAATTTAGCATTGTCCCTGTCATTATGACTGAAAAACTGTAAGGTTCTTGATGGACCCCAGCTATTAGCTAATGACTATGAACAGTTCTGGAACAACTCTGACTACTCAAACATCACATATTTTATACACAATTACTTTGTTTCTTAACTTAACAACTCAGATTACTCATATATCACATATTTTATAAATGATTATTTTGTTTTTTTTAAATGAACGACACAAATAATTATGAAAGAACATCTTTGAAAGAGCTTACCAGTTCTGCACATTTTTAGCAAACCATCGTTTAATTGTCCTTGATCACTCATCTCTACGCTGCTTCGTCGATCTGGCGCCCAGACTTGAGAAGTATCTGCATGAACATCAATAGGCAACACTGGGAGAGAACTTGTTTTTTGTAGCATGGCTTCATCTGTTAAAATGTTCATATTGCAGTCAATAAAATTATTTGATCTGAATTCTTCTTTTCCTGATGTATTTTCTACAGCACCTCCAGAACTTTCGTAAGTGTCTGATGTTGTCATGACTGCAGTTTGAACATGCATATCTGCAGTAATGGTGTCCTGATTAGGTAACATGTTTGTATCATGTATTTCATCGCTGTTGTCAAGACCATTTGCTGTAGCAAATTCAATGGCATTTTCTACCATGCTCATGCTGGCAGAGGAAATACCAGCAAGCCCATCAGGTAACAAAATCTGCTCAGCAAGTATACACGTTTCTCCAGCCTTGACATCCGTTGAAAAAGTGTCAAAACTATCACCGTCAATGGCAAATTGATTTCTTGGCATCTCCACATTTTTCTTTTCTTCACTTAGAGTCAGTTCCGGAATTTCTTCCTTGTTTAGACCATTTACACACTCTGCATGAAAACTGTCGTGCTCTTCATTATCACAGTGGGTGTTATGTAGATAATGTGGTTCTGAGACAGCATCTAGACCAGACAGCAACTCTGAAATGTGAAGAATAATACAAAACAATTTCTTACCCAGTCCTACAAGATCATCTAAACAAAATATCAAATGTATTTTATATACTAATACAGGATAGTAAGGTAAACAATAATAAAAAGTTCAGCCTTGTGACTCGGATCAGAGAGTTTATTTTGGTTAGTCTGCTTGTCTCCAGCCCACAAGTGTTATCTATGTAGTCAGAATAATGATATAATATTAAAAAGTGGAGAGAAAAGATAATAATACTGCCTATCATTCACCCCATCCTAATAAAGTTCATTTAAAAAACAAAACTTCAATTTACCATTTGCTGAAGGAGTCTGAACAGGGCTCAGCTGATCTGTCATGTTTTCCTTCGTTTCTGTCGTTGTGTTCTTGTCTATGATTGACACACCATCATTGACCACAACAATACCAGAAATCTGGCCAGGGTACAGAGAATAAGGGTAGGTGTCATTTGTTCCTTCTTGCAAACTGTCCACAGAGCTTTCACTTACATCTTCAAGCATTGCCTGCACAATAAAAGATTCGCAAATCATAGGCCATAGTGAAGAGTTCAAAAATGTATTCAGTATTATTAGTAGTAACAATAAAATATGGTAATCTTATCCACTGTTTTTCAGAAATGCATTAGACCGAGAGGCAGGTTGCCAATTTTCATTTAGCTCTCCTTGGAATAATGTAGGATTACAGTGGGGTGGGTCAAAGGTGGGACTTCTCAAGGTTGGAGGGGCGGGTGGGAAAAGGAAATAAGAGAGTAGGTAATCCTGGTAGATTGGGCACTTGGCTGTACAGAGGAAAAAAACGGGGGAATTATTACATAAAACAGCAAGGGATAAAACAAAAATAAATCATGCAAAAGACATTCACATCTATGTCAACTTTGGAATTAAAACGTTTTCGAAGAGCAACAAAAGATGAAATAATTCTTTTGCTCACACATACTTGATAGTTCCCTCCATGCTTACAAATTAGAAAATAAATATGGGTAAAATCATTATATCACCAAATAGTCAATCTCTCGCCAACATACCTGCACTTTTTCTTTCAACTGTAATTCATTCTGATCTGTCAGATACCCGATAAGCAGAGGAAGGAGGTCTCTCTTGAACCGTTTCAGAAATGTTGGATGTGTTGCAGACTGTTCCAAAAATAGAAGTAGTTTAGCTGCAAGGACACAGCGATGGCGACTGACTAAGGCAGAACAAAGCTGGAAGACTGGCAGGAAAACTAACCGTCGTACTTTCTGTGTACTGAGAAGTAGGTAAACGTCATTCCTCAGCACAGTTATGTTGACAACACCTGGCAGCATTGCAAGCAGTGACAATTTTTAACCTTAATTAGTGTAAAATTACTCTACAAGTGCTGCTGTTAAAAGTGTGTTTAACACTGATGAGAATAGGAGAGAAAAAAATATTGTACCTTATCAATGATGTAGTAAACAAAAGCAATATTACTTATTAATGTTACTTACACTGAAATGTCAAACATCAAAACTATTTATTAATGCTTTTTACACTGAAAAATTAAACATATTAGTCATTAATGACAATGGCAAAGAAATTACTATAAAGTAGCTTTTCTTGTTCTTTTTTAATACTGACAGACACAAGTCATGCAAAGTGGTTAAAACATGATATCATATATTATGAAGATGCAAAGCGGTCACTCTCCCTAGAGCAGTTTAATTAAATACTACAATACTAGTGAAATGATTTGTATGTCTGTTATTTCTGTCAAGAAGCACACACTGACATTACTATAGCTAAGCAGTTCAAATTTTAAGGAATATTAACACCTCTAAAATGGCTATTTTGAAGAAAACCTCTCAAGACACATCTTTTTTCATCAGCAAGAAAAGCAGTGTGTCTTCTACAACATTTGTTCCAAGCTTACTTCTGTATTTCATCTGTTGAAAATAATGTTACTTTGCTAAGCATTGCCATACTGCAGGCAAATTCGTGTTGCATTATCTCTAGTTTTCTAATGTGTTGAAGTTTTTTTGCATGGACCTTGTGTATTAAATGTATAATAATTGTAAAACCCAGAGTTTTACAAGGCTAAACATTTTATCAAATGTTTATTTATTATTAGTTTCAATTAGTTCATATTTAATAAGCATATTGACACTCAATATCCAAAGGTTCATGTTTAAAAGTCTATTATAGTCACTGTGTCATCAAGTTCATATTTTATAGGCATATTAACACCATTAAATCAAGATATTCACATTTCAAGGCTTGTTAAAACTATTTTAGTCAACAACATATTTAAAAGGAATATTAACACCATTAAATCAAGAGATTCACATTTCAAGGCTTGTTAAAACTATTTTAGTCAACAACATATTTAAAAGGAATATTAACACCATTAAATGAAGAGACTGACTTTTAAAGGCTTGTAAAAACTATTTTAGTCAACAAGTTCATATTTGCAAGGTACATTAATTCTATATAGTCAACAAGTTCACAATTTAAGGTACATCATGAACTACCTTCATACTGTCAAAAAAGCAACAACAAACAGACCCATCTTACCTTCAACTGCATTCACCCAGTGCACAACTCTGACGTTGACTGGGTCAAGTATATGTAAGCCAGAGACACTCCATGCCAAAATGAATTCCCTATTTAAATAAAAATTTAAAATTTAACAGTTCATAACAATATATCATTTATATTCAGAGCCATAATATTTCAAGTTGCAGCAAACTTATTGCTTCACTAATAAAGCTGATTAATAATTAGTTGAACTTTGATTTAAACATTTTAAAATTTTATGTTAATACACATATAATCATGTTTTGGATAGGGGTTGACCTTCAAAGAATTGCTGAGCGGGCAACACATTATAATAAAATGTTTACCAAGTCATGCAATCGCAAAATAACACATAGCTTATTGCATTTTTAGTTGATCTTTTTTGATCTGCTGAAATATTAAAAATAAGCCTACAGATTTATCAAACAATAAATGACAACTGACCCTATATCAAATTCTAAAGCCTGCATGGTTGCTGAGATACTGTAGACAACTTAAAATGGATGCAAATATCACTATGCAATTAATAATGCCAAAGAATCCTTAGGTCTAATCACAAAGATGCTGGCAGCTGGTAACTGCATTAAAGATAAACAAATATATCCCTATATATATAATATATTAATATATATATATATTAATATACAGGGGTACCTACACTGTTATTCAATGCTTTCATCAAAAGTAAGGACAAAAATAATGATACACAATCCTCAAACCTAGGCTAATTTCCAGCTTTACTTTTACTAACTCGGAAAACAATATAGACAAAATTAATATAATTCTCATCACCAAGTGAAAGCCATTCTTTTCATTGTTCTCTACTTTTATCTGATCTCCAACATTTATAATTCTGAGAGTAGAGTGTTGCTTAAAAAAATTTAAAATGAAGAAAATATCCCAGTGTGCTGCATCTTTTCTCAATTGTACTTTTAAAATCATATTTGTAATTTTGATGTCTGATCACCATTTGTAATCATGATTTATGATTGAAATTAGTAAGTGTGATTTGTGATCATGATGTGCAAACATGATTTGAGATAGTGATTTGCAATTCATGATTTGTACAAACATGCATCTTTCACCTTAGAGTGGTGATTATAGGAGCCAATAAAAAAATTAAATGAAAAATATTTCACATTAAAACTCAATCAAAAACTAACTGCATGGCACATACCCAATGCGGAACAGTCGCTGAAAGTTTACAGATAGAGGACCAGAGGAAGACATATTTAAAGCTGCATTGAAATCCACTCTGCAAAAGACATCCATATATATATATATATATACTGAAGGGTGCGGCAATGTTCTTTAAGCAACAAGAACATCATAAGTTGGTGAACACTTAACTCAACATTTCTTTCCTTTTTTAACAATCACAAGAGACTTGGTAGAAAATATGGACTTTGCATATAAGAATATAAATATATAAGCATTTAAGTACTGAATTGGGCTTTTGAGCTGGGAGCAGATTCAATAATATGATATTCTATTTGTATGCTCCCACATTATAGAATTCATGGATATATGATGAATTTGGATTCTAAGTGAACAGAAAATTAAGTTTGAGTTTGTAAATAATATCATCAAGAGAAAGAAAAGAAACTCACCTATCTCATAGCAAAATAAGCACAGATTCAGTGAAATACACATGCCACCTATAATTAGTAGAGGAGAAGCCCACAACAGAGTAGCATTGTAAGCATACACTTGGTGAGATACAAATGTCATATCATAGTATAAAACATGACCACACACAAATATATACTTGTAATAGACATGAACAGGTGTTTGCTACACACCCTGGGTAAATAGTAGGTGAAGGACGGATGGATAGCAAGTGTTTCAGTTGATGGGTGTGAAGAACATTTCCATCAAAGTCAACCTGCAGAGAAAGAGTGTGAAGAAGTGATATGAAACACAAGATTCATGGAAGCATTTGTGTTGTGATACAAACTTGCTTTCACAACTATGTTAGGATTTTAACTTAAATTATAGTGACAAATTATTTTCCATGCAATTTCTTTAAAAAACAAAAATAGAAAATTAAAAAAATTGAGGGTAAAAAATAGAAAAGTTTTCTAGGATTATATATACACAATACAAAAAAGCAATTTGAAGGTAAAGAATTATTTTTTAAAAAGAATTTATTTCATGATACAAAATATCTGGGCGCATTTTTAAATGTGGATTTTTTAAAGTAAGTTCCTCCTTTTAAATTTTTTTTTCAGGATTTTAACTCATTATGTTAGTTTTGATAAATAATGGTTATTTGGTCCTAAAGAAGTACTTAATGTACTTCATGAATATATATTAAACCATAAACCTAAGTGAGTTTGCTGCATATCTTCACATTATAGTGCCTGAGTGTGGGGATATAACCAGAACTATTATCTCTATATATTTCAAGTGAGTAGACTCTAGTAAGATATTTAATAGATTGGGGAAAATCACTAGCTCATTCAAAAGTCAGTAACTATGAATGTGATACATAGAAATTTATAAAGACAACGCACTTCCCATATTCGTGAACCAGGTCTTGCACAATAAATCACTGGATAATTGGAGCTGGGCTCAGCAAAAAAGCAAGCACCAAACTCGCCCTCCCTAAAGAAATGAAAAATATAATATGGCAAACAATACTCAAGTCAACAGCTTTCTAAACAAATGTCTGTGTCAATGCCTGCAACTCAATGATAAACTTACAGCAATCTAACCAACATCCATCTCCACATATCCCCACTAAAGTAGACAACCACACAACTAAGAGTATGTGACTTATAAAAAATGTCCAGCATATTAAAATAAATTAATTTTAATTTTAATTTCCTTTTCTCTAGCAAAGAACATTACTTTTTGATTCCCATAATTTTATAATGATGGCAGTAATAGCTGCAATGTACCTGGTGTTGAAAGGGCTAAACAACTGCTATAATTAGCACAATTTAAAAAAAGTCTCTAGAAAGGTGGTTAATATATCTACAGAGAACTGCTCTTACCTGGGCTTTTTGCCAATCTGGGAGAACTTGTGCCTGTAAAAAATCAACACCAAAAATATACATCATGACTTTCGATTCACTGAAAATGAATATTATATAGATAAACAGTCCTATAATAACTACCAAACAAGACAAGAATACTATTGGAAGTAATTACGTAAAGGCACAAATCCAAAAATTAACTCAGCTATGATTAGTGTTTGACTTAAATTTGCACCATGAGCTGTAAGCTAAAAGTATGTTTTCCCCCTATTATAGAAGCAAATATATAAGTGTGCTTATTTTCTTTTCAGTTTAGATTAATAATTAAAGATTGCAGCTGCTATTTATGATAAATATATATTAAGATAACTTATTTCATAAAAAAAAAAAACTTAATTGGCATTGTTCACTGCTCAGGTCTGAATCTCCAACTAATCACACAATGTTATGGAGAAACTTGAACATATTCCTTGCTCAGGAATAAATCTCCTATTTATGAACAATTCTTATAGAGAAACTACATTATGTTCATAGCTCCTATCAACAACAATTGTTAGAGAAACTTTATCCTGTTCATTGGTCAGGACTGAATCTCAATTCTTGTGCAAAAACTAGATCATTACCATTGCTCAGAAACTTGATATTTGCATGTGAGTTAATGGTAATCTTTTTCTGAGATGAACTTCTAGCATATTGCAAACTATTTCAGTAAATGGGTTGCTAATCATTATTAGAACAATAATAAATGGGTTACTACTGTTAAAAAGGAAAGGAAACACGAAGCAATCAGTAGGTATGCACACTTTAAACACTGATAAAGTAAGAGAAATGTTCGGAACACTTTATGCAATCCCACTTGTTACAAAAAAGAATTTGCACTTGCACATATTTCTAATACATTTACCTAATCAGATGGCAATAAAATGGCCATTTATATAACTTCATTTCTTGCACATATTTCAAATTTATTTACCTCTTCAGGTGAAGATAAACTGGCCAGTGAATCAAATATCATCTTTTGCACATATTTCAAATGCATTTACTTACTCATATGATGATAAACTGGCCTTCTTTTGTTTTTGTCTTTTTTATAAAATTTAAGTAACAAACAAGTTTTGCAGAAAAAAAACAACAACAGCATTACTTAAAGCAACAACAATCAACACTGCAGACTATTGAAGAGAGACATTTCCATTTCTGTAGTTAGAAAGTTAAAGAGATGTTTACTTTGCTGTATTCAAGAGGTAGGATGCAGTAAGGGAAGAAACAAGTAGCTTGTTGTCCCACCAGTCCAGCTGGCATACTGCTGATCCTAGGCGAACAATAGTTTCTGATGGTTGCGTGAAAAATGTTTTGGCCTGGAATAATGAATTTATTAAGATGTAATGATTACTATTTTAATAAACTAACAATTTAAGTGAACTTTACAAGTCTACTTTTACCAAAAAGTGTTTAATAACTGAGACAAATTTATGGTCAGCAAACGTAAACAGTTGTTAATTAGTTTTAAGTTTGGCCTTTACATCCTCAAGCTGAGACAGGGTCTCTAAATAAACACTGGTATGTAACAATTAGTAATGACTGACCCAAAACTGAGCAGAGGCATTTTAATTGCGTTATAAAGAAATTAAATGAAACCTCTCCACATCTGCTGTTTTTTAAAATAATTAAAGTCAAAATAAGTATTCTTACTAGTATATAAGCTTAGGAATCAATGAAAGAAATAAAAGTAAAACAATTTACAATTCTTGTTCTGGTTAAAATAAAGGTCTGTTGAATGCGGTTAACATGTATATGTTGAAGTCAGAGGGCTAATTAGTGATCATGACTAATGTTTTAAGTCTAAGATCCTTTACTATGATTCAAGTCAAAGGTCCTTTATTACATATAAATCTAGTAAATTAATTTGGATCAGTGAAGGATTGATTATTTTGATAATGATTATTTATCCTTTTCTTCAGCCTTGTCCTTTACTCAACTTCATAATTACCAATCTGCTTGAATTTTACAGTTCTTTAAACTGACTACCACAAAACTGTTTAAGAAATAGAGATATAATTAAACTGACTACCACAAAACTGTTTAAGAAAGAGAGATATAATTAAAGTGACTACCACAAAACTGTTTAAGAAAGAGAGATATAATTAAAGTGACTACCACAAAACTGTTTAAGAAATAGAGATATAATTAAACTGACTACCACAAAACTGTTTAAGAAAGAGAGATATAATTAAACTGACTACCACAAAACTGTTTAAGAAAGAGAAATATAATTAAACTGACTACCACAAAACTGTTTAAGAAAGAGAGTATAATTAAATTGACTACCTCAAAACTGTTTAAGAAAGAGAGATATAATTAAACTGACTACCACAAAACTGTTTAAGAAAGAGAGATATAATTAAAGTGACTACCACAAAACTGTTTAAGAAAGAGAGATATAATTAAAGTGACTACCACAAAATGTTTAAGAAAGAGAGATATAATTAATATAAAGAGTTGGGGGATGTTAGATGTACTGATAAGTGTTGTTTGTGGAATAAGCAAAAAGCATGACACAAAATTTAATGGAGCTATTTATTTACAGGGTATCCATTCAATTTTATTTTTAAGGCTTAAAGATATTAATATTTACCTTAGAAGCAGGAACATGCACAAGAGTGACTTTTCCCTGAGTGTCTGCAACAAATAGCCTAGTGCTAGTTGAGTCCCAGATCATTGATGTCACAACAGCACCTAAATGATCTGCAGTTTGCCTTAAACGCTCTGACCGGCTTCTCTTTTCTATGTTGAGTTCCATTACCACCACTTGGCCAGAGCTAATTGAGCAAAATATAAAAAATTATCTAAGTAATCATGCACATGAAACAATCCATCCATCCATCATTCATAAATTATATATTTATATAATAATGAATGCATACACACATCTTATACTGTAGCAAGATGTTACATTTAATAAATTAATACTGTTTAATTTATTAATGTGTATTATTCATAGTTCACATTGCTAATGATAACTGGTAGTTGATTAAAAGCCAGGTAGAATATTTGTGCAATAAAACCCCAACTGTTTCACTTTTCAGGCAGAGCATATTTATGGCATAGCGGTAACCAAGAGAATGGTGTAAAATAAATATTTACTTTTATGTGGATACTGAACTATAAATGGCACGTGTTGAACAGTATACAATGCAAAAAGAAGACCTTGCTATGCGCATATCATGTTATATGTTAGAAAATAGCATGAACAAAGACTGGTATAGTTACACAGCAGTGGACGTGTGAAGAATGGTACACTGACACACAACAGTTCTGAGACATGAAGACAAAGGGCAGGAGAAAAACATAATGAACTCTACATAAACAAGTCTTTCAAACCTATATATATGAATGCTGAAACTATCACTAATGAGAATATCTAGATTTAAAGCAACTGGTATATTACAAGTTTGGTATATTACAAGTGTCTCCAAATTTCTCATGCTCTACACATTAAAAACAAGAGTATCCCTACCTTTTCTCATAAACAAGTACCTGGTATACATAAACTAAGTTTCTCACCTAACTGCAAGTGCCACATTTAAGTCATTGGGACTGAGAGCAACCACAGTTACTGGGCTTGGTTCCTTTAAGACAAAACAGACACAAGAAATGTAAATATTCTTCAAAATCTTGGTTAATTCAATCATACGAACCTTTCATGACATACAACCTTGGGGAAGGGAAGGGTGTGTGTGACACAAATGGTAAATGATAAAAATAAAATTAAAATAAAAAGCAGTTCCACTTATGAGTGGTATTTCTGCTAGTAACATTTACAATAGTAAATCACCAAATTCATGAATGAAGAAATGATTAGAAAGTTCAAATAGTTTTTTAAAAGTTTGTTTCTTCACATTTATTAAAGTTTCTCTCGCAAAAGTCACTTTTCTATCAAATGGATATCAACAATCTTAAATAATCCAAGTAAATCTAAGTGTCTCAAGTTGTCTAAATGTGTTCTATGTGTGCTGAGTTCTCAATGCTATTAC
The DNA here is from genome assembly GCA_028829895.1 of Sinotaia quadrata. Lineage (NCBI taxonomy): Eukaryota > Metazoa > Mollusca > Gastropoda > Architaenioglossa > Viviparidae > Sinotaia > Sinotaia quadrata. The sequence goes on from CM054184.1 coordinate 14,990,537, forward strand.
AGAGTTCTTCTCATTACTCACAAATCAGTCATGACTCGTTTTTTTCCATAGGATCCTTGTGGCGCTACACTTCTCAGGAAATTGCTTTCATGAACGGCTAGTCTGTTGTCGCCTCCAGCATGCATTGACCTCTCCCTGTGTATAGGTAGGGTCTAAAGGCTTCCAGTATCGTTTCTTGTAATGATAATTCGTTGTTGCTTGTAAGTGAATGTATCCTCATGACGTGAACGATCGTCTTCCACCCAAACGCCAGCATCGGAAACGATACTCGATTCACTCGCGGAATAGGTTGATTGGAAAAATAATCCCAGATAGAGAGCTCTACTCACTTCTCTATCTATCACTGTGAATGGTTAATCCTTCAAATCACCAAGCATAAGGACAATTTAATCCAAGTCAATGAACTTTTCACTTTCGTCAAGAAAAATGTATAGAATGTTTGCCGTCACATCCTGAATACACAATGCGACGAGGAGAGAAAAGTGGAATTTTACGTCTCCTTTCCAGGTGTGTACTCCAACACAAATTTTTTATCTCTCTTTTTACCTTCGCTTGAAGTTTCAAAAAAATCAAATACTTCTGAGTCGGGTATTATCCACACTCAATTCAAGCATTGTTAAGAGTCCACGCACTACACGCTTAGTACGAGAATTTCTCACCACTTAGACCTCAGCTAGAGTTACTATTCTTCTACAGCACACTATCAAATTCTTCGATAATGTAAATTATATTATACAGGTTATTCTTATCATCAGAATATGTCAACTTTATAATTAATCATTCTTAAATAATTCTCTCACACACAATAGTGAATAGACTGCATTCACACATGTATAAATCAACTGCCTTTATACATTACATAAATCTCTACTTTCACAAGATATACTTTACAAGACAAGCTTTATGTCAACATAGATTGTCAGTCTTGAGCGCTAATGAAACATAGGTGAACTCTTTTATAATTAGAGTCCTTTGTTAAATAAATACCGATGACAAACAAAAAATACTGGCCGTATTTATGAACGGTTGCAATCTTTACAAGTGAAAATTTATAAGAAATGAATATTGGGAGAGTGTTACCTCCCCTTGACCACGGCTATCGATGTAAACAATGACTTAAAAAAAAAAAATCTATTTTGGCACACAGTTCCTTCCTTTGTGACAATCAGTGTATTGTAGTCCTTTCAAAATTATATTCATAAAATATAATATTTAAAAAGAATGCATCCCTGGTCTTACATATTAATGGGATATATTTCAAATACTGAAATAGGAACAGGTTATAATATAGAATATTAAAATTTTATAGAAAATGAGGGTAGAAAAGGTTTAAAATATAAATATTTCATGTGTCCTCATCTAAATATGGAAGTGAGAAACAGAATAGCACTACAACTTGAATGTTAGATCTAAATGTTCTCTGGTACAGAGCATAAAAAAGTTAGGCTGATTACATTTAACAGAAAGCATCCATTTTCTAAACAACAAAACAAAGACAAATAGTGATAGAAGCCATAAAGTGGTGGTTGCTACAATTTGCTACAGTAGACCAGACTCCAAAGTTGCCCATGGTGGCAAGGGGGTAGGGGAATACTGTGAGTGACTAAAAAAAGAAAATGAAAAAAACTTGCTCACAAACTGTATTTATTCCTTTCAACTTTCCAAAATGCACTTTAAAATTTTGTTTTTTATTGTTTCTTTCATGAAGTCACAATTATGTATGTGTGTGTGTCACTGTGTGTATGTACTTAATTATATGTAATTATTTTTATTTATCCATTTATATGTTTATTTCTTTACACTGAAAATAACCATAAAAGAAATAGATAAAGGCCATATTAAAGTATACCTACCACATCTCCAAAGACAACCTGTAGATGTTTTAAAGATTCACGGCTGAACACATACACCCCTCCTGAATTTGATCCCAATGCAATGTATCGCCGAGACACTGAAAGACTTGTGTACTGCAACATTAGTTAGCAACAGTGACAGTCCTTGCAGCAAATTTTGCATTAGTAATTTAATGGCAACTTTTAGTAGCAGTCATTTGATATTGGAATAATACCAGGAACAAATAAAGAAAGATAAGCTTACAGCTGATTACAATTATACAAATCATAATCCCCCCCAAAAAATAAACAAAATTCAAATAGCCCCCAAATTATTTTTAATTACCATAATGAAGAGTCTCTAACTTCAACATGATTCAAGGTCATATTTATTTTCTGTGCGTGCGTGTATGTGTGTGTGTGTGTAAGTGAAACAGCTATATGTCAAATGGTTCCTGAATCATGTTTGCAATTGCCAAGGAATATGAAATATATAGGATATCAATTATGAGAAAGAAATGATCAATATAGAAGCCTCAATATCAGCTCTCATCTGTGTTTACTAAATAACTAATTTATACATATAATGACTTATTTCTACAGCAGAGAGTCAAATGTTTACCTGTTTTTGTTAATATTTCATTTCAGATTCAAAATCTGCAATCATTTTTTAAGATTTTTTTTTTTAAGTGTGTGTGTGTATATTGTGTAGAGTTCTTGAAGTGTTATCTGCTACATGTATTTTAATCGCTCATTTTAACTGCTTGTTTAATAAGATGATTAAGTGATAAGTGTATTACCATTATTTATTTATAAATAACATTAGTTTCACCAGGTAAAATATTACATTGTTTGGATTTCTGGTATTTACAGGGATTGACAGATGTAATATGTCATGATATTTAATCTACTGGGTAGGTAAAAATTAATTTCTCAGACTTTATGGTGTCTCACTTTTGTTGTGTTTTGTATTAAAGTTAATAAAGTAAAATTTTGTTTAATTGCCAAAATAGTGTGAAACAAATTGTTAATATATATGTGTTTGTGTGGTAATTAATACTCAGCAATAAACACTTTTATTTGTGAACCTATAAATTTGGAAATAGTTAAATATTTGTATCATTAGGAAGAAAGAGAAAGTAAAATTACCCTCAACCTCGATGATCGTTTTAATGGAATAGTTAAATCCTCAAGAGAAGACAATTCTGCAAACATATGTGTCACAGGTTCTTGAGAATCCATCATGATCCACTTTTTTTGCCAAAAATGGCTTGTTAAGTTTACAGGCAGTAGTAATGGTACATATTTGTTATTATAAAAAATGTGATCACCACAGCTGCAGGTCTGGAAACACAATTCAAAGTTCTTATTTCTTTTAAAAAAACATTCTGGTGTGAATGTAAGTGAAATGAGAGATAATGGTAATCAACAATGCATCAATCAAAATGACTGCAAAATTATGAAGACTAACATTTCTCATTCTTTATAAAATTGGGGCAGTAATGAGTAAAGTCAATAAACATTTTAAAAGATGCTCAATTAAATACCATTCTAAGAAATTAATTATTTATATAATAAGTAAATAAACAAAAATATGTGTTATGAGTGCAACAAAGAAAATTATATTAAAAGATAATATTATAACAAAAACAAACTGAACAAAAGTTATATAATTCATAAATTACTTGCATATAAATTATAACCAAGACAATAATTATGATAGAGTATGTTTATCATTCTGACTTTTACAAAATGAATAATGCATACATGCATGTGTGTGTGTGCATGTGTTTGTGTGTTTGTGTGTGTGTGTGTGTGTGTGTGTGTGCGTGCATGCGTGCGTGTGTGTGTGTGTGTGTGTGTGTGTGTGTGTGTGTGTGTGTGTGTGTGTGTGTGTGTGTGTGTGTGTGTGTGCATGTGAAGTATATGCTTGTGTTTAACAGTAACTCAAAAGATAGGTACTTTATACTTTATTTGAACATAGTTTTGAAGATGTAGGTTGAAAGTATAATTGATAATAATGAAAACCAGTATTTTATATAAGTAATATATCAGTTGGCAGAATTTAAAAAATAGTTATATAATACATTTAACCATTGAAAACCATTCGTATTTTTGGGTTCCGAGTACAATCTTTATTAAGCTATAAATAATAATGTGTAATATAATGAGGAAAATCTCTGTATCCCTCATGTATTGAGAAATCACAGCATGTAGCTCTAAGTTAATATTATAGTATTCATAATTATAAAATATGTTTGGATCATAATCACTGTAAAAGCTTTCCTTAGTTTAAATAAATGTGTCTTGATGACAAACACTTTAGCAAGTATAGTGTTAATGATTGCATTCTTAAACGGCAGCATTCAATCTGTATCATAACTATATCTTACTGTTGTCTCCATATTTTTCGCTTTGTGTTTATCACTAGTTTTGTAAATCTGGAAATTTTTACTCCTAGTCCTACTGATAGCTGGAACTCCAAATGTCTCTCGAACATCAGACAACTTAACGCATGCAAGTGCCGGTCAATGAATTATGTAATTTTGAGTGTACAAGAGGCGCATGGTTTAGATTAGACAAACTACTGCCATTCAATGTCATAATTAAACAGATATATTTGTTCACTTTCCACTTTTGTGGAGGCTGGAATGCATCTCCAGAAAAAGTAACAGAGTTATATGGTGGTAGTTGGGAGGAAGATTCTTGTTATATAAACTGACATTATATTTACAATCAAGAAAACAATCTAATGATTGAGATTATGAGAAGTCATTTGTTTAAGTATTAAATGATAAATAAGGAGCTATACATAATTTATGTCAAATAAAAATAGAGAGAGATGGGAAAACTGACAAGTTGTGAGAAGAGGAGGGTAGTTGTTCAGAAATTGTGCCATCATACTTTTATTTGTGAACAATTTGTTTCTTATTTTGTGATGACAAATTAACCAAAAATATTAATTTCATTTTTAAATATTATACTGTGCATAGAATTTCAGCTTTGACCATCATCACCACCACCAAAAATATGATAATGACATGTGCATACTATCTACTTCAAAAACATAGGTCTTGTATTACTATATTAGTATATATAATAAACAATTTCTTACTAGTACAATACTAATTTTGTAATAACATGTATAATACAACACCAATAGCAAACATCATTGTAATCATTTGTATAAAAAGGTATTTGTTAAAATATTGTGCACTATTATTATTTTACTTTTAGCTATAAAAATAAACAATACTTTTAATACTTTAACCTGTTCCAATTCAGTAGACATTAACAAAGCTTGCTATTTCACTTGTAGAATACACTCAATTTCAGTAAAATTTAATTAACTATTCTCATTTATCTAAATACAAAAGCAATTTTAATCAACTCTTCTAGTAGTAGTGTACCAAAAAAAAAAAAAAAATTCAATGCCAAAAAGTGACTTTACCATAAATGTCAGCCATCACGTACCCAGGGATCTGCAAAATTTGACATACGTTTTAAAAAGGTACAAAATCAGTGTGATCAAGATTGGTGAGGTTGTTTTTTTTTTTTTCCTCAAAAGCGTGCTACACTTTATCAGTTTATGGACCACTTACATTTGATTTACGTTACGGTAATAACCTTCAACAATATTATAGTTTTCCTCATTAGTATTACTATTATAAAACTGAAGCCCAAAAAAAAAAAGATAATAAACTTGGGTAGCGGTAACAGTTTTACAGCCTATTAATTGTAAGGTTAGTTGTGTCAGGACTAGTATTTTAGTAAGCGAAACTGGGACATTGAAATACTATGGACTAGAAATGTATTACATACCCCAAACAATGCTAAAAACAATGTGTATTCGGAATACATATTATCATAAAAATGTATTCAGACAAACTAAACAATGAGAAGCTTTTAGCAGGACTAAATGTCTATTATATTACAAGTGTTTTACCACAGGCGTTTTATGCGCGACAGATCCAATTTTAAAAAAATACATTGGTAATAATAATAGCAGACGACATGTTTTAGACAGATAACAATTGTGATAGTCCGTACACGAATAATTAAATGTGAACATCCATACCTCTAAGATAGTTCAAGATCAAAGCACATAATTAACCAAGCGCCCTTTGAGTCTGATCAGAACGAGAAAAAATAAATGAAAATTATACAATTGTATCAAGCCTTAACAGAACTTTCGTGTGTCTTGTGACGCCTAAACCCCTAAAACATTTTTAACTTTCCTTGAAGAAAGTACTTTTCATGGGAAGCTACTCTTGTGAATAAAATGAGATGGTGGCATTTACGGTCCTTGTGGCTGTTGTGAAGAGCCCGAAACGGTTTCAAACTTTATTTAATATTAAAACTGTGCAGCGAATCATTTTATTTATTTTAAAAAGAAAGGTGATATTCGAGGTAGGAAGCCATCAGGCTCACTATAAATGCATGGTTAACGTAAGAATACACTCTAGATAAACTTTCGTTTTCATATAGGCCTACTACTATTTCGTTACTTCTGAATATACACTTGACTAAAACGCTACACGCTCGCAAAGCGTTTATTTTAATTTGTTTGTAGGAATACTAAGTGTATTTCGGATGCCAAAAATGAACAAGATTATAAGTTTAGATGCGCAAATATTTAATCATCCATCTATCTATAGAGTTCGTGAGAAGATCCGGTTTAAACCTATGTCAGTGAAATGTGAAAGTTACGTCTGTACCATGGAAGCTGCGTCATTGGCTATGTAACTATGACAAGGCTATGTCGGTATATATGAGACATTACTTCAACTTTTCCAAGGTTGTCTTTTCTTATCTTGGCATTCAGGTCACCCATCAGTATCTTGATGTCTTTCTTGGGTAACTCATTAACTACTGTCTGGAGAGAATTGTAGAAATTTTGTTTTTGCTTCTTCATCAGCGTTGTTAGTAAGCGAGTAACATTGGATGAACTTTTCTTCCCTTGGAGTTGAATCTTGCTGTCATGATTCTAGAGGAGACCACTTGAGCTGCTTTTCTAGTTTCGTACCTGGTTCGTAGGTTCCAAGTTCCGAACTTCGGCTGGTTGGCATCCGTGAGGCTTTCATCAATCTGCGACATCTGTCCTTCTGTAGAGGATCTCCCTGATGTAAGCACTGGTTGGATTCTTCTGTTGCTTTGGTTTCTGTAGCGTGTGGGTTTCTACGGAATGGGGTTGCTGGCCCCACGCCTAACCTTCTTCCTTTCTCACCCGAGCTTGGGACCGATCATGGCAAGTAAGTGAATAAGTAAAGTAAGTCAAGAGAAGCTTCCAACGTCTTAAAAGTGGTATTACCCCTGGGTAATAGGATTGTCCTTGACTAGAGGAATTCTGATTTTAATCCTAGGCCGTCGTCGTCAAGGCCCATAATTTGAAGCGTTCTAATGCTTGAGATCCTAAAGATCTGACGATTAAAACCTTACTTCTGTCCCCACCCACAAACTAAGAATCTGACAAACAGACTATGAACAGAGCGGACAATATAGTAAAACAATAGTCAAATAAAGAGTGCATATATATATATAAAACCGGATCTCTCTCTCTCTCTCTCTCTCTCTCTCTCTCTATATATATATATATATATATATAGAGAGAGAGAGAGAGAGAGAGAGAGAGAGAGAGAGAGAGAAATTAGTTTTGTACATGATTTATTTTTTTAAAATAGTTTTGGTGTAAGACGACAATGAACGCAGTTACATTTGTTCCATCTGAGGCAGTCACAGTTGATAATGGTCAATTAGAACTCCCAGACTTTGACGTGGATCGACTTGCTAAATATTTCTGAGAGAATATTTTGAGACATGTTAAAGGGGCGACTTATTTCCTTTTGACCACTTTCCGCAAGCATTGATCCCGTCTTGGATAAGTGAACACAATTGCCCTCACTATCACACCATACTTCTAGCCCTTTCATGTTTATAATAAGAGCTGTCTTGATTTTAAGTTCTGTCTTAAGTTCTATTGAAGTTAGGAAATGACGTACTGATAGTGTTCGATTCGTGACTAGTGTTGTGATGTATCATCAGCGAAATTAACAAAAGCAGCCGACGTAATATAAAATGAGAATAATTATATAATTATATATACTGTGACGCCTTCGCTATTCTAATTAGCCGTTATGATTATTATTATTATTAATTACTCATCCTTAACTAATTACAAGTGTTGAGAATCTTAATGTATGTAATAATTCTCCAGAAGATACCACTTGTCTCTCTCACTTGGAAGATTTGCGGGCGCTGCTTTCTTTCTTCCAAAACATTAAAGTCAAACATTTACCGTCACACAATATTTTCCTAGATGGAAAACATTCTTACCAAAGGAGAAGACAGTCCGACTTTTAGGGAAATTTAGGGAACCCCCACCCACCCTCTTTCTTCAACACAAGGTTATCAGTATGTGCAAGAAGTTCAATAAACTTAACAATACATTTATTAAACCAACTGTCAAATATACGACATATGAATAGAATCAAAAGAATATGAACATTTACATCACTTCACAACTATAATCACTTAACACTGGACAATTATTCAGTTTATCATAGCATAGATCCTAGCAGTCATTTAATTAAATAAATAAGTGTGAATAAGTTCGTGGTTGTCATCAAAATAATCTTAGTGAATTCTCAAGACCAAACTCAAGTCTCCATTTCCGCTGTATTGGCTCTTGAATGGAATTCACAGGAATCAATTTACAGCAACACGTCTGGTAAGTTGACAACAAAATTGAATTCACATTACCAACGTAATCTAGTAGAGCACAATAGCCAATATAGCACAATTTACAAAGTAAAACAAGAAAAAGTCTCCTCCTCTGCAAAAGTCAAATTAAGGTAGCACTAAATTTCAGGCATATTCATCTCTAAACTCCCTTCTCTCTTACAAACATTCTCAACTTACAAAAACCTGCAACAATTTTGTTATCCCAACACACACACACACACACACACACACACACACGCACGCACGCACGCACGCGCGCACACACACACACACACACACACACACACACACAAACACAGAGCATAAAAATACAGCATTGATCAAAATTCACAAGTGTAATGTACAATATAGTCCAATTAATGCACACTTGAAATAATTGTTCAATTACATAAACATTCTCTAATTCAAATCATAGACCAATAACAAACGTACCAGACATGTAACTTACCATAAGCTAACGATCACCTTTATGACCAGACTAGAGTTGTGTTCAAATTCAAATTGATTAGAATAGAGGGTTCGCCGACAAATGCGCGAATGACAATTGCGCGCAGACTAAAAACGCGATGAACCAATGCGCGACGAAAAATCGCGCCGATAAAATCGCGATCGACAAAATCGCGATGATAAATGATAAATCGTACAACAATGTAATAATAACATACGTAGATATCAATATTACGAGACACAAAAGCAATGTTAAGAGATACTGCGTGCAAATATTCCTTACACAAAGGCAATGAAAAGAATGAAGCATATAACAAAGTTCTCCCCAGCGAACATACATAACACTTCCTGGACCGTGTGGAATGCAGCTATTCAAACTTAGCATGCCATTCTTTACAATAGGTCCTTAGTAAATAATAATAATCTTATCATCTCATTCACCTGAGAAACTGAGAAAATCATGCATTAAAAATAATTATAATTGGTCTGTTTTGCAACTGAGTATGTAAACATAAGTAGGCCACACTTGGCAATGTTTATCGCGATTTTGTCAGCGCTAACTTGTCGATTTCAAAGAACGCGATTTTGTCGTCGCGCATTTGTTCATCGCGTTTATTGTCAGCGCGCAATTGTCGTTCGCGCATTTGTCGGGTCACCAGAATAGAGTACTTCTTCAACAAAGAAATTTTCGGCCCATCTTCATTGGATGAGTTGGTTATGAACAAGTGTGAGATTATTAATCAGGAAAACTACTCATCCAGTTTGGACTGCATCCAGCATTTTCTATCATATTTTCAACCGTAAGCTCTGAGTGTATCAAGAAAAGTAGAGTGGCTGACAATGTCAAAATCTTTCACTTATTTACTTTATATTTTTTTTTATCGAATGCTAAAGACATTTTCTATAAATTACTACTATAACTAGATTCAAACACCTGGCAGATAGCAGTTTCTTGATACTCTTTAAGCTGGACTAACTGTTGTTTGGAGAGCGTGTCCTTTCACTATCGTCAACAAGATGGTGGAAAATGCTCCCATCCAGTCGTCTGCTCGCAAGGAGAAATAATGATATTGGTCTTCAGGTACGCATGTCTTCACTTTTTCCACCAGATTTGAAAAGTGGAGCGACTTAAGAATGCATAAGCAAAAGTGGTTATTGATGTTAGCAATGTACTGACATTTAGGCACCTAGGATGAGAATCGTGTGATGATACAAGATTAATTTCTGTTTGATCAGAAAGAGTTCTTTTGTTTTCAAAAAGTTACTTGAAAACCCCAGCAGTTGTAAATGGAAAGTTTGCCATGACGTACTTTGACGAGCAAATAATCTGATAAGTGAAAATTATAATGCGTGACAAGAGTTTCGGTAAATTATTTCAACGCTATTAATGAAGTGGTCATTCAATTCATTGGGTGTAATCAAGGTACGATTGGTTGGATGTGCTTGGGGTAAAGTATTGATAGTTCTCCAAATGTGTGCACAATTGTTTCTGTGAATTAATTAAGTCAAACGTTGCTTGGCGGGTTGTGTAATTTATAGTTGTTGTTTTTTTTCTACAATCGTCGTAAATTACTCTTCTTTTGCGATCTATCATTGCATGTGATGTCTGAATAAGTTTCACTGGATTTATTTTGGATTGTATATCTTTATGTTCGATAGGAGCATGTTTGTTGAGAAGAGTGGTGTTAAATTTCAGTTCAACATTTACGGCTTCATCCAGATCTATCACATTACAGCGGGAATGAAAGGGTACCACTGAAATACCACAGAGAAGAAAAAAAAGGATTGGTTAAGACTCGTAGGAGTGAGAAGTAGCCAGTGTATTTTTTTTAACCACTGTTTATTTCTCCAACTTACCTGAAAGTAACCACTTTAAGAGAAATACGAAAAAACAAAAAGAGAGCTAGCCATTTAAAAGGAAAACAAGAAATTTGAGAAAGAACAAGATAGGTAAAAGAGAACCGGCCATTCAAGAAAAAGCAAGAAATCTGAGAGCAAGATAGTTAAAAGAGAGTCGGCCATTTAAGAGGAAAGCAAGAAATTTGAGAAAGAACAAGATAGAGCCAAAACAGTAAAAGAGAGCTGGAGAGTCTATTGACAGCTATAGAGTTAAAATTAGTTGGACAGTTAACATATCAGCAAAGTTAATGGAGAGCTGACCGGTTCAGGGAACCAGAACATTAAAGGAGACCCACCTGGTTCAGAGAGCCAGAAAGTTTAAAGAGAGCTGACCAGTTCAGAGTACCAGAACATTAAAGGAGACCCGCCTAGTTCAGGGAACCAGAAAGTTACAAATGAGCAGAGAAGGCGGAAGAACTGGCAGACGGTTACAATCAGCTGATCATTACTCTCCTACCACACCAGTCATCCTCCACCACCATCAACGTCATCCACCTACCTCTTTCCTCTGTTCACATCCCTCCCTCTACTTCCCCAAGGAAAAAGAGGCAAAGCACATACTGCTTACAAATGCTATGAGTGCATTACAGTTTTCTAAAGGAGGATTGGGGGGGGGGGATGAAGAGGAGAAGAGTTGAAGCATATTAGGGTCTACCATGAGGAATGCAGTATTGACTAGAAACGGGTTAGTAAAGATTTGCTATTCTCCGCAATAGGGATTTAAAACAAATAACAACAAAGCCCCTTTAATCTCAGAACTGACAGTAGAGTAAATTTATTAACTGCACAGACGGGCCTAGCAAATTATCGCACAGAGGAAAGAGGCCGTGCGCATGCGCGTTACGTGTCAGTCAGCATGCGCCATTTTGTTGTTGTTGCAGTTTTTGGTTTTTTTGCCAGACCTGTTGCGTCAGAACAGTGGCGTTTTCTACTAGGCAGCAAACATTACACGCACTGTTTGTTTCTGATTTGATGAAAACGAAGGTATAAGACTTCATATTTGACGCTGGTTAGATTCCGTTCTTTTTTCTCTTTCCTTTTTTTAAAAGTCGAAGTGATTAAAAATTTAGTTGCACGCACTCTCCTCCCCCACCCCTCCACTTTTCCCCAACCTTCTTTTGTACTAACTTGCCACTCCAATCTAGTCAAGGCTAGATTTCGATTTTCAGAAGCAACGGCAGCAGTTTTGTTTTAAAATCCATAAAATCGCAATTGCATTATGACGTAGAAAAGGTGTTATTGCTTGCCTTCCACACGCGTCTTCGGAATGCAAGTCAGTGTTTTAAACTTTAAAGGACAGACAAAACACACAGCCATTCAACATAAGATTTATGCGTCGAGTGAAAAATTCATCTACAATGGCATTACTGAAAGCAGTGCGTGATACATATACGACTTTTTCAAAGTCCCGATTCTGTAATAAACTATGCATATACAGCAAACAGTGCCTGATTCAAACGGTACCCTTTTTCGTTATAAGATGTGCCAATACGTCAAACAGTGCCTGATTCACACGACAACCTGTTTCTGTTATAGGAAGTGCCAATACATCAAACAATGCCTGATTCACACGACATCCTGTTTCTGTTATAGGAAGTGCCAATACGTCAAACAATGCCTGATTCACATGACATCCTGTTTCTGTTATAGGATGTGCCAATACGTCAAACAGTGCCTGATTCACAAGATGTTGTGTTTCTGTTATAAGATGTGCCATTACGTCAAAGAGTACATTCTGCAAATGGACGCCTAAGTTTTCTTGTGCCCGTAAACAAAATTATTGATAGATTGTGAAAAGCGAGTGGGAATCGCCCCTAGCTTTGTAAATAATAATAAATGCTGTGCTCATTAACATACTGTCTCCATGCATTTTCTGTCCTCTCTCTCTCTCTCTCTCTCTCTCTCTCTCTCTCTCTCTCTCTCTCTCTCTCTCTCTCTCTCTCTCTCTCTCTCTTGTGAACAAGAAAAAAGTGCCACACTAAATCTGTCTATAACTTCAGTGCCCTAGTGGCACCGCGATTGAAGCGCATGCCGGACACCGGCTGCTAATTACCTCCCTTAGGGCAAACAAGTTTGATCGTCTTGGGGGTGGCCTCTTGAGATTGGCTGCGATTCACAGTCTTTTACTCACACTCTGGCTTATTTCTTTACTTCTAGTGCTTAATGCTACTTCTCAATTTCAGATAGAAGTTATCGCATATGGAGATTGCTAAGCATATGATTATGTAACATGGTTTCCATGAAGTTGTTCTAAATCAAACCATAAGGAACACATACTTAGGACTAACTAGGCTATGCTTTTGCTTAAGTCGAAAATTCAGGACTTTTCTCTCGGTATCACACAAAAATCACCACGCATCGAGAATGCTAAGTATGCAAAATATTTCACAGACCTAACACAGTATTCGTGAATTTGAAGTCGCTACTAGTCAAACCTAGTAGCTAAGTCAAGCTTAGTGTGAGCCGATTCTTTCCTTGAGGGGCAGCATAAGAACATTCTGACTATCGTGAAAGGAGCGCTACCGCTATTCTCCATTTCCTGGGTCAAAGAACACCTGCAAGAGGACGCAGCCAGACTTGTGTGAAGCATATATTTCCTGAGTGGATAATGAAGGCCTGGTAAGTTACACTCATCAGGGTAACGGTTCGGAGCTGGAGAACAGTCATAGATATAAATCACCAGTTCTCTAAAAGTTAGCCTTAATTTCACCATGCAAAATTTAGCTGTGAGAAAGGCGAAGAAGAATATGGAAATGGGTTAAGTTCGCTGCACCTAAAATTGTTATGGCTACAAGACATCCACGTGGCATTGTCTCACTCTTTATTGTACAATAGAAATGCATGCTGCTGTTTACAATTGAAGTGTAAATGTACACATTTCGATGAAATACTGACTTCATTAAAAGTAATGCGATATTTCTTTTCATCTAGAGTGTAACTCTACACATTTTGACGAAAAGACTTTTAAAAGTGTTTAAAATAAATGCAAAGCATTCATGTAAACTATTATTTAATTTTACCTTCAGAACTCTGGTTTCACAATATTTCTGGAATACTAAGGCTTAACGCCTTAAGTTTCTTTGGCTATATCTTAATAAATAAACATTGCATCTTGACAGTCAGTATTTGCAAATAAATTAATTAATTAATATATATATAAGAGAGAGAGAGAGAGAGAGAGAGAGAGAGAGAGAGAGAGAGAGAGAGAGAGAGAGAGAGGGGAGCCAATCTTCATACAGCTTACGATTTACAAATCTTTGGCTACATAAATAAAACATGTGTCTGGACAATCAAAGTTAGGATGCCTAGAGACACAGCTATATAAACATACAGATAAATGGATAGATGGATGGATGGATGCAACTAGTGTTCTCTCTGAACTGACAACAAGGAGATTGAGACCATTATCTAAAATTCTAAACTAATAATATTATGTTTTTTTTTATTGTAACCTGGTATAATTTATTACATCCTGATTACATGAGGCTTAAGATGATCGCCGATGTCCCTGGGCTACGTTGAAGTTAATGCGAAATTCTTATGCAGATTCGAGTGGAAGCCGCCCCTTTATTCTTTTCCTTAATTATTTATTTTTTAAAAAAATTCGTTTGGGAATAGGCAATGTTATTATGTGATCTGATTGTTTGCCGCAGTATTCTCTATAGTCGCTGAGCTCATTTATGATGGGTGTGTCAATTTAGTGATACTCCCAGGTGCTGCCGTCACAAGTTTAAGGCCATAGATTACTTAGAATTTTTTTTTTTAATGATTTTTCTTTTCCCCCTCCCTCCTTCCTGCCCCCACTCTATTTGAACAAAGCTGTTGCGAGTTTATTTCCAATCGCAAAATCACAAGCAAAAGAACAAACTGCTGTGTAGACTGTAGACGATTAGAGAAGGATCTCCCGCTCCCGAACAACGGCTCAATGCCCGCTCAGGGGTGGGGGTAAACCCGACCACTGCCTAATTATGGTATGCTTAGTGCACTAGTTCTTCGTGTCGACCCCTTGGAGCAGTTCAGAACCGGAAAGAAAGTGCGAACGTAAAGTATGGCAGCTGCCCAGTTACAGGTGCATTCAAAAAAATCAACTATGCATATATTCCAATTTTTTTCTCTCTTTCAGAACATAGTTATCTCCCTTGGCGTTTGTGTCTGCGAAATCAGCGAAAGTTTGGAAACGGACCTGCTACCAACCCCCTCTCTTTCCACCCCCTCACAAAGAAAAAAATCAAGCAAACAATCTGAAGCACGATAAATAAAGCTCTATTCGTTTTGCTGTTGTTATGAAATAACATTTATGAACAAATATGGATTAGGTTAAGAAAAGAAAATATTTCATTTCTTGCATCAACAACTAAATTATTTCATTAATTATTTATAAATTAATCTTAAATTGCCTGTTTTAGTTGATGACTAAAAACCCCACAACATTTATTACAAATTATGCGTTTATCTGTCTTTTTCAACACAAGTAATCGGACGCGGCTTTTTTTAACACGGGTACGTGCATTTATTTCACCCCGATGTGAAGTTATTACAGGCGTATTCTCAGATAAGCAATTCAATATTTCATTCAATTTATTTTTTCGGTCTTTATCTATCGTCTGGCTCGCTGTTGTGATCTCAGGAACATTGTTAAACGTTTGGACGCCTGACCAGACTACGCTTGTGCAAAAACGTAAACAAACACCTTCGATTTTTTGCATAGTCGTAGGGAAAGAGGTGAGTGGCAAATTGAAATTTGGAATTATCACGATCTGCTGCAATAAGGTGGGGTGGGGGTGGAGAGAAGCAAGAAAACGAAAAACCACAAGTCCGCTGAGTGGAGAGTTATTTATAGCATCGTTGCTGTAAATACCGCAATGTGACGTCGCATTTAGTCGGTTCTCATAGGGGTGAAGTCCACCCATGACAGTGGAGGGGAGGCCTTTCAAGAATTTATCAAAAAGAACAGGTTTAATCCATTGACAATCCATGTAGTCTAGAAAATGGTGCATCAGGTAACACCACAGAGAGTTCTCATTGAATTGCAGTGCTAGTTTGTGAACAATATTTCAAATAAAAATGATAAACTATGTCCACTGAATAATCTACAAAGAAAGGACCAGTATTCTGTGTATACAGTTAATTAGGCTGCATGCTGCATGTTCATTAATAATCAATTTCTTATCTTTTATCAATTAAAAAAAAGAATGTTACTGTCTTCATACATTTCTTTGTTAAATTCTTTATCAATTCATTTTGTGTAACTTCATCCCGTATTGTTCGTATCGCTTTTGTCACTGTTAATTAATTATCTATGACAAAACCTTGGGGTTAATTAATTAATTATCTATGACAAAACCTTGGGGTTAATTAATTATCTATGACAAAACCTTGGGGTTTGACGAATCGGCACGGCGTTTTCCGCCCATAAGTAGCGTTGGCGTAACGACAACCACCACCAAGTGGTACGCGTAGTAAAATAGGATCGATAACTACAGCACCATGGACACTACGAAGTGGGTGTTTTGGCAGGGTATGTTCTAATGTTGAGGATGTTAAACCTGTTAGAGAACAAAAATAATCTACCATAAAGCAAATTTTGTAAAGAGAAAATTGTTAATGCCTAGACAATGCAAATATTTACAATCTTATGTTTTACATTTAGTATTAAAAGTTCAATAAATGCATTACAAGAGCACCGCCAAGAAATTGACAATCGATTAGTATCACACAAGTGACAGTTCTATTTGGAACAAGGTAAGACGTGAAGTTAGTTCTCCAGCTCGCGTATTTTCCCCACTAAAATAGAGAGAAGACCTAACTGGGTACTAGGTTTTCTTCTTTTAAACTTTAACTTTATTTTTAGCTATATATTCCAACAGGAGAATGTATTGCATTTTCTGACTACAGCTATTTTAGGATCAAAGCTATATTTGATAAAGCATGCAGCATTTCTTTGACTGTTGTATGTCTGCACTGACTATCAAGGAAGATCCTACACAGAATAGCCAAGTATTAAAAAGGTCTAACAAAGACTGTTGTAGCATATTTCTTTCACGACATTACGTCATCCTGCAAGTACATATCATTTGAACAAACCATCTTACTTTCATTGTTTTTCTTCTTAGATTAAAAATGATTAACCTCTGGTATACGACAGAAAGGGAATATAATTTCTCTGTAACAAATTCATACAACCGGACCACAAAAACCTTGAGCATTAACAAATATCACTGAGCTGGACATAGATTTTAAGTATGGTCGTGAAAGTTGTGGATATTACTACATTCATTACTGTTGTAGCCTTATTCTGCTGATCATAACCATTTCTTTAATCCATGATCTGAAATTAAAATTAATCTTTTGACAGCCAGTCATCTGTAAGAATTATGGGGCCCTATACAGAGCTTTTAACTGGGGGGGGGGGGAAGTCCTGTAAACTTGACAAAATAAAAATAAAAGCATTGGATTAATTGAGCACATTAATGTAAAGTGTTGCTAGATAATTATTGCAATAATGAACCGCTACAGATTTTTTTAAATTTTATTGAAATATGTTAAATAAATCATAAATCTACTTTTCCTAGGACCCTAAGTTTCGTGGAGCCCTACGCGACCTCATATATGCTGCCCATGCCCTAAGGGCGGGCCCTGTTGTCACTACATAAAAGAAAGAAAAAAATGAAATGGGTGAATTTAAGTGATTTATTTCTGGTCTCGTACGTAACATTATCTGTTATTGGTCGTCAAGTGTTTAAACGAGTTCACTGATTGGTGGAATTGTCGAGCACTTTACGAGCTACTGCTGGTACAATTAAAGGCATTGCAATAGTGACCAGTATTCAGTATGGACAAAACTATACTAAACAAAAGATTGGACGATCGTTTTCTAAACTAAAAGAAAATTAAACCAGGAGAATTGGCTATTCAATGAGGTCATTTCCTTTAATGTATTTTTTTTTAAAATTGCATAATTATAAACGGTTCTGTGTGTTCTCGGTTCTCTCTCCATTCCGCTCTCTTTTTCTCTAACACACACACATACACGCGCGCACACACACGCATATCCGTTTACATTTACAGAAAATAAAGGATACTTTGTCTAACGGCACTCGTATCATTACTCTTTTGAATTACCCCCCCTTGTTTCTTTTTTGTCTTTCTAAGCGTAGTTCAGTTTACAACGCAGATGCTTGCTCGCGTCAGCACTTACGTCATTCTGTCGGCCTGTTTACTTAAGACTGCGATCGACCGGAGTAATAATTAAGCGACTTAGAAGCACAGAGATGTAAAAATAAATGTTGTGGTCGATTCCTCTTCGAAAATTATTTTCAATGTTCCAGTACATAACAACCTGCTTCAATGGATCGAATTCTTCATCCGGGTGGATACAACAGGCGTCTTTAGCTGCGATTAAATACTTAGGTCGATCGTTAGAAAGACAGGGTATGATGAAGAGATAGGTATGTAAGTATGTGTGTGTGTGCGCGCGCGTATGTGTGTGTTTGAGTGAGTGAGAGAGAGAAAAAGAAAAAGAGAGAGACGCTATCCATAGACATAGACAAATAGATTAATGGATACATAGATTAACTAATGAATAGAGGGATGGACGAACAGCCTGACAGAGAGAAGGGTAGATAGAATAAAGATAGTTGGACTTAGATAGATAGATAGATAGATAGATAGATAGATAGATAGATAGATAGATATGAAGACTAAAACTAATGATGATGGTGGTGATGATGATGATGATGATGATGATGATGGCGATGAGCTAAGATACGGATGAGAATGTAGAATGTCCTTTATATTTTTTCCCCGCTTTATTTTTCTAACATCAAAATTTCTAATCTCGAGAATAACTCCGTGTTTTGATTCGCTTTTGAAATTTCACAAGTGCAAGTTGTTTCAGTTGAAGAATTTTATACCCCCTATGCTTTTTCTCAGAAAATAAAATAGTGTTCTGAAAAGGGCAATAATTAAATTACTCCAAAGAAGGAATCAGTTTTTTCCTCTTCTTTTCCCTACATAAATGCCAACACTTGAATCATATGAAAAACACCATGGCCTTGTCTTCGTTCTGCGTGACCCTGCAGGCATTTTAGCAGTCTAACTGTTTCTGAAGTGGTATTCCATGAAAGCGGACTAATTGCTACGTCAAAGAAACGAATTATGGAGTCGTTCCTCGCGAATAACTTAGTTACTCACTTTGTCTTCACGTCTGAAGACGATCTGGCAGGTCGAGATGAGTTGGAGTCACACTCGAGATCTATCGCTCAAATTTTCAACAGTTCTTGAAGCGGAAATGTCTCAGTCCCTGGAACATCAAGGAAGAGCAAACGCCGGTCTGGGGGTGGGGGGCTGGGGGGGGGGGTAAGTGGGAAGTACAAGAAGAAGGTTAGAACTGCAGCTAGCATCGTCATTGATGATCAGTCGTTGGAAGCAACAAGAGACAACAACAACATTATTCTTAACAATCCGTTCGCTTTTACTTTCAAATGTTTTCAGAAAAAACAGGCGACTGTTTAAAAATAAATTATTTATCATTATTATCTACTTTTATTTCAACAATAAAAAATAGACACATTTACGCACGAACGCACGCACGCACGCACTCACACACACACACACACACACACACAACACACACACACACACGCATACACACATCACAAAGTTACCAAGCAATTTAGTTACTTTCTCTGTTTTCCTTATAAAATAAAACCTCTCTAGATACATCACTATATAAGAGTGAAAGATTGCTCTGAAATGCTCCGAATTCCATTAACAAAAACAATAGGAAGAGTTGATAACAGCTTGCCTAGTGTGATACAACCAGGAATCATTTCCAATTAATTAGTTGTTTGGGTTTTGCTTTTGTTTGTGTTTTTCTTTGACTGCTCATTTAGTTTGATTTTGATCATTAAAAATTAAATAAAGGAAAAGTTAAAAATTAATAAAGGAAATGTTAAAAATTAATAAAGGAAAATTTAAAAATTAAATAAAGGAAAAGTTAAAAATTAATAAAGGAAAACGTTTCTCTCAGAAACTTTTGATATCTCCTATCTGGATGATGTTTTCATCTTACGAAGGTCGGGTTCATTCCGAAATAATGTATAATTGAAAACCCACGTGATTATGCAACAAAAATAAAACTCTTTGGAGAGAACCAAGCATGCATAACAAACATTTAAATGCCTGAGGAGTCAAGAAAGTAATATCTATTCTTAATAATAATAATAAAAAGTGTTTTCATTTTTTTCTTTTTCGTTAAGAAAACAGCCACAATTTCTTATTTGTAGCATCTTTAATATTTGTATATTTTATTAGTTACTATTCGTTTAGGCGATTTTGGAGATAAAATTGCCATGTATTTATCGTTTTCGTAATGGTCACTAGAAATATGAGAAACATAATAAACGGTATATGCTTTTTATTTTTCACGCGCAGACAAAGCTTACGATAGCGAGTTACTGTCCCTGGATTCCGATTTCCGAGAACCTACGTAGGCTTGTCATTTGATTAAAGAGCATTAGATGACCTGACTAATTTAGCACACCGCATACAAAAGGTGTCTGTCACGTCAAGTTTAAAGGACATTAGCGTGACAAAATGCGGAAAACTGAATGATATTGTGTACGTTTTATTTTTCCAGTTGTGGAGCGGCGCGACCGATATAACGATATAGATGATGTTATTCTTTTTTCCATGTTCTTTTTTTAAATTTATTTTTTAGTTCTTTGTTTCAGATTTCTCTCCTTTCAATCGGTATCTCGTTCTTTCTTATTTTCTTTCATTTTTTTCTTTTATGTATTTTTCTCTTTTTTTTGTTTTCGTTTTTCCTTATTAGAAACGGGAGGATTATCTGTCTATCTTTAATGTTTTCCTACCCCTGTCATTTTTTCTCTACTCTTTATAATCTTCTCTATTTCGATCTAGAACTGTATATATATATATATATATGTACTTTTCTATTATCTACCCTCACCCTCCTCCCTCCCCTATCTCCTCCCCTCCTTCATCTCTCCTTCCCTCCGTCAACCTGTCTCTCTGCCTGCCTGACTATCCATCTTCTCTCTCTCAGTTGATTACTCCCTTCTCTCTCTCTCTCTCTCTCTCTCTCTCTCTCTCTCTCTCTCTCTCTCTCTCTCTCTCTCTCTCTCTCTCTCTCTCTCTCTCTCTCTCTCTCTCCTTTTCTTTTTGCTCTTTCTCGATCAAATCACAGCTCTTACATTTCGTTCTCTCCCCCCACCCCTTCTCTCTTACCCCACACAACATTATTCCATCATTTTTATCACTCACCTTTGTATCTTTATTTGTACTTTTTAAACTATATATATTTGTATTTCTATTTCTTCTCCGTCCTTCGTTTTGCCTTTAACTCTCGGAACAAGAAGGCCTGCTTTATTGGTTTCGCTGTCTTCGCAGCCGAGGTTTCAGTCATTTCTCGAAGTATAAAGTTCTCGGCCTTGCCAGTCGGTTGGCTTTGCTTGTCTGTGAGTAGCTTCCCTTGTTACAAGTAAAAGTTCTCGGCTATCTTAAGAGACTGTTTGATATCTTATGCGAGTGATTTTAGCTGACTGGGTGACTATTAGCTGACTTGATGATTCTAAGCTGAATAGTTATCGAGACAAGGCAGTGCGCTGAAATTTGACATTAACGAAATTCCATTAAATGTCTGTTTGAATGAGTGAAATATGTATGATGCGTGACAAACTTTTGCGTTTGAGTGTTTTGTATCTGAAAAATTAAATTTTCACTTCCCTAATTAGTTTTTCTTCTTATTTTTTTAAAATTTTGTTTTAAGAAAAGTTATTCATTTCCATTCCCACGCGTAGTTTTGGAAGTTAGCCTTAAATGTCCTGGTTTTCTGGTTCCGGGCTGGTATGTATCCTATTATCTCAGATGAACCACTCTACAGTTAACACTTTTGTTGTTGTTGTCTTCTTAGTAGAAGGAAACAAAATGAAAAGATCGAAACACGCAAGACACATCTCTCGTACCTCTGAACTTAAGTTCTTATTGCCAGCCGTTTGTACTCAGCAAATGTTCCATACTGCCCCAATCACCTCCCTGCTTGAGTGCTTGAAATGCTACTTTATAACTCACAAAACCACCTTTTCTCTTTTCCCTTTCTTTATATTAAATACGGTAAAATTCGAAAAATTAAAACCATGTCAGGGAAAATGAAATCGAATCAGTGACATGCAAAGTCCTTTGTCAGGAAATAATTTTCTAAATGATGTTTAAAGATAACAATACCCTACACTAACGTACTTTTAATTTATAATAGCTGTGAACAACACTGCAATCACTTTTCTACATAATACTTCGTATGAATGCCACAAAGCACACGGCTATTAAATGAACGCAATATTTTTTTTAAAAAACAAACAAACACCCAGCTCCCTAAATCATCCCAATCGTCTTTCTTCTGCACATAACCTTACGATCGACTAAAGTGACGGGAGTGACGGTGGTACCCCGTACCCCGTACCCCGTACCCTCTAGTCGTAATTCCGATCATTAAACAAAGGATCGACTTACTATTTGCACATGACGCACGCCTGAAACCGAACCTGACGCAACGCCCAGAGCCTCAAATGTAAAATGCTAATGGATTGAGGCTAGCAAGCTCTAGGAAGAAAGAGCAAAATGCCTTGAGAAATTGAGAAAGATGTCTTTATGAAAGAGAAGGCGGGAAAGTCAAATGAAATGAAATTACAGGCCGTTTCAAAACACAATGAACGTCTCGCTGTGGTGGGAGGTGGGAAGTGCAAGGGAGTGTTATGACGTAAGCATATATGCTAACTGCAAATTATCAAGCGTGAAATGTGATTTCGATCCGGAAAAAAAAAAAAAAGATGGCATCGCTACAGCTCGTTGAAAGTGGTCACTTAACCTGCTACATTGTCTTTCGCGAAAAATGCCGCTGTTCGAAAGGGTGATGTATTCCCAAAGTCCGTCGTTTGTGTAACTGGAGTTACTCGCACTGATGTATTAGTTGTGTCCCTTGCTAAGGAAAGTATAGAAACCATTATTTTTACCTGATTTTTCTTGTTGTTTTTGATTCTACGCATTGACAACAAAGAAGAGAATTTTGTGTCTCCTCTGAGGACACATAATGCTGAGATTTTTAAGCTTAAATGAACAGATCTAAATAAAAGAAAATATATAAATAGTAAAGATACAAAATACTAAACAGTATTCTAAACATTGTAGATATCAGTTTGTGTTAAATTTTCATCACACACTTGAATATGCAATCCTATTTGTAAACCTTATTATTTTAAAAAAAAATCTAGTTTCATATTTGATTTGTTGTCGTACAGTGTATCCATAAAGTGTTTAAAATCCTGTCAACTAAGAAAGAACTGAAAATGCATAACTCCAAAGCAATAAATCTAATACAAGAAAAAAAAATCCACGCACAATCTCACCCTGCCCACTCCCTAACAAACCTCATATACTTGTTTGTAAATGAACACGTTCCAATATCCGAACTTTATCAAAGTGTTTCATTTCGTGTTCACATATGTTTACAACGCTGTTGATTTGAAAGGACAAAATCCCGAGGAGTACCATTTGAAGAATGAATACCTTGTAACGATCCGGAAGGTTTTCCGACTACAGAATTCATGCATATTCATGAGCTTGCAGCTCTCTTACGTCCCCTGATACCAAGGGAAACAACAATCAACAGATGCGTATGACACCTGTTTGGTGGAGCGCAATTGCCTTGGAAATGGTGAGAGAAATCCTAAAATGTCACAGATGCAAGCACACTATCATTATGACACCGCACACCCTTTTCAAATAAACACACATTCTTCACATGTGCACACACATACACACACACACACACACACACACATGCGCAAACACACGTAAATATACACGCACGCACACACACATACATTTGTTGAAGTATTTCTATTTTAAAGGATCTGTCTCCATTAATATTTAAGATGACTGCACGAAGCCCTTGTTTAATTTACAATATCAGTCATTCATGCGTGTAATCAGTGAACCATGTAATCATACACGCATGAATGTATTCGCGCTAAGGCGAATCACGAAAAGGGAGCATGCAAGAAAACTTTAGTTTATTAATGTATTACGTTCTTTTATCTTGTACCCTTCTGTGTCCATCCTTTTCGTCTCTGTATCCGATAAAACATTGTCTTAGTATGAAACTAATTCTAATGTTAAAATCTGAGATTTTGCCTGTTTGTATGTGTTTGTGTGTGTGTGTGTGTGTGTGTGTGTGTGTGTGTGTGTGTGTGTGTGTGTGTGTGTGTGTCTGTGTCTGTGTCTGTGTCTGTGTGTATGATATTACTATGCTTCTTTGATACCGTCGAGGTGAAACAATGGTATGTAAACAATAGAGAAAACATTATATACATTGGCAAAACCACTAGTCGATTTATCACATGTAAAGAGTCACCAGTAGATTTATCGCATGTAAAATGTCACAAGTTGATTTATCACATGTGATCGAAGTCATCAGTCGATTTATCAAATATAAGCAATTCACCAGTCGATTTATCACATGCAGGCAAAGTTACCAATCGGTTTCATAAATGCAGGCAAAATTACCAATCTGTTTTATATTTGCAGGCAAAATTACCAATCTGTTTTATATATGCAGGCAAAATTACCAATCTGTTTTATATATGCAGGCAAAGTTACCAATCGGTTTCATAAATGCAGGCAAAATTACCAATCTGTTTTATATATGCAAGCAAAGTCATCAATCAGTTTACACAAGCGGCGGACACTACTTGGGGCGGCAGGGAATGGAAGTGGAGAACTTTCTGTACTGATGACGATAACGATAATATCAGTGATGATAAAGCTTAACGAGGATGATGTTGACGAGCAGTTATCTGCTTCTGTAACCCGACAGATATTCCACTAGTCTTGTATGACAAGATACACACACACACACACACACACACACACACACACACACACACACACACACACATACACACACACACTTCCTTATTCATTCATATTCATATTAAATTATTTAGCTACAGAATAGCAATGTGAGCAATTAAGAACGAGTAAATAATCACAAGTATTAAGACACAAAAACTAATTTAAATAAAATTAACCAACGTTTTAGGCTTTTTCCAGGTATACATAAATATCCCAGGATACGCTATTGATGGTATTAACGATCCAGCAAGAGAGGGGGAAATTTGCAAGAATTGAGGACGATGCTGACTGATAGCGAAGACAATTTAAAAAACAAAACAAATGGCACTCTTTTCTTGAACTAGCTCTGATTGGCCGGCTGCTCCTAAGGTGAGGTTCAGCCAATCAAATGATAGTGCATGACCGGTAAATACAGTGACGTACTCGATATTTAAATAAGAACGAGAGTACACACTTAAGCTGTGGTTAAGTGGTGGGTGTGTAATAACGAAGCGGGTAGCATTCTTTCTCCTGCACGGAAACCCACAATTCAGTGCGCTTTAAGTAAGTAATGAAGTCTAAAAATTCATTTAGAACAGCTACTAGATAATTAAATGAGTGATTAAAGATTAAAAATAATTACATATTGGCAAGAAATGGTTGCATGGCAAAAATAAAACAATGCTCTGAACATTTTTATTATTTAAAACGTTGTACTTTTTATTTTGACAAAATTTAATTGTCGATTTATTGTAATTCTGATTTACGTTGTTGATATTCCTCTCTCCTCTGTGACGTAGGCGGATTTGGTGTGGTCAAGGCCAAAGACTATTTGTCATTAAATCTAAATTCAACACTAATTGTTAATTTTAGATTAGTGGGCTCAAAATAATTATTAATTTTCCCAGAATATTACAGTATGTTATAGATCTGGTTAGGTTCTCTCTGTCCTATCCAGCTAATTGAAAACACAACGGATAACAAGCCCCTTGAGCAGCAGAATATTTTTTCTTTCAACATACGTGCATGTCTATTGATTTCATTGCTTAGTCATTTCACTCCTAAGCCCTAAACATAATATAGTGGGAATGAGATCTCTCGTATTTGTTATGCGTCACTGTCTGTTTCCAGCTCCAAATATATGTCTGATCGATCATATATGTGCGCACTCTACTTCTAGACACTTGCGCTCATCATCAGACATGCATTTTCAGCATTCCTAAAGTAAAGTTTAGGTGGAGCGGTCAACAATCCTGTAAATATTAGGTTCCATCTACCCGGAATTTGCTGCTTTTTGAGTGGAGATACAAAGAAACCATGGACAATTTAAAAAAAGGTTCTCAATTTTGTTTTCTGCATACATAACCAAAAATATGTAAATTCATTTTATTTTTGTTTGTTTCTTGTAATTACACTTATTTGCTTTATATTTTATTGTGTATGAAGATTCATTTTTGTTTTATTGCATCATCATTAGTGCTCGTATGTGTTTAAAATGTTTATATAAAAACCTTGTTGAGTATATTATGTGTTTAAAATGTTTATATAAAACCCTTGTTGAGTATATTATGTGTTTAAAATGTTTATATAAAAACCTTGTTGAGTATATTATGTGTTTAAAATGTTTATATAAAAACCTTGTTGAGTATATTATGTGTTTAAAATGTTTATATAAAAACCTTGTTGAGTATATTATGTGTTTAAAATGTTTATATAAAAACCTTGTTGAATATATTATGTGTTTAAAATGTTTATATAAAACCTTGTTGAGTATATTATGTGTTTAAAATGTTTATAAAAACCTTGTTGAGTATATTATGTGTTTAAAATGTTTATATAAAAACCTTGTTGAGTATATTATGCGTAATTAGAGTTGTTCTAAGATTAATTGCTTTATTAAGTCGACGCCACCAACTTCACCATCGCCACCAACATCACCATCGCCACCACCATCACCAATAAAACTCTTAATCACCAATAACATCACTTAATAGTTTGCAAAGGTCAGTTTGGGCTCGAACATTTATTTTAAACATATGTCTTTATTTTTTTTTATAAACTGCACAATAAACTACCCCTTCTATTACCATTGCTTCTGCTGCTACCACTACTACTTACTACTACTACTACTACTATTTCTATACGAGGAACAGAAAAGAAAGAAAACAAAACTACAGCATATCATAAATAAATTTTAAAAAAATAATATTCGAAGTCACCGTTATGTTCAGATCTGCAGCAAAAGTCGAATCATTCATCATGACCTTGAACAATATAAAAGAAAGGAGGGCTTCGTTGAGGAAATCTGTCCTAACCCCCCCACCCCCACCCCGAGTTTGCACACACCTCTTCACCCACCCCTTTCGAATCCAACCCACAGTTTAAATATAAAAGATAATAATAAACTCTGCGTATGCACATCACGGCCTTCACAATGTTGTGATTACCAGAGACCGGGAGCAAGGGGACGGATGAAGAGGTCGACTCAAGTAGCTTAAATCACATTTAGACACGCCCTTGCAAATTACTGCTCCCATGAGAATTCTGTGTGGACAGTCTTGATGTCGCTAGCGAGACGCCTCAAGTGGATGAGACATTACGAATTTTAGGAAGCGCTTCGGCCGCCATAGAATCCGTGTGGTGTACGTCAGAGACTTATGTGTTGACGCAATACGTTTTTACTCGAATTCGGAGACTGAAGTTTTCAATTATGCCTAGGACCGAGCTGAGTTTGAGGAAATCAAAAGGTTTTTTCAAAAGTCAATCGTACAAAGGCGTTAGATTTCTTTTCATTTGGAAGACTGAATGCCAGCAGTCACATGGGATTAGAGTGTTACTTTCTTAAAATCGCTGTGATTAAAATTTTTCTGTTCAGTCAACTGTTCATTTAATTTAATTTAGTGCTGTGTTGTTGTGTGAAAGCGATTGCATGCATAGTTAAATATGAATGTACGAAAATTTTAAAAATATAAGAATACAAACACACTTAGACTCACACAAATGAATACGCATAAACACTCACGTACACCTATATACACCCATACGTTCGCACACAAAACTGTCAGCCTATTTGTTCGTCCGTCCGTCCGTCCTTCCTTCCTGTCTGTCTATCTATCTATCTATCTATCTATCTATCTATCTATCTATCTATCTATCTATCTATCTATCTATCTATCTATGTCTTTAATAATAGCTTGTAACTGCTTTTACGTACATGTAAGCTGAAGCAATATTCTCTAGAACTACTTACCAAGAGAGTGTTTTACGGTAGTGATAGTAGTAACATGTTTTGGCAAGGGAGTGACACGACATTAGTTACTACTGAAAGAAGTATTTAAACTTGATTTCATTAATTGCCAGTGATGATCAGAACGGAAACAAGAAAGCGAAATAGAAAGGAAGTGGTGAGGTTGCAAAGTAAGAATGTTTGATTTCAGTACCCGACAGAATTTGATTATGATGCATCACAAAAACAAGTAATACTTGAACTATTCCATACAATCACCATCATGAGAAATGCCACCACCATTATCACCATCAATAAACTAGTATCGAAATATATTTTTAATTAATTTCTATTTTAATTAATGCTTGAGCATCCTGGATATAGAGACCAAAAAAATGAGCGACAGTATATTTATGAGACATGTCTCACACCACAGCAAGCAGTACTCTTTTAGAGACATGTCTCACACCACAGCATGCAGTACTCTTTTAGAGACATGTCTCACACCACAGCAAGCAGTACTCTTTTTGAGACATGTCTCACACCACAGCATGCAGTACTCTTTTTGAGACATGTCTCACACCACATCATGCAGTACTCTTTTTGAGACATGTCTCACACCACAGCAAGCAGTACTCTTTTAGAGACATGTCTCATACCACAGCATGCAGTACTCTTTTTGAGACATGTCTCACACCACATCATGCAGTACTCTTTTTGAGACATGTCTCACACCACAGCATGCAGTACTCTTTTAGAGACATGTCTCACACCACAGCAAGCAGTACTCTTTTAGAGACATGTCTCTACCACAGCGGGCAGGTTGCATCATCAGTTGCAGGTTAGAAAAAAACGAAAACACTTTTCAGCCATGCGGAAACACGTAGGACGTTGCTGCCACGTTATCTAGGATTGATTTGTAAAAGACAAAAAAAAAAAATTGACTTGACTAGTCTCCTAGTATTTTCAATGCTATTAAGGAAAACAATCTTTCAGTTCCTCTGCAAAATAAAATAAACACACGGTCCATCAATACTTACGGGTCTTCAATATCCTGTTTGTCTGTAAATAAACAAATGCGGTTTGTGTGCAATCAGAACATATTAATAAGAAATAACACGTGACTGTACCGAAACACTGAGTTCTAATTATATAATATAACATTAAATAACGAACGGACAAAAACATTTTTGAATGTTTTATAGTGTTCAAAGTGCACGCTCTTGCTAAGTCATTTTTTTTTTTTGGTATTTAATTTGTCACTTTATGTGGGCGTAAATTGTCAACAAACATTTTTTTTTAAAGTATCACCCGTGTAGCCGAGTATTTTCTTCCATGATTACCTTGTCGGCAGCCAAGCATCTAAGTTGGTTTTTTTATTTGTTTTGTTTAATCATAACGCACTTTCTCTATTTGATGGTGATCTTGAAGTCAGTTCGGTACTGTTCTCGATGTTGGCCAGTTTATGAAGTCACTGTAAAAGATTATAAACAAACCTCACATTTCTGTGAAAGGGTCTTACCACTGTGGTGAAGGAGAGCGGGTTTTGACGATCGTAGTCCACACATAAAAGGGAGTGAATTTGTGGCGGTGTATCGGATTAAGTGCTTACCTTTGACAACTCTTCCGAAGGAAAACACCCCCACATCCGGTTTCCCCGGTTACAGTCAACGCACTCCAGACATTAAAAGCAAACTTATATTTCCACGACTCAACCGCAGTTACTTCAATTTTTTTCCCATTTTGCTTTAAGCTTAAGACCTTCTCTTAAGCCCCGATGCTGCCCCAAAGCCACGTTGTTGAAGTTTAAAAATAAAACATGAAAGTTACAGAAACATTAAAAAATATATGTTTGGCGAAAGGACTAGGTCAGTTGGCTAGCGTCCTAGTTAGAGAGATTTTCCCGCAAACTGGAATGGAGAGGAAATGTTACTACAACATTTCCATTTAATTATAAATAAACAATGGAATACGGTATAGGTTTTCATATAAATATTCGTACGTCTATCGTATGAGTAGTAATGACATTGACCTTGTTGTTTGACTGATGTTGTATATGTTGTTCTGTGATCAGTCAATAAATATAATTTGTTGTCCTGTAAGCATCTTTTTTGTGATTGCTGCTGTGCCACTTATTCGGAAAGCAATCCACACACAGAATTTGTTGTTCGTTAAGCATCTATTGTGTGACCAGTGTTAGTATAACTGTTATTTTAGAGCCAATGCATGACTGGAATGTACTCTCCTCTAAACAGTTCTTGGATCACTGTTGTATCTTTTATTCCGAGACCAATCCATACATATAAAATTTGTTGTTCTGTGTTATTTCATTGTGCTGTCACTGTTACTTTAGAACCAGTACATATAATCAGAATGACTGTCCTCTAAACAGTTCTTGGATCACTGTTGTATCTTTTATTCCGGGACCACTCCATAAACATAATTTGTTTTTCTGTAAACATTTACTGTGTGACCACTGCTGTGTCTAATATTCTGGGATCACACTGTGAACAGAATATATTGTCCTGTAAACATCTATTGCGTGATCATTGCTCTATCTGATATTCTGGAACCAAATTATCACCGGAATTTGTCTTGTAAAAGTTTTCTCGAGGATGTTTGCTATCGTGTGGACAATCTCTGCTTAACCTGGGTCAAACTTTCTACAAGAGATTTGGATATCACATGATAACTTTTTAATGTGTTGTTTCTTGTGACTGATACCGCGTTTGCTGTCCTTGTGAAAAGTCTACATCTTCTGTTGACCACCTTTCATTAGTGGCATTGTGAAGTCTACATCTCTTTTCTGTTGACCATCATTCATTAGTGGCATTGTGACCTCTACAACATTTGTTGTCCTCGGCTCACTACGGTATCTTTTATGTACTGGCCATTCATATGTATACTCTGCTGTGACCACTATTTCGGGGAAGTCTAATGACCATGAGTCTATTATATTTATCTAATTACCATTATTGTATCTATTGTTTAAGCACCGCTGCTATGCCCCTTTGAAATGATCTCTACTGCAGTATATTTGGTTACTGCTGCATCTATTGCCTTATTATCTCTTTGTCACGTGTCCGGTCTAGGTTTAACGACTCTGTCCTATTTTAGATTTCCAGTTATCAATATTGGTTATTGAGTAATCTCTAACAATAGCGACAGCCGGACGGCCTGACTTATCCACTACGAAAATGCCAGAAGATTCAGGCTATTACTCAACGACACCTCGCTAGATAAATCAATTGACTTGCCCAAGCTAGCAACGTTATCTCCCCTTTATTTATAAATTAAGATTTATGATCCTGTATTATGGCTCGGCCCCAGCTAGCTAATCTCTCCAGTCGTGCTACAAACAATTATGTAACAATGGGTAAGATAACAAATTTAATAACAACTCATAATAATAGAAAAACATTAATAATGCGCGGATTATTAGAGTCAATCTAGCCCTTTTAGCCCGAATTCCAAATGGCTATATACACGATATTACTGTCTGTTCTGCTTATCACTGGGACATATCACATTTAGCTTTAATAGTTCATGAAGAAGTTGAACTGTTGCTGTCATCTATTCGACTGGTGCGGTTCTGATATCACGCAGGAGTTATCTCCTGTCTGGTCCCTCCAACGTCGGGTTCGGCACTTGGCATAGTCCTTGAACAATTGGTCACAGGTTCTGAAGATACCAGGTTAAGACTCAAGATTCGAGTCTCATCTCCAAGACTCCCAGACCGACACTATGTGAAGGTGTGCACGGTCAAAATGGACGCGAATGGTCCACCCTTGGATAATGGGCACTGTGAATGAATAAATCTGAGCGTCTAAAATATTCCGATTCATTCACGTGTATATATGAATGACTCTAGGTCAGCTGGCGGATTTAACGCTACGTCACGATACGGAACGCAAATGACCAATATGGGTGTCTCATATCTGGTTAACGGCCTTTCCCTCACCTCTGGAGTGACCTACATGCTCTCAACTCGTAAACAGGTTATTGCACCATCCGATCATAACTTGCCTACGGAAGTGTCTTCTCATATTTTAAATAGATAGTTGAAACGATAAATGAAATTAAAATAATATCTTCATAATTCGGAATAATTTGACTAATATTTCCTGACACTCTTCATTAACTGTTTCCCTATTATCTCTACATCAACTGCTGTACTCGTTGTCTGTTGACCTCCAATGTAGTTTTATGTGTCTCCACACCATCTATTCACTTTTGGTCATCAGTGCATCTATTCTCTACTTGACCCTGTGCTTCTTTGTCTGTTGACCTCTATTCGCTGACATATGTGACCAATACTGCATTTGTGGTGTACATTATCCTGTGAATATTGGTTGTGCTTTTCTATTGACCATGCTGTATGTCTTTTCTATTGACCACTGCTGTATGCCTTTTCTATTGACCACTGCTGTATGTCTTTTCTATTGACCACTGCTGTATGTCTTTTCTATTGACCTCTGCTGTATGTCTTTCCTCTTAATCACTGCTGTATGTCTTTTCTATTGACCACTGCTGTATGCCTTTTCTATTGACCACTGCTGTGTGTCTTTTCAATAGACCACTGCTGTATGCCTTTTCTATTGACCACTGCTGTATGCCTTTTCTATTGACCACTGCTGTATGTCTTTTCTATTGACTACTGCTGTATGTCTTTTCTATTGACCACTGCTGTATGTCTTTTCTATTGACCACTGCTGTATGCTTTTCCTTTTAATCGCTGCTGTATGTCTTTTCTATTGACCACTGCTGTATGCTTTTCCTTTTAATCACTGCTGTATGTCTTTTCTATTGACCACTGCTGTATGTCTTTTCTATTGACCACTGCTGTATGTCTTTTCTATTGACCACTGCTGTATGCTTTTCCTTTTAATCGCTGCTGTATCTGTTTTCTATTGATCACTGCTCTATCTGTTTTCTATTGACCACAGCTCTGTGTTGCCCTGTGACACCACTTCAAGTGAACTTCAGTAAAGCGGTAAAAGAAACCAGGATCGTTGATTCCTTTTATTTGGAGAGAATGGTTAAAATATTAATGTTGGACGGGATGAGATGTCCAAGACATGCTTGGCTAATCGAATATAAACCAGGTCGAGGCGTTAAAACGCACACACATTCACAATCGAACACAAGTAAGCTGCATTTAGATTTTAGAGGGAACGCCACATGTAATGTGTTTGAAAGGGGACTGAACTCGAGACTGCAAAACGACATTGCGGACTGACAAAATAAATAGACAGAAAATTACAAAGAAAACAACAAAGCACAATTAGCTCGCGTGTAAACTCTCTCTCTCTTTCACGCACACATACACACACACACACACACACACACACACACACACACACACATTCCCCAATTCTGCTATCATCTGTTTTTTAAGTTCTTCCCTTCCGTCTACTTTCTTAAGCACACACACACACACACACACACACACACACACACACACACACACACACACACACACACACACACACACACACACACACACACACACACATTCCCCAATTCTGCTATCATTTGTTTTTTAAGTTCTTCCCTTCGGTCTACTTTCTTAAGCACACACACACACACACACACACACACACACACACACACACACACACACATTCCCCAATTCTGCTATCATTTGTTTTTTAAGTTCTTCCCTTCCGTCTACTTTCTTAAGCACACACACACACACACACACACACACACACACACACACACACACACACACACACACACACATTTCACGTTTTTGTTCTTTGTCAGTTTGTTTATTTGCTTGATTGTCAATATATCTGGGCATAGGATAGAGACATTGTACACTGTCAGTGAAAATATAATTAATGCGTAATGAACACTCACTCATGATTGGATTCCACTTTTATGAAAGTTGGATACTAATGACTACAGGAGTCCCAGACAAGCTCCGGGAAAAGCTGCCATTTTGGTGATTCATATCACAAGCTATGTTGTCATCGACAGGTATCAGATTGCATGAAAGCGCGAATTATCAAAATATGCAAGAAAGCTTTAACCGCCATTCCGACAAGATGTCGGGATCAATCGGGGATGTTTTTTATATCCCGGAAATATCTGGGTTGTCTTTGAAAAATCATCAAAATGACGTTTTTCTTCATTTTCTACTGTCGTGTGATAAGTCACATGTCAGTAGGCAAATATGGATTTCCTATTTTTCATTCTGTGTTAATTTATTTTCATTTTGTAAAGACAACCCCTCCCTACTCTAACACGGTATATGAAAGTTAAATCATGAAAAGATAATAGAAAAAAATAGATAAGCTAATCTAAGATATACTACTACTACTACTACTACTACTACTATTACTACAACTGTTGCTGTTACTGCTACTGCTACTGCTACTACTACTATTGACGATGATGATTTAATACAGTGCATGTACTTCTAAATGCTCTAAAATGCCTTACAATAATACAATAAAACACAAGGTCTTAAAACAAGCAGCTTGGAACACATAAAACTCAAGATAGTAAAACTATAAAAAAAATGCATTAATCTACTTGCAAAATGATAATATGAAACATATTTATTTACGACAAGAACGACTGGAATAAATGGAGTTACACTCTGCACAAATAAAATACACAGAGAATACAGTACCTTCCTTTGCTGAACTAAAACAAGTATGTCTTGAGATCTCTCTTGAACAAATGACCACGGTCTCTTTGTGCCTCAGTTCAGAAGGCAGCTCATTCCAGATGGATGGACCACGTTAACTAAAATGAACGATGACCTCACGACTTATACTTTGTTCAAGACACATGTTTATATCATCAAGTTTACACTCTTTTTATTGGGCCATTGTTTGTTCGAAGTGTGTATTTGTAAATTTGTGTTTCTGCTTCGTAAATATAATTATTTGTCTTGCATGTCAATTGGCACGATAATGCATTTGGTTTTGTTACATTATCTTTAGTTTTGTTACATTATCTTTAGTTTTGTTACATTATCTTTTGTTTTCATATGTTTGGGTAGTTTGCACGTGGACTTGAGCAATAGTTTAGGAAGCGATCATAGCTTGTTAAAGCTTAAATCGCATTTTACTGCGGGGTCTCGTTTTATCATTTACTAGTACTTTGGAACGTTGAAAATACTCGTGTTTGAAAACGATCGTAAGCTTCTAGCAGGAGAGTACACACTCGTGAGCTTAGTCAGGCACTCGTGGTTTAGAACCAGACAGTGAAGCATAGCGAGGAGAGTAGATCTTACGCTGCATTCTTCTGTGGACAGATACTAACTCCATGATGGATATGACTAATCATGGTGCTTTGAAGAATAACCCTGGCTGCAGCGTGCGGATCCTTTTGAAGTTTCTACGGAAGACTAATTTGCATAGGGAAGAGAATTACACGAGTTGAGAGAGTAGTAGAGAACATACAAAAGTTTCCCTAGCAACAACCTTGATAAACTTGGGCATAATGCTGATCTCTCTCACCTGTATCTATGCTGCTCTACAGCCATGTCTTAGTGTTGGAGAGAGAGAGATAGACAGACAGGATATAGACAGAGAGATTGAGACAGACAGGCTAGAGAGAGAGAGAGAGAGAGAGACAGACAGGGTATAGACAAACAGAGAGAGAGAGAGAGAGAGAGAGAGACGTTGCGAAAAAGAGACAGTGAGTGTATTTGTAAGTAAATCAATTTAATAGGAGTGTCACCGACACATATATTGACACCGGCAGAAATAATGACTTGGGAAAACATTTTAGGAATCACAAGCATGTCTTCTGTCTATTCCCATGCATTCCTGGCATTTATTTCGTCCAAGATTTCGTAACAGAAACACATTTCTGTATGGTGAAAGGGATTAACTTGGGCAACTAGATTTGTGCAGTCGAGCATCACCACTATAGAAGTGATGCAATACATGTTTGTGACGTCACACTGGACTAGGAGTTTTGTATATAGAATGCGCGCTACATGTTAGTGATGTCACACTGGACTAGGAGTTTTGTATATAGAATATTAAGATCTGGTCCAATTAAAGACCTCTTGGGGAAGTCAGTAAGAAAAGTCATTTTGGCTGGAGCTTTATCCATTTAATGGTAAAAGTGTGTTTTCTTACAGTCAGATATGTTAATGACCAATTTAAACAGTACAGCGCATGCCAAATTCATACTGGAGGGGGTGGAACAACATTTCTGTCAAAAGTGCCGGTCAGAGGAGGCACTGGAGCATATGAAGACTCGAACAGCAATGGCAGTGGAAAGGGGGTCAAGTTCACGTTAATTAGGGGCACAAATCTTCTGGAATGTTTGTTTAGAAAAATCAAATGTACTACTTGACATTTTGGAAAGGCAACTGATGAAATTGTCCATCACAGCTGTAAGGAAATGGCAGCCAAACAGTGAAATGTTTTCAAGTCAGAGTCTAAAACCTTTCAGGTATTCTTGAAAACAATTTGCACACGTGATCTGACAGACTTTCTTCCGAGATTGTGGTAGATTGTGGTAAAGATCTCCATCTTGATATTAAAATATACAGATCAAGTACATGAAGCGGGATATCTTGATATTAAAATATACAGATCAAGTACATGAAGCGGGATATCTTGATATTAAAATATACAGATCAAGTACATGAAGCGGGATATCTTGATATTAAAATATACAGATCAAGTACATGAAGCGGGATATCTTGATATTAAAATATACAGATCAAGTACATGAAGCGGGATATCTTGATATTAAAATATACAGATCAAGTACATGAAGCGGGATATCTTGATATTAAAATATACAGATCAAGTACATGAAGCGGGATATCTTGATATTAAAATATACAGATCAAGTACATGAAGCGGGATATATTGATATTAAAATATACAGATCAAGTACATGAAGCGGGATATCTTGATATTAAAATATACAGATCAAGTACATGAAGCGGGATATATTGATATTAAAATATACAGATCAAGTACATGAAGCGGGATATCTTGATATTAAAATATACAGATCAAGTACATGAAGCGGGA
The DNA here is from genome assembly GCA_028829895.1 of Sinotaia quadrata. Taxonomy (NCBI): domain Eukaryota; kingdom Metazoa; phylum Mollusca; class Gastropoda; order Architaenioglossa; family Viviparidae; genus Sinotaia; species Sinotaia quadrata. The sequence continues at coordinate 15,027,613 of CM054184.1, forward strand.
TATCTTGATATTAAAATATACAGATCAAGTACATGAAGCGGGATATCTTGATATTAAAATATACAGATCAAGTACATGAAGCGGGATATATTGATATTAAAATATACAGATCAAGTACATGAAGCGGGATATCTTGATATTAAAATATACAGATCAAGTACATGAAGCGGGATATCTTGATATTAAAATATACAGATCAAGTACATGAAGCGGGATATATTGATATTAAAATATACAGATCAAGTACATGAAGCGGGATATCTTGATATTAAAATATACAGATCAAGTACATGAAGCGGGATATCTTGATATTAAAATATACAGATCAAGTACATGAAGCGGGATATCTTGATATTAAAATATACAGATCAAGTACATGAAGCGGGATATCTTGATATTAAAATATACAGATCAAGTACATGAAGCGGGATATCTTGATATTAAAATATACAGATCAAGTACATGAAGCGGGATATCTTGATATTAAAATATACAGATCAAGTACATGAAGCGGGATATATTGATATTTGTAATAGGAAAAGGGGATTTTGCTGACAAAAGAATATTATTTGTAATGAGAAAGGGGGAATTTCACTGACGAAAGAACACTATTTGTAAGGGGAATTTCACTGTCGAAAGAACACTATTTGTAAGAGGAATTTCACTGACAAAAGAACACTATTTGTAAGAGGAATTTCACTGACGAAAGAACACTATTTGTAATGGGAAAAGAGGGGAATTTCACTGACAAAAGAACACTATTTGTAATGGGAAAGGGTGGATTTCACTGACAAAAGAATACTATTTGTAATGGGGAAAGGGGGATTTTGCTGACACAGAATATTATTTGTAATGGGAAAGGGGGGAATTTCAATGATAAAAGAACACTATTTGTATTGGGATTTAATTTTGCCTCAAAAGAACACTATTTCTAATGGGAAGGGGGGATTTTGCTGACAAAAGAATATTATTTGTCTTAATGGTGAATTTGCTCATCGAATTTGTTGATAGGCACTTCTTTCCAAAGTTTCATGATGTCTGCTGAATCGGATGACGTAATATTATTTATGAAAGGAGCGTGTAATAGTATCGGTTGTCTCAATATCTTTTATGGAAGGAGTGTATAATATTAACGGTTCACATAATACTCTTTATAGGCGTATGTAATAGTAATGGTTCGCCTAATGTTCTTTATAGAAGGGAATGTGTAATAGTAACGGTTGACATAATATTCTTTATAGAAGGAGTATATAGTAGTAACTGCTCACTTAATACTCTTTATAGGAGCGTGTAATAGTAACGGTTGAAGCACTACTCTTTATGGAAGAAGTGTATAAATGTAACGGTTGACTTAATACCCTTTAAGGAATGAGCGTGTAATTGTAACGGTTGACGTAATACCCCTTTTAAGGAATGAGCGTGAAATAGTAAACATTGACGTAATAGCGATACAATTCTGAAAGACTAACGAATGATTATACTAGACTGTGCTTTAGACCCATAAAGAGGAAAGCTGACTAGTTAGAACTGAATTTATATTAACACCTCATTACTTCATATACGACACATAAAATGTAAAATGCTGCAGTAATGACCACGAACTAGTTAGTGGTGAATTAATACAATTAACATTACGGAACAGGCATTAGATATGTTAATAAAATATGCTTTTTAATGCTGAGAGAAATCTCTATTGACAGATTAGTCCCAACACTGCACAACGCTCTATTTAAAGCGCTCATGTCAATAAAGCATATGTCGCTTCTATTTGTGCAATACAAACTGCAGTAGTTAGTGTGTAACACATGGAAAGAGTCTGCTTCCAAAAATGATTTGGTTTACAGAAGAATGGATTTATTGTTTAATATAATTGAAAAACTCTTTTTGTTATTTAATCCATCCATCCATCCGTCCATTTAAACAATATTTCTTTCCAGCTATATGTCTGCTTATCTTATTGGAATATCTTCTATACAAAAATGAGTTTTAAATAAATTTAGTTCTATATGTTTATATAAATAATATCTCTAGGCCCGCAAAGGAACCTGTACAGGAATATGATTACAATCCTGAAGTTGGACTCATGATATAAATCTTGTTATGTAAAAAAATAATAATAATATTTAAAACGATAGACAATTGGGCGCTGTCGATGAAGAGGGTGAACTTTTAAGTAAGTGTCCGACTGAAGACTTCGTGTAAAATCTTTTATAATCATGGTTTTCTTGAGCGCGTGTGTGTGTTTATATATATATATATATGTGTGTGTGTGTGTGTGTGTGTGTGTGTGTGTGTGTGTGTGTGTGTGTGTGTGTGTGTGTGTGTGTGTGTGTGTGTGTTCCTGCTGCGTTTGTCTTTTGTCTGTCACATCACGTGATTATCTCTGGATTAGCGTCCGTTACCCGTCACTTTCCTGCAGATGTAACGACTGGGGTGCAATTATTATAATGAATTCGGAACAGTCACTAATAAAATCATCTTGCAGTTTGCAAAGATGGAGAATGGATCTAGCTCTGCTGAGAATTCATTTATCGCGACAGGCCTAGAGACATGTGAGCCAAAGCGAAATCGCGACCTGTCCTTCTTCATTAAAAAATAATAATAATAAAAAATATTCAACGAAGAGAAATCATGTGATAATTTCTGCATTTGTTCAGAAATGGAGTATCATTTGTAGAAAAAATGAGGTATCGTTCTTCCTACAAGCAGAAGTTAATGAAGTTAATGAAGTCGTTTTCGATAATGACAATGCATGTACAGTGTGCAATGTTCGGGTTGAATGAGATATTAGCTTTCGATTTCTGCTCTTGAAATGGAAACACTAAAATGGCGTCGCTAACGTGGCGCCTCCTAGAATGCACTGTAGCGATTTTACATGTAATCTCCCTTAAATCGCGCTTGAATAGATGAAACAAGGTCGGGCTTTGGAATGTTATGTGACATGCCCAAACGCCCACTGAACTGAAGAGTGCATACGTATAGAAATCACATATTTCTATTGAAAGTGTGTGTGGCGAGCATATGTGTGTGTGTGTTTGTGGTGAGCGTATGTGTGTGTGGTGAGCGTGTGTGTGTGTGTGTGGTGAGCATATATGTGTGTGGTAAGTGAATGTGTGTGTATGGTGAGCGAATGTGTGTGTGGTGAGTGTATGTATGTATGATGAGCGAATGTGTGTGTAGTGAGTGTATGTATGTATGGTGAGCGAATGTGTGTGTGGTGAGTGTATGCGTGTGTGGTGAGCGAATGTGTGTGTGCGTGTATGGTGAGTGAATGTGTGTGTGGTGGGTGTATGTGTGTGTGTGTGTGTGTGGTGAGCGTATGTGTGTGTGTGTGGTGATGAGCGTATGTGTGTGTGTGGTGAGCGTATGTGTGTGTGTAGTGAGTGAATGTGTGTGTGTGTGGTGAGTGGATGTGTATGTGTGGTGGTAAGTGAATGTGTGTGTGTGGTGAGTGAATGTGTGTGTGTGTGTGTGTGTGTGTGTGTGTGTGTGTTGAGCGTATGTGTGTGATCGATCAGCAACCAGCTCAGCAAGCAAACTCTTGTTACCGAAAAGCGCGAGGAGAATTGTATATAGCTCTATTTTGCTTGTGTGTTTGTGTGTGTGTGTGTGTGTGTGTGTGTGTGTGTGTGTGTGTTATTTTTATAATGTTCTCTTTAAATTTATAATGTAAAAGAATATTTGCTATTTGCTTTATTCTGTGTAGTTATTATTTTGTACTTTAAGTATTTATACGATTTATAATTTATAATATATACTTTTAAATATAAAAATGTTAGATGCCTAAAGTGTAACAAAACGTATTTCAGACATTACAAGCAAAAATAATGCATATATTACAAAAATCGACAATTTAAACAAAACAAACAAGATAACTTCTTTCTTATTGTGCTTTGAAGGAAAATTACCCGCTATTGTTTATTTGTTTGTTGAAATCACTTTGGGGGAAAAATACTGGTTTATTTGCACGCGAGATTACAGCGCACAAAACGGTTCTGTCACAACCTTGATAAAAAAAAGTCACTAAAGAGATGAGTTATCAGGCTAGACGCCTTTGAAAATCCCAACCACCCTTTCAGATTTGATGTGTGAGTCTGTAGTGTGTTAGCTCTGACGCTGTCAGCTTACTAGCCGGTTTTTAAAATGGTCGTGTCTACACTGCCCGAATACATCGTGGCCGACATTTTTTTTCTAACCCATCGACCAACAACAATATATTCTGTAGGCGACTAATACAGGCCTACGCAAATTGATGTTAAGCATATAATATCTGTTTTCAGTTTGACATATGTCTAACAAAGGAACAGGATTTGCTGCCTGGAAAGCCGATACGGCTGTCATTGAACAATTTAGAACAAATTCATGATAAAGGAAAGTTAATTAAAGCGTTAAACATAGATGCACGCATGCACACAATTAAACGCACATACACACACACACTCACAAGTGTTTTGACATATTTTTATCTGTTAGAAACAAAAGAAAATACGTTTACGGTTTTGTTGCTTAAAAATGCATTTAGAAGTTGAACTGCTTCTTGGGTATCAAAAGGTCAAGGGAGTTTACTCATGTAATACTGTTATCAGACGCTACCGAGGCAGAAGTGCCAAAGCTGTTCTTTGTCTGCATCACCTGAAAAAAGAAATCGCATATCAGATATCAGAGACTTATACCTCGATGACTGACCTGTGCGGTCAATATTGTTGACATCAATCTCCCCCCCCCCCCCCGTAGATACTTGGAAAATTCTAATTTATCTTGATGCTGAACAACAATTATCAAAGATCATAACAGATATCAAAGGGCCAACTGATAACAAAATCGAAGAAACTAAATTGATTTATGAGAGGAATAAACGTAAGGTGTTTCATTACGCTACTTAAGATGTTTGACTTCATTGAATATATACTCAAAGTGAAGTATACTTAAGATGTTTTACGTAAGGTGTTTCGTTACGCTACTTAACATGTTTGACTTCATTGAATATATACTCAAAGTGAAGTATACTCAATTGTATAAGTGACCGTTTTATTTTTAATAACAATTTACAATGCTATAAAGCAGTTGTCTCTTTATTCTCTTGATTTTTAGGGATTTCAATAATAATAATAATAATAATAATAATAATAATAATAATAATAATAATAATAATAATAATGGTAAGATTCCGAGACCTAGGATCTCAGCCGACAGTCAAACAGAAGTCGTGGAAAGAGACTGGATAATAATAATAATAATTAACATTAGCTATGGTGGCGTTGTGTCACATTAGGTGGCTGAGTTTCGGATTAGAAAATTAAAAGAACTTTGGAAGTGTTCCATGACAATAAATCAGGGAAGAAAAGTTTCTGAAGAAATGAAGACGCTAAGTAATATTGTGATCATTATTCACAACCTCTTGACCTTCTCTGCCTCATGATTTCAGCAAGGTAATTTATTTCATGATGAGAGTCTTATCCCAAAATTTAATTAAAATATCTATGTGAGTTCAGTATACTTAATAAAGGAATATCATATTGGTTTGAAAAGGGAGAGAATCCCACCTTTCCATCAGAGAAATGACGTCACGAAAAAAAACCCCGAGACCTGGAAACTCTCAGTCGTTAGTACACACTTTATTAATATCAACATGTTTCCTACAATTTATGTCAAATAAACTAATGGAGTTCGGATCTCTAGGGTTCTCCGTCGTATTTACTTCTCGTCTAGTTTCTTACCACAGCCATTGCCACATTTAGATTTAGTTGAATAAAAAGACATGCGGTTTCTCTCCTTGTCAACTCGCCATCTTCACTGAAAGAAAATTTTGCAATACAAATAAATAGTACAACCTCAGGCAGCGATCAGTAAGTATAAAATAAAAATAAATCATGTTTGTTTTCTGCACAGAGTAATAAATCACTGTGTGTCATAGAGTGTCACAACCGACTGGGATTAGCACATGTGCAGAATTGACCCAAAATGCTCTTTGTAGTGAACAAGACGTGCATACTTGACTTGTCAATTTTCTTTATGCAGCACATCTCATGTGGAAAGAACTGTAATCGTACCTTACATTAAACATCATGTGTGTAGACTTAACTGAAAAAAGTTTTTTTAAGCGCACTTTTTTCCTACCACATGTTGAGGTTTGCAAATACAATGCAAAGTAGCACATCACATTAGTTCGCCTTTTATTCCTGGTTGACAAAATGCCAGAGAGAAGCAATTATGGTTTAGTTTCAGTTAGTTTGTAGATATTATATTCTGTACAATATGTGAAGCTACTTTAAGTAACTTATCGTAGACTGTAGTACTAATCAAGTGTTTGAAAGTAATACATGCACTGTCTCGTGTTAGTCAGGTAAAATAAATAATTGCAAAATATTTTTTTTTGCAGTTGCCAAAGGTTAAAATTGCAAGCAAACTTCTAAAAATAAAAATATAATATTTAACTGCTTTGTTTGAAAACAAAATCCATTGGGCTTAGAGTATAGTTTAACCGTCTTGTCAATTGAATGAATACGACAAAGATTTTTGCAGTTTTCATGATTTTCCCATTTCCCATCCCCTTATTGTTTTAGAAACTCTGCCTTCCATACAAATTTTATACCACTTCCGCAAGCCACAAAATGACGTCACTTTAGTTCAGATCCCACCCGATCACTCTTATTGGCATTCACCAAATGTCAACCCACAAATTTGTCATGAAAGCAGAAGAGATTTAAGTTACTAGGTCTTTTCCTGATGGCTAAATTTTGTGGTTCAAACGAGAGCTGAAAATGTAATATTGATTTTTGGAAGTCTTGATTGTGACAGTTATCTAAACGGCTTGATGTCTTTCACTAACACGCACTGTCGGAGAATGTTTTGCATGGACATAAGTAAGTGGAGATCGTCATTGTCCTTTCAAAGAAAAAATTGAAGACACTTAATATAGTGGCATGCAACAGACTGTACTTTATACTAGTGAGAAAGATGCAACTGACTTGCTTGTTTGGCTATCGGACTTAAACCCAGCTCGACCTGCATTCGCAGAAAGATGATAGCACAACTTGTTTACTGTCTCGCGACCACCGCATTGCATGCTATGCACAACTGAATGACTGTCCATTGACTACCACACAAACCCTTTGAGCATTCACTGATTCTTTCTCCACTTGACTGTAGCGACCTTTCTCCCTGGCTACTGTTGTGTCAAGGCCAGAGAAATACGCTGCCAATAAAGCAGAGGCTGCCGGTCAGCAAAAGTGATGTGATTTGAAGATTAGGCTACTTCAAGGTGAAGGCTGACAAGCATAGAACCAAGTAGACAGAATTGTAATATGTAAACCATTATTTACCTTTCATTATGAGGTAGATGGATGTGTCCAGCAGGGTGCAAACATGCATGCATACACACTTGTATACATGCATAAACACTGTAACAATATGAACAATTATTTCTTTATTAATTAATGTTTCCAATGCAACTTTATTTTTGCATTTGATATACATTTTATATTCTCCACTTTCTAGGGCAGAAGTAATGAAAACTTGTTGGAATGTTAATTGCTTGAGGCAAAGCATCTTGGGACAATCAGTCCACTAGTGTGAATAGGGTTATGTGGTCAATCTATCTAGTGTAGCTGGCCGGTTAGAGTTTCTATGGTACCTTGATACCCGCATGAGTAGACTTTCTTGGTCACTAATCCACACCTGATGACCAACGATCTCAAGGAGGCCTATCGTACATTGCTGAAGCTTTTGCCTGCAGGTCTGTAGACTAATCAAGATGCCTAGTGAGGAATTTCAAGTGTTATTATCTCAACGTGTTTCTTGTAATGGAAAGTACATTCCTAAATTTAGATATGATACAATGAAATAGCTTGTGCCCATCTCTTACACTCAACGTTTGCATTAAGAGAAAGAATGTGCTTGAGTAGGTGTATGTATATATATATATGTGTATTGGGCAGATGTATTGCACGCCACTTGTTATCATTGATGGGGTTCCATTTTTGTAAAGGCATTTGAGATTTCCAAAGTTTTGGACAAGCTGAGTGAGAGAAAAAATTAATACTTAGAAAAAAAATTAAATTATTTTTGATGTCTTTCATTTTGATTGAGTCTATGTGATGTAATCAAATTAGTTTCATAGGCACAAAATTTAAGTATGTCAGAGACAGAGAGGTATGGATAGTCTTAAATAGGTGTTCTTATGAAAATATTCACAGGTCGCATATTTTTTTTTTAGTGCTTCAAAACCTTTATCTCCTGAAATCCTACTTGTGGGTTTTTTGTTATGGACACTTTGTCTCATTTGTGATTCTATTTTGGCAAGGAGGGAAAACTGCATCCTTGTCTACTCAGGAGAAAGTATGTTTCTCTGTACAAGATTTTGATTGACCATTCATGAAATGCTGTCTTTGGGGCTGCTGACAGAACTTTCTCCTGACAAGTCTTGAGCAGTGTTGGCCAGCCAACCTTCCATTTGTTGAAAATTGAAATAATTCTAACCATTGTGTCACCTTAAAAATATTCATTTTAGTGAAAGTATTCCAATTTAACCTCTCTTAAACTCTGTCTATGACAACTTCCCATCCCCTGCTCGTTTGTATAATCTATCTGTATCTGCAAGCAAAACGTTAGTTTCAACTGAAAAAATACCGAACTCTGAATTGTAGTATATTTAAAAAAAACTTAACACTGAAAATAATTATTTTCACGTGACATGCTATGTGCAAATACGTACGTAATTGTGGGACTGAACTACTTAACATTTCATATTTAATTTAAATAACAGAATTATTTGTGTGTGTGTGTGTGTGTGTGTGTGTGTGTGTGTGTGTGTGTGTGTGTGTGTGTCATTTGTTTGTACACACGAATTATTACCTTTGTGACTACTTTTGCTACTGTTCATACTACTTCAATTTGTGTAGTTAGAAAGACTCCTTTTAATGCTAAATTTCAACTATCTAGTTTATTTTGTTAAGATGTGTGCTTTTCAATTACTAAGGAAAGATTTGGTATGAAATCAGCAGGTGAGGGAAAATCTTTCCTTAGTTTAAGTCAAGCAATAAATTATCTTTAAGCAATTGTCCTACCAAAATAGCGATACGTGTCAAGGCCAAAATAGAGACGTGTCAAATACAAACTCATATGGGCAATAGTGTATGTTAATTGCACATGTATTTCCATTGGGGTTTTGTTCTGGTAACATTCAATGCAATTAAGTGTGATTTTAATCTACAGCAGAATGTTACTCATAATTTGAGGTATTGAGGTTTATGACAGAGAAGCTCGTCCGCATTTCGTAAAGTCCTTTACTGTCGGGGTCAAAGTTTAATTAGGAGAATTATCCATCCATTAACCATACTCACCACACGCACGTAAACAGGCACACACACACACTCGCACACAAACATAACACGTATACACAAACACACACTCGCTATTCATAATTCGAGGTTCTCTCTGCACTCCGACTCCATTTCAATAACCTGTGTGAGCTGGTTCACAATAAACAAACCAACCCCCGCTCTCCAGATGGCTAATTTAGTGCAAGATACTTAATGTGTTGACCAGAAAAAATAGCGTTTGCATTATTTTTGAATCACATACCAGGAGATTAAATGCAGCGATAAGGTCAGCCCATTGACTCTGTAACGATGCTTGTGACAAGGCGTCAATCATAGGGATTCAAATTGAACAAGGTCAAGGTAATATAAACATTAAGACTCTAGTCTATTAACTTACACATTGTCAAGGAGGGCAATCATTCTGGAAAGCAGAGCAGTTCCCTAGCCATAAATCTGGTGCCCTGGTTACACAAAATTGTAAGGGTTACTTAAAATACAGATTTAATTCCTTATTTAATTAATTAATTCTTACTTCATTTATATAATGTGTATACTTTTCAATATATATATATATATTCTCTGCATAAGAATAGCTGAAAAAATAATTTAAATTATAACTCTTTGAATATACATCAATTGAAGCGTATTATGACCTGCCGAAGAATGTATAAAAAGGGGTGGGTATAGTGGGATGATACTGGCATGCAATTAAACGCCGTCACATGAAATTGTGACAGAGAAGAAACAGTTTTGAGAGTAATTTTGACCATTATTCTGGCACCAACCGCTGTCTCCATTCCTAATCTGGATATATGTCTAGAGCTGCATCTTGTCGCTGGCAGCACCGGAAAATTAGACAACGATTCCGACGATAATAGAAATGATGAATTTCGAGATATGCACTCAGATGTTCCGTGAAAATAGCATCTCTCTCTTCATTCATTCATTCATCCATCCATCCATCCATCCATCCATCCATCCATCTATCTATCTCTCTCTCTCTCTATCTATCTATCTATCTATGCCTGCCCATCTGTCTATCCGATTGTATGTCTGTCCACCTGTCTGCCTATCTTTTTTTGTATTTCAAATGAATAAACTGCACACATACACACACACATACACAACACACACACACACACACACACACACACACACACACACACACACACACACACACAATGTTTTGTACTCTACAGATTTTTTAGTTCGTAACGCATTCGCGCGCAATATCAGTACATAAAAGATATGATGGGTTCTTTCTTGACTTGAATAAAATATTTCTTATTGATTTATATCTGATTGTTTTCGTATTTATTCGCACCTGATTGTTTCTGCCAGAATAAATTCAAGAGAAGCAGTTAATGTATTTCTGTCTCTTTGCAATGTAAAATATATGAGTGAATAATTGCTAAGTCCGGTTGAAAATATCAAATTCGACTGTTTTCTTATACATTTTAAAAACTAATAATAATGTTCAGTGAAGCATGTCTCGAGGTATTTAACCTGAAAATTACTTCCAGCAAACCGTAGGTGATGAAAACCGTGAAGAATTCAGTACAATTATAAAATTCCTTCAAAAACAGGCCGAATTTTTATTAGGCTAAATTAATTTAATTTAATTTTTATGAAAGTTATGCCGAATGGAGACTCCTCCTTTCTTCTAATAAATGAGTATTGATTCAAAATCAACTCTGCACTGTTTTGACAGCTAAAGGTTATTTCTTATGTTTGAATGGTTCGTACGTTTTGACACTTATAAGTGAATACAGTATTTACACTTAATCCGTACATTACAATCAAGAAGTGTGAAAACAATTTTAAATTAGTCCATTGAATGATTGGTGAAAACAGGGAATACATTCCATCATGACAGATACGAATTGTGAATTCACAATAGCGCCATCTGATAGTGTATAGATATCGAGATAATAATATATCATAATCATCAATCACGAACACTGTATCAATTATATCAGAAACTAACAGTGTTATAGGAAATAGACACCGACACTGTATCATTTATCAGAAACTAACAGATTTATAGTGTAACAATCATCCGTTTCTACTGGTTATGTTTATTAGTATTATGAATCATCCATAACTAAGTGCAAATGATGGAGAAATCTTAATTTATATTTATTAATAATTATCCCAGGATACACCACTCGCCTCTTACTTGGCGTATTATATGGGTGTACTAAAAGTTCTCTCCCTTCCACAATAATAAGACAGACGTTTTACCGTCACACAATACTCCCGTACGTGGAAACGTCTTACTAAAAGGAGTAATAAAAACCCCGTCATTTATTTATATTTAACGAGCCCCCCCCCCATCCACCCACTATTACTCCAACATAAGGTTTTAATATATGTGCAGGGAAAGTTAATAAATTTAACAATATATTTATTAAATCTACAATCAAATATACAACTTATGAATATAATCAAACAGTATTTGGTTATGTTTTACTCTTATTCAGTTTATCTTAGTGTAAATATCAGCTGTCAAATTAACATTATATATAATCAAGTTGTTAGATATAGTTTCAACATAGAAATGAGAGTGGAGTTTTAGAGAGGTAATTATAATCAATGTACATAACCTGTTCAACGGTGGCAGTTGCTGCTGGCACATGTTCACAATCATGCAGTTTGCAACAAGTCACTTTCTTTCTTATTAGATGATGTTTCAACATACCCCTTCTGGGCATGTTACACAATTGTTCTTGAATCTTCGATGCACATACAAATAGCATTGTGGAGAATTATTCAGAACATTGTATGTGCTATCAAAGCACAACACGAGGAATGTTTCAGAATCTTCAAGTGTGCTACCCAAGCATGCCACAAGGAATGTTCAAAATCTTCATGAATTTTCAAGACCAAACTCAAACTTCAATTTCCGTTATATTGGCTCTTGAACGGAGTTCACAAGAATCAACTTACAGCTACACATTTATTGATAAGTTCGACGACAATGCTGGATACACGCCAGCAATGATCTGGTGGAGTATAGTAGTCACTGCAATCTGAAATGGATACAAGGTTACGAAACATCAAAAGCATCAAAAGGCATGCTCTTTTCTGCAAAAGTCAAATAAAGGGAAGCGCTATATTTCAGACATATTTCATCTCTAAACTCTTTTCTCTCTTTAAACTCATTCTCAGCTTATAAATCCTGCAACAAAATTCATAACCTGATACACATGCAGCATACGAAAAACCTAAAAGAGACGAAAACTAAATATTCCATCAGTTTTTTTAAATTGATTACTTATTAAAATTTGTCTCCTAGTGAAAGTTCGTGATAATGAAAGATAACTTCAGTTAAAAGGAACCTCCTCCCAAAAACTAGATAACCTAGAATAGAATTTAAATCAAATAACTAATGAAATAAAAATGAAACCAGAAATGGAATGGAATATGCAGGAACAATTGCATGAATTAAAATACCAGAAGTCCAACACAAAGATCCATAGATATCCTTCAAACACTGCAGCAGTTATTTGCTCAGAGAGTGGAATTTGAAGATGGAATAGCTCAACCATTCACTTGCCTGTCTTTATAATTATAAAGAAATGGAATGGTTACGGCTGACCGCACTAGTACTAGTTATCAAATAACTGAAGACTGCTTACGTAGTCACTTAACCATCAGCTTCCAATTAACGTAGAACGCGTGAGAAATTTCAATTTTTGTTCACCACAGAATGAAACAAACTCGTTTTGTTAATGTCCATTAGTGAGACGTCATGCTTCGAAAAATACAGAAGAGCTACGAGGAGAGAAAAGGAAAGCCAACAATAAAAGCAAACAAACTGGTCAAGCGCTTTACACTAATTTACAAACAAATCAACCAAAAGACAAAACCAGGACAACTTAGAAAGTGCTGTAATGGAAGGAAAAATATTTCCGAAAGGTCCAGAAACGTATCCAGAAGCCCAGAACCAAACTTATATTGGAAGGTGTATGTTGCTAAGAACAAGAAATAAACACGCAAACAACTTCCACTTCTAAGCAGCAAACATACACACAAACACACACACACACACACACACACACGTTCGTAACGCACACATGCATACTTACAGACATACCTATGAATTGTTTCTCTCTAAGAAGAAGGTTGTATAAGTTCTGAAAGGAAACAACAATTTCTTTCGCAAAGTGTTATAAATTTAAAATCAAACCAGTCGTGTATGAATGTCATCGGTAACCTTGAAGGCCGCGCACTGCCATCCAGATTTGGGGCTGGGCCATCTCTTTGACGAACATTGACTCTAGATGGACACCCGCGGCGCCAGTTTAAGTTTCCTGAATACGTAACTATTTAGGCCAATTAAATAATATTTATTTTTCTTTTAAAGTTGAACTGTAATTTATACGGAATTCTTCAAATTTAAGAAGAAAACCATGCCAGTTGAAAAAGGAGAAATAATAAAAAAAAAACAGATTACTAATTTCACCAGCGATAATGACGAGTTGTCCGATTCAGTTCTAATTTTGTCAAAATCGTGATCATTTAAAAATGACTTTATTTTGGTCGTTAAACAATTTTCATCAACATTTAAGAAGAAGAATCAGTGGAAAAGAAGATTTAGAAAAAAAGAGATTTTGCTCCCAAGAAACCATTTATGTCAAAGTCTCAAGCACTTCACAATGACAGATTACAAATGAGAATGTACAGAGTAGACATAGTTCGTCACTGATAGTGACACTACACCAATATAATCTGCACAATACATTATTCGTCACTGAGAGTGACACTACACCAATATAATATGCACAATACATTATTTGTCACAGAGAGTGACACTACACCAATATAATCTGCACAATACATTATTCGTCACAGAGTGACACTACACCAATATAATCTGCACAATACATTATTCGTCACTGAGAGTGACACTACACCAATATAATCTGCACAATACATTATTCGTCACTGAGAGTGACACTACACCAATATAATCTGCACAATACATTATTCGTCACTGAGAGTGACACTACACCAATATAATATGCACAATACATTATTCGTCACAGAGAGTGACACTACACCAATATAATCTGCACAATACATTATTCGTCACTGAGAGTGACACTACACCAATATAATCTGCACAATGCATTATTCGTCACTGAGAGTGACACTACACCAATATAATCTGCACAATACATTATTCGTCACTGAGAGTGACACTACACCAATATAATCTGCACAATACATTATTCGTCACTGATAGTGACACTACACCAATATAATATGCACAATACATTATTCGTCACTGAGAGTGACACTACACCAATATAATATGCACAATACATTATTCGTCACTGAGAGTGACACTACACCAATATAATATGCACTATACATTATTCGTCACTGAGAGTGACACTACACCAATATAATATGCACAATACATTATTCGTCACTGAGAGTGACACTACACCAATATAATCTGCACAATACATTATTCGTCACTGAGAGTGACACTACACCAATATAATCTGCACAATACATTATTCGTCACTGATAGTGACACTACACCAATATAATATGCACAATACATTATTCGTCACTGAGAGTGACACTACACCAATATAATATGCACAATACATTATTCGTCACTGAGAGTGACACTACACCAATATAATATGCACAATACATTATTCGTCACTGAGAGTGACACTACACCAATATAATATGCACAATACATTATTCAGAACGACTGAAGGTATGATGTACATAATGTGACGGAACAATTTACACAAAGAAACATAGTGTGAGAGAGATAAAGACAGGGAGAGAGAGAGTGAGAGAGAGAGTGAGAGAGAGAGAGAGAGAGAGAGAAGCAAGGAGTGAAATACGGCGCAAATAGAGAGAAAGAGAGATACAGATTAGAAATTAGAGACAGATTCTACACCCCACCCCAGCCGACCTCGACCCCGACGTACTCTGGCGCGAAATTGGCGTTAGCCAGAAGCGTCTCCCATTTAAAATGAAGAAGAGAGTGAGAAAAATTTCAGAAAAAGAGAAAGACAAAGATAGTCACACATATCATACAGAAAGAGAAAGAATCAAAACCACATTCGACTTGAGAAAAATTACTAAATCAACATATAAAAAGCAAACAACAAAACAACAAATAATAAAAACAAAAAATCTAAAAATAAGAAAATAAAATATAGTAAAAATAATTCATTTTCTTTATTAAAAAGGCATTATTTCATTTGGCATTAAATGTCCAAAAATGACCGCAAAAATGAAGAACGAACTGAGCACATTAAATATTTATTCTCCTCTACTGGACATTTGCTCCAGCGATTTTCGAGTTAGGTTAAAGAAATCGACTGCAATTGATCTCTTGTCTATCAAACGGCTACAAAATACAATCCTTCACGCTTGGTCAAAATTAACCCCATCTAGGGACCCTTTCTTTTTCAAAAACAAGACAAGCTTGCGTTAAGTTTATATGTTGTATATTTACTATTCATACAAGAAAGATACATCCAATAGACTCATGTATACACATTCATACACGTATACAGGTACACACACACACACACACACACACACCCACACCCCAAAACAATTCATACACATATACGGGTACACTCCACCAAAACAATTCTTGGCAAAGAAAGTAGCGTTCATAAAAAGAGAGTACTCACCTTCTAATCACTCCCTAATACTTTCCACCCTCACTTCCCATTTTCGATTAAAAAAAACAAACAAACAACTAAACTAAAATATTTAACGATTTAAAAACTTTACGATGTAAATAATTTTCTAAAGCTGGTCATGATGGAAACTGGCATCATTAAGCAATAGAGTTATATATATGATTTTCATACTGTATTGAGAGAATGTAGCTCCTTTGATATCCAGACTGTTAAATTAACTTGCTTTGATTACGAAAGCAGACGCAGACAACTCCGTTTGTCTTTGTCTTCAAAGGTAGTGTACCCTGCACTATCATAATATTGATTTGATCACGACCGTTGGAAATGATCGAAGTCGGCTGTTGATGAATAATGAACCGTTGTGCATTGGGAGAAGATGACTGTTGATGAATACTGACCAGTTGGACATAGGGAAATATGGCTGTTGATGAATAATGAACCGTTGTACTTGAGTGAAGACGACTGTTGATGAATACTGACCAGTTGGACATAGGGAAAATATGACAGTTGATGAATACTGAACCGTTTGACATGAGAGAAAATGATCGTTGGAGCGTAATTGACCATTGGACATGGGAAAAGTATATTTATATTTCTTAAAATGGTAAAGTGTAATAAAAATTAATAGACTCTAATTTATATTGTAATGTATACTAAATATTATAAAGGCATCTTCAAATTTAGAATGGTAAAGTGTGATACTAGTTAATAAAGTCCTACATTGGTAAATTAGCGAGTTCGGAAGTACGCTTGTCTGAGTAGAGAAGACAGTTTAAGATAAATAAAACGAATATACATTGGGAAGATGCGATTTTAATTGGAAAAATTCGTATCACTTGATACAGGTTAATATACAATCCAAACGAACAAATATAAACATTGATAAGAGAAATAGGAATTCATATTCTCTGACGTAAAGTAACAAG
The DNA here is from genome assembly GCA_028829895.1 of Sinotaia quadrata. Taxonomy (NCBI): domain Eukaryota; kingdom Metazoa; phylum Mollusca; class Gastropoda; order Architaenioglossa; family Viviparidae; genus Sinotaia; species Sinotaia quadrata. The sequence goes on from CM054184.1 coordinate 15,044,551, forward strand.
GCATAGTATGAAACAGTAAGCATGGTGACCTTGACAAATATGAATTCATATTCTCTGACGTAAAGTGACAAGGCATAGTATGAAATAGTAAGCATGGTGACCTTGACAAATTTTCAGTTTTGTGACTCACTAAACACAGCAGTAGCGATAGATCAGACATTTATGAAATGAAAATGATAAAATGTATAAGCAGATCCGCCAGACCACCACAATCATTAGCATTGTCTCCTTGTTATCATCAGTGACATTTCTCATGACGACCGTTATCTGTAGGGTAGTTCGTTGAGAATCTTAGTCTAAAGACCCTGGTAGGAATCTGCGAGATCCAAGGTTTTATTGAGGATTCTGGCACTTCCAAGGAATGCTGGATTTTTTTTTAACCAGCGGGGCACTTCTGTGGCTTTCTGGTGGTTTAGCTGTTATGTTCCCCGGCGCTCCTAATCAAACTGGTGTTATTTTTGCTTTTCCATTTCATAGCTTTGGATTTCTAATCCGATACCCTGCTAATTTTTCACTTCTTACGCCTCTCTTTCGTTTCATTATTTTTGCCATCTGCTTCAGCAATATAGATTACTCATGCTATCCTGTATTGTTATCTTCATCATGCTTGAGTGACGCAATCTGTTCTTATTTGGATATCACCATAAAAAAAAATGTCTTTTTTTATGTGTCAGCGACTGCTTTATGACTGGCTGCATCCTTAATCTTTCTGATACTTGGATTCCGTTGTTCTCACACCTTACTCTTACTATAATTAATATTTTTTTTAAAATGACAACAGAACAGTTTCGAATATTAATATGGGTATATATATTCTGTTTTGAAACCAGTGCTCTATTGTCTAATAATTTTGTTTTCATAAAAGCATAAAATATTTGTAATTTTTCTGCTTCAAATCCCCGGCAAAAGCATCACTGATTGACTGACGGAAAGGGGAGATAATTGGAGATGCGTTTCCTTGCTTCATGCCTGTTGTACGTATATAGGAATTGCGAAGCAAGTCGATTATGAGGTTAACACAATTAATCGGTAGTCTTTTGCTGCAAAATGGCAAAATCGAAAGTACCCTGAAAGAGTTTCATTTACTTTGATTTTCCGACTTTGGACAGATGTTATAGATGAAGGAAACAAAAACTAAACAAACAACCCCCTCCGAACAAGCAACAATAACAAAATCATAGCCCACAAACAATAATCACACAACAGTAAATTAAGGCGATTACTAAACTTAAATGCGAGGGGCCATTCCAAAACCACAATAACCGCTTGGAGGAGATAAACCAAACAACAGATTGACAGTTACCGCCAGTTTCAGTGGTTAGTGAGTCTTACGAGACGGCAAGCCAGATCGATGCAACATGACAAATGAAAGAGTCAGGTTAGCAAAGGGGTATGAGCCAGAGATTCATGGAATCTGATCGACTCCAACTCCTACAAATCTCACCTCGCGGATATAAGACAAGGCAGGAGCGATAGTCGCGTGCAGATCTTTGGACCAGTCGAACGGGAGCGCGAGCTGCATGGTATACCACGTGTGACACGCGCTCCACCAACGCAGCTTTCTCGCGGAAACGTGACAGCAGCAATCGAGGCGATAGGTATCAGTGCGTCGCAGTGTCGTAGCGCCTCCAATTTGATCTTTTCACCTCCCTCGACTCCAGTATTACGGTATGTGAATTGTTGTGACTTAACAAAGCCGATAAGTGAAGTGTGTGAAAGTGCGTTGTTTTTTCTCTTTTTCGATTTCTTTCTGATCCATTGAAAAAAAAAATTAAAGACTGGAGTGTGTGTGTGTGTGTGTGTGTGTGTGTGCGTGTGTGTGTGTGTGTGTGTGTGTGTGTGTTAAATCTCCGAGTTTGTATGTGTGTATGTAGGTGGGTGGGTGGAGGGGATTTGTGGAAGTTTCTCTGCAAAGAAAACGACTTTTTATATTTGATACAAGCAAAAAGTTTCAACCTTGAAAAAATGTTTAGAAAAAATCTGAATATTTTTTATAGAGGAAAATCTGCTCTTTACTTTATATGTTCGTTTTAAGAAATTATATCGACTGTCATTGAAAGACACCAGCTCTCAAATAACTAGTGCATGTTAGAGAGAGGGAGGGGGGAGGGAGAGGTACAGAGAGTGTTCACAATACCATCCCATTACTCGGCCCCAATTCTCTCTCTCTCTCTCTCTCTCTAATTGCTTCACTAAATTTATACCCCGCTTTGGTTCTTTGGATCATTCGAAAATGGCGTTTACAAAATTCTTATCAATTATTAACGGAGGTTTCTATTTCGTATCTTTGCCCTGGTGCTTTGACCTTTGACTCGGTAAGTCTTAGCATTTTCTACAAATGTTCCGCTAAGCTGTGCAAAAATAATTTCCATTTTCATTATATTCTAAGGGACTCAGATAATAATAGTAATAGAAAGAATTTTCTTAAGCACCCATTTTAAAGTACCCCATAGGGACTCAAATGATAATAATAATAATAATAATAATAAAGAGAATTTTCTTAAGCACCCATTTTAAAGTACCCATAGTTAGGTTATCTGATATTTTGTCAGTCCCAGTAAATTCAAACTATAGAGATTTACTGGTAAGCCATTTCTACAATACAGACAGCTCGGAGATTGCAAATAGTTTTAAAATGTCTTCATGGCAGGCATATTTGCCTAGTAGACTTACACTTCATAACTACATCAAAGGAATTCTGTCAGCCAACACGTTTGTGACGTAGAACGCTGTGTCCATGACGTAATGCTTTGCAAACAGTGAAGCACATCGCTGAGTTCGAATGTTCGTGACGTCAGCACTCGGTGAACTGCGATTGGTCTAGAAAGCCTAGAGAAGACAGGTCATTCGAAGTGCGATCCACAGCTTTTGATTATAATTACATCTAAAATTAAATGACGAGATTGAATTTAAAAAAAGACATTTATTTATTTCCTGTGGCTTACCTACTTCATTCAGAATTAAATTTTCTGTAACGCTTGAAGCAAAAATTGAGAAGCGTCATTTGTCAGATAAAAAAGCTAGGTGGCTCAAAATGCAGACATATTTTAAATACGTATGTATTGCTTACTGAAGTGTTTTTACAACGAGGACGAAAAGAAATGGTTAGAATTTAAACTGGAAAACTTCTGAATAAACAAACCACAGTTAGCCAAAGCTTCGAGAAGCTAAGTAAGAATAAGAAACACCAAGGAAACTATAAACGAAATGAAATTAAATGTATTTTTCACCTCTCTAGATTCTAGGTTTTGATATAGTAGGCCTTACAGAACACGAGTTTTATTCTAATCTATTAATTAAGTTCTGTAATATATAGCGTAATATTTGTTTTTAAATAGAAAGAAAATGATGTACCTTAAACTAATAAAATTTAATCGTTTCTTTATATGACTGGAGCTACAGAAGATAGCAACGAAAGAGATTCATAATGTATCTTTAACTTGTTGCTACTTGAGAACTACATTGATAAAACAAGGATAAAAATACAACAGTCACACTTGTAATTTTCCTAAGAGTGAAAAGCACGTCACGTGGTCAATACATTGGAAAACAGAGACTTAAACACTCAATGCAATTCTGTTCCGCGTTGTTCGATCGTTTTTACAACGAACGTCATTGTGAGAATTCGATTGTCTAAATGCTGGTAAATAGTCAAATTAAGAAAAGACTATAATTTACAAGTAGTATTTTCAGCCAAAAAAAAAATATTATGTGTGCATATAACTTTGTGTCTGTACGCACTCTGGCGCATGCTCACATGTGTATGTATATACATATTTATGTATATATAGTGAGCCTGCGTATTTCTGTTTGTTTGTTTGCTTTTTAAGCAATCTCTGAAGATTGCCTGCAGATTTTACAAACAATTCAATATACTTGTTGTCAGTGGCGTAGCAACGGATTGTGTAGGTCATGCAATGGATTGTGTAGGTTGTGCAATGGATTGTGTAGGTTGTGCAATGGATTGTGTAGGTCGTGCAATGCACAAGAGCCCTAGTAGTCAAGGGGGCCCATGGCAACGAGCGGAGTCTCTATAAATATCTATGTTGTATGCAACAGAGGTTTTTTTCGTTTGAAATCGAAGGGGCCCATCACTGAAGCTTTGCACAATCGCCAAACCCACCACCACCACCACCACCAAAAATAAAAACAAAAGAATGCTACGCTACTGCTTGATGTGTTCAGATAAGAGATATTGTTCCTAAGAAAACCCTTAATGTCGGCATTAACTGAGTAGGTTCGTGCATTTTATTTATTTTAATCTATCTATCTATCTATCTATCTATCTATCTATCTATCTATCTATCTATCTATCTATCTATCTATCTATCTATCTATCTATCTATCTATCTATCTATCTATCTATCTATCTATCTATCTATTTATCTATCTGTCTGTCTGTCTGTCTGTCTGTCTGCCTGTCTATCTGTTCTACTGTCAGTAAGCTTTACAAGCGTATACTAAATACGGAATAAAATACTCACCAGTTAAATAAAAGCCTATTGCATCAGAATCGATCACATCAGTCACGTGACTTCAACGACAGTTCTCATTAGTCTGCTAGATTCAGCAAAGTTAAAATAAAAAGAATTGTAAAGAAAGCAAGAAAATGGAAATGCTCTTCTTCTACTTGATCTCTTTTCATCTTTCTTATCTTACTATTTTGTTTGACCCTGTTGTATGAGTTCTTCTTGAAATACTTTATGTCCAATTATTTTTATTTATTTATTTATTTATAATAGAGAGCGCGAAGTGATAACAATCACTTGGAAATTAGTTCTTGTTCATCCTAAACAGGGACACTTTAATTATGTAACTGGATAAACGTATTTCATATGTCATTTTCACTGTGTGTGTGTGTGTGTGTGTGTGTGTGTGTGTGTGTGTGTGTGTGTGTTTATATTTCTATGCTGATGTCTCTGTGTACGTGCGTGTATATAGATATGAGTGGGTATTTTTAATTTTCTAAACAGTTTTCTTTGTTAATGTTCATATTTCACCTTCGTTACCTCATTTACGTTTAGTACACTTGAAAGATAATAATAAGTAGATAGTCTCTTCTTCAGTCGTTGATAACATTTAAGACCAATTATATTTTGTATTCATTTGATATTTTGCAAAACCATTAATCTTCTATATTCCTGTAGTTTGATAATAGTACCGATCTTTTGCACTTTAAAAAAAAAAACTTTCTGGTATAGATGGAACAAAATAACCATAATTCATAACGTTTTCTTGAAGATTCTATCACCGGTTTGAATATAGTTTGCACTTTTTAAGAGGGTTTCAGGACACGAGTGTACATTGTTCAAAACTAAATTTCAATATTTCAAATTTTATAAAATACTATAGAAAGCGAATATCTCTCTATTTATCTATGCCTGTCTCTCTGCATCTATAAACTGTCCGTCTATCTATCTATCTATCTATCTATCTATCTATCTATCTATCTATCTATCTATCTATCTATCTATCTATCTATATATATATATGCAGGCGCTATAAACGTTTTCTCTCTTCCTCAACATTAAAGTCAAACATTTACCATCCCGCAGTATTTCCGTAGGTGGAAAACTTCTTACTCAAGGAGAAGATAAATCCGTCTTTAATCTATATTTAGTGAGCCACTATCCACCCATTTTCTTCTCCAACATAAGGTTAACAAAATGTATAAGAAGGTCAATAAATTTATTAAATCAACAATCAAATATACATATAACAAATATAATGAAAAATATTACTTGACATCAATATTTCCATGAAACCATGTTTGAATAATTTTAATATCTATACAGACTTATATCCAGACACATAATTCAATACATTAGTCTCAATACAGGATAGCTCTTATCCGAAAAGAGAAATGAAGTTATTAGAGATAAGCGAAAATAATTTCTATGTAACCTTGTTTAGGCACTGTTTCAATAGTCTTTCAAGTGCTTTTGTTACAAAGTCACACATTATTGTGCACATCAATTCCATGTGTTTCCCTCCATACGTTGTAGAACACTGATTCGCTGCTATACTCTTGAAGCTAATCTAGCGCTCTGCCATAATAGCTCCCCCAAGCAGAACAACAATTGTAGCAATTTCCCAGTAACCTCCTTGTACCAGAAATTGCCCAATGTAGTCAGCAAACCTTGCCCCATACATCAAAGGAGTGCAGTGTATTCCTTACACTTACTCACTGCGGTAGACACTTCTCCTGTCATAGCAATCTATAATCAGTGAACCAGGATATTCCAATAAAACAAGGAAAGGTTGCTTTTTTCCCTATAAAATTATAATCAGGGTACACCACTAAAATTTCCAGTGTATTCCGTTTTAACTCCGTTCCTCCTTACACTGTATTCTCAACTTACAGTTTCCTGCATTATTTATTAGCCCATTACATGCACACAGCATAATAAATACAGAATAATAGTTTTAGGAGCGAGTTCACTAGAAACAATGTCAAGTGTTTAGCATACCACATGTAAGCATCATAGTTCACAATTTGTAGAAATAATAGTTTACTTACATAATACATCTCTACACGAAATATAAGTATAATATATCAATAGCAAAATGCATAAATATTACTAAGTCCAATCTCTCTCTATCAGTCAGTTTACTCACCAATAAGCTAATGGCCGTCTTTCATGACTGGACTTCTTGCCATACCAAATTCAAGTGATTAGACAATATAATTCTCTACAGTAGGTGAACTTTTGATCTCAAACCCATTAGCTGGCTTCATTCTCATAAAACGTAACCATTGGATAATAAATCTACTCATCCAGTTGGAACTGGTTTACATTTCATCAGCAATTTCTAGCATATTCTCAACTGGAGTGTTTACTTTGACAATTTAACAATTTATATAACATTGAGGTCTATAAATAGGGATAGGAAACGTTTCTCAGCCATATACCCCTCAACCATACATCAACCATCCTGTTAAAATCTACTCTACTAGAAGTAAATTTTGAACAGTACCTGTGAAACGTCGTCATAATATGAAATGAATAACTATTCACAAGATAAAAATTCAGATCTAATTTAGAAAAAAATATTTTGCTTCACTGAGCCAAGAAAAATGGTGCTCTGGTTCAGGCATCAGTTTAGCTGGAAAAAAACCCCAACTTGTTCAGCTCTCTGTAGTCCACACAAAATTGGTGCATGCCATTCTTTTTTTTAAACTAAGACTATGGGAGAAATATATGGGGATTCCACCTAGTCAATAATACCCAAGGCTACCATAGAGTCAATTTCCTGTTTTACAGCATCCTGTTTAGTGTAAGGTAAAACGTACAGTTTCATGCATATTGGATTATGATCCCATAGTGCGACCATAAATTTGCAAAAACTAATTTTTCCCAGTTTATCGGTAAAAGCATTGTGAGATTCTTTTGTCACACGTCATAACTGTTGAGCTTCAGAGTCTGAGAGTTCTGGATTTAAAATAAAGTCACCAACAGTTTCAACATCTGTTAAACCTGTGTGTGGTATAGATTCAGCATCAGGTACAGAGGTGGCATCATCCTGCATTACACTAGTAGTGACCATTTTATCCAGGCATTCTTTGTACACTTTCATCAGATTAGCCATGCAAATTTTCACTTTCAATCTGACCTGAAATCAGAAATTGCACCCAGTCAATTTCTCAATAATTTCATAGGGTCCTTGTCATGATACATCTAATTTGTTTCAGTGCAGAGGTAGCATCATCCTGCTTTACAATAGTAGTGACCATTTTATCCAGGCATTCTTTGTACACTTTCATCAGATTAGCCATGCAAATTTTCACTTTCAATCTGACCTGAAATCAGAAATTGCACCCAGTCAATTTCTCAACAATTTCATAGGGTCCTTGTCATGATAGATCTAATTTGTTTCAGTGCAGAGGTAGCAGCAACACCCACTTAACAACTTCAACTTAGATGCCTTCAGTTTACAGTTGTACATACGCCTTTTTAGCTTTCCTTTCATGTACATTTTCAACTGCTATTTGACATGAAGTATCAATATGGTTCACAAGTTCAATACCTGCTGATAAAATCTTTTTATGGATTCCACCAGCCCACTTTGTCCAATATTCTCGTAATATAGAGATGGGTCCCCTAATGGTTCTACCATATAAGAGTTCAAAGAGCAAAAAATTAGTCGAATCTTGTGGTACTTCACACAATGCAAACAAAATGCTGGCAAATACATATCCCAATCACGTGGTCTTTCCACACACAGTTTTCTCAAGGACTTTGTAAGAATAGTGTATAGATTTTCGACTAAACCATTACACATAGGGTGGGTAAGGAGTAGATTTTACTCTCAGTATTTGATTGATCTCTTTCATTAACTTGCTCCTGAATTGAGTCCTCCTATTGGACAAGATTTCTTCTGGAAATCCTACATGTGGGAAAATGGTGAACAGTGCATTTGATGCTGACATGGTATTAATAGAACTAAGAGCAACTTCCTCAGGGTACTCATAGTATAACCAATGATGGTGAGAAACTATTTATCTAAGTCTTTAATAATGAGAACAAAATAAGAAATCTGACGTAGTTTCTTCAAATTAATTTTAGACCTTATTAAATCATCCTGACAATGATATGTGCATGTGAGTACGCTTTTATCCTTGACGTCAGCAGTGTAATAGGGATCCACTTGTAGCCAATCATTTGACCTTTTACCCCGATAATATAATTTAACAAACATTTGTCAGTCCAAAACATTTCAATTAAATGATTGAAGCAGTTCTAGATCTTGGTAACGTATAAAGGAAACTTGTAAATGTGAAATAAAGCATATGTAGGTGTAAAATACAAAGCAAAATAGCAGATATGAAATATAAAGCAAATCGCAGGTGGAACTATAAAGCAAATTGTAGGTATAAAACATAAAGCAAATTGTAGGTATAAAATATAAAGCAAATTGTAGGTGTAAAATGTAATTCAAATTGTAGGTGGGACACAAAGCAAAATTGCAGATGTGAAATATAAAGCAAATCGCAGGTAGGAACTATAAAGCAACTTATACGTGGAAAATATAAAGCAAATTGTAGGTGTAAAATATAAAGCAAATTGTGGATGCGAAGTATAAATGAAACTGTACACTTAAAATATAAAGCAAATTGTGGATGCGAAGTATAAATGAAACTGTACACTTAAAATATAAAGCAAATTGTGGATGCGAAGTATAAATGAAACTGTACACTTAAAATATAAAGCAAATTGTGGATGCGAAGTATAAATGAAACTGTACACTTATAATATAAAGGAAATTGTGGATGCGAAGTATAAATGAAACTGTACACTTAAAATATAAAGCAAATTGTGGATGCGAAGTATAAATGAAACTGTACACTTATAATATAAAGGAAATTGTGGATGCGAAGTATAAATGAAACTGTACATTTAAATTGTAAAGCAAATTGCACTTGCAAAATATAAAGCAAATTATAGTTGTGAACTATAAATGAAATTGTACACATAAAATATAAAGCATATTGTAGGTGTGAAGACCAAGTTGTAGTGTAAAATATAAAGCAAATTACAGTTGTGAAATATAAAACAAATTGTAGACAGAACTCATGATACCTCGTGTTTTAAATCTACTATGAAGTCTGCTGGCAAATTCGTTGTATTAGAATTAATTTCTGGCAAATTTTAAAATCCTTATTGACTACTTTTTGTGGGCATTCGTATTGTAATATGAAATCGTGGCTTAGTAACTAATTACACTTAAGAAACAAATATTTATCATTTGACTCACTTACTTACCTATGAAGTGATTGTTGTTTGTTGACTGAAGTTAGTGTAGATCGTGGGCTAAAATGATTGCTGATTGTCGGCTGAAGTGATTGTTAATTTTGTGGGCTGTAGTGAAAATTGATTATGTGGCTGCAGTGTTTGTTGATTTTGTCGGCTGCAGTGACTGCTAATTGTGTAGGCTGCAGTGACTGTTGATTGTGTGGGCTGCAGTGACTGTTGATTTTGTAGGCTGCAGTGACTGCTGATTGTGTGGGCTGCAGTGACTGTTGATTGTGTAAGCTGCAGTGACTGTTGATTGTGTGGGCTGCTGTGGGCTGCAGTGACTGTTGATTGTGTGGGCTGCTGTGGGCTGCAGTGACTGTTGATTTTGTAGACTGCAGTGACTGTTGATTTTGTGGGCTGCATTGATTGTTGACTTTCGGCTGATATTATGACATCAACGAATGCTGGAGTCATGGGGAAGGAGGGGGGCGTTGGCAAGAAAACACAAGGGCAGTAATAGAACTCAACCGGTTTATTTTAAATGTATCATTAAAAGGGTATTGCTGTCTTCCATCAAAATCTGCAACACAAATGTGCGCGTGTGTGTACGTATATGCATACGTGTGTGAGACAGAGAGAAATAGAACGATACAGAGATAGAGTGACAAAGACGCTAAGAGAGACAGACACAGACAGACAATTAGGAGATTTTGTTTCTGCTAATCTCAGCACACATCACTGTGACTGGGTAGCACATTTGTGTAGATTTCTCCTGAGCGGTTGATGCAAAAGCCTCCACCACCACCCCACAGAAAATAAATAAATTAATTAATAAAATATAATTAAATATATTAGAAACATGGATAAAATATTATCACAATAATTATTTTAAAAGTATTATTATATAACATTTGTCAATGTAGTTTCAGAACTAGAACGAAGTCAACCTGCATGCACTTACAGAAAGCAAGATAGTTGCTGGGTGGAAGTAAGAGTCATGACCTGTGACAGTGTCGAATTTCCAAACCATCGATTGAATGATAAGTTTACACACACTGAGAACGATGTAAGAAACTATCTCCCTTGGAACTATCCTCGTGCAAAGACTGACTTACCTCCCTTAGCCAGCGAGACCAAAAAAAAAAATGCATTATGATATAATAGGAAAGAAGGGAAAATAATTTTACTCTTAAGGGAGTGAATATATTCAACTCGAGTTATATTCTCATATGGTGTCTTCGCTCACTCATAAAATGTAAAATTAAAATATATTTTGATATATTTTAGGCAAAGATTATATTACAAATAAAATAAAGTATTAAAATAAAGTATCTCAGTGTACATAAAGAAAGATGGAATACCAACGAAAGAAGATATGTATCATACTGGAAGAAAAAAAGCAAACAAACGAGATTTACTTTATGAAATAAAAAGAAAAATGAGAAACTAAATATTTCTTTAAGACAAAAAAAACCATTGACTAATATTGGATAATGCGCAAATGGACTCCCAATTCAACAAAGTTTATGCCTGGATATTTCTACAAAATTCCCGCGAAATCCACTCTGCCGTATTATATGCCGGCAAACATTGAGATTTGGAGTAATAGGCCTTTCCAGACGCCATACTGTAAAGGGAGATCAAGCATTCAACCGTCTCCTTGCAGACCATTTAAAGATCAATTTATTGGGAATATTTTAAATTCTTGTGAATCTTCGATTTTTTATCACTACTTCTTGTTTTATTTTTTCATAGAAGTTTTTATTTTTATTCACAATTTAAAAATTTTCATGTTCTTACAGTTTTTTGGATTATGCTCTCAAAATTAATTGTCTCTCTTTTGAAACATTTACCAAGTCATGCACATAGACATATAAATAGATAGATAAACAGACAGACAGTCATACAGAGAGAGAGAGAGAGAGAGAGAGAGAGAGAGAGAGAGAGAGAGAGAGAGAGAGAGAGAGAGAGATAAGATTGAAAAAAATATATCTACTTTAATTAAAAACAAACGTGAATATTAGGACTTATTAAACACTGCATGGGATTTAATGGTAATCACACTTAAATGTGTGTGTGTGTGTGTGTGTGTGTGTGTGTGTGTGTGTGTGTGTGTGTGTGTGTGTGTGTGTGTGTGTGTGTGTGTCTGTGTGTATGTATGTAAAAGGTGAGGAAATATCTACCAACACTAGATAATTCTGACTGTTGTAAAAGTAGTTAAGGCTGATTAATTGTGGCGTGTATAATACTTTTGTTTCATTGAGTATACATAAATGTGTTTATATATGTATCTTATGTCTGTCGGTCAGTCAGTATATCAAGCAAGCAAGCAGTATGATCTAAGTTATCTTATCTTAACCATCTATCTATCTATCTATTTATCTATCCGTCTGCCTGCCAGTCCGTCCGTCCGTCCGCCCGAATCCCTATCCATCCATCCATCCATCCATCCATCCATCTATCTATCTATCTATCTATCTATGTTGATGACCTTGAATTAAGGAATATAATTCCTTATATGTTTTCATCATACTTTGATAAACATAAACAAGTTGATGTATTTCTCATCATACTTGAATACGAATAGACAGACGCAAAAACAAATTCTTTCGGGGCTTTTTGAATCTGTCAGCGCCATGTTTGTTTAAAATTTGTTGTCATTTTTACATATATATATTACAAAATCTGGACATCAAATTTTCTCTCATTCCGTGGACCTATGTGTTTATTAATTAATACTTTGTACTGCAGAAAGTACAGAAACCCAGAGTCTGTGAGTGTACAATATATATGATTTCAAAAAGTGTTGTCCTTTAAGTTCCTATGTTGTATGTGTTGCAGCGAAGTTTTGATGCATTTGGACACTAAAATGTGTTTATTTATAATTATGTGCTTTTACATTAATTAATCATTTTACATTAATTAATCATTTTTTTTACATACCAGGGATGGCGCTGACAGTTCACTCATGCCTGCTTCTCTTGTTGTTGAGCCTTCACGCATCATTGATTTCAGTCCACGCAGTGCCGCGATTCGGTTTATGGCCATATGTAACTGTAAGGTAGGCACTTAAAAATTGTAAACTTTAATACCACACTGACTGGAGTTTTTTTTTTTTTTTTAAGTTAATTTTGAGTAGCGTAAGAATATCTTCCTTCCTTCCTTTCGTTTTTATGAATTTCCGACTTTCATATTTCCTTCCGTATTTAAAAAAAAATCATTTTGCATTACTTCTTTCCTTCCTTTTTCTTAATTCTTTACCACCCTCCTTTTTTCCGAACTCTCTTCTCTTCTCTATCTATCTATCTATCTATCTATCTATCTATCTATCTATCTATCTATCTATCTATCTATCTATCTATCTATCTATCTATCTATCTATCTATCTATCTCTCTCTCTCTATCTATCTATCTATCTATCTATCTATCTATCTATCTATCTATCTATTCTTTCTGTCTAATGCTTCTAATGTTTAATTATTGCTTTTAAATCTGATTCTTTATTGTTTTTTCTCTTTTTTTTGCGATAGAATTATCGATTCAAATGAACGAGAGAGAGAGAGAGAGAGAGAGAGAGAGAGAGAGAGAGAGAGAGAGAGAGAGAGAGAGAGATTATGGTGGTGCTTGTAGGAAAACGTTCGAACTGGAGAACATTCTTGCAGCTCGTTGTTTTCTTCAGTTGCTAAAGCGAACTTCTCCTCCTCATCTTCAGAAAGTATTTTTTGGGGTACTCGCATTTATTTTCCGTCTCTGTTTGTGTTTCCCCTATCCATTTATAATTCCATTGCAACGAGCTGACGTTAGCGCCCAGCTCGCGAATGTGCGAACGCATGCCAGAGTTAATCTTTCGTTCTTGACAGTCGTTTATTTATCTGCTTTAATTCCGAAACATTACGAAGCGTATTTCAAAGTAATTAAGGCCATAGCTTCTTTCAGAGGATGGCCATCGTCTGTTTCTTGTGTACCTAAGAACAATATCCTCAGACTGAAAGGAGGCACTTATTATTTCTCCAAAGGAACTAGTGGTGGCGACGTAATTAGTAATTATTTTTATTAACGAATAACAGGATTGGAATTATGTTACGGAAAAACATTAACAGAAACGGAAGCGCGCGAATTTGTAGAGGAAAACTACAATGAATATACACGTTGAAAGTAGCAGGAAAAGGTAACTAGAAATAAGCAATTTAAAAGAAAAATAATCTGAAAAGGGGATATAAGTGTGTGTCCTTTAATTACTTATGATCTATCTATCTATCTATCTATCTATCTATCTATCTATCTATCTATCTATCTATCTATCTATCTATCTATCTATCTATCTATCTATCTATCTATCTATCTATCTATCTATCTATCTATCTATCTATGTATCTATCTATCAATCAATTTATCTATCAATCAATCAATCAATCAATCAATCAATCTATCTATCTTTCTATCTATCTATCTATCTAGTATCAAATATTGAACATTTCATCTAGTTCAATAACAATTAGCCTAGATAAAGTTTATAATTCACTTAACAATGTAATCTAAATTCTGTTTACATATACGAAAAAATTAATCTGCTCGCAGCAAGTTAATTTTACACTACGTTAGAATTTCTCTCCGTAAAATAAATCGACATTCACGTTCAATTATAACTTTTAAACCGTCCGGAAAGTGCCAGAAAGTGAGGTGCTGTGCCAAGCTGTGTGAAGGCAAAAGCTCATCACAAACAAACAAACAAATAAACTAAAGAAATGAAGTACCGTAATGGTAGTTTTGTTTCTCTGGATTTTGGTTAGAATACATGCTTTTAATGTAGGAAATGAAAGTAAGTGTTTGCGATTTTATTTTCATTTTAATATCCATTTTTATTTATTTAATTATTTACCAAATGTTTTCTTAATCTTTGAGTCATACAACTTTTATGAATACTGTTAAGCAAACACTGTCCAGATCGCACGATTGTGGGCTTATCGAAAACACTTACTGAGAAAATTTCAATAAAATATTCGTAGCAACCAAACAAATTAAAATTGAGAGCATAAAGAAAAAGCTATGACCACATCCCACCGATTGTGAAACAAACAAACAAACACACAATCTTCTCAAGACAACCCTTGAAAGTGTTTCAATGTTGCCCTTAGACATTATATAAATTGCACCCAGCAGGTCCCCTTGCGCCGCATGGCATATATCCAGTGTTGATGGGAAAGACCAAATGGCTATTGGTTTCTTTTCAGTCTGCGTGTTTCTTGAGACAGAATAATTCCATTGTCTTCATAATATTTTATCGAACATATGAGTAGAGCGTTCATTTGTCGCCCTGCTAGTTATCAAAACACTCAGCGGGATTGGGCTGCGAACACTGCCAAGCTCAAAGTGAATGGCTATTTAAGGGAAACAAAACCTACATCTTAAAACCGCACGAATGAATCGTGCGCTTGGCAAGAAAAGCGAGAGTGGTGTCCCTTAGAATCTGAATTGAATTTGTATGTCTTCCTTAGAAATCACTACTGGCTTGTTTGATAGGGGTTCAGAAAAGGTGAAAATAAGGAGCAATTATGGGTCAGCCAAGCGTTTGTACGTGTCGTTATGGGAAGTGACGATTAATTTCCTATTTTACCCGCTTCGAGTTCCGGTCTGGTGTCTAACATTTTATTCGACTCTGTCTGTCGAGAGAACATTGAGTTATACAGAAGTTGCGCGGCGAGGTGTCTAAGGGTTAACATTGATAAATAATCTGTTACTCGCAGAATTTTCTTCGAAAACAAGAGTTCTGTTTCGGATTAGCCTTCTGATGGACAAGATATCATGAACTACGATTTTCTGTTTACGTCTTAATTTCAATTTACATTTTGTTTCTTTGCTGTTATTTTCTTTTCTCTCTGTTTAATTGTTTATATTTTGCTTTTTTGTAACTCTTCCGCTTCCTTCTCTCTGTTTATTTACTTTGTTGGTCTTAGTTGGCCTGCTTGTTTATTTCATTGTAATTTGTTTATTTTGTTTTGTTTTGTTTTTCGTTTTAGTGCCATCTTCGCTCATTGTTGGCCTGCTTGTTTTTTCATTGTAATTTTGTTTGTTAATTTTGCTTCTTTCTAAGTACCGTTGTGCGCTGTTTTATCTATTCTTTCTTTCTTTCTTTCTTTCTTTCTTTCTTTCTTTCTTTCTTTCTTTCTTTCCTTCAACCTTTCATTCTTTCTTTCTTTCTTTCTTTCCTTCAACCTTTCATTCATTCATTCATTCATTCATTCATTCATTCATTCTTTCTTTCTTTCTTTCTTTCTTTCAACCTTTCATTCTTTCATTCTTTCTTTCTTTCTTTCACTTTTTCTTTCCTTTCTTTTCAACCTTTCTCTCTCTCTCTTTCTTTCTTTCTTTCTTTCCTTCAGGAAATTTGTTACAGTTTCCACTAAATATTAAGAACATACAAACACATCTAAATACACATTAAACATTTTCCCTTTGCACCACATAAAAAAAACAGACACATCACATCTTTCATATATTCATTGTTACTAATCTGTACAAGTATTCGTTGTTACTAATCTGTACAGGTATTCATTGTTACTAATCTGTACAAGTATTCATTGTTACTAATCTGTACAAGTATTCATTGTTACTAATCTGTACAAGAATTCATTGTTACTAATCTGTACAAGTATGCATTGTTACTAATCTGTACACGTATTCATTGTTACTAATCTGTACAAGTATTCATTGTTACTAATCTGTACAAGTATTCATTGTTACTAATCTGTACAAGTATTTATTGGTACTAATCTGTACAAGTATTCATTGGTACTAATTTGTACAAGTATTCATTGGTACTAATCTGTACAAGTATTCATTGTTACTAATCTGTACAAGTATTCATTGTTACTAGTCTGTACACGTATTCATTCTTACTAATCTGTACAAGTATTCATTGTTACTAATCTGTACAAGTATTCATTGGTACTAATCTGTACAAGTACGATCAGTTGTCAGATCTATATCAACTGTCGGTGACAAACAGAATACAAAATTTATTAATGTACACCAAATTCGTGCCTCCCTTAAATATGTTACGCCTTTTGCGTGCGCCTATCTTTAAAAGAAAATAAAAACCAAAGAAAGCCACACATTAAATTTGCTTCAGAAATGAAAAGATCCATACAACACAGTGATACTCTAATTAGACTAATTTGTCAAACTGCTTGCTGACACGTATTTTTCTCCATTTCTCTTTGTCTCTCTCGATCTGTCGAATTTTATTTACCGAATCCAGAGCATGCCCACAAAAGTATGGAATTTCAGGACAGCGAAGGGATTGTGTAGAGAGAACAGTATGATGCAAGGCTGTTCTACCAATTGAAAATGCATGCGCAGATTAACAGTGTGAGCGTGTGTGTGTGTGTGTGTGTGTGTGTGTGTGTGTGCACGCGCGTGTGTAAAACTAAGAATCAGTGGATTGTTAGAAATGTTTGCTGCCAAACATTTCTGCTTCTACTTCGTTGGAGCGAAGCTTATCTGATATTAAGGCGAAATATATCATTATATTGTTTTAGTGTGTTCTGAAAGGGTTACGAAAATCTTATTCTTTTTTATGTTGGTGTGTGTGTGTGTGTGTGTGTGTGTGTGTGTGTGTGTGTGTGTGTGTGTGTGTGTGTGTGTGTGTGTGTGTGTGTGTGTGTGTTTTCTTTTCTTTAGCAGATTAATACCACAAACTGACATGGCCAATGATGAAGACCAGCTTTCAAGTTGGGCCGACATTCAAAATGAAAAGTATTTATCTTTCAATCTCTCTTACTCTCTCTCTCTCTCCATCTCTCTCTGCCTGTCCGTCCGTCCCCCTCTCTACCCATAACCACCCACCCACCCACCCATCCACACCTCCATCCATCCATCCATCCATCCATCTATCTATTTATCGATCTATTGTTTTCAGTGACTTTGCATCTAAACATTAATAGCAACGCGAATCATAGCATTAACATTCATCATCATCGGTGCGACCACTAAAATCGATATCGATGACTATATCAATGAAGATGTATTTGTATAATGAAAACACTGTAAGTAGAAATTCACGACTATAATCAACAATTGTAAAATCTTAAAAAATTTCCTTTCAGACGGAGAAGAGCTGATGGTGGATTCGTTTCTCGACTAGATGCCATGAACGACTATTATCAGTCAGAATTGGGTAATGGACTAATTGATTAACTGTTATCAGTCAGAATTGGGTAATGGACTAATTGATTAACTGTTATCAATCAGAATTGGGTAATGGACTAATTGATTAACTGTTATCAATCAGAATTGGGTAATGGACTAATTGATTAACTGTTATCAATCAGAATTGGGTAATGGACTAATTGATTAACTGTTATCAGTCAGAATTGGGTAATGGACTAATTGATTAACTGTTATCAATCAGAATTGGGTAATGTACTAATTGATTAACTGTTATCAATCAGAATTGGGTAATGGACTAATTGATTAACTGTTATCAGTCAGAATTGGGTAATGGACTAATTGATTAACTGTTATCAGTCAGAATTGGGTAATGGACTCACAGAGTAACCATTATCAGTTGTAATCTCTGTAACCATACGTAATGGTTTACTGTTTCCAGACACAATGAACAAAATATTTTATACAGAACAAGAGTGACATTTTCATTATATATATATATTTTTTTTCTCTCTCTCTCACACACAAAATACCAAACAAACGCACGCATACATACACACACAAAACACCACAAAACACGCGCACGCACACAAACATACCCACATACATTGAATTGACTAAATAGACATGCTAACATGTGTAAGACTATAAATATGAAGAGGTTGTGACTTTAAATGAATGAACATTGCCCTTTAAGTTAGATACGATAGAAGTAAATTATTTGTATCAGTAAGGACTCTAAAATGGCTGTGAATGAGATAAAACATTTGGGACTGACTCAGTAAACCAGTAGGACTGTTGAGCGCTGTGAATGAGATAAAACATTTGGCACTGACCCAGTGAATCACTAGAACTGTTGAGCGCTGTGAATGAGATAAAACATTTGACACTAACCCAGTGAATCACTAGAACTGTTGAGCGCTGTGAATGAGATAAAACATTTGACACTAACCCAGTGAATCACTAGAACTGTTGAGCGCTGTGAATGAGATAAAACATTTGACACTAACTCAGTGAATCACTAGGACTGTTGAGCGCTGTGAATGAGATAAAACATTTGGCACTAACCCAGTGAATCACTAGGACTGTTGAGCGCTGTGAATGAGATAAAACATTTGGCACTAACCCAGTGAATCACTAGGACTGTTGAGCGCTGTGAATGAGATAAAACATTTGGCACTAACCCAGTGAATCACTAGGACTGTTGAGCGCTGTGAATGAGATAAAACATTTGGCACTAACCCAGTGAATCACTAGGACTGTTGAGCGCTGTGAATGAGATAAAACATTTGGCACTAACCCAGTGAATCACTAGGACTGTTGAGCGCTGTGAATGAGATAAAACATTTGGCACTAACCCAGTGAATCACTAGGACTGTTGAGCGCTGTGAATGAGATAAAACATTTGGCACTAACCCAGTGAATCACTAGGACTGTTGAGCGCTGTGAATGAGATAAAACATTTGGCACTAACCCAGTGAATCACTAGGACTGTTGAGCGCTGTGAATGAGATAAAACATTTGGCACTAACCCAGTGAATCACTAGGACTGTTGAGCGCTGTGAATGAGATAAAACATTTGGCACTAACCCAGTGAATCACTAGGACTGTTGAGTGCTGTGAATGAGATAAAACATTTGGCACTAACCCAGTGAATCACTAGGACTGTTGAGCGCTAAGAAAAGGCTAAACAATAAGGCGGAGTTCAATCATGACACCTTTACCTACCAGTAAGAATCAGAATCTAATAAGACACATGATATTATCTTTCAGAACCTATTAAGACACATGATATTGTTATCTGTCAGAACCTATTAAGACACATGATATTATCTTTCAGAACCTATTAAGAAACATGATTTTATCTGTCAGAATCTAATAAGACACATGATATTGTTATCTGTCAGAACCTATTAAGACACATGATATTATCTTTCAGAACCTATTAAGACACATGATATTGTTATCTTTCAGAACCTATTAAGACTTGATATTGTTATCTGTCAGAGCCTAATAAGACACGTGATATTGTTATCTGTCAGAGCCTAATAAGACACGTGATATTGTTATCTGTCATGCTATTAAAAGAAATGAATGTAGAGGGATACAGAAAGAAAGAATTAGAACAACCAACTTCTAAAACGTGAGAATAAAACTGTGATGTGAAGCTAACCTATGACTTGGACAATACCAACTGCCGTATTAATATGCTTTTGTAGAGTGTAGAAATTAAAATTACACTCCTGTTACAATAAACTTGTGTAGAGAGAAGAAAATAGAACCACACTCCTGTTACAATAAACTTTTGTAGATAGTAGAACATAAAATTACACTCCTGTTAAATAAACCTTTGTAGAAAGTAGAAAATAAAATCACACTCCTGTTACAATAAACTTTTGTAGATAGTAGAACATAAAATTACACTCCTGTTAAATAAACCTTTGTAGAAAGTAGAAAATAGGATCACACTTCTGTTACAATACATTTATATATAGAGTAAAAATAATTAAACAGGATTGGTATTATAATCAACTCTTGTAGAGAGTGGAAAATAAAACCAAAATTGCTATTTATGGTGGAGTAAATTTGCCTGTCCCTATTTCTAAACTTTATTGCTATATAATTTTTTTATGTCAATGTCACACTATTATAATAAACTTTTTTACGGAATAGAAAATGAAACCAAATTCTCAGAGAGAGAATAGAGAATAAAACCCGACTGCTATTATAATAATCTTTTGTAAGCAGAAAATAAAACCAGACTGCTGAAATGTGAAGAAATAATTAGAGTTTAAACTGAATATTAAGAAAAAAACTGGTATCTTGGGTGCTGTCAATTCAAATAAAAATTTGGGCTGCACATTTTGTTCAGCAGATACGGATTGATTTTTCAAAAATAAATAAGTAAATAAAATGTATCACATGTTTGTATATTCTATTTTTCTAACTTTTTTATTACAGTACAACCAACCAACCAACCAATCTACAAACTAAAAGAAACAAACACACAATCACAAAAGTCAAAAAACAAACGCATAACCACAAACAACTAAGCACACGAACTATCTAGCAATGCTTGCACATTTCAAGAGTAAATAATTTTCGAAGCCAGACGACACATGATAACCAACGGGTCATGCTTACTTAAGAAATGCCTTAAATAACATTTGAGACGACATAAATCGTTTTTTTTTAATCATAAAAAATAATAAAGTTATTAACGATGCACATTAAAGTATAAAATAATTTTTGTTTTGTTTCTTTCTTTTTTTTTTGTTGGCAGCCAGACAACTTGTTTCTAATCCTTATGGACCCGGAAAACGGAAGTGAAAACATGACATTTTTAGAGGCCGAAACTGGAAATGACAGTTAATAAAGAGTGGCCTCCCCGTTAGTACATCCGACAAAAGAACATCAACACTTAGAGGAAGAAAAGCCAATACAGAATTATAACTTTATTTTCGTTCCAACGTATATCAATGGAAACATATTTATTATATTTTGTACAGTAGTAATATATTCTGAAAAGAGTTATATGCCCCTTCTGAATTTGAATTGAGTTTCACTTCTTATAAATACCGATTCGTGGAAATTGTTAGTTTAGTTTGTAAAATAACTATCCCACTGATCCTAATTTTAAATGAGTTAAAACATTTATTTTTATAAGTTGAATGTCTACAGAAAAACTAAGCGCATTTTAGTTTCGTCTTAAAAATAATACATTCTCTTTTCATTGTTTTTCGCTGGCAAAATTTTATTTATGTAAAGAGGTGTATATAAATATATGCTTTATAATTAAAATAATAAATGTTTGACTTTATAAGTTTTCCGAGTTTTATAATTTAAAAATAAATCCCATTTATTTATTGCTTTAAAATAATATATTATGTTAGAAGATTTTAACTGTATTCTTTGTTTCTTCATGTTTTCTTATTAACCAGTTTGCTTAATATGTTTCACTTTTTTCTTTCTTCACCTTTCTTTCTCTCTGTCTTTCTGCCTTTTTCTTTTCTTTTCTTTTAATTTTTCTTTTCTTTTAATTGTTCTTTCCTTTTCTCTTCTTTTCCCATCTGTTTCTTTCTGCCTTTTTCTTCTCTTCTTTATTTCTTTTTCCTTTTCCTCCTTCTTTTCTTTTGTTTTCTTTTCTTGTCATGTCTTTCTATTTTCCTTCTACGTAACAACTACTACACATAGTCATATTCATCAGCTGATCAGAGCATAGTATAACTATTTTCTCGGTATGTTCAATGGATAAAATGCTAAACTGTCAGCATGAAATATTTTCAAACTGTAGGAATAGGTTTATAGTCAGGATTCATTTTGTAATTTCCTAGTTATGAAAGGCGCAGAAGCCAGCTGATCTAACTGATTATGACCTGTCTTTTTCTGCTTAATCTTCATTAAGCAATTTAAAGTTTTTAAATACAAATTGTTTACTGATAGCACGTAAACTACCCGTGGTTTGAGAAGGGTAGGCGTGCTAATTTGAAAACTGATGATGATAAGTTTGACTGATGTTTATATAAACAAAGCAAACTAAGGGAAAATAATCTGATAAATTGTTTGTTCTTCTCCTATGCTTTGAAAATATGAATATTAGAAGGAGTTATTATTATCAGTATTAAAAAAAAGAGTTTACATACTCTTAGATCAGGTTCCTAAAACGTCCTTTTGAATAATGTTATATCCTGTACTCCAAACTGTATTTTAGACTTATATGTGAACCCATATTGTTGTAAATTAATGAAATTGATCGGACAAAGTGTTTGTTGTAGAAAGTTTGAAATTCAAGGCTCTTCTTTAGTTTTTTCCTCCATTCATATACACAGACAACTCACACTCACAGACAATTATCTCTTACAGACAGCTCACAACCACAGACAATTAATACTCACAACTCACACTCATAGATAACGCACTCAGAGACAACTCACAATCACAGACAATTAACACTCACAGACAACTTGCACACGGACAACTTACACACAGACAACTCACACTCACAGAAAATGCACATACAAAGGCAACTCATACTCACAGTCATTTACACAGACAATTAACACTCACAGGCAACTCACGGAATCATTATGCAGTGAAATGTATTCTGTATTAGTGGTAACTGAGATAATTCACATCAACAGTCATTAGAAAGTACCACTTCATTTCAATATAAACATACGCTCCTTCGGATGATAAAAATGGCGGTGTTTTTAAAATATTTTTGTTATCACCAAAATCAGACTAACAACAGAGCCTTTTTCTCCTGACCAATCAAAAAATAAACAACTAATCTTTACCTAAAACATTATTCTGCATCAACCCCCTCCTCAAAAAAACAAAACAAAATAAGACATCATTAGCCAATATAAACCTTTTCATTCACAATCGACACAATTAACCTTTCAGGTTCAATGTATAATCGCATAATTACTTCATTTACAAACACATTTAGCAAGCAAACAAAATAACTTTACAGCACTACATAACTACTATATCATCAACTTAATCACGCTCTTTAACATCCCGATATCAAGATTAATGTCATTCATAATAAATATGGTACAACGTAATCACGCTCTTCAACATCCCGACATCAAGATTAATGTCATTCATCATAAATCTGCTACAACGTAATCACGCTCTTTAACATAATGATTGATGTCATTCATCATAAATCTGGTTACAACTTAATCACGCTCTTTAACATCCCCAGACCACGATTAATGTCATTCAACATAAATTTGGTACACTACGTACAGCATTCGACTTCACATGAAGTCATCACACGTATCACACGTTCACCACTCTCATTTCACTACGATATTTATTCTGAGCACAACTCGCGTACACCACAAAATCAGTCATTATCTCAGGAGCAGTAATCCATCGCAGCTGCTCCGCACCGTGCGGAAATCACTGCTTTCCAGTAGGCGGAAAGAGTACAAACAAGATGGTCATGTGACAAAAATGGCTGCACAAGTGTTACTGATAAAGGATCGGTCCTGACGCCCGCTTGTCATCTTCCGGTAATTTCTGCATCACTCCTGGTTCTACTCAAGAAAGTCATCCCTCCTCTCTGTCCCCCATTCCGCACACTTTGGTTGATTCTGTACAAGATGGGTTCCAAAACAGCTCGCAGATTAGAGTAAGCACGGTCGCTTACCAAATTGCCAAGGCCAGCGAACCACTAAGGTCACGAAGATACCACGCGTCACGGAGATGCTTTGTTACTTGAGAGCAAGGTGTGCTGCCACTATTATACTGCTTGTGAGTTTTGAGGTGCTTTGAGGTGTTGAGGCAGGCTTTATTTAGTCCAGGTTTGCCTTCTGGTTAGCAAAAGTTTGGTCCATTCAAAGACAGCTTCGAGAAGCCGCAAAATTGCCGGTGACCAAAGAGCGACATAAGTAGGGCATACTTGGCTTGTCACACTACTATTAAACACTGTAAACCTCTTTTGTGTTTTCTTTCTGAGAGCATACGGAAGAATTGTGATAAAAAGATGGGGACCGTACAGAAATATAATGATATTTACATTGCATTGTCTTATCCGATTAAAAAAAAAAAGCACTTTCCTTTTGACTCAGTGTGGTATATCGGGTTAGTGTATCTTGAATTCCTACTGAGAAGAATTTCAATTAATAACAGGGTTTATTCTCCTTATTTGATAAAATCAAAAAGAAAAAAGTAGAAAATATCCCAACCCTAATCTTTGCTATTTCACCTTCGCGTGATTTTGCAACTATAACAAATAGAAAAAAAACTTTTCATCTACCTGGTGTTTGCAAGTGCGTTAATTCACGCAGTTTATCGCGAGAGATGAGTAATGCTTACATCAGCTATAGGGTCGTAACACTGAATGTTAAGAAACTTCTAGAAGAACAAAGATCACTTGCATGTCCGTTGCATTTAACATCCCATATAATAAAAAGACAAAATTTCAATGAGAGAATAAATGTCATTAAACGTACTTACCGTACAAGGTACTCGGTCAGCGCTGATCCATTCAAGTTATCTTCTCCTGGCACTCCCCCGAACACCACACCACCTCTCCTCAGAATGGACCAATCAGTTGTATGTGTAGACGAACACGCGTACACACCTCCGCATGCATAACATGTCGGACATCTTAGAAAGAAGACCACTATACTCCTGGGTTACCTTAACTGTCTCAAGAGTTGTTGTTGTTGTCGAACCGTTAACTTCTAACTGAACGTGCATTAAGGCTTTCATCCGTAAATGTTCTCGCCTTTGGTGGCGCTCAGGCAGGGCTTTGCTCCCTTCGCTTGTCTCAGGAGGTGGGTGGGGCCGTCTTGTGTCTTCCGTCATGTTAATTATCCTGAGATGTAGTTGTTGTGTCGTACAGTTGCTTAATCCTCTTTTCGAGGCCACCCGAGCGAAGTCCGTGGGTTAGTCCGGTATTGCTGGAGAAAAAATAAAA
The DNA here is from genome assembly GCA_028829895.1 of Sinotaia quadrata. NCBI lineage: Eukaryota > Metazoa > Mollusca > Gastropoda > Architaenioglossa > Viviparidae > Sinotaia > Sinotaia quadrata. The sequence continues at coordinate 15,069,892 of CM054184.1, forward strand.
TAAAAAGTCCAATATCCGGTGTCCGTAGTGATTTGGGCCGTGTATAGGCCTACAACTGCAGAGTACAAGGGGTTTCTCGCCGAGTTTCAGACTCTAACGATTTGTTCCCCCTTTTTGCTGTTGTACGCGGGAAATATATATATATAAAAAAAACCCCAAAATACCCCCCCCCCCACTAAATTCTGTATCTTTTGCTTCTTCTCAAGAGTCTCGTCTCATACTGAGGAACAGTCGTGCTCCATGATTTGGCCTCACCTGATTGGCTACCCTGCATCACGTGCCATACTAATCTACTCTTCTGGTTGCACGCGGTATTACTCTTCTCACCATGACTTAGCGAAGATGGCTTAGTGCGCTTAACCTGCTACTCGACACCGCCTCTTTGAGAGGACAGTAACCATAGTAACAAGCACAACAACGTTCTCTACATCGGTACACAATACACACGTTCTTTATAGCATGCCAAAGCAGATACCGGACTATGGTTGTAATAAAATTTCACTATCTCGTCAAAGATATACTGATGCATCACTAATTCATTCCATAAATATAATGGTTGCAACTATCTATCTTTTTTCATTCAAACCTTTTTTTTAAAAAATCAATAATACACTTCTCACATATTTTTACAAAACCCAACACACAGACAGGTCATCTCACAAAAAGCAACCGACAGCATACATAAACTCATACGTCCTACACCCTACATTCCTAGCGAACATGAATAATGAAAAAAAAAATATTAACATATCCCGTAGAAAGCCGCTGTGACAACGTAGAACACCGTTTTATACGTAACTTGTGCCGCTGGCTAGTAAACAAACATCTTGACCATACTTTATTACCGTTTTCCGTTGCTAGTAAGTCTCTTTTCTGACAAGCCATTTTCACCCTGCACTCAAGGGATGAAGGGATTTGATTTCATCTGCCTTCCATATGTTGGTCAAATGGTATCCGACAATACGCTATTTAATTTACACGTCTTGATCTTTGCATTCCTGCTAAATCAGTCAGTCATTATGTCCATTGTATGATCAGTTTTTACTGGTTATTGGTGTGTCCATTGTATGATCAGTGTTTACTGGTTATTGGTGTGTCCATTATATGATCAGTGTTTACTGGTTATTGGTGTGTCCATTATATGATCAGTGTTTACTGGTTATTGGTGTGTCCATTATATGATCAGTGTTTACTGGTTATTGGTGTGTCCAATGTCTTACACCTTGCAGTCTGTGCTCTTCGTGCTGTCCAAGCGTTTGCAATGCTGGAGTTATGGGACCTGATACTGAACAAATTCCGGATACATAGCCGATTGATCACACTCGAAGAAGATAACTCTTCTTCTCTTGTCACTGATGAAAAAAGAAAAAAAGAAGTGAACTTAATGTCTCTTGAGTTGATACTCAGCAAGTTGTTTCTCCTTGCACGAATTTCCCGAGTTAATGTTATTTCCCTTTGGATCTCCTTTCCCTCGAGCTGTCCATACTCTGGTGTTACTCCCTCCCCATTTTGATCCGCTCTTCCATGAATTGTGTGTGCTCTAGTGTCACCTCCCCTTTGACTTCCCCCCAACCCACGAGCTGTATATGCTCTGCTCATTCTGCTAGCATTCGTTTCACGTGACATGGAAACACATTCGGAATTGTGATTGCTTCTTTAATTATCTTAGAGTCTAATTCACTAGATTAGTCACCACCGCTGAGTGGGAAGAGCTAACTACAACATCCCTTATATATGCACACTCGTAATATATGCACACTCGTAATATATGCACGCTCGTAATATATGCACACTCGTAATATATGGACACTCGTAATATATGCACACTCGTAATATATGCTCGCTCGTAATATATGCACGCTCGTGATATATGCACACTCGTAATATATGGACACTCGTAATATATGCACACTCGTAATATATGCTCGCTCGTAGCACATTCACACTCGTAATAATTGCACGCTCGTACTACGTGTACACTCGTTACATGGAAACTCGTAATACATACTCACTCGTAATACATGCTCGTTCATAGTACATTCACACTCTTAATAATTACAAACGTGTTACACGCTCTCTCGTAATGCACTTACTCATTAATTAAAAATGTGTATATGCTAAAAGATTTTCTGTGAAAATTTGTCATATCGTTGGAATGTAAATTAAGATGCATCGTTTTGGGCAAAGAACAAATAATTAAAAGGCTTGGTCCTTTTCTTATGTGCATTATCTCGCAAATGATATCTTTAAAGTGATAAAGAATGTGTATAAAACCTTATCATTTATTTATTTATTTATTTTAAACCAGTAGTGTTACGTTTGGCTCTTTAGGTGTGCAAAGTATTGCACTTGACGAATGCTACTTTACATTAGCTCTCACCCACCCATTCATTACTTTAAACAGTCCATCCCAGTTGTTCTTTCTAGAAATTCACGAATGTTTGTCTTCGTGAGCATCAAAGTAACAATGCTGTCTTAATTGTCACTCGCTCTTATGAATATATCTACCATACTTTGGTTTTGAATTGTTTCAGCTACCAGCGAACTTTTTTGAAAAGCGCTTTCGCTCACTTGCAAGAGCATTCACTACAAGAAACGTGTCAATCAGTTTGAATGTGATTTTAAATGGTTTATTTTTCAACATGTGTTTTTAACGTTTGATGACTTTAATTTTTAATAATTTTCTAATATCAGGTAACGTTCAAAATCGCTTAAAACTTAAAACGTTTTGTGTGCCAATGATTCTTCGGTTATTCATACAACTTTAATTTTAGGAAGTTTCGAACCACCAGGGCGCGTTCATTAAACACAAACACTTTTGTTCAGCAATCCTTTGATCTGTGAAACGTGCCGAATACTGAGACATCTTCGTTCACGCCTGTGTTTTAACTTTCAAAACGCTTTAAAATGCCAGGGCACGTTCATTTGCACAAAAGTTACTTGTTAAGCATGTCCTTCTGTGGATAAATTATATTGAAAATTTGAAAAAAACCACGTTTGGCATCTTTAATGTAAGTGTTTAGTTGCGATCCCTTGAATTACTGTTCTGTGTATGACAGGAACGTTCTGTTTACTTACATAACAGAAGTTCACTGACCTAAAATGTTTTATTTCATTTCTATTATTACACGGAATAAAGGTTTTTATAAACTAGTATCACCAATTCAAAAAAAAAAATAATCTATAATCGCTTTTTAAAACTACCAAATATAAAATTAAATATTTATTACATCATTTTTATTTTGCCCGGGCTACGAACTGGTAGGTCAAAATCAATTACTGAATATATAAACTTCAAAGAAAGAAAATGATTCCGAGGTTAAAAATCTGCTGAATTCACTTACAGAGGTTGAACGACAGCATCAAGTTTGGTAACTCTTCTCAGGATCCATCCATCCATTCACACACACTCGCATTCACACATATCGTACGAAAATCTAGTTTGATTTTAAAATGCATTCCTTTTGGCAGCTATGATCTATTTCACCAAAGTTTATCAGACGTATTTCACTATCTCTTACCTTCGAGTTCACAATGAAGATTTGTGCTAACAATAACCAAACGAATCAAATCTGGATCAGTGCACTCAACAGTTCCAATATTGAGATCTGGAGCGTCACTGACGTCAGAATTGGCCACACAATAAAAACGTGAGATTAATTTGCATAATCAGGCTATAGTGGATTGTATTGCTATGAGAACTCTGCAATATTATTGATGTGCTGACTGCGTGGCGTCCCCTCCCCGACTCACAACAGCCACACCCACTACACACCCCACATACAGGCTTACACAAACACACAAACCACATACGCACACCGCACGCACGCACACACACACAGATTGTGAGTCCGTTCTTACGTACGCACTCTTGTTGCTGAGAGGGAAGGATTTTTTTTTAAAGGGCAATAAGCAGTCGGATGATTATTTTGTTTTATTTCAAGTGCGTTTACATCCCCTTGATTCGACTGTTGCTGTGCAAACTGACTGCTTTCAATGTCTGAGATTCGATCAGAATGACACTGTGATTCCACGATATTCGAGGGTCGTACTTGTAGAAAACTCTCAACCTGACACAGTTGTTGTGTCACGTCAAGATCGTACTTAATATAATGAACATGCTCTTTTTAAAATGAAAATTAACAACCCATAACCCTCCCCCCCGCCACTTTCCAAACACACGGAAAGAAAAAAATTACTGAAAGAAAAAGATTAACGCCATCGAGCTGAGCTAATTAGGTTCAATCCGCCGCTTTTCTTTCCTTCAGCAATCTGTTTAATAAGACTCACTTTAAATTTAATTTGCTATTTTTTACATAATTTTTCTTTTCTGTATTAGTATTTTATCATTTTAATTTTGAAAAAAAGGAAAACAGTTTGAATTATTTAATTCGCAGTGTCTTATGATTTAATAAAGCACTTCAGTGGACGATTCGTTCTGTTTGCAGAATCGATAGCTGTTATATGCTTGCTGATGTTGTCTACAAGATACATAGATTATAGACAGATAGGAAGACAGGAATAATATGATATGTCTTTATGATAATAGACACATACATAGACAATCATAATGTTGCTGTGTGTATTGATAATTTTTATTATTATTAATAATGATGTGAGATAATCTGACTACAAATCAAATCTAGCTACAGTTTTCACTTCCCCCTAAAAATAAAAAAATAAAAAATAAAATAAACTAAACCGGGTCAGTTAGTTACAGACAACAGACATAGTAAAATTAATTTTAAGTGCCGTGTGCAAATTTCTCACTTGACTTCTTTATATTCTTATAGGTCAGATTAAACTTTTCAAACGAGACATAATAGAGTTTTGTTTTATTTTGATTTTGCACACGACGCTTAAGATCTATTGTTCGGTGGATAATGTTTTAGCACGTAGCTTATTCCGATAGTAAGTATCCACGTCTACTCTTGCGCATGCGCTCTTTCAAAGTCTTAGTTTTCTAGGTTCGATGACGAAAGTGTATGTGACGTCAATGTACGGTTCTGTGCAGCAGGAGTAGTACGTCATAGAGCGTTTTTGGGTTCCATTGACAACGTGCCACGCACCAGTGGCTGTGTATGAGGACAGATCTAGCTCAGGGGCATCGTGTTCCTGTTGCAAGTTTAGTTCGAATCCATTGTACGTCCAGGAACCGAATCTGTTGACAAACAACAAGAGGAAACATTAAAATTGTCACAATTCATTGTTCTGGTTTTAAAAAAAATAATACAAACTTATTATTGTTGCTGGTAGTAGTAGTTATGATAGTAGTAAGAGTAGTAACGACAATGGTGGTATTAGTAGGGTACTATTAGTTGTACTCGCACTGACTGAACTAGTAGTGGTAGTATTAGTTGTTGTGGTAGTAGTGGTAATAGAAGTAATGGTACTGATAGAATGTACTAGTAGTGGAAGGGGTAGTGGCGACGGTGGTACTGGAGAGAATAGTAGTAGTACTAGTAGTGGTGATAATAGTAGTAGTAGTGGTGATAGTACAAATAGTGGTGATAGTAGTAGTAGTGGTGATAGTACAAATAGTGTTGATAGTACTAGTAGTGGCGATAGTACAAATAGTGGTGATAGTAGTAGTAGTGGTGATAGTACAAATAGTGGTGATAGTAGTAGTAGTGGTGATAGTACAAATAGTGGTGATAGTAGTAGTAGTGGTGATAGTACAAATAGTGGTGATAGTAGTAGTAGTGGTGACAGTACTAGTAGTGGTGATAGTAGTAGTAGTGGTGATAGTACTAGTAGTGGTGATAGTACAAATAGTGGTGATAGTACTAGTAGTGGTGATAGTACAAATAGTGGTGATAGTACTAGTAGTGGTGATAGCAGTAGTAGTGGTGATATCCGTAGTAGTGGTAATAGTAGTAGTGGTGGTAATAGTACTACTAGTGGTGACAGTACTAGTAGTGGTGATAGTACTAGTAGTGGTGATAGTACAAATAGTGGTGATAGTAGTAGTAGTGGTAATAGTACAAATAGTAGTAGTAGGGGTAATAGTACAAATAGTAGTAGTAGGGGTAATAGTAGTAGTAGTGGTGATAACAGTAGTAGTGGTAATAGTACTACTAGTGGTGACAGTACTAATAGTGGTGTTAGCAGTAGTAGTGGTGATTGTAGTAGTAGTGGCGATATTAGTAGATGTTATGATAGCAGTTTTAATTGAAATATTGTTCCTTGGTCAAACTGCGTCAAATTAAGGCTGGAAATGTTAAGTTGTAAAATGTAGTCTTAATTTGATGTCTGCGGCCCATAAGAGATCGCTTCATACATTAACTAATACTGCAAGTGTGATACTTTGTAGCAGTTTACCGATATCACTGGGTGAAGAATACAGGTTTTGTACAAGCTAACGAAAAATTAAACGTTTACATTTAAAACATTTTACGCTAAATTAAACTACGAATTTATATTTATCACCTTTGCATCTACAGGTAGCAAACTAATTTATTCAGCGCAAAACGAGTTTAAGCGCATAAGGAAATTTACTAGGGAACATAAGGGGCCTGATTAATATATTCAGTCATTAAAATAAAATGAACATAAATATGATGAATCATTGAGTTTGATTTCTATTTCTGGTTTAAGGAAATTTCGTTATAGAATAAATTATGAAACACTTAAGTGTTATGTTGAGACAAGTACAGGAATTACCTAATGAATGTATCTGATTAATTTAAATCTGGTGACCTTTGATACAAAGAATGCCTGCCTTTTTTATTGCAGAGCATAAGTGCAAAACAAGCACATCTGCGAGACAATATTTCTTTTGCACTGTTTACGCAATGACAGTTAATTTTATTTTTATCTCCTTGACTCTTTCAACAGGTAGATTGGTAGTTAAGTAGGCAATAACTACGGCGCAAGGTGAATTAGCACGTCTCCACAATGAAAAATGCTTCTGGGCAAGGCTGATTAAACACCGACACAAAACAGAAATACAACCTTGCACTGTTTTCTTTTTCAGACGGCGTACAACCTTGCACTGTTTTCCAGACGGCTTTCAACTTGCACTGTTTCCCAGACAGCGTACAACTTGCACTGTTTTCCAGACAGCGTACAACTTACACTGTTTTTCAGACAGCGTACAACTTACACTGTTTTTCAGAGAGCGTACAACTTACACTGTTTTCCAGACAGCGTACAACTTATGCATGCATAGCGTAAGACACACTCAACCAAAATAATTGTGCATGTGTCTTGGACAACTGCCTATGTATTGTATAAAGTGAGCAATGTACATGGATCCAGTCCTGTCCTTTTCGGCCTAAATCAGTCTAACTTTTCTTGTAATGAAAGTACTTACATTAGACAATAAATGCAAAGTTTAGTATGGGGTTACTATTTTACCCAGCTTTCTTTTTTAGCGGGTGTATTAACACTGAAGGTAAAGTGAATGTCAGGTATATATTTTATATCGCCAGATGATGACAGGAGGGTAAGGCAAGTGTCAGGTGAATATCGAGAAGAGTTGATAAGAGGGTAAGGAGAGTATGGCTAGATGTTGACAAAGAGGGTAAGGAGAGTATGGCTAGATGTTGACAAAGAGGGTAAGGAGAGTATGGCTAGATGTTGACAAAGAGGGTAAGGAGAGTATCAGGAGAATATCGCTAGGCGTGTACAGAGGGTAAGGTGTCAGATGCATATAGCCAGATGCTGACGGGAGGGTAAAGTGTTTGTCAGGTTTATAACACTGATGTTGATATGAGGGTAAAGTGTTTGTCAGGTTTATAACATTGGTGTTGATATGAGGGTAAAGTGTTTGTCAGGTTTATAACACTGGTGTTGATATGAGGGTAAAGTGTTTGTCAGGTTTATAACACTGGTGTTGATATGAGGGTAAAGTGTTTGTCAGGTTTATAACACTGGTGTTGATATGAGGGTAAAGTGTTTGTCAGGTTTATAACACTGGTGTTGATATGAGGGTAAAGTGTTTGTCAGGTTTATAACACTGGTGTTGATATGAGGGTAAAGTGTTTGTCAGGTTTATAACACTGGTGTTGATATGAGGGTAAAGTGTTTGTCAGGTTTATAACACTTGTGTTGATATGAGGGTAAGGCGAGTGTCAGGTGCTTATCACCAGCTGTTGACAGGAAGTTCAAGAACAAATAAGATTTTCTTTAATAGAATCCAGCATTTGTGGGCCATTTTGTGACCTCATTTGTGATTTAAATTACTCTCTTGCAAGTGCTGCATGGTTTATATACATTTTCACCGATTCGATCAATTTATTCATTGTTCTGGTCGTACGAACACGAAGCTGTTCTCTTTGCAATAGAAATAGAAATCTGAAAGAAATTCATTACAAGTACAATGAGTTCAACACAAAGTTGATCAATGAACTGCAAACACTCTCCATCTCTGACTGATCATTAAAAAAAGAATATTTTCTGAAATCCTGATAAAGTCGAAGTAACTGGAGTAAACAGTTGCATAATTAATTGCTCGCTTTATTACCTTTATTATCACAACGGCAACATTTAGTTCATTTGTTATCTTGAAAACATTACTTGACAGCCCTGTGACGGTACCTCTGCTGGATTCAAATTCTGCAGGCTGGGCTTCTAAATATACGCGCGCCAATCGTGTATGCCAAAATTTAATTTGCTATTATTTTCAGCTTGCTTGCAGACCACAACAAAAGGATGCCAGAGTAAGCGAACGAATTTTCTTAACTGAATTTGTAATTCATTAGCATTCGAGAAGACGTTAAGGGATTTTGTTTTAAAGAAATTTTAATTAATTAGCTTTCGAAATGTTGTAAACCGATCTGATTAACAACAGAAGAAATAGATAGTTGTTTGTCGCACACTGTGTCAGCTTTTCGGGTCGAGACCCTGGTAACCTGCCCTTTATAGGTACTAAATAGCCGGATCATCGGCCATGTCTTTTTCCACTTTACCTAAACTATATGTCAAGGTCGGTGACGTTTGGAAATCCTCAAGGTTGTTGTGGTTCATCATCCGGTTCTGTGAATTCGTTACTAAGAAAGTATATTTGCATGAGTCGTTTGTTAGAAGTTAGTTATTTTTAGAATCTCAAAAGCATGGGTACTTTGAAAATATGATGGGATTATCAACAGATATATTCAGGAGACGAGCGTATGGTGTTAGAATTGCCGCGTTAACTTTCTTTTTCCAATTTTGACGGTTATGCTTGTACATGCATTTTGCAGCAGAAGACGTTATTGCTGAACACCCCAGCACTCAAAAACTTTGACGTTTTTTTTTCATAACCATGGTATAAATCTGGTGTAGGGTTATCAACGGTTGGATTTTTATCGGTGAAGTGAAAGGAGCATACATAAACACCGTATAGTCGAATTTTCAACGGCAAAGCAGACAACCACTGCCCTTTGGGGTCTGGCTCTGAAGGCATTCGATACAAAGTGATGGGTGTACCATATCGACAGTCACAATGTTTGAATAGAAAATGTTCCAAAGAAGGTTGACTTAATGCTGTTTTTAGTTTTCTCCACTATGTACATCCATACACTGTACAATTAGTTATAGTGCTTGTATTCGCTGTTAATAGCTTTAAAAAAATACAACAATAGGAAATGCGAGTGATTCATTGTAAGATTACAGCGTGAGCAATAAAAACCGGAAGCTGACCACAAAAATCTATTTTTATAACAGTTATGGCAGTACGCACGCTATTTGACCCATATGTTCAGGAGAGTCGTGAATCCTAAAACACGTCTGGGGCGTTTCCTTGAAGAGAAGGGACAAGTCGAACAGACGTCGTATTGATTTTTAGTGCTTATGGCTATATTTAAATTCAGTACTGTAAACACTTCATAATATTTTAAGCGGGATTTCTTTTCCTTAAGATTTAGTACTACTACTGCTATTACTGCCGCTACTTTATTGAGATGACTCGTATAACTTCCAAACTACATTTGTAACAGTGAATTTAGGAATTGTTTCACTGACGCTTTAGCTTTTACTGATTTTGCGAACCCACGAAGTGTATTAAAGAGAGATTTACCGAAATCGTCGAAGGAATATTTAAGGATTCTTTAGTAAATGGAGGGTTAAAGATGAAATTCATCGGTTTACTACTTTATGTGTTGTAGAAAGAAGAAATAGGAGCTAGCGTGGTAATACATGGTCTCTAGGCAATGACAAAACGCGTTGCTCACTAGACAATGACAAAGCGCGTTGTTCACTACACAATGACAAAACGCGTTGTTCACCAGACAATGACAAAGCGCGTTGTTCACTATCACTAGACAATGACAAAGCGCATTGTTCACTAGACAATGACAAAGCGCGTTGTTCAATAGACAATGACAAAGCACGTTGTTCACTAGACAATGACAAAACGCGTTGTTCACTAGACAATGACAAAGCGCATTGTTCAATAGACAATGACAAAGCGCGTTGTTCACTACACAATGACAAAGCGCGTTGTTCAATAGATAATGACAAAGCACGTTGTTCACTAGACAATGACAAAACGCGTTGTTCATTAGACAATGACAAAACGCGTTCTTTATTAGATAATGACAAAACGAGTTATTTAAAGTCAACACAATGGACAACACATTAAGAAAGCAAGTATAATAACTTGCAGTATAAGGATATATAACAAAACAATTAAAAGGTTTCATTGACATGCAAAATGTGGCTTTTCATTCTTAAATTGCTAGTACTAGTGCTCTCTTGCTGTTTTATACTAAAAATAAATATTTTAAATTAGATTTCGGTAGGTAAAGTCTGGTCTTAAATTACAATTATGCTTGGGGACTACTTAAAATCGGAACCCACTACCTCTAGCCAAAGTTGGCGTATCATATATTTTCTTATTGTGCGTATCGTTTTACAGACGGCTAAATGGTGAGCACTACGCGCTCACTAATATAAGACACTCATTTGACTATACACTCACATAACTCACTTATTAAGCAACTCAAATTCAGATAGAAATGGTATTTCTGTCACATAAATTATAACTCTGACATTAAATCTTGCTTTGATAAGATAATCGAGAGTTACGAATCCTAATCCGAATCAATCAAAATAGTAACATTCACGCTTCGGACCGGAAGTAGTTTTTGCTACATCTTAGAAACGTTTGCTGGGTCTATCAAGGTAGAGGAAAAATATTCCTGAATCTTTCCATAGAGACAGATATGTACACGGTTCACAGGAAAAAAACAAGCCAAGCACACAATAATTATAGATTCATACTGTTGTCATAGCAAACGCTAAATTCACAGTTAAGTATCGTGGCGACAGCGCCTTTAACTTGGCGAGGTGTTGCATGTCGTGCACAGGTTAAGAAGTTTCGGGAGATAGAATGTCAGGTTCAAGATATTTCTGTCTTGAAATAAACTGTTGGTCTCGCGTGAATACTATGCCTTCACGATACGCAGCCGCCAGTTGTACTGTCATGCAAATTATGTGCCTTCCAGAAAAATCATTCTATCATCAAAAGCTGCATTGGAGAGTCGTCCATGTCAAATGAAAATGTCACCTACATGCAGTGTAAATGACAGTAATCGAATCGCAAAGTGAAGGAATTGGGAGGGGGGGGGTCTATCGATCCATTCTTCACTCAAGACAAACAGAAATGCAAACCCTTCTACTTAATATGTATTTAAATATATATCGTTATAAAGTTTTCAACAATACCACTCTATTCCTTAGCCAGTTAAAGCAATTCTACCCGTTACAGTCAAAATATTTCATTCAGGTTTGGCATAGCAAAAGTTTAATACTTTGTGGGGAAATAAACAAGATGGCGGCAATCTGCTTTTAGTTTGTAGTTACTACGGCGACATAAGACCGTCAACCCAATCAGCATTAAACACATCAGTGGGCGAGTGAACGTTTTTTTATGGCCACGGTTCATCCGTCGGTGACCGATAAGATGATATTAATAATGAAGTATATAGAAAACAGGGAGAGCCACTTTGAAAAGTCAGTTTGAAAAATCAGTTTGAAAAATTAGAGAGTGACGTTTTGCTTCGTGCATGATCTGAGCAGAATATTTAGACTATCTGACAGTAGGTTTATTCTTTATCTAAGACAAAAATAAGTACATAAACTCTACAGTCTGCATGAAATGGCATCTTACTACAAGAATACGAAAGGCCAAATACTTCATATTTAAAACAAGAAAATAAATGAAATACAAAGTAGACATACTTGAGGCTGCACGTGATGTACTTCTGGGTAGCTAGCTGTCCACTAACGTCACAGATACTGCGGGCAGTCACTTGTGGGACCAATGAAACCAACCCGTCGGAGGTGACGACTGCTAATAAATTCCTGTTGAGAATCTGAAGGCCGGTTGACGCTCTTGAGACAACAATAACAAAGGGGTGAGTTCATTTGATAATCTATATTTTCATGTTAAAATGTTCATCTAATGGATCCCCTGTAAAAATATACCTGGTACGTGTAAAATTTCTTGTTTAATTAGTGCAGCTCATCACTTGACATCAGATTAGAAATGTTGTCGTATCATTATCATCGTTGTTGTCGTCATAATAATCATAATACGACAATAAAAAAGAAGAAAGGAAAGAACCCAGCCGGTCGGAAAAATAATACTGAACTAAAGTCGCACAGTTATGCAGTCACATACATAATGTGACATGTAACAAATTAAAGCGATGTATGACAGAATGAAAGAGAAAACAACTTTCCTTTGCAAATAACTGCTACTACTTCTGCTACTGCTGCTGCTATATCAACTAGTACTCTACTACTTCTGCAACAACTTTTAACTTTTACTACTCCCTACTGCTGCTACGACTATTCGCTTCTACTACTCTCTACTGTTGATACTGCAGATACTTACTACTAATGCTGCTGCTACTGCAAATATTACTACTACAACTACTACTATTACTACTCTACTATTGCTGATACAACTACTAGCTTCTACCACTCTCTACTGTTGCTATTGCAGCTACCACTACAACTACTTTACTACTACTGCTACATCTATTAGCTTCTACTACTCTCTACTGCCGCCACTGCAGCAGCTAAAACTTCTAAAACTGCTATAATTTAACAATTACTACTCTTCTACTGTTGATAAAATTTCAACTATTACTGCTGCTTCAACAACTACTACTCTACTGTTGCTTCAGTTGCTGTTAAAGTTACCACCTCTTCTGCTATTTTTATTGCTGCTGTTTATTCTGCTATTGCTGCTGCTGTTACTACTACTGTTGTTACCATTGTTACTCTATTGTTACTGTTGACATTGCTACTGCTGCCACTACCACAACTGGATTTCCAGTTATTACTACTATGAAGGAGATAAACACAGATCGATCACCAAAGAAAAATAGAAAAGGTATGGAATAAATAAAACACAATTAGCGATCTAGCAAAGCAAGCGTCCCAAATAATAACATACCCGTAAACATAAACAGCAAACAAACCCGTAAACAGAAAACAGCAAACAGAAAGAAAGAAAGGAAACATTTTGGGAAAAGTAAATAGAACATGGTCTTTTTTCAATAATCAATAATTTGAAATTGAGGTCAAGAAAATCAATGCATATCTGTATTATTTTTGTTGTTGTTAAACTCACGCGGAGTAAAGCTCAATATCCGGATGCCAAATGGTGGATGGATCCACCCGTGCACGTGACACGCTGGAAAAGCTCTGTGGAAATACAAGGCGTGGGTCTGTCCACGTTATTCCCAGGTAACCGGTAGTTTCCACATATCCATTAAGGTTCTAGACAAAGTTTAACAGTACAATTATGCCAATAATTATGTATGATTGCATAATTATAATCATAATATTAATCTATCTATCTATCTATCTATCTATCTATCTATCTATCTATCTATCTATCTATCTATCTATCTATCTATCTATATATATATATATATAGTATCAGAAAAACTATCGTTATAGGATATATTATAATACAGTCATAATATAACTCTCGTTAGAGAAATGACATAATGCAGTAACAGTAAAGATACCTCTAGAGTAAATGTTATAACTCAAAAGAAGTGAAAATATTGTTACAGGAAATACAGGCACACCTTACTTAACGATCTACCTGTTTAACGACCACTGGGACTTACGACAAGCTCTCTTCCAGTGCTCTAAATCGAATTTCTCAGTCTTAGTCTCGTTCTCACAGTCTTAGTCTCGTTCTCGCAGTCTTAGTCTCGTTCTTGCACTCGGTCAGTATTCACATAAACGATTAAGCTCCTCGCTTAACGACCCAGTCCTAGGAATGGAACTCGGTTCGTTAAGTGAGGAGTGCCCATCTTGAATCAAGCAACAGTAGATTAGCCTTTTAGGAAATGTCAGAATACATCAAGAGTTAAAATATTGTTACATGATGCAAGTCTACCTATGTCCATAATGAATTAACAACACAACACACGTCACAGCTCTGCCTATGTACAATGTTGTACTGTCAATGCATTCTACTAGTCTTAAGCAATATTACACAAGCTGCAATGTAACCGTATCCGCAATTTTTTTTTAACGAGTACTCTATTGTAAATGTCAGCACGAATTAATTATAGAAAACTTTATCAATGATATAGAAATGCTGCGCTATAGTGTGAAATAACAATGTCACTTGACTGTCGTGTAGACAGTATCACGACATTTAACATCACGCCTTCTTTTAAGTCCGAAATTCTTTGCACCAAGGCGCAAACATGGAGGTAAAGACACATGTTCTAGAAGAACACAGATGGAGACGAGGGAAAAACATTTGTGCCTTGTGTGAGGACTGTTACAGTTTGAGTGGATATTTTGACATTGTATTTCCGGATGCAATATAGTCCTAGTGGCAATCAGTAGTCTCCCCTTTTGGATGTGCAATGGCCCATTAATCTTTAATATGCGCGCCCCTCTGCACACGGGATTTGAATTATCGTACAGTTCGGCGGAATAGACCCTAATACCTCGTCTACCCCACCCAGCAGATCTGTAGAGTCCAGAAGAGTCTGGTACAGTTTATACTCAAAGACAAGTCTTTTTTTCGAGACGAACTGAACCTCGTGCGAGTTCCCAGAGTTACCTAGGGTTAGAACAATTCGCAGTCCAGTAAGGGCAGACATCAGACACTCCTTTTAAATTCACATGCGTCACCCGTAAAATACTTCACACTCAATCGGAATTGGACTCATGCCATGGGAACTTTCTTTGGGCGCTATCACATACCCTTACCGTTAATGTACTACAGACATAGGATGCTCTGTAACGAGTGTTGTGAATATAATATGGCTATAACTTCTGTTGTGAATACATTATGGGCATAGATAACTCTATAACGTGTTTAGTGTTGTTAAGTATTATGGACATTGGTAGCTCTATAATATGTGTTGTGTTGCTAAAGTATTATAGACATTTGTTCATTACCTTACCAAATAAAATGACAAGAACTGACAAAGTGAAATTGTTGCAATCTATGAAACAGAATTGCTACAAGATTCCTAGAAATATCTTCTCAGTTATTTGCAGTTAGAAATAATTAATCATTCATTTTAAATTAAATTAAAGCAAATTAAAATAACTAATGACCGAAACATACGACTTAGGCATTTACTGTTTATTGAAGTCCCCGTACAGTTTAAAGCCAATTTAGTTTTCCGATCTACTGAGCTGTCATCTAACTATACCCGTAAACTTGCAACTCACTCATACACGACTATCAAAAGCATTATTTCCGGGAGGCATTTTACCAGTTCTGTCAGTCCCATCAGCGTATAAGACAGAGTTACAGTGACTGGTTCCCTTCCAAGTGGCAACGTTTTAGGCAGGTTCTGTAAATAGTTGCTGAGCCGATCCAGGTCATCTTGGTTGCCGTTTCTCATCGCTCCAGTGAGGGCTGCACACAGCGGGAAGAAATTAAGTGTGACGACATGCGAAGGGCGTGCTTACATTAGTGTAAGTGCTGCTTGCGTGTGTAAAAAGTATTTGTGACGTCAGCGAATGCATTTCTGCTTATTATGCACTGAGCTCCTACGTCGAAATTAAGTTAGATTTATGTAATTCGACAGCCTTTGACCACGTATTCACATGTAGCATTTATCGTTCTCTTTCTCTCACTCTCACTTTCTCCCCCCACCCCCCACCCCCGAATAAAAAACCACTTTCACACACAAACTTACACAACAAAATATGTCTAGATTTTCACATGTCATGGATTCTTGCCTCATCACGTTGAGTAGATGGTGACGGTTTCCAATCCGGGAATAGTGGACACAACACTGAATACTTTGAATACTCTTTCTTGAAGTGCTCAGACCGACAGACACACACGCACGCACGCGCGTGCACACACACACAGTTCTTGTAGACAGAACAGCATCACGGGTGTAAACACAACTTGAGCTGTCACTGGCACGACCTATAGCCTTGATCAAGCAAGCTAAAGCCCAAACCCAGAATCGAACCTTCTCCACTTAGAGAACAGAATAGAACCT
The DNA here is from genome assembly GCA_028829895.1 of Sinotaia quadrata. Taxonomy (NCBI): domain Eukaryota; kingdom Metazoa; phylum Mollusca; class Gastropoda; order Architaenioglossa; family Viviparidae; genus Sinotaia; species Sinotaia quadrata. The sequence continues at coordinate 15,086,331 of CM054184.1, forward strand.
CTGCACTCAGAACAGAAATAAACAGAATGTAACAATACTTAAAGGAAACCTTGAGTCCCCACCCACCACCACCATGCTGCAAAATATTGACGAAAAGATGCTAATTTCTCGCGAGATGTAAAATTCTAATCTCGCTCTTTGACATACATTGTTATCAGTGCAAATGTTATCTTTTGTCTAATGTGTTGGTATCAACAAGTCTACGACTGCAGTGTATCTGCATTTTGTATTGTCTTGGTTGTTAAAGTAGCGTTTCTGTTGTAAATGACATTTCTGTCTGTGCTATTTTGGCCGTGTGTAGTGCGGTGCGTTCTCTGGTTGGACGTAGTACCAGAAAACGTAGTGACGTGTCATGTCTGCACTGTATATGTTCTCATTTCAGAATTTAGTTTATGTAGTAGTAGAGCGTGGTTGCGACTAACACTAATGGTGGTGTGAATGTCTTGGAGTTGTTGACGCCTCCCTACCATTTACACTTCTTTTTTTATATATATATAGTTTTGCATGACTGCATACATCAGAGCTAGCGCAATCAAGCAAAAAAAAAAAAAAAGGAACTGTCGAACACGAAAAGAATAACATTTTTAGTTAGCGGCTCTTAACTCATTGCATCAGTGGTGCCCCAACGGTCGACAGGACTAAGGGATAGATAGATAGATAGATAGATAGATAGATAGATAGATAGATAGATAGATAGATAGATAGATAGATAGATAGATGTATATAACATTAAAAATGAGATAACTAATAAATTTCCAGGGATGAATTCATCTTAACATACATACATACATTGAATGCATATGTATGTATATTTTATTTGGATAAAGAGATGAAAAACAATAATACACGCACTCATGCGCGCACACACACGTACATATAAATATGCATGTGTGATGTACATGTACATATAGATGGGGCGGGAAGAGAGAGAGAGACAGAGAGAGAGAAAGATTGAAAGAAAGGTTGAAAGAAAGAAAGAAAGAAAGAAAGAAAGAAAGAAAGAAAGAAAGAAAGAAAGAAAGAAAGAAAGAAAGAAAGAAAGAACATGTATTTTAAACACACTACAGAAAGTTAATGCTGACGGAGGAGATGGGTGATAGCAAAGAATGTTTTCAAGCGCATACTACTGCCAAAATTAGCTAAATATCTATCTAAATATTATAATCTGTCGTTTCCATCTAGATTCAGCAGATGGCAGCATGGCTGGTTTGAAAAACAGCAAAAGCTCAGGGATTGGAATTAAAAAGTGGTTGTTAAGCCCAACATAGAAAAATAAAAACTGTTACGAACGTTACCTAAAGCCAAACCAAGAACCAGAAACGCCATTACAGTTGTCATTTTGCTTGGCCTGCAAGAACAAAAGTAATGTTGCGTTAAATTTTTCCATTTTCATTCTTTCTAAAATTTCTATAATTTGTATTTATTCTTGAAATTAATAACATTTTGTCATTGGAAATGGAAATGTAATTCACACACAAACAAACACACACACACACACACACACACACACACACACACACACACACACACACACACACACACACACACACACACACACACATATATATATACATAACCATATGGGCGCATGCACACACGCGCGCGCACACGACATGAATCCTTGATTTACGAAAAAAAGGAAAAAGTGTGTGTAAAGAAATTTGGTATTTAAAAAATCTATTTCAAATGGAATTCCGACCATACTTTTTGGTTTAGAAATTTCCGCTCTGCTACTGTTACGGCACATTTCTCTTGAATCCTGGACGTTCTTTCATGTAAAGTAATGTAACAGAGTACCTCAAACAACATCACCATTAATACTTAAATAACCTATTAAACCATGTGGAAAATATTTGATCATCTGAATGCCAGAGGAAAAATCCAAAATCAAATAACAATCAAAATTGAATTCTGCCAAAAGATAGACATCGCTTATCGATGGAAAACGGATAACTATAGACAATATTGAACAGACTCACCCACCCCCAAACTAAGAAACACAATCAGATGGACAAAGGAAATTCAGACTCGATGGTGAATTATAAATATATCATCTGTGTAGAAGTCGAACTCTAAAAGCAATCTTACAATTTCCTGCAACATAATTTATTAGCCTGATACATGCACATGCTAAAATAAATACAGCATATCAAACTTCAACTCAGACATTTTCAAAAATACCATCATAAACAGTGTCCAAGCCCACGAAAGATCATGTCAAACACTGTAAAATGACTCGTAACGTAGCCGGACAAAGTACGACGTCCACATTGACACGTGTAGGAAGAAAATGCATCCGAAAAGCCATTGCAATGACACACAATGAGCCCGTTAATAAAGCACAAGGCCTACACTGATATACATAACAAGGAACAACGCACAGAATGTGTAAAGCCACCCACATGCATTGCAGTGACACGTAATCAGCCTAATAACGCACAACATCTACGTTGACACATGTCACAAGAAAGAATGAACAAAAATTGCAACTGCCACTGAAATGACGCATGGTGATTAATAAAATAATTCACAAAGGCCTAAATGACACGCATAGCAAGAAAAACATACGCAAAATGCGAAAGCCACACTCGCTGACACGGAATGACAGTTGGTAACTCAAACAATCAAGGCTGACACAAACAACAAGAAAAGCAAAGTGCAAAAGACGCCACTCAGTAACACGGAATGTGACAGTAGTAACGCAAACAATCTAGGCTGACATAAACAACAAGAAAAACAAAGTGCAAAAGACACCACTCAATGACACATAACAATCGTTATAACTCAAAAAGCCTTCTTTGACATATGGAGCATGAGAGAACACTCAACATGTGCACAAGACGTCACTCAATGACACATAACAATCGTAATAACACAGAGACACATATATCACGAAAAACGCAACATACAACAAAAGTTACTGTAGAGACAAATAATATAAACTCTATCTGTAGCCCACTAAACTCACTGCAAACACTAAGAACAATGCGCGCCAACTCTTGCCAACACAATTTCATAAATAACGTATTCTCGTTCACATAACACACTTACCGGATACAATATCCTGAGACGGAAAATCCTCACGGTGCCCAAAATACTATTCTAGTGGATACAAACTGGTTACAATCTGAACGGCTTCTCAGATTTTATATCTTCCAGTTTTTAAAACTTTCATTTGCTTCACAGATTTTATGTTTCCCAGCCTTTAAACCACTCAGCAGTCACAGTAACACGTAAATTGTCAGCGAGCAGGCCGATGAAAGGTCAGAATCGCCTGGCCATTATCTATAATTTTCCTTCATTTGCTAGCTAAGTGAACTGTGTGGTTAATCACGTAAAACTCCAGTTTGTAACCAGTAAAGGTTACAATAATTTGTCCAAAAGCAAACAGTCCTATTGGCAACGAAAAGATCACATATTTCATTGCAAGAAATTTAAAAAGAAAGACATTTCTTCAAAATTTAAGTACAATATAATGTTCTGGCTGTTGATAGTTCAAATAGTCTCACCTTTGCATTGCAGCGTCAATGAGTTTCGTGTGACCTTGACCATGAGAATGACATTATATGTATTATCGTAAATTTCACCAAATTGGTATTTGAACGCAAATGACTTGCACCTGTTTGAAAATGCCTACGAAGAAAAAGAGAAAATATATCAAACAAAAAGGAGTGTGGCACAGTCTGCTTGAAATTCTACTCCACTACTATGTTTGAAATCAGGTTACGTTGATTTCGCGGAAGATGCTGGTGAGTTTGGATGTTTTGAGAGAGACATTATTTATAGTAAACAAATATCCAAGAAAATAAAAATGGAAGAATATTTATGCCAAACTTTGTATTCCGAATAGGAAAAGTAAATGAAAACATGTAAGAAATTCTTGTTTCTGTTTTTCTTTACAGCCTGGTGGAGTTACTTGTTTCCATAGCTGATGGTAATTAGGGAAGTTCAAAGAGTACTTCCCTTACCAATGTAACCTCGAGTTACAACTGAATATAACTTAAAAATATTATCTAATATTTACTTTCATATAACTTCTTTTAATAATACATCTATTTCCACCCCATCCCATTTATAAAATATTTAATCGTATTTGCCTTTTTTTTTTTTAATTGCTTAAACATTTCCCCATGTAATTACGTTTATCTGTATTCTTGCCAACACGACTAACTGGTAAAGTAATTGATCACAAGGAAGCAGTTGGAGGTCCAGAAAACACTGCATATACTATTTAAGGTTTTCGCATGCCATTGTGTATTGCTGCTTTAGATCAAATATGTTCAATAGATTAACACTATTTACGGTTTAACTCCGCTAAATAATGCAGAATGAGAGAAAGAACGAGAAACAATGTGTGTGTGTGTGTGTGTGTGTGTGTGTGTGTGTGTGTGTGTGTGTGTGTGTGTGTGTGTGTGTGTGTGTGTGTGTGTGTGTGTGTGTGTGTTGGGTGGGTGTGCCTACGGTTTGTCGTCTCCGTTATTGGAATTGAACCCAAAGTCCGTTCTGATTGACACCTAGGTTCCTATCTCACGACTACTGCCGTTCCTTAATTGGACACCCATGCACCTCAGCTTGGCTGGGTTCAGTTTAGGATGACACTTTCATCTCGCCAAATAGCCTTCATTTTAGGAATTTTAATACGGGTTAATTGCCTTACCCGACACTGAAAATAAAATATAAATCTAAAAATGAGCTAAGCGTACCGATTACTACCATTGCTTGCCTACATTTTAGGAATTCAACTGAGAGTTAACTCCCGAACCCACCCATCCTTATAAACAATGCTAAAACAAAGCAAAAACAAATCACGTGTCTGTGTTACCTTTCTCGTTCTACTGCTATTGACAAGGATTGTCATGTAGTTGTCACGCACTTTTATGCGTCCCTTGCCTCCCACCCCATCCCCTCTGCGTGTGTTTATAACTGGTACTATATTTTTAAAACACACAGGTCTAGCTGACGACTCCAATGTCTTTTCTGCAACGGGGATAATATAAAAACTGATCTTATTTACAAAGTCCATATTATTATATTATTTTAATTTACAAAGTCCATATTATTATATCATTTTAATTCCGAATTGTTTTGGTGACTTCAATATGCCACGTTCGCTCACACCACTTGTTGGCATTTGTGATTGTAAACTCCTCACATTTATTCCGGCTTCACTGTGGCATCTGGACGATATATTTTCAGTTCTCCCGTCAGCTCTCGTTCACATTAGGAATTACGATCACAGCGGTCTTCAGACTGTTCGCTTTTATCTGTCGAATGCCTGCCAACTTCGCTTTTAACGATTTGTTCTGTTCTCTGTCGATCGCTTGCTTTCTTTTTCTCTTTTCATTGTCAACGATTTGGCTACTTCCTTTTGTAGTCTGCTCTCTGCCTTTGTATTTGTGTAGCATATTAGTCGACGGTGTGCTTTCGTTTCACCGACGTGATATTTAATGCCAGATGTGTGTGGGTATCATGCCAAATCTGCTTTTGTTTCAAAGGTTTTAAATTTCATGTCTATTTCTACTTATATACTTTTAGTAGTTGGATCTTTCAATGTTAAAAGTTTGCAATCTGGTAATTCAATGATAATACTTATTTCCTTCAAATTGCTTCCTTTATTTGATACCAATTATATAAAATCCATCGCGTTTAATGGGTTGACCAGATAACATAAAAGCAGATGTATGCCAAGAACTGGTCAATATGTGCGCCAAGTAGAAGAAATATTGCCAAGGCGATTAATGCACAGATAGGCGAGAGAAAACAATGCACAGACAGGCGAGAGGAAGCAAAGAGGAAGCAATGCACAGACAGGCGAGAGGAATGACACAGAACTGCACAAGATGAAAGACAATCACCCAAGGAAAAACCAATCACCGAAAGTGCCCGGATTAAATATTAAAACTGCAGAAACTATTGAATTTACCAATGGAATTGGCACATTTGGTAATAGTAGCATTAGTAATGGAATTGACATATTTGGTAATAGTAGCATTAGTAATGGAATTGACATATTTGGTAATAGTAGCATTAGCAATGAATTGACACATTTGGTAATAGTAGCATTAGCAATGAATTGACACATTTGGTAATAGTAGCATTAGCAATGGAATTGACACATTTGGTAATAGAGCAATACAATTTAAAATTATAAAACTCCATAAAGGAATTGCAAATTGTGCCTACACCCAGGGATAGCTTTCAGAAACCAAGATCAGGGGCAGCAAAAGTAAAACAAAACTGCAAATTTCTTAAAAGAGCGAATACGAACACATCTACAAAAATTCATTAGAAATCAATCCAGAGGTTGAACGTAAATAAAATAAAACAGACATCGCAAATACTCTTAGGAAAATAAAACACAACAATAAATACAAGTGGAAGGATCTTGATTTATAACTAAGGAACCCTGTTCAACCCTCGTTAGTAATGCAGCCGTGTTCTATTTATTTCTTTTGATATGCTGCAGACTTGATGATTTCACTCTGCTGGCGAGCTGTTAAATAAGCACTTAATTGAACTTTGCCATTTTGGGAAAAAGAATATAAGAAGCAAACTAGGTGCTTACTGTCTTCCAATGCGAGGACACCGCATTCAGGCATCAAAAGCTTGTTCCGAACATAAATCTACATAAAACAGGACATAAATTTTCTCGAGGAAAATGCAAAATAGATTTAAAGAAATACAGAAAATAATTTTACGAGAATTACCAACGCGTCCAATTAGGAGAGAGGCACAAAATTGCCGCCCTTGCGGATTGCCCGCAAGTACAACTGAACTCTTGTTTGAGATATTATTTTTATTTCACTTTTCTATCAAACACACAGACATACAAACAGGCACGCACTCAAAAAGCAAAAAAAAAAAAAGTATATATATAAATAAAGCAAATGTAAGACATCTCTCTTTCCTCTCATATACAACACTGACACACGCACGCACGTACGCACACAGATTGATATACAAGGGTACAAATATGCGCGCGCGCGCGCACACACACACACACACACACACACACACACACACACACACACACACACACACACACTCACACACACACTTATAAACGCGCGCTAAATACAAAGTATAAGAACAACAATTTATCTACAGGTAAAAGTATAAAACTTTGAATTTAAAGTTACTATAACATTTAATGAGGCACACTTGTGGTCGTTATTGTGATGTATAGGGTGTGTTTATGTGTGTTTAAGAGTGTGCGTGCGTGCGTGATTGTGAGTGAGGAAGAAAGAGGAGAGAAGAGACTATGTAGTGTTGTATCTTACGTTTTATGCTTTCATCTCATGCTTTCAGCCCGTACCGTCCTTTCTGTATCTCACTGTGTTCCAGTGTGTCTCATTGTGCATTAATGTGTCTCAGTGTGTGTACATTAATGTGTCTCGGTGTGTTCCAGTGTGTCCCGGTGCTTTCGAGTACTATGGAGAGGGTGTGTCCGTACGTGTCCAGACAGTTTTCTTCTTTTAATAAACATGCTCCAAATTGTTGATTTCAGAGGCAACTGATTGACTCTGGCGTTAAGAGGAGTAATATCAAGCAGAGATACTGTTATACTGTTTTAAAGCTGTAAACACGTGACAGTACACAGATACACGCAGCTCTAACTCGTGTGTGTATGTGAGAGAGACAGAGAGAAACAGAGACATGAGACCAGAGTATATGGTTTAAAAGGAAATAAAATATTTTACCAAGGAAATTAAAATATAACAGGATAATAAAATAGTTAATATGCGGAATTTATATTGCAAGTACGCAATAAACTTTTTCTTGTCTATTTTTATCAAGCATTAACACTTCATTAAATATTATCAGATAAAACAAAACTAATTTAAAAAGTAAAAACAACCCAAAACCTCGTTAATTCAAATGATAACACACAATTGCAGACCTATCAACGATTTGTTTTAAAGCGTTTTCTTATCTATATTAATTTTTCATATATATCTTGTGAAAGAGTGATTCTTTATAGAAAATAAATATCGTAATTGCTTGGCAGGGTTTGGTCCCTTTCAATGTTAATTTCAATAATAACTTCAAAGAACATCATAACAACTTAAACTTTGGGCACTGCCTATTTTCGCCTTGCTTAAGAGGAAGAAACTTTGAGTATTGTGATAAACTTTGGACGCTGCCTATTTTCGCCTTGCTTAAGAGGAAGAAACTTTGAGTATTGGGATAAACTTTGGACGCTGCCTATTTTCACCTTGCTTAAGGGGAAGAAACTTTGAGTATTGGGATAAACTTTGGACGCTGCCTATTTTCGCCTTGCTTAAGGGGAAGAAACTTTGTGTATTTGATAATGGGTACTATTTCACGAAAGGAAAATAACTCAGGCATCAGAATCTCATTCATCAAATTCAAGAAGGAAAAATAAATGATGAAACAAATTCTATTTTATTAATTTTTAAATCGATTTTTTATAATGGTCTCAGTTTAATAGGTGGTTGCCTGCTTAATGTAATCGTTTAAAACAAAACTACCAGAAGAGAAGAAGGCGAATACAAACAATAATTATTTACTCTGCCTTTGCTTAGCTGACTGTCCCGGGAAAAAAAAAAGTTTAACGGAAAAATCGAATTACATGGATTCGGAAACGCAACTTTAGGGTGAGAGTTGGGGGTGCGCGTGAAAAGTTGTGAAAGTGATCTCTTTTCTCTCCTTCCCATGATACACTTGGCTAATAATAATAATTATTATTATTATCATAATCGTTTAATAAAGGTGTCTGACGGAACAAGCGACATTGGCTAGCGACTTGTCCGTCCTACCCAGCTGTTCGCTACGATCACTTTAGGAAATGGACAAAGTGCCAAATTTTATTTTTTTCTTCCCACCTCAGCGCCTCATTGTCTCACTATCTTCGGCAAAGTAATTTGTTCACGATGACCAATTTAAAAGAAATCAAATCCGTTTTAATATTTGATAATCTGAGTAAGAGACTGCAGTTTTGCTTTATAAGATCTTTCTTTTCACTTTTCGTTAGTCGCGCTTGGTTACTGACTTTTATTTAATTCACCTCTTGGATGGACGTTGGTAAATTTGCTTGTGTGCGTTCAAACTATTTTCTGGAAAAAACGTACATGCTTAGGCGCTTTTATTCCAAGACATTTTTTTTAAAAAGTCCCTTTGGGAGCTTGAACAATATTATTCGCAAGCCTCTTTGGGGTTAGGCTCTTGGATGCTTCATTTTCATGAGAGCTCTGAAGGAGGAATTACAAAGTCAAAATATTAATTATGCAGAGTGGTGGTGGTCATTGAGTAAGGTGGTGGTTGTGGAGTAGAGTGGTAGTGGTGAAGTAGGACGAACGAACTGTAAAGTCTGGAATACTTGCAGACGTTTATGAAGCTTTGCAGTTTACGAGTACCACACTTTTCTCTGACACTGATTGAAATACCAACACGTTAACTCGAAACGCAGACGGGAACCTCAGGCCATAAAATGAGCTGCCAGCCTAGCAGAGCCGTAGGTTTTCATGCTCACACACAACGCCATGTGTGCTTGTGTGAGAGAGCACATTTTGCGAGCGAGAGTGTGTGTAATTAATTACACGTGATTAAAGGACAACTATGCTCACCAATGTGTAAAATCTATGCTCACCAATTTGTCAAATGTATACTCACCAATGTGTAAAATGTATGTTCTCATGAATGTAAAATCCAATCCAGTTGACGAGCTGCACTTGATTCCCCTGATAGTACTTTTGCGCATGCGCAATTCTGCACAATAAGTGCATGCACACCAAAAAAGAAAAAAAAGAATTTGAAAAAGAAATTTTAAAATATCTTTCTAAAATCTCTAGGACGTCTCCGCAATTTAAGTACTAAACTGAACTGGTTTTGTCACGTGACAGGAATTATATTCGAGGCGTCTCCAGTTCAGAGAAATGAGGTGCTCCGGCCTGCAGGCTAGGCAGAAGAGTTCAAGGTCACTGAAACAAATTGAATACATATTGGTCTTGGTGAGTACACATCTGCCTAGGGTTGTTGAGTTGTTTTTGTCTGACGATTATTATTAGAGGAAACAAATAGTGCATCTTTATAAGTGACAAGTTTAGAAATAATATTTAACAAATTTATATTCATTATTATTTAAAAAATATTTAGGTACAAACGAATGTGGGGAGTATAAAGCAAATGTACTTTAATAAAAGAGTGAATGAAGAAGTGAGAAAGAATAATTTGTGTGTGGTGTGTCTGAGTGTGTGTACATGAGAAATTACGTATGTGTCACGTGATAAGTTCGTTTGAAAGCATGAGTAACATCAAAGTGCTCATGAACTCACTCATTACATAATTTCTTTGACTTGTATTTTTGTAATAAATTATCACTACACTGTGTGGAAAATAAACAAAGTCTTCCGATTACCATTTTCCTCTTCGTAGTTTGCTCTTAATATCTTATCAGTCAATAGTTGCACTGTACAAAGAAATATTAATTGACTTTGCTTCCCTGTTTATTCAGACCACAAATAGTCTGACCTTGATGGAAACCGTCTGTCGTGTTTTATTACCCTTCTCGCGCGCTCGATTAAAAAAAAAAAAAAGTGAAAACTTTCACAAATAAATAAAAATAAATCCGCTGTTAAGCGAGCGGCTTATAAAGTACATTTATCAGACATCTTGTAAGTTAATCGTTCATAGCTATGTCTAATATAACTCTGCGGCTAGTGGGTGTGGGGGTGATGTGCAGACTGGAGCCAACTTTACTGTTTCTCGGGGCTGTGAAAAGCTCAAGCATTCCACTAAACACCAGGCAGGCAGGGTTTGGCGGGGAGGCAACTCTTGCGGGCTCCACATCCGTGTTTTTGTTTGTTTGTTGGTGTATTTTCGTTTTCATTATTACGGTTCTATTTCTTCACTGTCTCGTTTGTTATTTCTCACGTGATGTGTTCTAGAAGTGTGTATTGTCTGCGTGCTCCGGAAGACAGGTGTGAACGAAGAAAGCGATTCATAATTATCTTTGACATTCTCTCTGACCAGGAAAAAGTGCGATTTTGTGCGCGCGCGCGCGCGTGGATGTATATGGTCTGCGCATGAGTGCTTTTTGTAGGTGTATTGCAGGGTGGAGGTATAGATATTTAGTTTAATTAATAGATTTATTAATTAAATTCCTAACGTGGCAGTCCACACTACTCCACACACCCGTCCTACCACACATTTAATATAACAGTCAGGCATTCTGTAGAATTTAACAGCTAGCCGCTAACAGGCAATTTGACCACCGAAATCCCAATCCCCAAAACTGACAGCCGACAGACAATACTGAGGGTTAATAAATAAACACAAATATTAAAAAAAAATTGTAGGGATTTATTTAGATTTATAGAAAAAAAAACGGACTGCAAAAAGACATTCAAGTTCTAAAGTATGTAAGATACTTACGTGTGTGCCAAACGTTTCCAACTGATATCAACGTGGTTAAAGAAAGAACCCTGCCTGCCTGTTTCTTTCCTCCGGACTTGACGTCTGTAAAAAGCGTCTGGGTTGACAGTTGGCATCAGAAGCGTGGCGGAAGGCGATAGCCATCGCTTATTCACTTCTCTGGTCGATCTAGAAACGGTCTACAAAGTTGTGCGTCAGTACTCGTGCACTTTTTGGTCGATCTAGAAACGGTCTACAAAGTTGTGCGTCAGTACTCGTGCACTTTTTGGTCAGTCTAGAAACGGTCTACAAAGTTGTGCGTCAGTACTCGTGCACGTCTCTGGTCGATATACAAATGGTCTTCAAAGTTGTGCGTCAGTGGTGCGCATAACTATGCAGAATCTAAATAAGTAAATAAAACTTTTTTGTCTTATGTTTCAACAGGAATGAACTGTGCTTTTAATGCACTTAGCAAATGCCATTCGTAGTTGAGAAAGACGATATAATAATTATTAACCACATTCTTCCGTTAGATTGAATAGAATGAAATATGTGAGATGAATTTATATATTATTGGGATTACATGATTTTGCTTAGGTTAAGTCTCAATGGTCTTTCTCAGCAGGAATTCCAGACAGTCTGCTGAATTTTCGTGGCCTTTCAACCAGTTCTGGTCTGGGAAAGCATTTCCGTACGTCAGTGTTCTGTGATGGCGTAAACGACTGAGATATTCTGACAGATTGTGTGATGGTAAATATTTATCTGTACTATTGTGGAAGAGAGAAAACATTTACAGCGCCCGTATATCTGCCAATTGAGAGAGGCGAATGGTGTCTGCTGGGGGATCATTAATAAAATAAATTACGATTCTCATCACTTTGTAATTAGTTATGAAGGATTAACTAATAATAATAATCATTTTCATTAACTAAGTGGCGTTGGTATCACACTCTTAATTGTTTTAATTTAAAATCTAATCCCAAACACTAAAGTCTAGTACAGTCCAATCGTTCCCAACTCTCCAAACACATTTTTCTAAATCTAGTTCCAAATATTTACTTCCGCTCTTGACGTCAGGGTGTTTGTAGGAGACATGAAACTACTTTGATTTTTTGTTAATAATTTTAATTTTATGACTCATCTGAAAATTAGATGCAGTGTAAACTATGCTCTAGGTTTATAGTTTGTTTGTTTTATTTCAAAACAAAAATGATTTAAGACGTAATTAAGAAAATTATGTACATCAACCATTGTCTGCCTCGTTTAAAAGTGGAGTGGGTAAGTGTAACTATGACGTCAGAGATCCGCGTTCAGCCCTAGAAGTCAATTAATTCGTTCCAGGGGTGTGAGCGCATATGCATACATGATTAGATTATGTTTTTCCATGCGATTAGCTTAGTAATATCCCAGTATCTGACTATTAAGATTTTTTTATTTAATACGTTTTGTTTGATGGAATAATCACAGAACATCAAGGAAACTGAATTTTTATGAGTTGTAGGGCGTGCGGGGTGGGAGGCAGGATTTAATTTTTCATCCAAAATAGTATGCAATGACTCAGTGCTGCTGTGCCTGGCAGAAAGACAGAAAGACAGTCTTTAGGAAGAAACTAAATTCTCTGTGTACACAGCGACTTAAATTTGCTGCCTTTCCTTACAACTATACGACCCACATTGTCAATAGATTTCACACACATGTCTCTGAGCACAATATTTACATATTCACTACTGCTGTATGTTGTACAGATTCGATGTGTAAACGACTCATGCAGTTTATATACAGTTAGCTAACAACACTGTGACGAGTGTTCACTTTGACCTTTCCTCAGTTTCTCAAGAGTAGAGGGATCACTCATTACTCTTTACAAAACAAAATATTTAGACATTCACTGGTGTTTACATCAAGTTATGACAGGAGCAATTATATTATGAAACATTTTGTATTTATTCATCAGCAAATTATATTTCCCACAATCAAGTGATTTCACATCTATATATAAGACAATGTTCATTTAATGGTTGCTACTGTTTAGATATCCAGTGTTGCTTACATTGACTTATTTCAACCGTGTTTAATTTAGTCAATTAAACATTTTAACATTTTTTCCCCAGGAATAAATTCTTTGTACACAATTAAGGGAATTTAATAAATGAGTGCTGCTGTGGGTATACTGTTTGTACGTGCTTATACTGATGTTTACATTGAATTATGTCAACAGTATCTACTCAGTGAAACATTTTGTATTCGTTCATACGCAAATTATTGTACACACTTAATATTTTTATTCAAACATATCATTATACTGATGTTTACATTGAATTATGTCAACAGTATCTACTCAATGAAACATTTTGTATTCGTTCATACGCAAATTATTGTTACACAATTAATATTTTTATTCAAACATATCATTATACTGATGTTTACATTGAATTATGTGAACAGTATCTACTCAATGAAACATTTTGTATTCGTTCATACGCAAATTATTGTTACACAATTAATATTTTTATTCAAACATATCATTATACTGATGTTTGTTTACATTGAATTATGTCAACAGCATCTACATTGAAACATTTCATATTCGTTCATACGCAAATTATTGTTACACAATTAATATATTTATTTAAACATATCATTATTAAACATGTTGTTATATGCAATCATTACTGCTTATGAAAAAGCTATTCTCACATTTACTACTTACTGTTTACATTTAATACATTTTTAACAGTTTATGAGCACAACAGTATATAACTGCACAGCCAAACAAGCGCAATATTACAATGTTTCTCTGTGTATTGTAAGTGTGTGTGTCGGGGTAAATTTGCCTATCACTATTTCTAAATTTAATTGTTGTATAAATTGTAAAGTTGTCGAAGTGACCCGAACTTGGGCACTTCTTATGATGGTAATTTTGTGTCAGTTGGAGTAAACAACTCGAGTTGAGAATATGCTAGAAATTGCTGATGTAATGCAAACCACTTGCAAGTAGATGAGTAGTTTAATTATCCAATGGTTAAGGTTTACGAGAACGAGATTAGCCAATGGGCTGAGATCAAAAGTTTACATGCTGTAGAGAATTCTATTGTCTATTCACTTGAATTTGGTGTGGCAAGAAGTCCAGTCTTGAAAGACAGCCGTTAGTTTAATGGTGATTTAACTGACTGATTGAGAGAGAGTAGGCATAGAAATATTTTTTTTAGCATTTTGCTATCGATATGTTATACTTGCGTTTTACATAGAGATGTATTATGTGAGTAGATTATTATTTCTACAAATTGTGAACTATAATGCTTATATGTAGTATGCTAAACACTTCACATTGTTTCTAGTGAACCTGTTCATAAATGATTATGCTGTATTTATTATGCTGTATGCATGCATCGGGCTAATAAATACTGTTGCGGGAAACTGTAAGTAGATACTTGAATGTAAGAAAGAATGAAGTTATAAAGGAATAAAATGGAAACTTAGCGTTTGTTTTCTGATTATATTTTTACATGAAAAAAGCAGCCTTTCCTTGTTTTATCAGAATCTCCTGGTTCACTGATTACAGAAAACTACAACTTGTGTAAACGCATATAGAGTATCAACAACAGTGTTTAAGCGTAACGAATACAGTACACTCCGTTGATGTATGGTGACAAGGTATGCTGACAAGCAATTTCTGGTACAAGGAAGTTACTGGAAATTGTTACAATTGTTGTTCTGATTGAGAGAGCTGGTCCGTGAAGGAGCACCCAGGTTAACTTCAAGAGAATAGCAGCGAATCAGTATTCTACAATGTGAGGAGAGATTCACAAGGAATTGAGAAGTAATAACTGAACAAGTGACTTGTGACTTTGTAACAAAAGTGAGCAAAAGATTATTGAGACAGTGCCTAACTCAAGCTATGTACACTTGAGGCATCGTTTAATATTAAAAGTCATAGGCGAACTCTTCCCCAAAACGATAATAAACGCTTTACACACTATTTCTCGTACTTAAACAAAATACTTTTTGCCGGTACGAGAAAAATACACGTACATGAATTTAAAATTTCAGGAACCACGCCACGATCGTATTACGTGTATATTCAAATTCATACGCGATCTCATCCCGAAAATGAAGTTTAAAAATTTTTATACCTTGTTTCACGTACTTTGAAAAAAATAAAATTCATGTGCGAATGAATATACGAAATTTCGGGAGCTATGCCACGACGGCGTTATATCCGAATTCGCGTCATCGCGGGGTTCCACTGTATATGCGTATAATTTCATTAAGCTAAATTCGTTCTGTTTAAACTAATTGTATGGGTTTTGCGTGCCGTCTTTCGTCTTTCCACAACGCGTAACGAATGCAGAACTGCCTAAGTTGTTTGCAGAATACGGTCTAAACATTCCTGACTTGTAGAAGTGTACAAATCACGGCTATCGTCAATCCATCGCAAAACAACAGCTAGCCATCCTCTATGTTCGGCAAGTCAGAAGAACTAAAAAAAAAAAATCAGAATTTTTCTCTGAGTGGAACGACCTATGTAGTACCAGCGGACGATTATCAAATAAATGAAAGCAGTGATTCGAACATACAGGTTAACGCCACTGTCAGGACGACTATTATGCAGTATCAACTCCCCGCACAACTGCAACATTAATGGGGGCGATTAACATTTGTTGTTCATTGAAGTACTTTGACAATTCCCCTCACAACTGCAACATTAGTGGGGAGATTGTCATTTGTTGTTCATTGAAATACAGTGACAATTCCCCTCACAACTACAACATTAATGGGAGGGATTAGTATTTGCTGTTCATTGAAATACAGTGACAATTCCCCTCACAACTACAACATTAATGGGAGGGATTACTATTTGCTGTTTATTGGAGTACAGTGACAATTCCCCTCACAACTACAACATTAATGAGGGAGATTAGCATTTGCTGTTCATTGACAATTCCCCTCACAACTACAAAAGTAATAGGAGGAATTAGTATTTGCTGTTTATTGGAGTACAGTGACACTTATCCAATTAACTACAACTTTAATGAGACAGATTAGCATTTGCTGTTCACAGAAGTACAGTTATAATTTAGTGACATTTGTTTTCATCTTAAACTAGTACCATGATATATGAATTAAAGGCTAGTGAATAATTTAAAGTGGTTACTTAATATATATTGACGGAAAATATGTCTGCAAATAACAAAATGGTTTTATTATTGCTATTCTTGTAATTTTTAGGAGAATGTCTTGTACATTTCTTGTTTATTACTCAAGTAGTCAGACATGCAGTTTCTTTCCCTTCTTTACTTTAACACCTCTCCTCTTTCCTTCCTAGACTTATTTCTTCTGTGCTGTCTTGTTCCCTTCTTTGAAATTTCTAGAGGTCTTTCTCTTCATCATCTTTCTCATCTTTCTTTTCGATCCCTCCTCTTCCGATCCTTCGGATCTCCCATTTTCTCCGTCACGCCTTTTCATTCTTCAATTCCCCTCCCCGCCCCCTAAATGTTTTTCAACTACTCTATTTCTCTCTCTGTCTCTTCTTTCTTCCTCAGTTCCCCCACCAATCTCTGGATCAAGTTACAAAGGATTGCATACAAGAATTACTCCTCCCATTTCTCATCCCCCAACCCTGCTGCGTATGTTTGTTTTTTCTTATGTTCATTTTAAAAAGTGAAAGAAAAGCTTGACAATAAATTATTGTTATGACTTTTCCTAAAAATAGATACACGTTATGGGATCTTTAATATACGCACCTCTTCTCTGCCTACTGAAATCAGCTGCAGTATGATTGTGTTGCCTCTTTAAAGCAAATTATTTACAATTTAAATCTCGTTTCCCCCCAAAACATTAATTTGGCTTTGCTCGTAAGACTTCACAGGTGCGCTCGGCGATAGGCTGTTTGCCAGCGGAACAGGAAGCAGAAGGATGCACGCAGTCTGCAGGTAGCTGATGAAAGGTTAATCAGCAGAGGAATTCAATTTGAGAACCTGCGTGAGCCGCGTAATAAATGTTGCATTCTTTACGCGTGTTCAAATTCCATGTACGCACTAAACTCGGACTAGATGCATTGTTATTAATTTTATTTTCTAAAAGAGATACTCTCCCAACAATAGGTGCACTTGAACAGTCGCATCCTTATCTAAATCAGTCTTCATTTACAAAATAAAAAATAATTTACAACGGAATTATCTTAGACTAACTGACGTAATCACAGTCGAGATGTATACACAAAGACCTAATTACCTGTATGACTAATAATGCAATACTAAAGCGAGGATTTCTGTAATAGATAAATTTAGTAGTAGTAGTAGTAGTAGTAGTAGTAGTAGTAGTAGAAGTGGTAGTAGTAGTGGAGGTGGTGGTGGTGGTAGTAGTAGTAGTGGTGATAGTACTGGAGTTGGTGGTGGTAGTAGTGTTAATAGTACTGGAGATGGTGGTGGTAGTAGTAGTAATAGTGGTGATGGTGGAAATAGTAGTAGTGGTGGTGGTAGTAGTAGTAGTGGTGGTAGTAGTAATACTGATGGTGGTAGTAGGAGTGGAGATGGTGGTAGCAGTATAGTATAGTTTTGGAGGTAGTGGTGGTAGTAGTAGTATTGATTGTAGTGGTGGTGGTGGTAATAGTATTGGTGGTGGTGGTCGTAGTAGTATTGGTGGTGATGATGGTATAGTATTGGAGGTGATGGTGGTAGTAGTAGTAGTAAAAGATGGCTAGTAACTAATATTGATAGGTTTGTTGAATGAAAAGTTCTTTTCAAGCCTAAGTGTTTCGAATAAATAAGCCATGTTAGAGATACATACAGGCTTTGCTAAAAAACGCATTGCAAACATATATATATATATATATATATATATAGCATAGTTTTCTTTCGCATGTCTAAATTTACACACACACACACACACACACACACACACACACACACACACACACAGAGGGTACACTTAGTTCAACATGCATAGAAAGATACACATGCGTGCATAAATAATTGGAAATGTATGCATTCACAAACATACACTTAAAACCAAAGAAAGAAAGAAGACAGCCATAGTGCTTTATAGAAAGGGAGAGAACTCCCATATAATACAGCAGCTAGTTGCCTAGTACTACTTGCAAATAAATACCCGTTTTCTGTCATGCGTGTAATTATTTTCCAAACCAGCTACATAGTTACTATAAACAATGAACAAAGAAAGCGTACAGGTATTGTCTATTTCACAGTAGTTTTAGCATTCTCAACCAAAGCTGAATACTCTTTGTGTAAGCATTAATATACAAAGTGAACTTCTAATTTGCTTTATGCAAACATAATGAGCATACCCTTGTATAGAGATAAAACCGTTGGACAGAAAAAGTGTGGACATTCTCTGCACTGTCATTCTTCAGTGAACCCCTTCATTTCTGATTCGTAAAGGACATCAGATCAAATCGGTCGTAATATATTTGAGATACATTCCAATCATTACAGATAATACTCTTCATTGCCACAAGAGCCATCTTTACTTTATAATAACAACTGTGACAGAACAATGATGAAGTACTAAACAACTGGGACTGACCAATGATGAAGTACTTAACAACTGCGACTGACCAATGATGAAGTACGTAACAAATGCGACTGACCAATCAAGAGAGCTAGTGCAAAAGGTACAAAGTCAGAGTTAGGAAATCTTTATCTTTCAAAGCGTTCCTCAGTTTTTCTGTCCACTAGAACAGACTATGGGAATTCCTATCTAGGCACACAGGTCAACCATCGCAAAATTGCTGTGAGTAGGCTTATGGTTATTGTAAGGTTGAACTCTGTAATTTTCTCTTGTAACTCTTTTCAGCGAAGGGTAAATGTATTTGGTATATACGAGAGTTATAAATACTAGGCGCATGTTGAATTCTGCACTTTGTAATGACTAAAATTATATGTTCATAGGGTGATTTATTTTGGTAAGGAGCACCAGTTGAATTGCTGTAAAAAATATATTTTGTATTTGCAGTTATTAAGAGATTCTAGCAGTGAAATTTATTTTTATAAAGTGCACTATGCTTGCTGTTTTTTTTTCTCTCTCTCATATCTCTCTCTCTCTCTATCTATCTACCTACCTACCTACCTACCTACCCACCTACCTACCTACCTACCTACCTATCTATCTATCTATCTATCTATCTATCTATCTATCTATCTATCTATCTATCTATCTATCTATCTATCTATCTATCTATCTATCTACATATATATAACTCTACCCACATACCTAAACACACCTAAAATGCTTATAAAACAGCCTTATGTCGAACCACAGCAGTAGGCAGACAAATATGTGGTCTGCCAAAGTCTTGTACTATTTATTTGTATAAATAAAACCTCATTTTGCCATTTTTCTCTCTTTCTATTATCATTATTGAGTTACATTTGACATATTTCAATAGTTTTCCTGTGAATTCAGTGTGTGTGTGTGTTTGCGCGCGCGCGTTTTGTATACTACACATTTTGTAAAGCGATTTGATTTCGATAGAAATCACTGCAGATAACTAATTACGCGATAGTCTTCATGTTTCTTGTGACGTAAGTTTATTACGTCAATAACTGTGTTAGTGAAATTATGACAAAATGCAAGCTGCTATACCAGGCAGCAAGAAAGTACACATCACGAGCACACAGGGCTTAAAATGTTATGTAAATGATTTACATGTGCTAGAGATATTTTAGAACTATGTACTAATATTTCTAGCTACATTTCTTACCGTCATCCCAAACCAAACTGTAAGTCAATCATCCTCAATCACCAACATCCTTCATCATTACACTAGTGAAATAACGTGGACACTATGCAAAAATCTACCAATCAGAATGCGCTCACGTCATTATTATTGTGTCAATCTTGCTGACACCATTATTTTATTTCTACCAAAATTGTAAGCTATCCATAAACTTACATGTATTTGTGTTTTCCTTTTTAACTGTTTGTCTCCATCTATTAACATCAGGTTGGGACTGGGTGTTCGTAGCGGTTTTAGGCAATTAATAATTAATCTTTGTGGTGATTCAATTCTTGCATTCTTCATAACGCCTGATGATAATAAGTGAGATAAGACGTTCTCCCGGCCGCGATAGGGTTAAAACATTAATTCAGTGTCTCTTAATACGTTTCTAAAAAAAAAAAAAAACCAAAAACATGGCACATAAATAGAGAGGTCGCCGGGATGTGTTATTTAATTTTAATATCTGGATTCTTACAATGTTTTCTTCTTCTTTTATTATGATGATAGCAATTTTCGGCTTCTGCCAATTTCACCGCTTGGCGCGAGGTGTGCCGCTGTTTGCTGGAGTTGATGATGGTGACGAAAGACAAGAGTGGAGAATAGTGGTCAGGAAAGTGTAGAGTGATGATGATGGCGATGAAAGACAAGAGTGGAGAATAGTGGACAGGAAAGTGTAGAGTGATGATGATGGCGATGAAAGACAAGAGTGGAGAAAAGAGGACAGGAAAGCGTAGAGTGGTGATGACGAATTGCCGCCTGTTGTCCATTGCGCTTATGTCTGACGGGTAGAGGCATCCATTAACTCGGTATTCCGTGGGCCAGTATTGTTGTTGGTTTTGCAGTCATCGTCCACGATGTTGGAGGGGGTGGATGGTGGGTTTGTCTTACAGAGCCCAGGCTAGTAGTACACCAAGTCTGAACCTAGAGTATACATAAGCCCGTGTTGTTCAAGTCCTGATCTCCTCACTGGTGGTATTGTTGTCGTTGTTGCTGATGTGGCTCTCCCCGGTGTCCTTTGGGATGAACATAATATAGTTGTTTAATATTAGCATTCCTTTTTATTAATTGAAGACAACCTTCACAGGTTTATATGTGATAAATTTGTATAGAAATTGTAATAGAAAGAAGCATCCACAGAGAAAAGTTTTACTGTATCATATTTCATTTTATTGTTGCAAGAAATGAATAATTAATATTATTATAATAATTATCACAAAAAAAAAAGAAATACGATTCTGCGATGATGGTGGTGGTGGCGGTAGTGGTTATGATGATGATGATGATGACAAATCCTCGTCGCAACTAAATGGTACTACAAGTGTTCAGACCAGTCGTATCTGTGCCACACATAAAAATGTAAGATCAATGAATTAAGCAGTGGAACTAGAAACTGTTCACAATTTGTAACACGGAATATAAGAGTTCTTGAAAACTAGTAATCTCTACCCAATGTGTAACACGGAAAATATGAGTTACAGGCAAACCAAGAACGCTATTGACGTAGGGGCCATGGTCCTTGCCGAATAAATCTGGAATAATAGTAACGATAAGCCATTGACAGAAGTAGTAAAGCTCAGAGGA